>CM069858.1:23333700-24533700 GCA_036172795.1 Pelodytes ibericus | reverse complement strand
GTGTCAGATAGTTTATTGCACGACTAGAAAGTGAATGCAGACTGTACAACGCTGAAAAGCATACTACTTAAGTAACTCTCATCTCACTTGTGTCAGTCCATATTCAAATTTATCATACCTACACCGGTTGCAGTTTAGCTCTGCAACATTTTTGAGATGGGGCAAGCAGTATTGGATTAACACAGTCATATTATCTCATAATCTCATTACATGCCTGAAATTGTTCGGCTAAGGATGCTCTTGACTTACTCTACCCTGTGATTCACCATGCCATACTACATATTATTTATATGATATAGTTTATGTAATAAATGATGTCTTGTAACCAGACTTCTGTATGTCCATAGATCACCAGATGCAATCCTTCAACAATAACATTTTATGCAAACAACATCTGGTACTCACGCAGATTTATCAAAGTTCTCAAGAACAGTTTAAATCATTAGAGACACGAAGGACTAGTGTTAAATTGCCTCATATGAATTTAACTTTTTTCTTCAGGAACTAAGAAATCTGACACTGTAGCCACATATTTAATGAAAACTATTCATTATCTGCTCATGTGCAATCAATCCTCATGGTTTCATTTGCACATAATCCAAAACCTATCAGGAATGACTCTGTATATAGCTATCACTTACTTGCAGGTTTGATTCTAAGCAAGCTTAATTTAAAGGGGCACTTCCACCAAAAAATTAAAAAGCTTAATTTTTTTTATAGTTTGCATTGTTGATTTAACCCCTTTGTGACGCATAGTGCTTGCAAACGTCACGATTTGTTCCTGGCCACCGATCACAAGGTGATTGGTAGCCAGGAACACTCTGGCAGAGACCCGATCAGGGTCTTAATAGACCCTGTGGGTCCCTGCCAAAAAATCGCGAGACCTCCGGACGTTACGTGTGATGTCACGGAGGAGTGCCCGAACCCGGAAGTTCGGGCACAGCGCAATTTAGCAAAATGTAGCCGGTGCTCGCTTTGAGCACTGGCTACATTTCCCCTGTCAGACTGAGGCCACTCAAAGTGGCCTCATCTGACAGGTGGGATCCCGCTGTAAGTGCCTGCAGCGGGATCCGAAAACAGCTCATCATAAGGGAGCCGCAATGAGCTGTTTAGTACAGTACGTACTATGCGGTCCTAACGACTTTAAGGCACTGGGGCATAGAACGTCCCAACGTCACGAAGGGGTTAAGATATGTCTTTTGTTTTTGTTATATGAGTTTATTTTATAAAATATTTTACTAAACCATTTTGCATTTTGTGAAATATAGTGTTTTTAGGTACCACCCCCCAGCAAATGTATCACACTCATATCTCACTTTGGTGCTGGGGACACAGAATGCAGTCTATAAGTCAGAATTCTGTTCATAGACTTGCATTGAATGGGAGGGTAACGTAACTATTACATCACAAGGGGGCGGAGTTATCATTGTGCTTGATCAGGTCAATCTCCTCTCTTTGTGTTGGAAGGCAGGTAAACAAAAGTTGTACACAGCCACCTAGTCCTGCCCACTATGATACACGTGGATGCTGGAGATAAAAAATGTATTTTAATTTTACTTTTATATGCAATTAATTCAAACATGGAAGAAAAATCAGTGGAATATGTCTTATATATGTGTTTGTACCTTTCATCTATCAAAGGTTAATAAGATAGGAAAAATGAAGTAACATCCTTTGCATATTGGACAATGTTATAATCCCCCAGAGTCATCTAAATGTACCATCCCTGACAAAGTGCGTGAGTGTTCATCCATTTTTAAATACAAATTAAACAAATGTATTCTGAATGGGACTGTTATTGGTAGAATGATTGTAATCATGAATTAATTACATTAGTATAATCACAATGTACAGTATGGATCGTAAGCAAAACTATACACAATGTCCCTTTCAAATAATAAAAAGGTAGAAAGACTGATGTTTAGAATTAAGTAATTTAAAACGTTTTATTAGGTTACAGTATAAGGAAATCTAAACCTGCTCTCCTCAACAAAATATAGGCATTTGTATATAGTTTAGTACATTTGATTATGCATTACTAATTACACATGACCGGATTTAAATAAGCTTTAGCAGAATACTGTTTCGGAGCTTTGAATTGTTCTTTAGTTAGAATGTGTAGTACATTTTGTTCAGTGAAGTTAACATTATTGGCCAGCAGAGGGCGGACCTGTCATCCAATCATTTCTTTAGCTGCACAAGTGGATCTGTTCGTGCTATCCCTCCTTCTCTCCTCCCCCTGACTCAGTGAATCACCCTCCCATCTTTTCTCTGACACACAAAGAAGAGCTGCTGCTCCGATGGAGAATCTGTGGATATATTAGGATGGAAATATAAGGGTTTATTTTTTATCATGGAAGGATATTTTTTCATCTAAGGACCTATGGATTTATAAAAGGACCTATATCTTATCATTTGATGGAATATTTAGGAGATATGGACTCCCAGAGATTCCCGAAGGCTTGGAAATGGCAAGTAGTATATTCCTTTTTCCTCTATAGCTGGGGCTGGGTCTCTGGTCAGCTTCGCTATTCTATTCTGGAGGAGTTAGACACAGGGACATTGGTAGGCAATGTAGCTCATGATTTGGGGTTAAATCTTGCAAACATTAATAAGCACAGACTGAGTTTAGGATCAGATGAAGGCAGCAGATTGTTTTCTGTCGACCAGAAGACTGGAGCTCTGACTGTGAATGAGAGGATTGATAGAGAAAGCCTTTGTGGATCCAGCTTAAAGTGTTTGCTGCATTTAGAGGTTGTGACTGGTGATCCATTGGAACTGTTCAGTCTGGAAATAGAGATTTTGGATATAAATGATAATTCTCCCATTTTTACAACTAATAACCAAGTTATACAAATCAATGAGTTAGTAACAAGCCCAGGTGTTAGATTTTCATTACAAATTGCACATGATCCAGATGTGGGTATTAATGGTGTTCGAGAGTATAGACTGAATCCCAACCCGTTCTTTTCATTGTCTGTAACAAATCGGAAAGATGGAGCACTCATAGCTGCATTGATACTGGAAAAGGTCCTGGATAGGGAGGAAAAGGCAGAACATAAACTCATTTTGACTGCTTTTGATGGTGGAGAAAAGAAAAGGTCAGGATCTACTCAGGTGACCATTATAGTTTTAGATATCAATGACAATGCTCCAGTTTTTGATCAGCCTAGTTATAAAATCATGTTATTGGAAAATGTACCTATAAAAACAGTTGTAATAAAGCTTAATGCCACAGACCTAGATGAGGGAGCCAATGGTGAAATTATATATTCCTTTGATCACCATACTTTGGATTCAGCCAAGCAGTTATTCGATTTAAATCCAGATACAGGTGAAATATTTGTAATAGGAAGTGTGGATTATGAGGAGTTAAGTCTTTATGAACTAGCAGTCAGAGCCATAGACAAGGGGACACCTACAATGGAAGGACAATGTGTTATACAAGTTGAGATAGAAGATGTAAATGATAACAGTCCAGAAATTAGTTTTACCAAAAAGACAAATGAAGTGCCTGAAAATGCAGCGATAGGAACTCTTGTTGGATTCATCACAGTGAGAGATAAAGATTCTGATAAGAATGGAGAAATCATGTTGAAAGTGTCACCAAATTTACCTTTTAAATACCAAATCTTTAAAAATCGCTATTCTTTAATAACTAGTGGATATTTGGACAGAGAAAAAAATGCCCAGTATATTATACAGCTTATTGCCTCTGATTTGGGCAATCCCCCTTTACACAGTGAGATCACAGTTACCCTTAGTATTTCTGATGTTAATGATAACGCTCCTACATTCTCCCAGTCTGTTTACAAAGCCTTCATAAAAGAGAACAATGAACCAGGCAGCTTATTATGCACTGTATCGGCTTCTGATCCAGATGAGGGAGATAATGCCAAGCTGAAGTATTCTGTATCCGAAAGTCAAATAGATGGTTCTTCCGTCTCTTCCTTTGTTTACATAAATCACGAGAATGGTAACATTTATGCTCAACGTTCTTTTGACTACGAACAATTCCAAGTTCTACAGATCACGGCAAGAGCAGAGGATTCTGGATCTCCAAATCTATTTTCCAATGTGACCATTTTTATTTTTATTTTGGATACAAATGATAATCACCCCACTGTGCTATATCCAGAGAATTCAGGAGAGTTTATTATTCAAGAGAAGATCCCCAAATCTACATCTGTTGGTTATTTAATTACAAAGGTTTCTGCTGTGGATCTGGATGCTGGTCACAATGCCTGGCTTGCTTACAGTCTTGTTGACTCTAACAGCCCCACGCTGTTTCAGATTTCTGAATATACTGGAGAAATCAGAACTATTCGAGGCTTCCATGAAACAGACAATGCTGAGCAACGTCTTGTGATTTCAATCAGAGACCACGGGCAACCACCTCTGTCAACAACAGTCACTGTCCTTGTAAATGTAGTAGAAAGCATTGCTCAAGAAACCCCCAAGTCTGTTGATTTTCTTTCAAACTCAAAATCGTCACCAGATTTGACTTTATATCTCATTATTTCTCTGGTGGCCATCAGTTTAGTTTCTCTTGTTACTTTTGTCATTTTGCTTGTGAGATGCTTAAGAAAGGACCTTTATTCCAGCAGCTGCGGATCTTGTTTTTTAAGCAAATCCCATTCCCAGTGCTATACAGACCAGTATCAACCTACACTTTACTTGAACACAGATGGCACCTTAAAGTACATGGAAGTCAGGATGGTTCCACCAGATTCCCAAGGACAATCTTACCAGACATATTTACCCCCTCATGTAGAACAAAATAATTTATCCTCCACTAAACCATTGCTTTATCCCAACTTGACTCAAGGGATGCAAGACAAAGAGCTAATATCTGACTCAAGCTTGCTGAGTGATTCTAATCAGGTGAGAAAATATTAATATGTACGAAATACAAGATTTATCTTTTCGTTGCATTAGCATATATATTATGTAATATATAAGGGTGCAAAATATTATATCAATTTGCCTATTGTTGTGTTAAAAATATGTAGCATTTATAGTAAATAAAGTAATATAATGGATTGTATTATTTTACCTATTATTTGTTACACTACTCTTCATAAACTACACTACTCTGCTGATTTTTTTGTATCGGTGTAGATGGCCTCATTAATTTATGAGAATGTACACTGTTTCTTCCATAATAAAAATGATCTAATAAATTATCATAGTAAATAGAATTGTACTTTGTGTTAAAATAATAAAATAATATTCACAATTTAAAACCTATGGGGCATGAACAAGTTTACGTCAAAACGAAATGCTACTGCTCAAAACACTGTGCGGAAAATAGGTAAATCTGTGCTATTGTTAATCTGTGTTGTGTATTTTAGCTCAGTTGTAGCTTCCTAAAACCTCTACTGCTGATTCTTAACATTTTGATTGTCTTACATAAATCTTAATAACGTACTATTTATTTGACTCCTAAAAATAACTAGCATTGTCTGAATTGGTCTGTTTGGCTTCTGAAGTCTACACATAGTTGTCAAGTCCTGGCTTAGCTCAATATATATTATACAGGGGTTTTCGTCATCATTATTCAAAAGAATTTCCACTAATACCTTTAGATTGTAAGTGTGCAGGCAGGGCTTTTAGTATATAGTCCCACTCTAAATTCTGTACCTAGCTCTACGTAAATTGTTGTCGTTATATAAATAAATCTAAGTTAACTCAGATACTACTGATTGTGTTGTGTTCAAACTTATTTATGTATTAGATCAGCTGTGTGCTACAGTTCGGCATGGAACTCTGGGTATGTAATCTGTCTTCATGCTCTACCAGGCTGTATTGAGGTTGGAGTTTATGGCTGCAGACTTTATGGGTCTTTTTGTAGCACTTGGTCTATGGTCAGGTTTCAAATAAGAAATGAGGTTAGCATGAGGGTTTTGATGAAGTTTGGTGTCAAGATTAGGAGGAAAAAGATACCTTCTTATTGTGATATTTGCACCTTTATTTATATCTTCATTTTGGTGTTGGTGTCAGATAATTTTTTGTGAGACTAAAAAGTGAGTGCAGAGTGTACAATGCTGAAAAGCATACTACTTAAGTAACTCTCATCTCACTTATGTCAGTCTATATTCTAATTTCTCATACCTACTCCCGCTACTGCTGGTTTAACTCTGCAATATTGTTGAGATGGGGCTAGCAGTATTGGATTAACACAGTCATATTATCTCATAATCTCATTACATGCCTGAAGCTAAGGATGCTCTTGACTTTCTATCCTGTGATTCACCATGCCACACTACAAATTTTTCGTCGTTTTCTAGTGTAATAGTTTATGTTATAAATGATTTCTTGTAAACAGACTCCTGTATGCCCATAGATTACCAGATGCAATCCTTTAACAATACTTTTTTTTTTGCTAAGAACATATGGACTACTGCTACATTTCCTCAAATGAATTTAACTTTTTTCTACAGGAACTAAAAAATCTGATACTGTAGTTACAAACATATTTAATGAAAACGATTCCTTATCTAATGTGCAATCAATCCTCAGGGTTTCATTTGCACATAGTTCAAAATCAGAAATGAATAGTATATAGCTATCATATACTTGCAGGTTTGATTCCTAGCAAGGTAAAATTGAACCTTTCATAAATTTGTAAAACAAGAAAGGTTAAGTTTGGCATTGCTAAATCCCCCAGAATAGTCTAAATGTAACCTTCCTGGCAAAGTGCTTCATTGTTAATTTAACCAATTGACAAAATTGTGCTGCTAGCTTGTGTATTTTTTTTTTTTTTTTTTTACCAATATTTCTAGATCATCCATTTTTAAATAAATAATGAACAAAACTGTTCTGAATGGGACTATTAGTTCTAGAATGATTGTAATCATTACTCAATGACATTAATATTATCACTATATATAATATGGATTGTGAGTAAAATAATACACAGTGTGCTTTTCAAATAATTAAAAAGTAGAAAGACTGATGGGTAGAATAAAGTTATTTAATTTTTTTTTATAAGGTTACAGTATTAGGAAATTTAACCTGCTCTCCTCAACAAATGAAAGGCATTTTTATATAATTGAGTACATTTGATTATGTATTAGTAATTACACCTGACCAGTTTATAATAAGTTTTGACAGAATATTGTTTCGGAGCTTTGAAAAATTCTTTAGATAGAATGTGTTGTATTTTTTTTCAGTGAAGTTAACACTATTGCCCAGCAGAGGGCGGACCTGTCATCCAATCATTTCTTTAGCTGCACAAGTGGATCTGTTCGTGCTATCCCTCCCTCTCTCCTCCCCCTGACTCAGTGAATCACCCTCCCATCTTTTCTCTGACACACAAAGAAGAGCTGCTGCTTCGATGGAGATTCTGTGGATATATTAGGATGGAAATATAAGGGTTTATTTTTTATCATGGAAGGATATTTTTTCATCTAAGGACCTATGGATTTATAAAAGGACCTATATCTTATCATTTGAAGGAATATTTAGGAGATATGGACTCCCAGAGATTCCAGAAGGCTTGGAAATGGCAAGTAGTATATTCCTTTTTCCTCTATAGCTGGGGCTGGGTCTCTGGTCAGCTTCGCTATTCTATTCTGGAGGAGTTAGACACAGGGACATTGGTAGGCAATGTAGCTCATGATTTGGGGTTGAATCTTGCAAACATTAATAAGCGCAGACTGAGTTTAGGATCAGATGAAGGCAGCAGATTGTTTTCTGTCGACCAAAAGACTGGAGCTCTGACTGTGAATGAGAGGATTGATAGAGAAAGCCTTTGTGGATCCAGCTTAAAGTGTTTGCTGCATTTAGAGGTTGTGACTGGTGACCCATTGGAACTGTTCAGTCTGGAAATAGAGATTTTGGATATAAATGATAATTCTCCCATTTTTACTACTACTAACCAAGTTATAAAAATCAATGAGTTAGTAACAAGCCCAGGTGTTAGATTTTCATTACAAATTGCACATGATCCAGATGTGGGTATTAATGGTGTTCGTGAGTATAGACTGAATCCGAACCCGTTCTTTTCATTGTCTGTATCAAATCGTCAAGACGGAACACTGATAGCCGAACTGATACTGGAAAAGGTTCTGGACAGGGAAGAAAAGGCAGAACATAAACTCATTTTGACTGCTTTTGATGGTGGAGAAAAGAAAAGGTCAGGATCTACTCAGGTGACCATTATAGTTTTGGATATCAATGACAATGCACCAGTTTTTGATCAGCCTCGTTATAAAATCACATTATTGGAAAATGTACCTTTAAAAACAGTTTTAATAAAGCTTAATGCCACAGACCTAGATGAGGGAGCCAATGGTGAAATTATATATGTCTTTGATCAACATACTTTGGATTCAGCCAAGAAGTTATTTGATTTAAATCCAGATACAGGGGAAATTTATGTAATAGGAAGTGTGGATTATGAACAGTTAAGTCTTTATGATCTAGCAGTCAGAGCCATAGACAAGGGCACACCTACAATGGAAGGACGATGTGTTATACAAGTTGAGATACAAGATGTAAATGATAACAGTCCAGAAATTAGTTTTACCTCAAAGACAAATGAAGTACCTGAAAATGCAGCGATCGGAACTGTTGTTGGATTCATCACAGTAAGAGATAAAGATTCTGGTAAAAATGGAGAAATCATGTTGAAAGTGTCACCAAATTTACCATTTAAATGCCAATCTTTTAAAAATCGATATTCTTTAATAACTAGTGGATTTTTGGACAGAGAAAAAAATGCCCAGTATATTATACAGCTTATTGCCTCTGACTTGGGCAATCCTCCTTTACACAGTGAGATCACAGTTACTCTTAGTATTTCTGATGTTAATGATAACTCTCCTACATTCTCCCAGTCTGTTTACAAAGCCTTCGTAAAAGAAAACAATGAACCAGGCAGCTTATTATGCACTGTATCTGCTTCTGATCCAGATGAGGGAGATAACGCCAAGCTGAAGTATTCTGTATCCGAAAGTCAAATAGATGGTTCTTCTGTCTCTTCTTTCGTTTACATAAATCACGAGAATGGTAACATTTATGCTCAACGTTCTTTTGACTACGAACAATTCCAAGTTCTACAGATCACGGCAAGAGCAGAGGATTCTGGATCTCCAAATCTATTTTCTAATGTATCCATTTTTATTTTTATTTTGGATACAAATGATAATCACCCAACTGTGTTATATCCAGAGAATTCAGGAGAGTTTATTATTCAAGAAAAGGTCTCAAAATCCACATCTGTTGGTTATTTAATTACAAAGGTTTCTGCTGTTGATCTGGATGCTGGTCACAATGCCTGGCTTGCTTACAGTCTTGTTGACTCTAACAGCCCCACGCTGTTTCAGATTTCTGAATATACTGGAGAAATCAGAACTATTCGAGGCTTCCATGAAACAGACAATGCTGAGCAACGTCTTGTGATTTCAATCAGAGACCACGGGCAACCACCTCTGTCAACAACAGTCACTGTCCTTGTAAATGTAGTAGAAAGCATTGCTCAAGAAACCCCCAAGTCTGTCGATTTTCTTTCAAACTCAAAATCGTCACCAGATTTGACTTTATATCTCATTATTTCTCTGGTGGCCATCAGTTTAGTTTCTCTTGTTACTTTTGTCATTTTGCTTGTGAGATGCTTAAGAAAGGACCTTTATTCCAGCAGCTGCGGATCTTGTTTTTTAAGCAAATCACATTCCCAGTGCTATACAGACCAGTATCAACCTACACTTTACTTGAACACAGATGGCACCTTAAAGTACATGGAAGTCAGGATGGTTCCACCAGATTCCCAAGGACAATCTTACCAAACATATGTACCCCCTGCTACAGAACAAAATAATTTATCCTCTATTAAACCATTGCTTTATCCCAACTTGACTGAAAGGATGCAAGACACAGAGCCACTATCTGACTCAAGCTTGTTGAGTGATTCTAATCAGGTGAGGTAGTATTACTACAGATGAAATACAAGGTTTCTCTTTTTGTAGCATTAGTTTATATATTATGTAATATATAAGGGTGAATAGCATTATATAAACCTGGCTAGTTATATATGTTTAAATATGTTAAACATATTTAGCATTTACAGGAAATAAAGTAATATAATAGATTATAATTATAATAGATTATAATAGATTATAATAGATTATAATAGGTAAATGTGTGCTATCATTAATCTGTATGCTTTATATGTGATTTATGCATTGTGCATCTTAGCTCAGGGTTGACAAATCCCTGAAGTCGAGGATGCTTGCCATTCTAAATCATTTACTGCTGGATCTTAACGTTTTCATCATTTATATAAATCTTAATTAACTATTATTTCTTTTGACTCCTAAAAATAACTAACTTTGTTTGAATTGGTCTGTTTGTCTTCTGAAGTCTACACATAGTTGTCAAATACTGGTTTAGCTCAATATACTTTGTAAATAAGATCATAATTAATTAAAAGCTTATTCACTAATACATATACTACTTATTGTGTTGTGTTCAAACATATTTGTGGATTAGATCAGCTGAATGCTACAGTTCAGCATGGAACTCTGGGTATGTGATCTGTCTGCATGCCCTACCAGGCTGTTGGAGTTCTTAAAGTCAAGAGTAGACTAAGAGTGTATGGGTCATTTAGTAGCTCTTGGTCTATGGTCAGGTTTCAAATTAGGAATCAGGTTAGTATGAGAGTTTTTTATGGTTTTTTATGTCAAGACTTGGAGATAAAAAAAAACCCTTCCTATTGTGAAATGTGCACATTTATTTTTATCTTAACTTGGTGTTAGATAGCGTATAGCACAACTAGAAAGTGAACACAGAGTGTAGAATACTGAAAAGCATACTTCCTAGGTAACTTTCATCTCACAGTAAATAACCTGTGCCAGTCACTACTCATAACAGCTGGTTTAACTACAAAACTTTTGAGATGGGGCAAGCAGTTTTATCTCATAAACTCATTATATGCCTGAAGTTGCTCAGTTAAGGATGCTCTTGACTTTCTAGAATTTTAACCCTGTGAGTTACCATGCCACACTACAAATTATTCATGTTTGTCTCGTGATATAGTTTATGTAATAAATTATGTCTTATAACCAGACTCCTGTATGCCCATAGATCGCCAGATGCAATCCTTCAACAATAAATAGGTGAGCAAAGAACAAAGTTCTCAAGAACAGTTTAAAGACATTATCTGCTTATGTACAATCAATCCTAATGGTTTCATTTGCACATAATTCAAAACCTATCAGGAATGAATCAGTATATAACTGATATATTTACTTAAGTAAATAGAATATCACACACACATTAAATACAATAGACATAAAATATGTTGTTACACTATAGCATAAATTAGTTAGGACCCAAGCACGATTACCTCTGGAAATCGAATGCTTGAATTAAAGTGGTGTGAATAAACTCCAAGTAATAGGAGTAATGGTCTCAAAGCACCGCTGAGACCCTACTTGGTCTGGAATCCGGACAAAGCGGAAACATTTGTCAAACTGAGAAGCATTGAATGGAAATTTTATGGCACTGTATAGTCAGAAACAGTGTTGCTTCTTAGCTTGCCAGAGAGCTCCTCAATGTAACATAATCCCCACTCGAGGGAAAACAGCACACCAGTTAGTGGGCAGTGTCAATGGGCAGTGTAGGGAGTAGCTGCACAGAGAACAAGCTCCACTTCCATCAGCCGATGTATAGTAACAAACAAGACTCAAACTCAACGGATAAGAATTCAGTAGTAAACAACTCACTATCACGAGAAGTCTTAAATGGGAGTAGATACAAAATATATAACATGAATGTAGAACTCATTTCGGCCCTAATTGGGACTCATGAATGTCTCGGAAATGCCAAAGCTTTTGTTTGTGTTTTAACTTGTTTCTTCTTTAGTGCAATAGTATATGTTTTGTATATTTTATTTTGTGGATGTGCCATAGATGAATTTGATCAGAGTTCATTTATAATAGTTTGGGTATTTTAATATTGTTGCTTGTAGAGTTAACCTTTGCTAATGTTTTGTTTGATTTACCTTTTTGTATTTATTTTTTGTTTTTGTTATAGTTTACTGGTTATTATTTGTTATTTATATTTATTTATTTATTTTATTTTTATTTCCTTATTATTTTAATTTTTTTATAACATTTTTATTTTATATTTGAAATAGTATTTTTTAGTATTTTTTTGGACAATGCAGCTTTATGTACATCTTTAGGCTATATTACATTTGTCAAAGTAGGATTTTCGCTTTGAAATAAAGTGCGTTGAATCTTTCTGAATCAGGTTCACAGAAAGAGATAATACAGCTTCCTAGTGAAGTCATAGTGATCCTAGCACCATGTCATGTTTCTCTTAGTAGAAAAGTGTTCATCATAAACACCCTATTTAAGCTATAACCTTAAAAACAAGTAAGAAAACCAACAGACAGTACACAGTGTTCTACAATAGTTAATGCTAAAATGATGCGCTCACAGATCTTTGGGCCCATAACGGAATGTGCAAAGATGCGCATCAACAGTTGTTCCATGGTAAATGGCCAAGTTCATATTCAGTTTATTACTAGCTTCCATGCACTGTGTGGCCGATCCACAACATGCTTCACTAGAAGACATCTAGCTTCATCAGAAAGAAAAAACAATACATCTCCATTTATCTTTTCTACAATGTACCCGCATTTTGCCCGTTTGCCTCTTCTAGATCCTTTTGGATTGTCAATTTGTTTAAAATGTCAGTAAATGTTTAAATGCTTTATATAATCAGTGTAAAATTGGGTTTATTTTTTTTATTTTGCATTGTTGATTTCAGACATGTTTTTTGTTTTTATGTGAGTTTATTTTATGAAATATTTTACTAAACAAGTGCGAGAGGGCGCTGACATTTTGTGAAATATAGTGTTTTTGGGTGCCACCCCCCAGTGACTTTACAGCATTAGTATCTCACTTTGGGGCTGGGGACACAGAATGCAGTCTATAAGTCAGAATTCTGACCATAGACTTGCATTGAATGGGAGGGTAATGTAACTATTACATCACAAGATCGTGATTATGTTTGATCAGGTCAATCTCCTCTTTGTATTGGAAAAAAAGTAAAGGTAAAAAAAGGTTGTACACAGCCACCTATTCCTGTCCACTATAATACACAGGAGCCAGTAAGAGAGCAGGGGAGTATCTTATGACATCATCATGCAGGCTTTGTGGCTTTGGCCACAGTTGTAATGTGAGACTGGCTGGAAGATTTTGGAGATTATTGCATTATGAGTAAGATTCTCAAAATGGATGCTGGAGACAAAAAAAATATTTTTACAGTTATATGCTATTAATTCAAACATACAGAAAAAAAAACAATGACATATGTCTTAAATATGTGTTTTGTTTTAAATGCACAGGTAATGGAGTTACATCTTATGGAAGTGGTAGTGTCCCTTTAACATGCGATAATCTGTGGAATCTGATGCAGTGCTTTGTAATTGTTCGGAAATTAGAATGATTTTTAACACGATTATGATTTTATTTTCTGAATTCATTATGTCTAACCCCTTAATTATACATGATGTTTTATAATACATAAATAGTGAGAAATGTTCTAAATACTATTTCAAATACAAGAATATGTTTAGTCCATTGGTACAACTGGGTTTGCAACAATATAAAATAAAAAATGATTCTCCTTTGCAACATTCATATGTTCATATGTTCTTTGTATAACATGTATTTGTATAATTAGCAGCAGTAGCAATTTACCAGTTATTATAAAAAATATAGAAACACTTTATTATTATGCTCAGTCTGACTGTAACATTAGAATGCTCGTTGCTTAGTTCTGAAGTGAAGTTAACACTATTGGCCAGCAGAGGGCGGACCTGTCATCCAATCATTTCTTTAGCTGCACAAGTGGATCTGTTCATGCTAGACCCTCCTCTCTCCTCCCCCTGGACTCAGTGAATCACCCTCCCATCTTTCCTCTGGCACACAAAGAAGAGCTGCTGTTGCGATGGAAATTATGTGGATGTTTAAGAAAGAAATATAAGGATTTTTATCATGCCGGGATACATTTTTGGAACTGCAGATCCATGGGATTATCAAAGGACCTGTATTTGATAATTTTCAAAGAAAGGGTATGAGATATGGACTTCCGAAGCTCCCCGAAGGCTTGGAAATGGCAAGTAGTATATTCCTTTTTCCTCTATAGCTGGGGCTGGGTCTCTGGTCAGCTTCACTATTCTATTCTAGAGGAATCAAACACAGAGACATTGGTAGGCAATGTAGCTCAAGATTTGGGATTAAACCTGGCAAATATTAATAAGCGCAGACTGAGTTTAGGATCAGATGAAGGCAGCAGATTATTTGCTATTGACCAGAAAACTGGAGCTCTGACTGTGAATGAGAGGATTGATAGAGAAAGCCTTTGTGGATCCAGCTTAAAGTGTATGCTGCATTTAGAGGTTGTGACTGATAATATACTGGAAGTGTTCAGTCTAGAAGTAGAGGTTTTGGATATAAATGATAATTCTCCCATTTTTCCCATTACAAATCAATTTATAAAATGCACAGAACTGTTAACAAGCCCTGGTGCTCGTTTTCCATTACAAATTGCACAGGATGCAGATGTGGGTATTAATGCTGTTAGTGAGTATAGATTAAATCCTAATCCTTACTTTTCATTGTCAATAACAAATCGTCAAGATGGAACACTCATTCCAGAACTGATATTGGAAAAGGTTCTAGATAGGGAAGAAAAGGGAGGACATAATCTCATTTTAACTGCTTTTGATGGGGGCGAGCAAAGACGATCAGGATCCAGTCAGGTTACAATCATAGTTCTAGACATTAATGACAATGCACCAGTGTTTGATCAACCACATTACAAGATCAGTTTATTGGAAAATGCTCCTTTAAAAACAGTCGTAATCAAGCTCAATGCTACAGATCTGGACGAAGGCTTGAATGGTGAGATAACATATTCCTTTGATTATCATATCTTGGATTCGGTAAAGAAAACATTTGGTTTAAATCCAGATACAGGTGAAATATACATTGCAGGAGTTGTAGATTTTGAAGACACACATTTTTATGAATTGCCTGTTAGAGCAAAAGACAAAGGTCTCTCTGAACACGAGGGAAGGTGTCTTGTGCAGATTAAAGTAGAGGATGCAAATGATAACACTCCAGAAATTATTTTCTCCTCCAAGATGAAGACAGTGCCTGAAAATGCAGCAATAGGAACCGTTGTTGGATTTATAATAGTGAGAGACAAAGATTCTGGTAAGAATGGAGAAATCACATTGGACATAACACCACATTTACCATTTAAATGTCAACCTTTAAACAAGGGCTATTCACTAGTCACTAGTAGTTACCTGGACAGAGAAAAGCTATCAACATATAATATTCAGCTTATTGCCTCTGATCTAGGCACTCCTTCTTTGCAGAATCAGACCACAATAACCATTAATATTTCTGATGTTAATGATAACGCTCCTGTGTTTCTTCAATCTGTTTACAAAGCCTTTGTAAACGAGAATAATGAACCAGCCACTCTCTTATGTACTCTATCTGCTACTGACTCAGATGACGGTATTAATGCCAAGCTGAAATATTCTCTAGCCGAAAGTCAAATAGATGGTTCTTCCATCTCTTCCTTTGTTTACATCAATTCTGAGAATGGTAACGTTTATGCTCAACGTTCTTTTGACTACGAACAATTCCAAGTTATACAAATAACTGCGAGAGTGGAAGACTCTGGATCTCCAAGTTTATTTGCCAATGTTTCAGTTTTTATATTTGTATTGGATGCTAATGATAACTACCCCACTGTACTGTATCCTGAAAACTCAGGGGAGTTTTTTGCACAAGAGAAGATCCCAATGACTGCATCTGTTGGTTATTTGGTCACCAAAGTGACAGCAGTGGATCTGGACTCTGGTCACAATGCCTGGCTGGCTTACAATCTTCTGAAGTCAAC
Source organism: Pelodytes ibericus (assembly GCA_036172795.1). NCBI lineage: Eukaryota > Metazoa > Chordata > Amphibia > Anura > Pelodytidae > Pelodytes > Pelodytes ibericus. The sequence continues at coordinate 24,517,764 of CM069858.1, read as the reverse complement.
CAACCCCACTTTGTTTCAGATCACCGAACATACCGGAGAAATAAGAACTCTTCGAAGTGTCAGTGAAGCTGATAATATGGAACAACACCTGGTCATTTCAATAAGTGACCACGGGGAGCCATCTTTATCTACTACCGTTACAATGCTCATAAATATAATGGAACCCATTGCTCAGGAAAGTCCTAAATCTCATGACTTTCTTACAAATTCTAAACCTACTCAAGATTTAACATTGTATCTCATTATCTCCCTTGTGGCCATCAGTTTGGTTTCACTAGTCACTTTCATCATTTTGCTCATGAAATGTTTCAAAAATGATTCCAACGCTTGTGGGTCTTGCTTTTCAACTAAATCACACTCGGCGCAGTATGCTGGGCAGTATCAGCCAACTCTTTACTTGAATACAGATGGAACCTTAAAATACATGGAAGTTAGAATGGCTGGACCAGAACCACAAGGAGCATGTTATCCGAACTGTTACCCACCGGCTCCAGAACAAAGTGATTTCACCTTCATGAAGCCATTACAGTTTCCAGAGTTAAAAGATTTGGTTAATGAAACTGAATCCACTGAAACAGACTGTCTAAATGAGGGAAACCAGGTGAGGGGATATAACAGACAATGGTTTTCCATATTTATTTCATGAATTCAATTTGTGAGTAATAATTATATGTCTTCCATGAAGTTGTTATTTAAAATCCTCTGACACAGTATACATGGACACGCATAGATTATATTCTTCAAGGGTATAAAATAAACTAACAATAGAGTATACGCTTGAAAAAAGCTATTTTTTTTAATAATGTTTGGTATAATCTTGAAAAAATGTACAATTACTTTGGTAAGTATTTTTGACAACTTTGGGATTCAGGTTATACATGTCATTATAATAACACAGAGATGTGTTTGTCATGTAGTTACCCGTCCTCAAGTTATACACTATTTTTCCATCATCTCTTTTTTTTGTCATCTTATGGATGGAGGTATATTTGCACATTTTAGAAGACCCTACAGTTGAATCATGTTCCATTAATTGCAATAGATTATGCTTTTATTTCTATTACATGGGTGTCATAATGTATTGTGTTGTGCAGTTAATGCAGCACATAGATGCATACTGTCATAGGCATCTTTATTCTTTGTTTGGTATTAGGTGATTTTGGCAACATCAGATCTATGTATGTGTCCATTTTTCATGTGACTAACATATTGGGGTGGAGGTGTAACAGTAATTAAGTATATTGATGTGTTTTTTTTTTTTTGTTTACTTTTAACAAATACCATTGTCGTTTTTGTTTTGATTTAGCTATAGCTAAGACATTCTTACATTGTGAATATCCTTTAATAGATTTATATTTTGGTGCGAGGCGTAGAAATACAGGATTGGATTAGACAAACATTAAACAAAATTGGGTTTCATGTATAATTCTTTACCAAATTGCTTGGACTAACTAGACTACTCAAGTTGCTCCTTTAAGTTTTTGCTATGGAAAACTTATATCACAGGGCAATTAAAAACAATGTCACCCTTGATATGTATTTTTTCGACAAGCTTCCCTCTTGATGGGGCATTTGGTCACCTTTGATTACAATACATTAATCTATATATATATATATATATATATATATATATATGGAGCCAACAAAGCAGGAAGATAATTATATTTATTTTATGATAGCAGTGCATGTAACAGCATCAGCAGAATTATGGGAAATTAATAAAGTAATAAGAACATTTACAAATTAATTAAATTCTGGGGGTAAAAAAGTGCTATTATTTTGGCATCAATTTTACCATAGATTTCACTGTTTTGAGTTAAAGTTTTTTTGTTTTTTTTTTCTTTGCTTTTGTCCACTTTTCATTAGTCAGTGATAAACCCTCAGAGGATGTTCTTAAAATTCAATGGAAACATACTTATATGTCATTGTGTATTTCCCACGACTTTAATATACAACATTTGACCTACTATTTACTCAACTTTGAACATACTGGATAAACCATATGGCACAAAATGTTTTATTAGACTGCAAAGCAAAATCACATTATGTTTATGTGTATGGAATGTGGTTCTAAGTAATAGGTCAGATGATGATTTCATTGTAAAAAGTTACTTTTAACCCTTTCATGACAGGGCTGTTTGCTAATTTTTTGTTGTGCTAGAAAATGGTTAAAACATATCTGTGATGTTTGTGTTTAGCTATACTGTTCCTCTTTCTCATTTACTGTACATATATATATATATATATATATGTGTGTGTGTGTGTGTGTGTGTGTGTGTGTATATATATATATATATATATAAATATATATATATATTCAAAAAATATATATATGTGTGTGTGTATATATATATATATTTAAAAAAAAAAATATATATATATTTACATAAATATATATATATGTATATATATATATATATATATATATATATATATATATATATATATATATATATATATATATATATATATGAATAAGACAGGCTTTCTTTAGATACCATTTTGATCAAATCATATAATTTAATATAAAATATATATGGTGGAAAAGAACACTTTTTCTAACTTGTAGTTCCCCCCCCCCCCCCACCCCCCCATGACCGATAGTGACACTGTAACAGATATTGGCCATAAATCCCAGTAAAGCTAAATTTGATGAAGTGCAAACCATCAAATCACAAAACAAATGTAGTAAACATAGGTGGACCTGAAATCTGTAGGAGACCATCGTTTTTGCAGATTGTCAGTAGAATTTGAGCTTGAAAAAAGGACATGCAGTCCAACCTCTCCGCACATCCATATATAATATAATAATAATAATATATATATATAACATAATAATATTTATGAAAAAAGACCAAAAGGGGAAAAAACTTCTTCACTCCAAAGAATGTTTGGATGGATAGCCATGTATAACAGAAAATGGAAATATCAAGCTAAAATAACATTTGAATTATATTGTTAAAGGGACACTACCACTTACATAAGATGTAACTAGATAACCTTGTCATTAAAAAAAGACACATATATAAATCATATATCACTGTTTGTTTGTTTGTTTTTATATGATTGAATTAATTGCATGATATGCTGCACTAGGTATAGAGCGAAGCACAAGATATAGGAATTTTTTCTTTTCCGTAACGCTGGTTGCGGGATTTGGAAATACAGTGATCACAGTGATGTATATAGAATACTATGATATATGATTAATGTCTCCTATATTAATGTATATTTATGTATGTCAATTATTATAGTATATGTATGTGTTTATATGTACATTTTTCATATGCAATTTATAAATAAATAAAAAGAGGTATAAATTTAAAAAAAAAAAAGAATTAATTGCATATACGAGGAAAAAAAATAGGTGTTTATCTCCAGCATCCATTTTTAGAATATTTCCCAAGATGCAACATCATCCAAAATCTTGCAGCCAGTCTCACTTTACAACTGTTGACGAAGCCTGCATGATGATGTCATACTCCCCTGCTCTCTTACTGGCTCCTGTGTATCATAGTGAGCAGGACTAGGTGGCTTTTTACAACTTTTTTTTACCTGCCTTCCAACACAAAGAGAGGAGATTGACCTGATCAAGCACAATGATAACTCCGCCCTCTTGTGATGTAATAGTAACATTACCCTCCCATTCAATGCAAGTCTATGATCAGAATTCTGAATTTTAGACTGCATTCTGTGTCCCCAGCCACAAAGTGAGGAATTTGTGCTGTGTAGTCTATGAGGGGTGGTACTCAAAAACACTATATTTCACAAAATAACGGCGCCCATACACACTTGTTTAGTTTCATATTTTAATAAATACAGTCACATAAGAAAAGCAAAAGACATATCTGAAATCAACAATACAAAAAAAAAACCTTTTCATTTTTTGGTGTGAGTGTCCCTTTAAAACTGAACTCTTTTAAAACTACCAACATGTCATTTTTATATGACAAGTGCACTTTAGTATAACTTTAAACTGATCCCTTTTGAGCTTTTTAAAACTCCTCATATAGTTCTGTTTTTTTCAGCAACACCATCCATCACATGACTTATCTTAAGCCATATCCTAGCAAAGCCTATATAATGCATCTACATATTACCTGGATTAACATACTGAAATCCCAGCCTAGTAGGGCCAATGACTTTTTTTTTAACAGGGCACCTTTTGTGTCCAATTGGGTGGACACCCTTTGAGTGCCTCATGGCACTCAGAGGGTGATTTATGTGTGCGCAGATATCTTTATTTTGACTGAATCTTTCCAAACTACCTGTGTAAGGTAGAGGTGAGGGGACATAGGTGAGGGGACATATTCATTTATTGTATTAATGGGACCCAGGACATTTGGCCAGCACCTGGTCCCATAGGGGGTTATTCATTTTTTTTATTTGATGGTACCAGGGGCAGTTGGTCTCGTTCATGTTTTGGGGGCATACTTCCTTTTAAAGTATAGGGGGCCAGTGGCACAATGGCAGTGCATGGTCCAAGTATAACTTTGCGGGGGCATTTCAGCAGCCACCCCACAACTGCAATTTTATTGTGGAAGGCAAAGGGTGAGCCCTCATGGCTCCCCCAGCTTTTTTTTTTTGGTGGGGGGGGGGGAACCTTTCAGCACTGCCAGTAGAACTGTTTTTGTTTCCTGCAGCACTGAAAGGGTTAATGTTCCTCTATAGGATTCATTAGACCTATAGGTTAACGGGTAAAAACATATGATTTTTTGGTAGTTGTGCCTTTTACCTGTCATTGAATCACTGTTTGTGTGGTAATTACAGTGTTTTGTTACCAGGAGTGGTGATGATTTTACCACACTTATCTTAAACTTTGTAGCTGTGGGCATTGAATGTCAAATGCCTGTTTAATGTTAACATCAATCCAGATAAGTACTACTTAGGAAGGACATCTGTAGCCCAAAAAAATGTATGTTTAATTGAGATATTACATAAAGCGTAAATATCTATAGAAATGCATGAAAGCACAACTAAACTTTCTGTTTCACTCTTTGCTTGTTTGCATTTATTCGTTTTAGCTCATTTAACTTTTTAATAAATGGTTTCAAAATACAGCAATGTTATGTTTCCAAAAAGCTTCATGAAGTTAACATTATTGGCCAGGAGAGGGCGAACCTGTCATCCAATCACTTCTTTAGCTGCAATAATAGATCTGCTTGGCACAATTCTCCTCCCCTGACTCAGTGAATCTCCCTCCCATCTTGTTACTAACACACAAAGCAGAACGATCGTTTTGTTGAAATTGCTGTGGATTTCTTTTAATTGCACTGAATATTTAGCAATCCTTTTTTTTTTGGGACATAATGCCAGACTACAAATCTATGGAATTATAAAAGGACCTATGTGTTTCCTAATAGAGGGGAAAAAAGGATTTAAGTGATGGACATCCCAGGCTCACACAGTGCATTGAAATGGCAAGTAATATATTCCCTCTTCCTTTGTAGCTGGGGCTGGGTCTCTGGGCAGCTTCGCTATTCTGTGGTTGAAGAGTCAGAACCAGGGACGATTGTAGGGGATTTAGCTGAGGATCTAGGTATTGCTGTTTCTGACATTGCTAAACGTAGACTCTATCTGAGACCTGAAAGTAGAAGTAGATATTTTTCTGTGAACTGGGGGAGCGGAGCTTTGACTGTGAAAGAAAGGATTGATAGAGAGAGCCTGTGTGGATCCAATACCCAGTGCTTTTTGCAAGTAGAGGTTGTTGCTGAATATCCAGTGGAGCTGATCAGTCTGGAAATTGAGATTTTGGACATAAATGATAATTTTCCCACCTTTGCTGCTGCAGATCGTATTTTAAGAATTACAGAGTTAGTGACAAGTCCCGGTGTCCGATTTCCTTTACAATATGCACAGGATTTTGACATTGGCAAAAATGGTGTTAGCCAGTACAGATTAGACCCAACTCCGTATTTTTCTTTGTCTGTAAAGAAACGGAAGGATGGGACTCTAATGCCTGAAATAATACTGGAAAAAAATCTAGACAGGGAAGAAAAAAGAGAACATAAACTGGTTCTCTTTGCTGTGGATGCTGGTGAACCTCCTAGGTCTGGCTCTTCCCAAATCACAGTGATTGTTTTAGATATCAATGACAATTCACCCATTTTTGACCACCCCATTTATAAAGTCAGCGTGATGGAAAACATTCCTTTAAAAACACCTATTTTAAAGCTTAATGCTACTGATCTTGATGAGGGAACAAATGCTGAGATTGAATATTTTTTTGATGACCATACCTCTGATTCTGCCCTAGAGCTGTTTGATATAAATAGAGACACGGGAGAAGTTTACACTAAGGGTGTCATGGATTTTGAACAGTCTCATACCTGGGAGTTATCTATTAGAGCTGTAGACAAGGGTGTCCCTGAACTGGAAGGACGGTGCCTCATTCAGGTGGAAGTTGAGGATATCAATGATAACCCACCAGAAATTATCTTCACGTCTGTGATGAAAGCCATATCTGAAAGTACAGCATTGGGCACTGCCGTGGGTTCCCTCATTGTGACAGACAGAGATTCTGGGAAAAATGGAGAAATAACTGTAAAAGTGTCTCCAAATGTTCCATTTAAATTTAAACCTGTCAACAATCGATATTCATTGATAACTGATGGTATTCTAGACAGAGAGAACGTCTCACAATATACTATTACCATAACTGCTGCTGACCTAGGCTCTCCTCCTTTGCTAACTCAGACTATAATAACTCTAAATATTTCAGACATTAATGATAACCCTCCAGTATCTCAACAACCTGCTTACAATGCTTTCATTAAAGAAAATAATGAACCTGGAAGTTTATTATGTACAGTTAATGCATCTGACCTGGATGAGGGAGTCAATTCTCAACTCCTCTATTCTATAGCTGAAAGCCAAGTAGGTGGATTTCCAACTTCTTCCTTTGTGTACATCAATCCGGAATCTGGAAATGTTTATGCTCAACGCTCCTTTGATTATGAACAACTTCAGGTTTTACAAATCACTGTCAAAGTCGAAGACATGGGAGTTCCAAAATTATATTCAAACGTTTCAATTTTTGTATTTGTTTTGGATACCAATGATAACTACCCCACTATGCTGTATCCCCAACAGTCAAGGGAGGGCATTTTCCAAGAAAATGTCCCTCTATCAGCAACAGCTGGGTATTTAGTGACAAAAATATCAGCAATTGATTTAGATTCTGGTCATAATGCCTGGTTAGCCTTTCAGCTTATTGAAGCTACCAGCTCTACTTTGTTTCAAGTTTCTGCGGACACTGGAGAAATACGGACTCGTCGAGATTGGCAAGAGACAGATGATTTAGAACAAAATCTTGTTATTTCCGTTAGTGATCATGGGGATCCACCATTGTCAACGACAGTCTCCATCCTTGTAAATATATTGGACAGTGTGGTGCATGAAAGCCCAAAATCCCAGGATTTTTTCATAACCTCCAAATCGACACCGGATTTGACGTTGTACCTTATAATTTCCCTTGTAGCCATTACGTTGGTTTCACTTGTAACTTTCATCATATTGCTTGTGAAATGCCTGAGAAGGGAGGATGGAGACGATGGTTGTGGGCTTTGTATCTGTAACAAAACCCAGCCGAAATACTATTCAGACCAGTACAAACCAACACTATACTTGAACACAGATGGGACCTTAAAATATATGGAGGTTAGGATGGTCCCACCAGAGCCTCAACGAAATACCCTCCAAAAATGTTTTCTCCCAGATACAGACAAAAATGATTTACAATTTGCAGAGCCTCATAATTCACACCCAGTGAAGGATACGGTCAGTGAGTGTGAAGCCTTTTCAGATGCTACTTGGTCAAATGAGACATCTCAGGTGAGACAGTAGGACATCTAATTTCTCTGAAAATAGTTTTTACTTTTCTCTGGTTTCCAAACAATGCTATTAACAAACATTGACTGAAGAAACTTCAGCATTGTCTTGTGTAGGACAATTTTAGCATATAATAATTAAATGTTATTATCAATATTATACTCATTATTGCTTAGAATACATTCAAGGTGTTCGACCAAAATGAAACATTACAGAATTGCTGACTACTCGTTCCTGTTTAGAACCCGTCATTTAAGTGTTTTTGTTTTATACACACTGTTTAATTGGGTTGTATGTGCTAATATATATTTTTTGAACCTTTCACAATATTTCAATCAACAACTAATAGAGGAAATTATTGTGAGGTCATGGCTGTGGACTGAAGAGATCTGACCTTGTGCTCCTTCGCTCTTTAGCTATTGTGATATTATTAATTAAATATAAACAGGTCGCCCATAGTTTACTGTAATTATTAAACAATTATTCATTACCTTGTAAAGTTATTATGATTGGCATGTTCAACAAGCCATTGGTTTTTCCCCCATTGTCTTGATACAATTGTTAACTATTTCTCAGTCAAATTTATATCTCCATATTTTACCTATGCCTGGTTTCTTTTGAAAAACGTCAATAGTGCACTGAATGTTGAAGGTGATAATTAGCAGCGTTCATTGACAATGTACAATTTACATAGTTACATTAATGCAGTTTTGTGCTGGGATTTAATTATAACCTGATCAGTTTCATAAATATATACATATATTCTTTTTCACATATATGTATGTACTGGATCAATAAATGCTGCACTAATGTACACTTGGTGCAGTGTTTTAGTACATATTCTTTATTGAGTAATGAAGACAGATTTGAGAATGTGGAACTCACTTTTTGCATATTTTCTCATACAAACTATTTGCAGATAAAAAAAAAATGCCGTCATGAATTTTCTACTATATGATTTTCATAAAAATAACATTTGACAGCTAATATATATACGCAATGTAATGGCTGATATAGTCTTACAGACATTGGTTCTAATATTTCTTTGTATATAGCTCTGTTTTGGTACTATCTGGCATCCCATTACATAGAAACATAGAATGCAGATAAGAACCCATCCAGCCCATCAAGTAGGCCCAATTTTCTAAATACTTTTATTAGTCCCCAGTTCCCTATCGTATAGCTAGGATAGCCTTGTCCCACACATGTTTTAAAATCCTTGATTGTGTTTACCTCTAACACTTCCACTGGAAGGCTATGCCATACATCCACTACCCTCTCAGTAAAGTAATACTTCCTAGATATTACTTTTAAATTAAACATGTTAGACTATGTGGTAGTTTTTCTTCTTTTAAATATACTCCCTTCCTTTACTGTGTTGATTCCCTTTATGTATTTAAATGTTTCTATCATATCCCTCCTGTTACGTCTTTCCCCCAAGCTATACATGTTAAGATGCTTTAACCTTTCCTGATAAGCATTAGTGTGGATGACAGCTTACCCTCCACTTATCAAGACAATTCAATGAATGCATTTGCTGACAATATCTCTGGCAGATGCATAGGTGAAGTAATATTGTTTCACAGTTCTCTGCACGGTGGTTAGCGCACATGTGAGCTGTTACAGAATGCACAGCCATAGTTGCCATTTTAATCTGCATACCAGTGACATACAGAGAGAATACATAGTTGCCAACAGTCCTGAATGAGCTGGATCCTGTCAAATGTGAGTCTGTCCCAGCATTAATACTGCCTATACACAGTGCTTTGCCGAATTGAGCTCCAGACACCCAATACCTGCACCGGAGAAGCTGGTTCTCAATCCCCTGGGGTCACAGAACGTTGTGTGATGTCATGTGCTGTTGTCTGACTCTGCATTTAAAAAAATGCTCCTCCTTTTGTCCCAGCAGCCAATGACAGAAAGTTAGCAAACATGGGAATACTAGATATGGGGCTATTTACTAAAATATAATTTTCAGTTGAGATAAGGTTAGGCAAACATTTCATCTTACCAATTTAACTATATATTGTGCAGGGACAACAATGGTGAGTTTCCTCTGCTAAGCAAACTCACCAGTTTTGTCTCTGCACAATGTATACATGTGCTGCACACCAAGTGTAGAATATATTATCATCTATACGTGAAGATGTTCTAAACCCTCATACAGAAGACTTTCTAGGGAGCTATCACCATTTATACTGGAAGTCTCACAGAGATTGGAACCTTCCCATTTGCCATATTGAGGAACTGCTTCTCTGTTACAGGCAGTGATATTTAGTGTATGAACACACCTCTAACAGGGGAGGAGAGGCTCATTGTCTACTGGGCTGTGTGCAGTGTGCATAGGAATTAACACTCACACAGATCATTAATGGAGACATGACCATCTTTAAAGCAGAGCAAGAAGGATAGCTGCCCAGGATCAAGACATAGTGTAGTGGCCTACAACAGCAGCCCTCTGTACCCTCTATTTTTACCTTGTTTCCTGCTCTATCTGCAGTAACCAGGAAGCAGTGTTTTTTTCTCCAGAAAGCTTAATCCTTGCAGCCAGAGAGGAGATCCATTGTTCCCCTCCGATTCACCAATCAGTGAGGAGGTCTCTTCCTCCCCTGTGATAGGCTGTGCTGCATTCAGCATGGGAAAGAAGCTTTAGTCCTGTGTTTGTAAAGTGCTCCTCTTTGTAGGTTGTGGAAAGTATATGGTTGTGTGTATATGTCTGTTTGTAAATATAGATGTATTTACACACACACACATATATATGCCTTTGTATACATCAATGTATCCTCTGGACAACAGTGATGTCTACTCTATTCCACTCCAACTACTGTTGATTCTATATCCCATAATGAACAGCCAAAAGCTTTCACAGCATGATGAGAACTGATAAAATAATACGAGAGAAAGTGAGATCTCCAAATAAATATAAATCAATTCAATTTCCTTTACTTGCACCTCATTTTGTGCACCGAGAATTCAGTGCAGTAAGAATGTGTACGGTATATCTTTGGACATACATCTTGATTAACTTATCCAAACAATAAGGTAATATCAGTTTGGCTTTGTTAATACCGCACGCAAATTTGGAATTATTCACAAAATCCATGTTGTGGGGGAAAAGCCTAGAAGATTATGGTTAATAAATAAAGTTATTGAAATGCCCACTCACTCTATATCTATATATATAAAGAAATAAAATACAAATATAAAAACATACTAAAAATAAAGGCCTAAAAAATGATTTTGACTCTCCAGTTCCAGTAATTTGTAACCAATATTAAATATTAATTATCTTAACGCTAATACACTTCCATTAAAGCAGACATTTTTACATATATGGTCAAATATATATATATATATATATATATATATATATATATATATATATATATATATACACACACACATGTATCTATAGCAGTCTATGTCTCCTTTTAACTAGAGCTCTATGACGTTAACCTTGTTTGCCAGGAGGGGGCAGATCTGAGTATTTCCAGCTACAAAAGTAGATCTGTGATTTTATCATCATTTGCTTTATTCCTGGTCATTCATCCACTTTTCAGGATGCAAAGCTGCTCTTATTAACAATTATGTGATTGTTTATTAGATTATTGTTACAATTTCACTCATTTCAATGCACATTGTCTCACAGTATCAAAATCTGTGTTGTATATAATGTGATGGCCACATGTTGCAAACATTAAAAGCTCCCTAGGGCTTATAACTGGGAAGATGTAAATGTCAGACATCCCTGACATCTGGAACTGTGGGAGATGCAATTATCCTTTAGCGGAAGTGCCAGGGTTGGCTATCTTTACTGAGAGCAGTATACAGATCTGGGGGAGTCAGATAGTATGGTGCTGTCAACCAAGGAAGTTACATTTTTAAAATAAATTAAAAATTAGAAAGGGAATTCCTAATCGGGGTCTGGCTGAAACTGGATTTTGCATTTGGAAGTAGTTATTGAAGACCCACTGGAATTACTTTGCATAGTGATTGAAATTCTAGATATAAATGACAGCTCGCCCACTCTTTTTTATCTTTTCAACACAGACTACTTTATGAGGTTTGCAGAACTGTCAGCTAACGTGGGGTTAGATTTCCTTTACAGACTGCACTTGGTTTTGGAATGAGAAAACCTATGGAATATAGCCAGCAGGAGATTAAAAGTAAACCCATACTCTTCATTGTTTGGTATATTTTAAAAAAAATAAAAAAGCCTGATTGAAACTTAATTCCAGAACTGATTGATGGTTTAAATCTGGACATACACATATTAACTTTATGTCTGTAGACAGTATGGACCGGCTTCTCACCCTTTCTCCACACTAGCCCCTCGTATGTTGCATCTGGCATTTTCACAGACTTTGCTAGTGCCATATGTGTCTGGGCAGTAAAGCTGTCTACCTTTACTGCCCAGACACATATCCATATGGCACTAGCAAAGTCTGGAAAATGCCAGATGCAACATACGAGGGGCTCTCTTGCCTTACCCTGCAGAGTCACCTTTAGTGCAATGGATCTGTTTTCCTCTCTGCTGGATAGTGCTCAGGTCTGATGCTAAGCTCCTTAACCCCTTCATGCCTGGTGGTGTTATGGTCCTTGAGAACCAAAGTGCCAAAAAGGTTTCCTTTTGCTCCTGGGACTTTGGATACTGTATTATTCAAGCATAAAAGCCTGGTTAAAACGTATTGGGCTAAGTCTCTCAGTACTAGTATATTCTACAAAAGGCATAGAAGAGGGATTTGACATGTCAATCTAGCACATCTTGCCTAATCTATAAAATTCTTTCCAGAGACCTATGTTTGGGTCTTGTAAATAAGCTGAAATTAATTTATTAACCTAAATTGCCATGTTACTACTGTTTTCTTTATTATAGGGTCTACTCAATAAAAAGAAAACTGCAGGGAATTCCATACTTAAGGCCAAAGCAGCTGAGTTGGAAAAATTCTCACATTCAGCTGCATTGGTGATTTTTTGATTTCATTCCCTTCTCAATTCCCTGCAATTCTCCCTTTCTTGAGCAGATCATTATATGTTTATGAACAAGTAACTTTGTATATAAGCTTTTCCAAAACATACCTGAAAATCAAATAAATCCTGTGTACTTTTTTTTTTTTTTGGGGGGGGGGGGAATGCTCTAACCAGAACTGGAAACCCTTAGATAATGTAAGGCGCCCTGCATATTCTATAGCAAATACTAAATACTAAAACAATACATGAAATATAGTTATTAGTGGAGTAAATTTATAAGAGTGTGATGAAAGTCCTCACTGGGATATTTGATATTCATGCAAAAAACTATACATTTTAAACTGCACACAAGCCAATTTTTTTTTATGTGAAAATGTTTTAAAATATAGGCAGTTCACAAGAGAAGATGTAGATTGATGTCTTCTCGGACTCTACTGCATTAAAATTACCTGTGATGGTTAATTTAATTTAATTGCTGTGCAGACTGGGAATAAATGTATGATTTTGTTGTAAATGATGTGATTCGAGAATTATGGTTTTAAAGCTATTCTTGAAATCTATACTCTTCCTAATATCACAGCTGTGCGCTCGGAGTATTAGTTGCTGGCTTATTGCTGTGAACAGAAGCATTAACTAGTGACTTTGCAACTTTGCATTATGCTTATGTGAAAGTGAAGTGTATGCTGATGTACCACCCTTGTGTGTGTTTCCACCATTTTGCTTAAATTAAAGAACTACTTCGAAATGAAAGTGCCCTGGCTTTTTTAATGCATGTTAAAGGGACTCTGTCAACTTAAAAGATGCTGAAAAATGATCAACACATGTATAAAATATGATATGTAAAAAAGCTCCTGAGCTGCAAAAGCGTAATTGCCATTTTGTATGTATAACCTTTGCCTTATACGCTTTTTTTTTTATGATACCCGGCACTTTGCAGTGAGGGAGAGAGGGACCTCCATCAAACTGTGTTTGGCAGAGATTCCCCTGAAGATTGGGCAATGTTTGTAATCGGGAAATGTATTTTTTATACATAGGCTGCGCCAGCACCACTAGCGCCGACACAACCTGTATCTACACATTCGACTCATGTGAGTCTGCTTTATACATTGGCACACACGCCGATTGCGCCAGTATTTGGCGCAATCAGCGTGTGTGCCGTGTTGGCATGCCCCCCCCCCCCCCCCCCCGTGAGTTAACAAAAACATGTGCAAAAGCATAAAATAAGAGAAATATGTTTTTTAAAATGTCTATAGTGTTTCTTGCTTATGACATCACTTTGTGGCTTGAAATTACACATTAAAATTAAATGGAGACACCACTTTGTATTTCTCTTATCTTATGCATTTGTTTGCAATTCTGCTAACACACTGTATAGATACTTGTTTTGTAATTTCTTTATTCTTTGCATTCAGAGTATAAGCAACATTTAGGTTGACAGTTTAGGTTAAAGTGAAATAATTATAAAAGTGTAAATACTTTAAATTTGAATGTCTGTATTCTGATCATTTTACATGTGGTCATACATCAGGTTAATTGCTTCTATTAATCCTCTCGCTCAGCTTTCCAGCATTTGGGAGGGGGAAAGGAACATTTTCGGTATTTCAAAAATGCAACCATCAAAAGTCTCCAAGATGCTATGTATATGTGCAATGTGTGTATATATATAAATATTTCTCAGATACCTGTTCAAAGCACACATCTGTAGATTTTATCACAGCTGTACAGTCAGTGCTGCCAGAGTAGCCAGTGTGTTGCTGTACACATACAAATAACTGTTACATGTGCCCTTGCAGAACCTAGAATGAATATTTATCCAGTAAAGACCAATTAAATTAGGTAAAGGTGATCCCATAGCAGCTACCTTTATTAACCCTTTAACAACAATGCCTACATTCTGCGTTTAAAATAGCGCAATTGCAAAGTTTTTGCCGCAATTTGCACAATTTTTAGCATTCTTGGAGAAAAGGCATCCAGGAAAGCAAAAAAAAAATGACCACCGGAACCGCCCATAGGCGGTCTTAAAGAGACGGGCCAGTGACAATAGTCACTGATCTATCAGTCATGCCCCCACCCTATGCAAATCTGGTGAGTGGTGTTTCAGACTGCCTCTGAAAGGGGCTTTCTTTCCTGCAATAGCTGAGACATTGCAGTGTGGATTGTGATGGCTGGAAAGGATAATCACAATCAATTGCCATCATCCCCCAGATTTGGGGGGGAGAGATGGGGTAAATTGATCCTGGTTGCATTTATGATGTGAAAATCAATCACATTGATCACATGCAATAAATGCAAAAATATAGTAAATGACAACCTGTGTTGTGTGAACACTGATTGCCAAAATCCTTCCTCTCTCTCACTGATACACTTTGATCTTGTATCAGAGAGAGAGAGAGGAAAGATATATACTGTGTCCCAGAAAAAAACCCAAAAACTATTTTTATCCCCCCCCCCACTCTTTATTAAAATGTATACAGTACACAAAGAGTTAAGTTTAAGAACATGTTCTCAAGTGATAGCCCTATCTTCCCTTAAAAAAGAGTGTATGATATGGGGGTATTAATTTAAGAAGCAAGCAGGCACTTTTATTTAAGCACACACACAGCTAAAGTTATAAAATAGCTATTGTCCAGAAAGGACATGAAAACAAAGAAAAACATTGTCCTCAAGGGGTTAATTAACTGACTTTCCTCTGAACACATATATGAAAAGTTATGTGTCCCCCCTTTTAGAAAATGGTTGATCACACACCTGTATGTTTAAATGCAAACACTGAGCTCTCAAAGGATAACCGGAAACCTTGTACATTGAGTATACCTATGTGTGATGCCCCCCACTGCACAGACCATCATGTTCCGAATATCTTCTTCAGGATACAGAGATGAGTCTTGGAATCTTGATTTATAACTTAGGAGCATTTTAACAGCTGACATATATTATTTATTCCTCCACATCTTCACAGCTGACATAAATGATGTATCCCTCCACTCAGGAGCATGTAGTATGTAAGATAATGCAGGACACAGCTTCTCCAAAGTGGTTAGCTGCATGTTAAAAATCCAAACAGGGAAACAGCTTGAGGGTTATATCTAGAACGAGCACCGATGCTTATATCATTAAATAGTGGTGCTATTACTGCGTGTACCAATACATTACACGAAAAAGCTCATAAATAGGAGCTATGTGTGCCACAGTAGCCCACATAATAAAGATCACAAAAATGGACTTAATATGTAGCAGCCAACCTCCGGAAGGTCAAGGTTCCCACAAAATTTCTGAATGTATAAAAAAAGTCACTTTTATAAATAAGAACTCAGCGATTGCACTTTTTAAAAAAAAAATCCCTTTCCGACCCTATGCTGAGCCTCTAATTTCCATTTAATCTCTTTTTGTGTGTAATCAAAACTAATTGTTTTTTTTGTAATAATAATTCTAGCTAGAATTACTGTATTAAAATAAACAGCCATTGTTTGTGACCTGATTTCTTACTGAAACCGTATGTTTGCTGACAGTTGTATGAAAAACAAATGCAAGAGGAAATAAATGTAATGTATTAAATTATTTTCAGATTAACCCTTTAAACACTATATAGAGACAATATTATGCCATATGGTAAATGTCAAAGAACTATCTCACTGTCTGCATGATAAAAAAAATATATATATATCATCTTGACATAAAACAGATAATGGATAAGAGGATATAGGTCACAATCTCACAAAGGATATTGATATAATTAGGCAAAAAATTTTTTAAAAAACACAAGATAGCCAGGATGTGGAAAATGCATGTAAGGGTCACTGATATAAAAACAAAATCTGAATATATCATTGTATAACTATATTGTTTATCAAGTAGGTGTAAGACATAATTCTAAATTTACATAGATAGTTGGGAATGGAAAGTACAAGGATCTGAGACAAAACATTTTTTTTATCATTATCTAAAAAATAAAACTGGTTTATTTTTTTTATTTTTTGTTGTTGAATGTTTGCAGATGTACCTATAGTTTATGGTTCCTAGTGTTTTATTGGCAGATAAGGTATGCTGAGTTTTTTTGTTTAATGTATCAATTTGTTTTTGTGTGACCCCAGGAATATGTATAGCTAAAAGTAGTAAACAAACCAGAGCTAAACAATGTGCTTTGCTTAAATTCTGATTTAAATGAAAGAAACTTGTGGATACGGTTGCTATAATTTACATTTTCAATATTTAAATAATACTCAGTGTTCATCTTGAAAGCATGAATAATATGTCACTTTAATTGAAATAGCTTTGGGGTATGAACCATATATATTATTATTATTATTATTATTATTACTATTATTTCTGGAACAATTTATTCATTTTATCCTTTTGTGAGATGATACATTTGCAAGTTTGTACTATCTAAAAAACAACATGTATTTACTGACCCTTAAGAAATTAACAACATTAGCCAGTAGAGGGCAGAAATGACAACTAATCATCTGTTCTCCCCGCACACAAAGACTGGCTCTGCTGTCATCCACTCTCTCTCTCTCTCCTCCGGTTTTGTGAATCTCTCTCCCACTAACACAGAAAGCAGGGCTGCCGTAACGATTAAAATCCTGTGGAGCGTTTCAACTCATTGGATACAAATATATGGTTTATCTGGTAATAAAAACCACACACAGGGACTCTTCTCCATTGGGATTACAAAGGAAGATTTGTGCAGCGACACTGTTTAAAGAGAAAGATTTAAGTTATGGACATCCAAAACTCTGCAGAGACTTGGAGATGGCAAGTACTGTGTTTCTTTTTCCTCTCTCGCTGGGGCTGGGGCTCTGGGCAGCTTCATTATTCTGTTGTGGAAGAGTCAGAGATCGGAACTTTGGTAGGAAATGTAGCTCGGGATCTGGGATTACAAATCAGGGATATTTCCAAACGCAGGCTGAGAATGGGATCAGAGGAGAGCCAGAAGTATTTTTCTGTGAACTGGGAAAATGGAGCGTTGACTGTAAATGGGATTATAGACAGAGAAAGCCTGTGTGGGTCCAGCTCCACGTGTATGGTCCCCATGGAAATAGTTATTGAAAATCCACTTGAGCTACATCATTTGGTGATTGAGGTTAAAGACATAAACGATAACTCCCCTATTTTTTCTACCACGGAACGAACTATAAGGATTACAGAACTGCTGGCTAACCCGGGTACTAGATTCCATCTAGAAAGTGCACACGATCAAGATGTGGGTTCTAATGGCATACAACAGTATCGACTTAACCCCAATCCCTATTTTTCACTGTCAGTGAAAAGTCGAAAGGATGGTACTCTCGTTCCTGAACTGGTTCTAGAGAAAGCTCTAGATAGGGAAGAATTAGGTGAGCATCACTTTATCCTCACTGCAGTGGATGGAGGTGATCCACCAAGATCGGGAACCTCACAGATAAATGTTATCGTTCTAGATTTCAATGATAATGCACCCACATTTGACAAGGGGTCATTTAAGATTCATGTTTTCGAAAATTCCCCTTTAAATACTGTGCTGTTACAGCTGAATGCGACTGACCTTGATGAAGGGCCCAATGGGGAAATAGAATATTCTTTTGAGGACCATACTCCAGACTCTGTCAAAAGATTATTTTCTTTAAATCCAAAATCAGGTATCATTTCTATATCAGGAACCATAGACTATGAGGAATCAAGCTCGTTTGAGATATATATAAGGGCAAGGGATAAGGGAGTACCAGAAATGGAAGGGCGCTGTACCATTCAGGTGGAAGTAGAGGATGTTAATGATAACCCACCAGAGATAATGATAACCTCCTTAACGAAAAATGTTCCCGAAGATACAGCTGTTGGAACTGTAATTGGGCTCTTCAGTGTGAAAGACAGGGATTCTGGCAAAAATGGAGAAGTAAACCTAGGACTGCCACCTAGTTTACCCTTTAAATTCAAATCTCTGGGAGACCACTACTCATTAATCACTGATCATATTCTGGACAGAGAAAAAACATCTCAGTATGTGATTGAGCTCAGTGCCAGTGATATGGGGACTCCTCCTCTGTATACACAGCAAACCATTATTCTGAATATTTCAGATGTCAATGACAACCCCCCTATGTTTTCACAAGCATCCCTCAGTGTTAATGTCGAAGAGAATAATGAGCCAGGGAAGTTACTTGCAGAGGTATCTGCAAGTGATCCTGATGAAGGCAAAAACTCAGATTTAATTTACTCTATAGTCGAAAACCCAGGGAAGGGTCCTGCAGTATCCTCATTTGTTCATATCAATGCACAAAATGGGAATATTTACGCACAGCGGTCCTTTGATTTTGAAAATGTTCAGGTTTTGCAAGTTCCGGTACGAGTTGAAGATTCTGGTTCTCCTAAAATGTTTTCCAACACAACTGTTTATATCTTTATTTTGGATACAAATGATAACGCTCCAACTATTCTTTATCCGAAGCATGCCAAGGATTCTACTGCCCAGGAAAAGATTCCGAAGTCTGCTAAAAGTGGATATTTGCTTACTAAAGTCACTGCTGTGGATTTAGACTCTGGTCACAATGCATTGCTAACCTATAGCATTGTGGAAGCCACCGATCTATCATTGTTTCACATATCCTCACAGACAGGTGAAATCAGAATGGTACGAGATCTCCAAGAAACAGAAACATCAGATCAAAATCTTGTGATTTTGGTCCGTGACCAAGGAGAACCCCCTTTGTCTTCCACCGTCACTATAACTGTCTCAGTGGAAGATGGTGCAATCCAAGAAAACATGCAATCTACGGATTTTTTTCAGGGTCCGGCTACCAGTCCAGACATAACTCTGTATTTGATTATTTCTCTTGTTGCAATCAGCTCAGTTTCCTTTATTACTTTTGTCATATTATTGGCAAAATGTCTGAAAAAGGAGCCCGGTGGTACCAGGTGGTGTTGCAAAGATGGACAGGAGCCCAGCCATTACACGGAACAATATAAACCAACCCTCCATTTGAACACAGATGGCACGCTGAAGTATATGGAAGTTAGAATGGGTCCTTCAGAAGTCCACCAGGGTCAGTGTTACAAGTCCTGTTTATCTACAATGTCAGATAAAAATGATTTCACCTTCATGAGACCATTAAATTTCCCCCAGTTGAAAAGCATGGTCAGTGAAACAGAGGTTTTATTCCCTTCTTTGAATGAACACCGTCAGGTGAGACTGCAATGTTTTCGTAACTGTTATGTTCAACTTGCTAATAAAATATTAATATTTGAAAATGCTGGCGCTTATTTAATACAGTATGCTCCAGGGATATTCAGATATATCATAGGACACGTGGTTCGTATGCTGCAGAAAGAGCATGTCAAGTGCACCCTGGCAGTATGTGGGAATCCAGTTAATTAATCATATATATAAATAAATGCATCTTATGTACTTAACATGTTCTTTCTGCAGCATGTGGAACACAAACATGGCCGATGTTGGCAATTATGAGATATACATATATAAATGTAATCTTTGTGATATATATATATATATATATATATATATATATATAACTTTTTATGGTAAAACAATAACACTTACAGAGCCTGTTAAGCAGTGCAGTTGTCATAACTAAACAGCAAGGGATTGGTTCTATAGCTTCACAGAGGCCACTGATTGGTATCCTCTGTTACCTGATTCTACCCAATGGGAAGCCCTGACATGGTCTGTTGGTTTTCCGGTTCCATATCTGCAAAGATTACAAATTACTGAATGTTCAATGTATTCTTCTACTGAAACAAAAGTTAAAAAAAACAAAAAAAACTTTAGTGCCATTTAACCCCCTCCTCTTATTTCAGCCTTGTAATAATAATGGTGTTTTTAGAGATGCTTCTTCTCTTTACCGTGTTCTAAGCCTCTAGAAATGATGCAATTCTCATTTTTATGCATTTATACCATTAGACCAATATGCCTATCTCAAACTGTGGGGCTCAATTCTGGGGCAAAGTTCTTCAAGTGGACCTGTCACTGCAGAAACCAATGGGATGCCCCTTGCAATTTAGACCACTTATAGAACTTTGCACCCAGAATTGGCTTAAATGGATATGTACTTATCTACATTCTGCACAGGACTGTATGTGATCACCTGATCTGATATAAAACGCCATTAACCCTTTCAGTGCCACGTGATTGCACACCGCTTTTTAGGTTTAGGTTTTTTAGGGTCTTGCATACTTAAAGGGTTAAATAATTTCAGTATTTTTTACCGTCTTCAAACGTGTTCTCTTAGGCCGCTAAGTATTCCCACTGGCTTTATATTTGTATTTTTTTAAAGATGACTTATTTAGAATTCAGCGGTGCTATCCGCTATGCTCACATTTGCATTGCAAATATAACTTGGGGGGATGTGGAATTAGTATTGGCAGGATGTTGTATTGTTTGATTTCTTTTATCTGTTTCTACATTCACTATCAAACAAGACGACAGGCAAAGGGTCATGCAGTCTGGTTCAGGATTCTAGCGCTTGTTTGATTTAATAGATTTCACTACATTTGATTTTCTTAGTTTACATGATTTTTCTTGTGAATATGAACAGGTTCAGAGGCAGGTTGGTACAGGACACAGTCTGTGCACTCAAGGCTGGCATGATGATGTCACAAGCATCACTCTCACACTGTGGAAAAAACAGGCAGTCAGTGATGGCTAATATTCACTGCGCATGTTCTATAACTACATATCCATACCTCCCAACTGTCCCGATTTGGGAGGTATCTCCTGCCGCCTTCTACCTCTGTCCCACTTTTCGACCACAATCCCACAGTCCTGTTTGCATTCTCTGGTGTCCTAAACACTAGAGAATGCTTATTGGGCATGCGCAGCATTGTGCGCATGTTCAGTAGCGATCCTGGATTCAGAAGTCTGGATCAAAAATGGGTGACAGCACATGAGCGGTCGCACTGACACCCCCATCCCCAGACTCCGCCTCGATGTCTCACCCCCTCCCCAGAAAGTGCCCATCGGTGTCCCAGGGTGAAAAGTTGGAAGGTATGCATATCTTATGATGCTCAGCCAGCCCTATGACTGACTGAGTATTATGAGAATGTAGTTCTCAAACACCTGCAGTGCCAAAGTGCAAGGATGTTTGAGAACCACATATACCATTATGCTCATTCAGCTTTCTGACTGACTTAAGCATTATGAGATATGTAGTCCCCAAGCCTACTTTCTATAATAGCCTATAGCCTATCACCCTATAATAGACAGTGCAGGACTCACAATAAAAATCAGCCTTGATTAAAAGGAGCCATAAACCCATCTGACACATGCCAGATCCATGAAATCAATTGCAGTTATCCAGTGTTTGTAAAAATTATTATTAATGTGTAAGATTATACCGGAAAATAAATTCACTCTCTATTAAGACCTGTGATTAAGATGGTTTACCAGCATATCAGTTTGACCTCCCATATCTTTCTCTACCTCTGTGTGTGGAACAATCCCACCAATACCAAAAGCTTCACATTCTGGATACTGTTTCCAGATTGACAGGGAGGTGTATCTGGTTTTTTCTTCTTATTGATAGTATATCTGTGACAGTTAAATTGGGTAAGGCTTGGCCTGTTTCTCCCACAAACATTGCTGTTGGCACTGCGCACACATTATCAGGATTAACCACTTTGGATAATGTGCACATAAACCATTCATTGATCTTGTGATGCAAATGTCAGCCTGGAATTAGTGCTTCATGGGCTAGATTTATCAAGGGGAAAAAAATGTTGTTATTTAAAAAAAAAAGTGCTACATTTGGAGCAAACTGCTATAGATTTCCATTGGTTTCCATGGTTATTACTACTTTTTCATCACTTTTTTTCCAGAAATAGGATCAGTTTTGTCTTGATAAATAAGGCCCGATATGTGCTGTGGATGTGTGCACAATTCTCACATCTCTTTTGTTGGCAGGGAGTTATACATTTTACCGTTTCTCTGTGTAGGGTTCTCCTCACCATCAATTGTTTGAGATCGGGAGGCTGTTTGAATTTAAGTAGTGGGGGGATGCAGGAATGTTGCCCGGAGTCTTTCATCTGTGTGTAAAAAATTTTTTTATAGTTCCCCGGAGGTTTGTAGCTTGTAGTATAACACTAATGGTACACGATCTCCTTTTTGTGGCTAGTGGGATATTAGTGGCTTTCTGTATTTGAGAGTCTGCTATTTTTGTACTGTAACCATGATTGATGAATTCCTTCCTGAAGTTCACAGGTGAAAATAAATAACTAGAATACATAATGTCATCCCCTAAGTTTTGCATTTTTTTGCCTTTTTTTTATCTCATTATATGGCACTGCATTAGAAGAGGTCACTCCATATATAAAATGATCTGTTGAATCTGAAGAATATACCATGACATTTTGTGGATGTTTGACACAGTAATGGAGAGGTTTATTTGTGCGGACTCGTTAGTGAATTATGATCTCAACGGCCATCAATTAATTAATCAGAGCTCTCGACCTTGGATTCTACAGCTGAGAACATGTTCTGCTCAGCGTCATGTGACTCGTGTTCCAAATATTACTGATGCAATTACACAGTATCGTATTTTCTTTTTCTTTTTTTTTCGATTGTGTCGAAATCTGCTGATTCTTGGGCTTCAGATAATGTTAGTCTTTACTAACTGTTCTGCATCTGAAGGAAAGGAAAACAACATCTGAGGCAAAGCCATTGTAATTAGAAATAGATATATAAACAGATACCGCTAACCTTTTGCTCTGTAGTGTTAGAAAATGTCACAGGATCACTTCCTCTATACTTCCCAGCACAGGAGATTTTTCTCTGCAGGCGGCCAGATAATAAACCTTGTTTACATGATGTGGCTTCAGGGAAGAAGCATGGAAACATATGTGCTATTATGTTTCGACACATGTATGACATCCTTTAATTATACAAAGCAACACCCAACAAAGAGTACATTTCTTGGAAAAGATTCTATGGAAACACTTCAACAGAATATAGGTTTATATGAAGCATGTATCTGTGGACATTCTAATACATCACATATGAATACACATTATGATACATTTATTCTTTTAACTTTTTCTATTTTAAAAACTATATACATAAAATATATTTATACCTAGCTGTTTATTGATTTGTATATCTATATCTATATAGATATAGATATATATTGTTTATATTGTTTAGATTTTTTTTCTCTGTATACATTTGCATGCCAAAAAAGTGGGGTATATAAGGTTTTTTCTACTTTTCTAAAATCCTATGAGTGCGTGTTTTTCATTTGTTTTTGGACTTATATGTTGCTGAAAAATTGCACTGCACCTAGGTAGTGAACCATTTATTGATGTAGAATGTAGAAGTCGAGTGCACTACTGTTTGGATTTTTGTAGATAGATAGATAGATAGATAGATAGATAGATAGATAGATAGATAGATAGATAGATCAATAGATAGATAAAACTATATATGTATTTCTTGCACAATCACAATGCAGTAATAGATTTACATAAGATTGATTCATGGGATCTGTAAATAGTTTAAAGGGATATGAGACAAAGCAAAATAAACCATAAGTTGTTTGTTAGTATGTTGTCATGACAATCCCAAATGTGTACTGACACAACTACAATACTAGATATGTTTACATATACATATACGTGGCCAGTGTTGTATTTCCACCTAGGCCTACACTCCCTACTGCTGGCTCCTAACTTGTTTGATTGTTTTTTTATTGGAAGAGTCAATTTTTCTGTCTCCCAAAATTATCTATACTGGCTTCTGAAGTGATCTGCCTGGCTCCTAAAGTTTTCAAATCTGTATTAAGCCCGGTACATGTATAAATATTAGTTCTGGAATCTAATAATCCAATATTATGCCATGTGACATATTTGGGAATGTCATCCAGCTGCAAATCAGTTTGTGTTTGGCTGTTCTTTTACGAAATGTATCTACATGCTAACATTTTCATATAAACTGTGGAATAATGTTCCTTCTAAATACAGGCTCCCAATACTTCAATATTTGCGCTTAGTGTAAATAAAAGAAAAGAATAAAATAATACAGACGCTCAAAGTAAAACACACAAAGCCAGTTCCCCTTAATGGCAACAATACTAAATCTGTGTAAAAAAAAGTATACTTTATTGAAATGGTCCAATTTTTGATGCATTTGATAGTAGAGAAAAAAATGGAGCAAGGATGTGTAGTTATCTATACAGGGCACCATATAGTGGACTTTATCACAGTAGGTCCTTTGTTGTTCTAACCTTCTAGAGTCACTTCTTTGAAAACACTACAGACGTTTTCTTTGCTAAAAAGTGAACTGTGTTGTACTGACAAGGGAATTGCAAATATCAGACACTGGGATCTATTCAATAACCTGAATTAATGTAACTCACAACATTGAATACTGTAGACAGCAATATACAGCAATAGAAAAATGTGCGTTTACAAACCAGGGCTATGTGATATTGTATGTAATTTAACCGGACCGAATTAAAGGACAATTGTCAGCAAAAATTAAGTACATTATTAAATCCTTCTACCATTCAATTAATCTTATGCTTATTGGATTAAAAGGCTATTTGCCTCCTTATATTTACTTCTAAAGAACTGTGAGGCGAAATGCATCAGGTTTGTTGCCAACTTGGCAAATATTTTCACTTTTAAATAATTAGTATTATATTATTATATGTACATTTTTATTATGTTTATACTTACATATTTTTTTATGTATCTACTATATATTAAACAATTACATTTTTTCTAAACTACACACATTTCTAATATTTGAAGCCAGTTTTTTTTACCATCGTTGACTGCCCTATTCCTTGTGAATGTTTGGGAACAAAGTCTCTGGTGTTTCTTTGGAAGCTTCTCCATTTTTATGTTGATCCCTTTTTTTTCTCTCTTTCCTGCTTTATTGTTGCAAACCCATACCAAATCCCCAAGTTGGAGAACATCAGCTATTAATGCAGGGATTGAGAAATCCTGGGCGCCAAGGTTCCTAAATTCCTTACAGCTGGTTCTATTATAGAACCCTTTTCTGACTCCTGAAGTGGTCTGTTTGTCTCTTAAACTCTACAAATATTTGCAGGTCACTTGTCAGTTTACTAGCACAGTTCGCCATTGAGTAAATAGACCTGGTAGTATTTTACGCTCCATTTTGCAGGCGCGTGCGTCTATAAATATGAGCCCTCTCAATGCCAATGCAAGGATTTTTGCCACCCTTAACAAAACCTGGTTTTGCTGCCCCCTTGGCCCCTACGTATACCACACAAGGGGCATCAATGATTTAAATGCATATTAAGGTTAAATAAAATTATAATAATGAATGCATTAACCCCTTAGTGACAAGACCTTTTAACCTTGTCTTTCCCTTGGTGACAAGGGCTGTTTTGACATTTCTGGGGTGTTTTTCTTTAGCTGTAATTTTCTTCTTTTTTCACATACTCCTGCAACTAGCTGGTTCTCCACAGGCGCCTGTGGTAAAAATGCGCCCTAGGCCAGCGCCTACCTTGCCTATAGGTGGCGCCGGCCCTGTGTTAACGTGCAGTGGAGGTTATATATGAAGGTCATTGGTGAGTCAAAGTTTTATAGGTGGACCAGTAAGTGTGAAAATCCAATTGGTTTCCATAGCGATTGCTTTACTAATAGAATTTTGCCCCTTAATGTATAAACCCCGATATGTCTTAAAGGTCTTGACATCCATTAAATTATACTCCTGATTCACTGCCTATCACCACATACTGCCTTTCTCATTTTCACTTGCTTCCACGATGTGCTAGATTTTACAGTGATGTTGAACTTTGGCTGACATGCACGGTTGCCATGGAAGGAACAATTACTGATGGGATTACTTTGCATACTGATTTACGTATGCATGCATTTGTGGAGCAGTTCTACCAAATATAATGCAGGTTATGTAAATATGTACATGTTGGCAGGAGTTTGAGCTCCACATGTTACAGCCGGTTAGCGATCTGACAGGAGACAACATGTCGCTTTCTACTGTAATTAAATAATTGCAAATGCATTTATGTTGATTCCTATTTTATTATAGTACATGGTAGGAATGACCAGATTTCAGTGGTTTACCTAGCAAAATGGTATTTAAAGGTCTGTTGGCAAAAAAAAAAAAAAATGTAAGTTTAACTAAAACATTGCATCAGGTGTAGACATTTTAAATATACATTCTCTAATGAAATAATATAAATAAAGTACCTTACTCAAGCCTCTTTGCTTTGTACAGCTCTATCAGGGGGCAGACATCTTGGGTCAGATCTTCCTTCATCTGACCCAAGATTCTAAACAAAATATCTGCTTCCTGATAGAGCTATACAGGCACAGAGGGCTCAAAATGTACTTTATTGTATTCTTCAAAGCATTTATAATTAAAATTCCTACCCTTGATGCAAACTTTTCAGTTAAACATAACTTATTTTTATGCTGACAGTAGTCCCCTCCATGACTTCTAAACTATAATTTTTTTTATAAGTCTATACATTGTTATTTTATAGTACTCATTTATTTTATAGTACATTTCTTTCTTCAAACCTAAAACACAATTGGTTCTCTATTAATGTGCCACAGCTAATTTTCTCTCTTTAGCCTCTGATCTCTGGCACATGGATAGCAGGTTGTATTGTGCAGGTCACCATGCCTAGTAATTAGCGTGATCATTCATAAATGCATGGGTGTCTCTTTATGTTCTCTTCCTTTCAATTTATAAAAGTTTAAACTTTTAGAAACAGAATGCTTTACTGTATATGTGTGTGTGTGTATATCTGTGTGTACAAACACACACACATATATATACATTTATATATATAAATATATATATATATATATATATATATATATATATATATATATATATATATATATGTTTTTAAATATATACCGTATGTGTATATATTTATAACTGTGTAATTTTCCAAAATATATATTAAGGACGAAACAGCTGTCCATAAGTGATTTTCTGGCTTTTGCACCTTTGTCCTGTGCTGTGTTTACAGGCTGTCTAGTAAAGCATGCTTATGCTGCAAGGAGTCCATGTTTAAAATGGGTTAGGAGGAAAAAGGTGATCATTGTTGACCGGGTTTGCATATGCCTATTCAGAATCCCTTGCAGTGGTGGTCGCACTGTGAATGTGTGATGTCTGTGGGTAAAGCAGGCCTTCTGGCTTGTTTGGTGTGTGTAGATTTGTTTTGATAATGCCTCTGCTACCTTTTTTTTTTTTGGGAGGGATTTTTCCATCACCCTTATACCACCACTACTTCAATTGTTTGTTTTCCAAACATTTCAAGCACACAAAACAATGCATAATATGGTAGAAACAGGGATTGTAATCATAGATAGGAGCCCATTATTCAGTTAGTCTGCCATAACAAGTTCCTATTTTTTTGCTGTTCTAGGTAAACATTTACATATCCTAGGAATTCTGTGCTGCTTCTGCTGTAGGTTATTCCAGAAACTACTCTTTCTGTAATAAAACCTTTCCTCATATTTCCCTTCAGTCTCCAACCAGTACATTGCGCTCCTCTTTTCCAATAATGGCTTTTGACTTTTTTAGAGAATCATAAATTCTTCATTCTTCCCAGACGACGCAAGCACCAAAACACCACTTTTTGTTCCTGGCCACCCGTCACAAGGTGGACACAATGGCAGTGACCCGATCAGGGTATTAATAGACCCTGTGAGTCCCTGCCAAATAATCGCAAAACCTCCCGACGTCATGTGTGATGTCACAGAGGCGTACACGCACACGGACGTTCAGGCATGGCGCGGAGTCACGATGAGCTGTTAAACGCTGTCCGTTCAATGCTGTTCTAGCGTCTTTTAGGATATTTATATAAGGACGGCATAGAACGTCATAGCGTCACAAAGGGGTTTACCCTTCAAATAAACAAGTTGAGACAATCTTGCAGTTACATAAATTGAGGCAATTTTGCTAATCTTCCCAATGTTCAGTAATACTTAAAGTGACTTTTAACTGATAAGTTATGGAGATTCTTAACTAAATTGCTTCAAGCTATGTAACATGCCCTTTACTCCAAGCCTCTTGATTCTTTTTCTCAGGGGACTGTTTGTATGTGTGGAAAGGGTGGTGGGAGGGCGGGGGAAGGAAAAGGAGACCTAGGATGAATGCCAAAGTGGTTGTTGTGCCAGTCACTATAGAACTGGCCCAGAAAATATGTGAATGACTCCAGGAAATAGCTCAGCAATGCTGACTGGATCAACAATAGCCATTTAACTCTTCATATATTACTGCCTGTTAATGAAAATGCAAAAGGAAAATGCTTTTCCCTAACTTCCTAAAAAAAACAAATAAATTAAACTAAATACTGTCAGGTTAAGTAAACATATGAACACTTACACAGACATACTCACAAAGATTCGGTTTTTTGTAGGTTAACCTTTGCTTTGGTAAAATTTCCCGCTCATTTTGCTAAATTGTATCATGATTTACCAAGCAACTTTGAAAGCTTGACTTGGTTACTTTGTGTCGTTATACCATGACCTCCTTAGATCCTTGACTCTCTCGTAATCACTTCTGGGAATGCGCTTTGTCACAAGTGTTACTAATGTGAACTGAATTGTTCTTTTGTCACTGGTTCATGTGACACTGACGCCCCAAAACCTTGGAGTTATTTGAAAACATAAATAGATTAGGCACCAAACCTAATCTTCTAACGTGTCAAAGTTAAATTCAGTTTCACGATGACCTTTAGGGTCAAAGATCAAAGTGTATTAAGTATGTGCCCGAAGCCATAAGCTCACCAAACTTAATTATTTTGAAGAGCAAACAAAGTGAATACAATTCTCATTTTTATTTGAAGTGTGTTAGTAATTAAAACTGAAAATGAAATCATGGCACCAGGAAATGCCACATTGACCTTTGGCCTTTAACCGCAGAGTGACATTAAGCTTGTGACAGTTTTAGAAAGCCCTGTAGCAAACACCTCATATATATATGGATATAATGCTCATAAAGCCCTTTGAAAACCACAGTATGGCTAAAGACCAGGAAAAAAGGAAACATTAACAAAACTACAAAGGAAATAACTGGATTAGTAACTAATTGACAGATTGAAAGTGTGTTATTCATTACATACATTATTTATATATATTAAGTATAGCAAAGTAAAAAGAACAGTGTTCACAAATCTTAAGTGTATAAGTAATCAAATTATAGAGAGACTAATATTTCAATCATACAGCAGCTTAATTACAATGTCTTTTGAATAATAAGCACAGTTCAAAAGATATTTTCCTTTCTGCTCTATGCTGACTTTGAAGCTGCCAAGGCACGGAGCTCTTTAAATTAAAAGCAGTAGGTGGTGGTTAATACATCCTGGATAAGGTCCTTTAGCAATACGAACAATCATGCAAATTGATAAAGCCAATAAGGATTACAATAAACTTCCTATCTTGGCTTTAAGGGTTTGCACTTTGACCCCAGTGATGTAATGCCTTATCATCTTTGAACCTTGAAATGCTTGTGACTACTGCTTACATTTTGTTACTTTTTTAAACTTTGCAGGATTTTTTGTGCTGCAGTGTGAATATTAGATTGACACCCGTATTTAAACTGCATTGGTTGCTTGGAAGCTTTGTTGTCAGAATATCTGAATACATGTTGAAGAATCTAGTTTCATGTATTGTATCTGTCTTTTTGCATACAAAATGCAATCTTTGGAAAGGCTGCTAATAGACTGATAAGCTTCAAGGTTGCTCTGTATGAGATGTTAATATGAATTTCTTGTAAAGTTAATAATAAGTGAATATGGTTCTTTATTTATTTTGAACTCACCCAAATAGAGCACACATAATTAATCTCATTCCAAACCCACCTAGCTCCATCCATCCCTAATACTATTACAACCCCCACCTTCTCTTTGACCTCTTCACTCCCTTATGTGCCTCATGTCCCCCCTATAGAATGTAAGCTTGCGAGCAGGACTCTCTACCTTACTTAGTATATAGTCCCCCTGTATACTCTGTACCTAGTTCTATGTCAATTACTGGCACTATATAAATAATATAGTCTAAAAGATCAAAGGGACTGAATGTGATGGTCTAAAATTGTTATTTCATTTTTTGTTAAAAGGTTATTTAAACATGTCTGGGTAATACACTTTCTTACTTTTTGTGCTTACTTACTGCAGTCTAACACTATTATTTATTATTAGAATTTTCCCAAAGCTGCAAATCATCCCTATTTATGGGAAACCACATGCTTTTGTACATTGCCTCTACTGGACAGCATTCCTCTATATACAGTGGGCCCTATTCAGTAAACAGTTAACTAAGCTGAGAAGTGAATGGGAGAGGAAAAAGGAGGCATTAATATGTATGTTGGAATATTCAGAGTATTTTTCCAATTGAGCTATTGATGCCAAAACAGGCAAATTATTAGCTTTTAAATGAAGTTGCTCTTCATTTCCATTCGCTCTAGATTGTAAGATTGCGATCAGGGTTCTCTACCTCATGTATCATGTTATTGTACATTACATTACATGTATTTATATAGCACCAGCAATGCATGTAGTGCTAGGGACAGACTGATACATTAGGAAGAGGATCCTGCTCACAAACTACACTCCTCGTGAATTGATGATCCAGAGCATATGTACTAATGCAAGTTGGAGGGCCAAAGCAGGAACCTTTACAAGCGATATCTACATGTATTTGTATGCAAAAAAATATCTGTACAAAATACATGGTAGACATTAACTGAAGTTAGTTTGATATCTACAAAAAAAATCTAAGCTAGCACAACATTCTAGGAATGATGAAGGAAGAGACTGACTTTGTTGTTTTTTAAAACCAATGTACATGGTTTTGGTAAACTTCACAACCTCCAGGTTGATTTACCCTTGTGAGAAAAGTACCGATGGACATCTCTGACTATAGCTAGCTAGTTGAGACAGAGTCATTTTTGTACTTTGGCCATGTGCACTTGGGTCAACTCAGGATGTCATCAATAAACCTTCATATCATGTCACATTGTGAAGTAATGTAGCATAAAGAGAGCTAGATTCATAACAAATGGTTCAGAGAACTGTTTATACTAATGCACTGATGTCCAACCAGCAGCACACAGGGCTGAAGTGATCCATAAGGTTATTTTTTGTGGCCCCCAACCATGAATAAAGACCCCTAGAAGGTTCTATATATTACTTCATAAAATGGTTAATATTTTTAATCAACCTACTCTTTTGCAGGGTATGCTGCCTTCCACTTCACAAAGAACACTGTGTTAAAGCACTCCTGTCACAATTGTTCTATTGAACAACTAGCTTTACTGAGAAAGGATAACATTTAAAAAAAAAAACACTTTCATGAGGTTGGTAACAAAACAGAATCTTATTGACTAGAACAGTGTTGTGGAGGGCCATATCCCATTCAGAATATTAGGTTGGTACAGCCAGATATTATTAAATCCATGAGGTAACAATATAGAATTGATGACATGTTTGGCTTTAGGAACCTCACAGAAACCTTTACAGGACCACAGTAAGACATTAATAGATTATAAAATCTAGAATCAAGTTCTGAAATGTAAATAATATGGCAAAAAATAAATATTGCATATGGTTGAATAGCAGGACCTAAATAATGTGTTTTTGTAAAGGTTTTAATTATGTGGTAATTGGTAATTATCGGTAAACGATAAGTTATGTTTAACTGAAAAATGTATCAAGTGTGAACATTTTAAATATACATTGTTTATTGAAATAATGTAAATAAAGAATCTTACTGAGTCCTCTTAGCTTTATAACTCTATTAGAGGGCAGACATATTGTGTCAGATGGGGGTCTCACTAAGGTACTCTATTTGTATTCTCTCATTAAAACATTTCTATTTAATCTGTCTACAGTTTAATTTAAGGAATTATATTTTTTAGGGATATACTGCATCATTCACTTACTGCTCTTCATCACACATTTTTCCCACCGATTCTAAATGTTAATGACTGTTCTTTATCAGCTTGTTTGGAAATGATTCAAGGTGATGTCAGTGTATGCATACTTTTGTTTCTATTTTGCAGGATTGAAGTTCCAGCTATGTTACTAAATACATTGTTTCTTCCCTTCTATTTCAGCCTTGGATTAATGAAGAAAAAAAATAATTTTGATTTGTAGAGAACACCAATTAAAAACACTTTTCCGTTTTTTTCAGCAGGCGCAACCTAACACGGAATGGCGTTTCTCACAGGCTCAAAGACCCGGACCCAGCAGGTGAGTTAATGATCATTTTACTATATTTTAGCTGGTGTTCCTGCTCTAAAAAACGTCTTATGTTTTATGTTTTTTGAAAAGACATTCTATTTTATTAGAGAGATATCAAAGCATCGGTTCCACTTATCTTATTGTTTTGTATATTGTATATGTGTTTAATATATGTGATATGCACGTATTTCCAGACCCACCAACCATCACGATATGGAGGGGGGTCTGTGCCGCCGATCTCTACCTCTGTGGTCCTGATCGCATTTTTTAAGGCATGCGCAGAACACTTTAGTGATAGTGTTACTGCGCTTGCATGGTAGCGCTGACACTCAACCCCCAAAGCTACGCTCCCGGCATCCCAATTCACCAGGGGGAAATGTTAGGAAGTATGTTTTTCTATTTTAAAATAATTTACAGTTTTCCTGTGGTTTTACATTTAAATTAATTGCTATGGGGCCATTAAAATTAGTGACAGCCAATAAGTGTTTACATGCAATTTTTAGGAGATAGAAAGTGTCCAGGAGAAAACCGATAAGCCATTTTTTCTGTTCTTTACACAGTGTAGTATTTTTTTTGCAACATTAATAAACATATTTCTGTCGGACCCAAAGTATACGTGTCTATACCTCGGCACTAGCTCACTAAATAAATCCACTTTTAGAATGTATTAAGCATTGTTGCTATTGTTTTTATTTCAGGTGGTTCACTGGCTTTGCAGATTGAAACTAAGATTTAATTTAATTCTCGATCAAAAGAACTCTGTCAACTTAAACCTGGCTTATACTGTCAATGTAGAGAATAAAAAAATGATGAAAAAAATATCTATAAATTGAATTAGCCGAATTGCATTCAAATGCACAAGATAAGAGACAAATATATTTTAAATGTGTCTGTGGTGCCTCCTGCTTATGACATCATAATATGCACATTAACACATTTTTAATGGGAAATGTGTAATTTGCATTTGAAGCCAAGAGGTGATGTCATAAGCAGGAGACTCCACATATCTGATTAAAATATATTTGTCTCTTATTTTATGCATTTGCTTGCAGTTCTGCTAAATCAATGTATAGATATTTTTTTCATAATTTTTTATTCTCTACATTCACAGTATGAGCCAGGTTTAAGTTCACAGAGTTCCTTTGATTGAGAATTAAATCACAGTCGGGAAAGAAGACAAGAATCCTGTGGATTCTTAACCAGTTAAAGGGGATGGTCGAACATCTAATACATGTGTTTACATATATGTGGAATGCTCTTATTCTTTAAAATAATTTGCAGTTCTCCGATAGATTTACACTGAACATAATTTCACCAGCGCCTTGTAGTGACATGAGAGCGAGGCTTCCCCTGCAAGGTTTCCCTCCACTACAGTGCTGTCACTAATTGTTACTGTAGAGCCAGCTATTGAATTCAGATGTGTCGAGTTCTCTAAATCCTGAGGTGTCTTGATTTGTAAAAACATATAACAAAAACTTTAATTTAATTTATCTCATGTCCTTGAAAAATATAGACTTTGGGTAAAATAAAAATAACTGATACAATAGAGTAGAGCTCAGTATATGAAAAAAAACCTTGCCCCCTTCGAGTTCTAAATGTAAAGTTATTGGAGTATAAATGATGGAAAGTTGGGTGTGGAACCAAATTAATATATAATGTAAAACCAAAAACAAATAATACAAAAAATGTACACTCCGTAAAAACAAAGCCTGAATCACCTGAACATTATCTTTACTGTGCATGTAGAGGATATAAAATTATTGAAAATGATCTATACATTGTATTAGCAAAACTGCAAGCCAATGCCTACAGTAGGTGAAAAATGTATGTTTAAATGTGTTTTTAGAGTCTTCTGCTTATGACATCACCTTGTGGCTTGATGTGCAGATGGTGAAGGTGCTAGAGGGACATATAAGATAGTTCATAGTCCATATCTGTTTACAAAGCCAGGTCACCCATTAAATTACTGAACACACATCAAATAAGGAACTGGTGCACTAACTAGACTGGAACAAGGTCATAAAGACAAGGTCAAGATCCACCCAGGGAAAAGGAATACAGTAAACAGAATAGAAGGGGGAAAGGGACAGAATTAAGTTGTTGGGAGCAATTGCTAAGAGCACTGGTTAGTTGCACTCCTTCCAATAAGAAGATTGCAAACAAACTAACATCCGCTGTGAAAGGGCTGTAAATATCATTCACATCTTGTTTTGGATCAGTAGGCTACAAAATCAAAACAAGGCAGGAACACACAAAAACAGGGATGGTATAGGTGTCTGTGCATTGGTAAGGTGGATGCAGGGCTGCAATACATTCTTGCTCAGTGATGTATCTCACAATTTTCTCTACCATGCATGTCCACAGACACCATCTCATACATGCACATACATCAGTGTCAAGCGCAGGACAAATATTTATAGACAAGCAGGTAAAATACACTTTTATAGATGTCAATGTAAAACAATCAAAAACAAGTTAGGAGCCAGCAGTGGAGATATCACGTGCCATGTCTCCTGGGATTTGTGAAGCCCAGGTCTATGAAAGATTAATTAACATTAATTATTCACTACAATGTATAGAATAAAAACATCTGAACAATAATCTATTAATTGTATTAGCAGAATTAATTAATAAAGCAGACCCATGTTTTAAATGGGTCTGTGGTGTCTTTTGACATGCATATTACATATCTCCCAACAAGGAAACCATTTGCTTGCAATGCTGCTAATACAATATATAGATCATTCTTAACACTCTACATTCATAGTATAAACAATATTTAGGTTGACAAAATCCTTGAAGGAAGCAAGGGTTGAAAAATACATCCTGCTTCTCCAAGTAAATCTTAATAGATTCATGCAGGTTTACTATTGGTTGTGTCTCAGAGCTGAGACATGACTGTTCTGGAGGCTGGTTAGCAAGCACGCAGCCAATCAGAATGGGGGATGGCCCCGTTAGTCTGATCAGGGTCTGTTTTGTGCAGGGGTCTCTCCCTGCAAGTGCACAGAGAGAGACCAATGGGACTAATGTTCCATGCAAAAATGAGGGTCTAACTCTGTCTGCACTAACAGCCATCCAGACTGGGCTGCCTGATTCCCATGGAAGCATGGCAGCTGCCAGTCAAAGGATAAATTGGCATGTACTATGAAAAGTGCATACCAGTTTGTCCTAAGATTTCGGGAACTCATGTTTCACTTGTGCTGCTATGTTAGAAGCACAAGTGAAAAATAAATTTAGTTGTACTTTATTTCCTTGAAAGCAAGGGTGGGGAACCTGCAGCCCTCCTGATGTTGCAGAACTGAATTTCCCATACTCCTCTGCCAGCCTCTTAGCTGAAAGAGCATTATGGGGGATGTAGTTCATCAGCAGCTGGAGGGCCACATTTTCCCCACCCCTGCTTTTAAGGAAAAGCAAAAAATAAGTTATGTTTAACTTAAAGATTGTAGGCAAATGTCAGCATTTTATATGGGAATTCTTTCATTAAAGACTATAAATAAAGCACCTTACTGAGCCAGGTGGCGGATACAGAGTCTGATCTCGGGTGGGGGGGTCACATTCCGTCTGTCTTTTCATCTCCCCCATGTCCTTCTGTCGCTCTCCTCTCCATTCCCATGTCCACCTGTCTCTCTCCTCTCCCTTCCCATGTCCGCCCATCTCTTTCATCCTCCTTGCCATGTCTGTCTTTGTATCCTCTTTTTCCCCATGTCTGTCTCTCTCCCATTGCTTCCCATGTCTGTCTGTCTCTCCTCTACCTTCCCATGTCTGTCTGTCTCTCCTCTACCTTCCCATGTCTGTCTTTCTCTCCTCTACCTTCCCATGTCACTCTCTATTCTCTTCCCCATGAATATCTATCCTCTTCCCCATGGTTGTCACTCTCCTCTTCCCCATAGCTGTCTCTTTTCTTCCTCTCCACCATCTGTATTCTCTCCCCATCTTTGTTCTCTCTTCTCCCTTCAGTGTTCTTGCCTCTCCGCCCACCCTTCTCTCCTCTCCGCCCCCCTTCTCTCCTCTCTTTCCCCGTTTTCTCCTATCTCTCCCCCCTGTTCTCTTCTCTGTCCCCCCTGTGCTATCTCCTCTGTCCCCCCTTCTCTCCCCTGTCCCCTCTTCTCTCCCCTGTGTTCTCTTCTCTGCCCCCCATTGTCTCCCCATGTTCTCTCCTCCCCCCGTGTTCTCTCCTCTGTTTCCCATTGTCCCCCCGTGTTCTCTCCTTGCAATTGTTTTAATTACAGTGGAATTTTTTTTTGCCAACAGTCGTCCTTGAATAAAATGTTCTGCTTTTCTGTGTAAGGGAAACAACTGAGCGAGATAGTTCATATACAAGAGTCCTATCTGCTTCTATGTAGGGCTTCCATGGTAGAGAACCCTGAACTAATCATCTGCTCACAGTATTGTAATGTTGTTAAAGTAATGATAACATTGGAATCAATAGCACATTTATTCTCTGATTCAGCTGGGAACTCATGGGGGGGGGGGGGGGGGGGGGGAGATTCACAGATTCAAATTAGCAAAGTATGTGAAAATAAATTAAAGCAATCCCAAGATGAAAGATTTTCCGTTGGAAAAAAATGCATATTTAAAATGTGCTATTTCACACTTTCAACTCAAAGTGCTCTCATTTTATAATCTCTGTGTAAAAAAGAAAATAGCATTCACTGGAGACAATGTAACATTGAATCTTGCTGTTTACAGTTCTCTTTTACATTTGCTTTGATTATGATTGGAACTTTTGTTGTGTCATTGTGATGTCTTTAGTGCTCAGCCCACAGAAGAAGCTGGAGTCTGGCCAAATAACCAGTTCGAAACAGAGAGACTTCAAGCGATGATCTTGGCATCAGCAAACGGTCAGTGTTTATGACAAGACAGACATTAATGTGATTGTGTGCTAGAATGAGTTCTGAACACAAACATGTCTGTAAATTGCTATAATACCACAAACAATTATCTGTGTATAGAGGCATATAGGAACTTCTTATAATATGTGTTGTATGAAAGGCCCATGCCAATGTGCTGCTTGTCTCATCCTGTTATTTTCACAAACTGCACAAAGGAGATCTGCATTCCAGGGTACTAGCAGCAAGTATGGAGACCAAAAGCTCCCAAATGCACAGATCTCTTTTTCTGCTCCATCATTGTTCCTCTTGCTCCAGTAACAATGAGTACTAAGATATGACATGAACACAGGAGCTTAAACAATGAACAATGGACATGCCTGCTGGGGGAGATGGGGGCGTATGTCTACTTACCTAGCTTCCCAACCCAATACAACTGATTTTTGTAATGCGCTTTTTAGTTCCTGTTTAGTAAATAGAGCCCCCATGTTCAGTTGTTCTGAAAGTGTAAAGCAAGACTACAAGGGTGTTCACCAGTGGAGATCTGTGCTAAAGAAGAGCTCTATTTCCTAGGATGCAATAGGGACAGAGCACATAAGGGAATTACCTAAATTCAATAGTGGTATCTGCACCTATCAGATATGTTTTTAAGAGAATATTGGCAATTTAACACGGATACTGACTTTGAAGGTCGACTTTCATTTTGAGACTAAGTCAAATTTTGCACCTAGGTTCCAATCTTCCCCATTCAAAGTAATGGGAGGTGAAATGATCAAAGCTACAAACTAGGGTGCCAAATTTGACTCAAAAATTTCAAATTTTAGTGAATAGACCCATTAGTCTTTTACTTTTATTTCCATTTGTAACCTCATGATTTCGATTGAATTTTCTTCAACATAAAATAGATGGTAGCCAATAACCCTTGTGTTTTTAATATCTATTTTACTGTTCACTTGCTTTAACTATAATTGTTTAACATAATACTTTAATAATTCATCTTTACTGGTCCTTTATGAAACTAACTGATGCAGCATTTCACTGATCTATAAGATATCTGAGATGTAAACTTTCCCATTGATTATTCATGTGGACCACTGATGATATCACACTATATCAAGTTACTAATAACTCAAATAACCTTGTGTAGAGTATCAATCTCTCAATATAAGAAAAAATAATTGTGTAGAAATGTCATAGACCTCACGGACATTATTCATGTATCTCACAGCACATTAGTTTATTAATAATAATAAGAAGAAATCAAAATTAACGTTTAACAGTGTAGGTTTTCAGTCCATTATTTATGTTTCTCCTGCAGATTAATGGTTGTGATAACATATAAGGAGCTACAGTTGTATTCTCCACACATTTTATATTCCCATATATTTCGTTTAGCAAGATAATTAAGCCATCTACATTTTTAAACAGTTTGATTGCAGACAAAATTATTCCAGCTTTACTTTATTATATCAGCTCAAAAGCTTACATACACTAAGTTTACTGTGTCTTTAAACAGTCTGGAAGATTCCAGAAATTGATATAATTACTTTTTTAGGATCTTCTGATTGTCCACTTGTCATAATTTGAAGTTAATTGTCACCTGTGGCTGTATTTATATTGCATTTGTGTGCATAATGCCAGCAATTTATGTAGCACTTATTATATAGTTCCCCTCTATGCTCGGTACCACGTTAGACAGACAGAGACAGACTGGGGTAAAGGGACCTGTTTGCAAGCTTCCAATCTAGAGGATCTACTGTAATTGACGTGCCAAAAGAAACATGTGGTAACATTAACATGTGTGGCGTTAGAGTTTTTTAAAAAAAAGTGAGTAATAGAAAAAAAATGTTGCTTTAGTTTCCACTGCTTTGAAGGCATCATAAAAGATTTAAATGACAAATCCCACCCCACGTAATGTAGTACCCTATAGTACAGGGATGGCTAACCTTGGCAGTGCAAGAACTTTTTTTCCCCAAAGTGCTCAGTCAGCCTTAAGCATCATGAGCATCATAGGATATGTAGTTCTCAAACATCTGCAGGGCAGAGGTTGTCCATCACTGTTACAGGAAATTGTAAGTTGTACATGGTAGTTGTATAATGGGCGCGCAGAGTACATTACTGAACCATAAAGACAGAAAAATACATAAGGTGAGGGAGGGAGAAATGTTAATTGCCCTGCCTTATTATAAAAACAAAAAAGTTAGAGCTTTTTTCTACTGACGTCATGTCTATAAATATATTTTTAATGTATGTTCTTGGCCCGTACACTAATGTGAGAGGTATAACGATATTATTTGCCTGTGGTATGTAGAACTGTACATGCTGATATAGGGAAGATTGTACAGTGTATTGTTTCTGTTCTGTAGCGCCCTTAGAACTTTTGTTTGAGGACCAGAGCTGACAAAGAGAAATATTCTTCAATGCGGTTACTAAATTGGCTTTCGCAAAACAAAAATAGCTCACTGAGCTTCTTTCTGTGTAAGGAGTTAATAGTGCAGATGCTAAGAAAAGCCCCCTGGAATGAGATTATCTGTAAAGAATGTTCATGCTTTGAGAATTGTTCCCTAGATTTTTTATGAATTGATTCCAGATTTTCTCTACTGCTCATTTTACCAATGTTTTTGGATTATTTTTTCCATGTACATTTTATCCCAACCAAGACTGAAGCGACACTGCCCGATCCCTATGAAGATTGTTTTGTCGCATAATCAGATTTACCTTCAATCACCAATTATTTCGTTTTTTTTCTTTGATTCCGCAGAAGCCGCTGAGGGGACATCAGGCCTTGGCGGAGGAACCGGCACCATGGGACTGAGTGCTCGCTACGGACCACAGTTCACCCTGCAACATGTCCCCGACTACAGGCAAAATGTCTACATCCCAGGAAGCACATTAACACCCAACAACGGTGCCGGGAAACGGGAGGGGAAAGCGTCGGGCAACAAGAAGAAATCCGGAAAAAAGGAAAAGAAATAGTAAACAAACAAACAACAACAACAACAAAAAAGAATGGCTTAAGATAACAGGGCAAATTTATTTGAATGCTTCCCCATGCTAAATCCCTAACGGGGAAGCTGAATGGCATCTATGAATTAAGATGTATTAAAAAAAAAAAAGAAGAAGATGTAAAATAAAAAAAATTAATTAACAGAATGTGACATCATCAGAACTAGTAGCAGAAATGTTTCTGTATTCCCAGATCTTTCTGCTTTTAGACCTCATGATGAAAGCATTCATTTAAACCTCTGAAACAAGTGCCCTGTCTATATTCGCTAATGTTTTGTATAAGTGCAAGGTAATTTGATAGCTAACAATATGCACTCTTTTTACAAACTGTTAAACATTTGATTTGTTCCAACCTGGTTACCTGCGGAACTTCTTCCATTGTAAATAATTGCAGCTAAATAGATATTTATAATTTATAAGCATTCAGGTATTCACACACACACAAAACAAAAAACATATTCCTAGCTTGTAACCCATTCTCCAAAATTGTTATTTTGCAATTCTTTTTATTTTGAAAAAAAACAAAACATGATTAGTTTTTAAAAGTATGGTGGAGCAGCAGTGGCTTTCGCAAAAAAAAAAATATTAAAAAAAGTAAAATGTCAAAAAAATACATTTTTTTGGAAGCGCTTCAAAAACATTCTGTATATAAACATAACTCTTTATGTGTAATATGCAGCTTTGTGTCTGCATGACCTGCAAGAGAGAAATCAATCCATGATAACAGATCCATCACAGTAATTACAGCTTTCACAGTGAGCTTCTTTATAAGTGCACTGGAACTTGTGAGACATCTCTCAAGCTTATCAGATCTTAGTGAATCTCTTGCCCTATGTATTGTAAAAATTACTAATGACTGATAGCAGAATAAATGGTCTTGTGCAGTACTTTTGTTCATACTGTACGTTTCTTTATTTTCTGGACAAAAAAAAATATATATGTCTGAAAAATAATTTTTTTTCAAGCTATGAGTACCCTCCTGGTGAAATACCCTTATTTTATGTACAGAAAATGCTAATGGAGCTTTTTATGCCTCTGTGCTTGTGCAGGGTGGCTAATTGAATTCTGTACACTTCTGCACATAGAATTGCATGTCTAATGTTCACATGTTATCCACAAATTCCACCAAACATTGGGACTTTGTTGCATGTATCCAGCATGAGGTAATTCATTCTTTATATAGAATGGTAAGTAAGTAAAGCCTGTTAAGTGCAGGTCATGTGTATGGGTAGGAAGGTGAAAGCTTCAATGGGAGAGGGGGTGGGGGGAAGTCATAGAACAGCAAGAAAATAAATAAATAAGCCAAGACAATTTTAGTTTAACATTTTCCTGTTTTATTATTTGTTTTATCAGTGACAGAATGTTACATTTTGTCATTGGGACTTCCAGACGTAACATTAAATAATGCAGACACACACTAAGAAAGCTATAGAGCTATCTGGCATCGGGCTATTAGGAACCATACTAATTTCTAGTTAAACCATTTTTTTCTTTCTTCCAATCCATGCATGAATTTGTATTTTTTTCCAATCTGTGATTGTACATTCTGCAGAACCAATATGATCACTTTATCCAGTGGACTAGTTTGCGCAGAGTTGCGTTAAACATGGCAGACCGCATAGCCAAAGGTACAAATGAAGAAAGAAAAAGAATCACGTACCAGGTGCTAATAATGTGGGTCTACCTAGATGTTATGATTGTGACTACATTCTAAGAAACAGCAGAGAGGTATTATATAGTCACAACTGTGAATCATGCTGATGAAACATACACATATAACCATGTTTGATTGTCTAAGGAAGAGCCAGCCAGATTACCCCTTTGAGTGACAAGGGATGAGTATTTTATGGCACCATACTGCAAACAAACTCCTCACACAAAAGAAGGTGGCCCCTAAAGCTGAACTAGATCGATGATAATGTTAAGTTGACAATTACCCATGTATGTGTCTCTAACGCATTTTACTCAAATATTCTTTGAGTTTTTAAAATATCCTTGAGTTTTTGTTTAGTGAAATCATTGTTTAAGATTTTTCTTATTCTGCGGTAAATTCATCCTGTACAGCGCTGTTGACATGTTGCTAATCCTTAGTGACAATCTATTATTTTTGTTCCATACATTTTAGGTTTTTTTTTAGAACGTTTAAAGTGCCTCTATCTAGAAGGCCAGCTGAATAATAAAGACAAGATTTAATAGGAGTGAGATTTTTTCATCCTCTTGGCCCCTTTTGTGATACGAAGGAAGGCTTTGATTGAGCGTAATGCTTTGTCTCCTTCTATTGTTGCTCAAGTATAGCTCTTTTCTAGTCAAATACAAAATTGCTATTGTGGCATTGGGCTAACTCTGTCCTGAGTACTAAATCAATGTACTATTAATCTATACTTCACTGTGTCATTACTCTCTTTCTTTCCCCAAGTTCTAAACAAGTACGCTAATCTTCACCACCCTCCCCCAGGATTCTGTGGTAGTAATCATTTACACTGCTTGTAATGCTAATCCATGAGGCAGTCTTGTGAGTAGGTTAGTAGTAGATTACATTTTGCTATTTTTTATTTCCTATCAAATAACGAAAAAAAAAAATGAAAAAATTTCATCGTAGAGAAAAAAAGCTATTGTCGTGAAGTAATGTGCGTAATTTCCTCTTAGTCGCTAACTTGTGGAAAGCAGTATTTTAATATCCTCTATCTTTCTGTGTGGTTTGTGATATAAATGTACATGAGATGAAATGCACCTGTCTTTTCAATGTGTCTAATACTGAATTATACCTACATATTATATAAATATATATATAAATATACATATGCTTTTTTTTCCCTTCCTGTATCCATGTCATTGTATTACATGCAAGTTTTATACTCTGTTTTTATATTGCTTTCTTTCTTTGGGAAAAAAAAATTAATAAAATGTTTTCTTCGAGAATAATTGTGTCTGATATTCTACTTAAGGTCTCATTTACATAAAAAAATATATATTTGAATCCTCTATACATAGTGCGTTGTGCAAGACATAGATAAGATGGCATATACAGGTAATCCTTACAGATATTCTATATTTCTTGAGATCCAATTAAAGATGATCCACAAAGTCTTAGCAAAATAGACATCTGCCAAGCTAATTAAATGTTTCCTGTTACCTATAGGCTTTTTTTTTTTAAATCTTCTACGTTAACACATTTAAACAATTTATAGGTTTATAGGTG
Organism: Pelodytes ibericus; assembly: GCA_036172795.1. Classification (NCBI taxonomy): domain Eukaryota; kingdom Metazoa; phylum Chordata; class Amphibia; order Anura; family Pelodytidae; genus Pelodytes; species Pelodytes ibericus. The sequence continues at coordinate 24,473,749 of CM069858.1, read as the reverse complement.
GGCAGAGCTTCAAATATATAAAGAGACATTGATAATTATCCGTTGAAGATTCCTATTCCCATGATAACAGTCAATTAACAGATTAGCTCATCAGATTTATAGGAGGCTATTTACTAAAAGGGCTCTCTGCAAGTTCTCCCATTTGCCTATACTTCCACCTCGATGACTGATTTTCACAGTTCATGTGTCACTTTACTTTTAGAGAATAATCTATAATCTACATGCATCAAACAATTTACCGCAAGTTACTTCTGTCAGAAGTAAATCAACTGCTATGAAGGAGAGGAGGACTATGAAGAAAGTCCCTACACACTAGGGAAGGAAGCACTGTCTTCAAGGGGATATGATAATGTTATATAAATATGAGCCAATATAAGGGCTCTCTATAAAGACCTGTTAATTAACAGGACAGGACAAAGGATCAATATTTAAAGTGGAACATGTAGTCTAGACAATCTTTTTATCCAGTAACGGATTGCACTGCTCAGCTGGTGTGTTGAATGGCAAATTAATTTCAGTTTAGAAACACAAGTAAACATGCCGCATGTTCTGACAGATTTTATATGTTGGGAGTGACAGATTACCCTTTGGCCAAACAGACATTTCATTTTTTTTTTTTTCACTTTCTTTTTCATAAGGAGAAACAACAAGTTTAGAAATGGATATAGCGGGGGTTATGTATAAAATCTGCGCACTGGCGTTGTGAATCTGCGCTACATGTACCAGTATTGCACTTCTGGGGGTTCTCTAGCACATATAACGCCAGTGCACCCTGTGTGTGAAAAGTGGCGGGAAAATTCATTTTGCCTGAGGCACAATTTCCCCACATATGTAATGGCGATTGCGCCTTTTTGTTACCATCCTGACACTTTGATGTTCAGGACCTTTTATACGTAACCCTTGTTAACATAATCTCCTGTTCTAAAATAAAAGTGACGGATATATAAATGAGGATGGGTCTAACCCATTAAATATCTCAAATCCTTGCTAAATTGCCAGCGCCTACACACTTTATGGTCTTAACCCTTAACTGTATAATTGGTAGAAGAGGCAGAAGACGTCTTCTAATAGTAAAAGGCCCTGTTATAGCAGTGCAAGTGTTAATAAAGCAGTGAACTGACAGGAAATGCATTATCAATTCTGCTGGGTAGCACATTCTGCACAAAGGGGAACAGCGTGATTCTAAACCGAGACTGTACTGCCAAACTGGGGGAGGTGAGAGGATGAAATGACGCCAAGGGAGAAAGAAGCATAATTAGATACATATAGTCATGCTGAAGTCATTTTAACCAAGACCAGACTTTCTGAGAGGTTATAAGAAGTTAAACTATGAGACAGACTTTCCCAATGCTTTCATAGGGGAGTCTATGTAATGTACACAGGGAATTTTATTTAGGTTTATTAATGGGTTCCTGAGTTTCCCCCGTTCTCTGATGAGTATGAATGTTAAGGCTTTCCATCAACTACACAATGTACAACATGAAATGTGGAAAACTCAACAAAGGCATACATTAAGATGAGAATATATTTTAAATTTGCCTGTGGTGTTTCCTGTTTATGACAACACATGATTTGCAAGTTACACATTGTCCTTTGAAAACCGTTCTTTTTCATCGCAGGCCACCAGTGATGTCATAATTAGGAGACGCATTAATCACTCATTTTCTCTTAATGTATGCATTGGCTTGCAATTCTGCTCACACAAATTTTAGGTCCTTTTTGATATATATTTGTATTCTCCGCATTCAGAGAATAAACAATGTTTATGTGATAAAAACTGAAAAATACATGGCTTGGCTACCTTCTCCCAGTCCATACACATATGTAAAGGTATTCCAGCTAAAAATAAATTCTGCGTCTGGCATCTGAGGGTTAAGTGGAAATATTTGGGATATTGCCCAAGCTTTCACCTGTTTGCACCAGGCATACAATGTGGTTGACTGTAACCTTGATCTGGGATACAACATAAAGATGTTATAGCTACTGTGTTATTGGATACTTCACACTTTGCAGTGGTTAAGGCCATAAAACTGCTACAGCCGGATGTTGGTGGGTTATAAAAATCGTTATAGAAACGATAGTCTATCAGTTTACATAATTAGGAAGTTCAAGGCTACTGGAACAATTGTTCTTATAAGGAAGTGGAATGTCAACATTGCTATGTGTATATTATAACTATAACTTATTTTAGCTTATGCTGTCATAGCTTAATAACAATTTGACCTGATTCAGGTATACCCATTAAAGTTTTCTTTTCTGCTGTGAGAATATTAAATCTAAATACAATTATTACATTTTGTTACAAGTGAGAGCTCCTGATATTGTGACCTTTTTATACAGTAGTCTGTAGAGACATTTAGTACAATCATTAAAAAAAACAAATTATAATTTCAATTAGTCTCTATCTAGACAGTCTGTAACACACACCACACTAGATGTTGCATTAACCAATTAAAGACATCCATGGACATATCCGTATGGGGGTAGTGAATATTTATTTTTTTAATAATACCTTTTCTCACTTTTTTTTTGCACTTTTTTGGCACTTTTGCACTGGTCTTGTGATGTGTTTATTTTAACTAAATATTATTAAAAGTTATGTTTTATCATGATCATTTTAGACCTTTGTTTCTCATCAGGAAAAGCAAATTAAATGTTTCAACACTAGGTGATAAACTTTTGATTGCAAACACAAGAACTGTAACCTGAGACTGCCATTCCAGTCTACCATTATGAGGAAACAAATACTTGACAAGTAATGTTCATGTCCAGTGACAGGACTGGACATCTATTTTACTATCTTATAGTAAAATAAAACAAAGATTAAAACATTTTGATACCGGGAATGTAAAGAATAATAAAACAAATAATAAATAAAATCATGTAGACATTGGCATTAGTAGAATTGAAGGCAAATGCATGAATCAATAGAAATATGTGTTTTAATGTGTCAGTGGTGTCTCCTTTTCAAAGGAAAATGAGTAATTTGCATATCAAGCCACAAGGTGATGTCATAAGCATAAATACATTTAAAGTACATTTTCCTCTTAATTTAAACATTTGCTTGCAGTGTTTGCTAACAGAAGGTGTAGCAGAGTCCCTTAAATCTTTATATGTAAGCTCATCAGTGGTAATCCACAAATATGTTAAGTAGCCCAAGCCAATGACTAATCAAAGTGTCCTCATTGAATAAGGGATGTGGTTTTGTGGCAGGTTCTTTTTCAGTGTCTTTGAAAAAGACTTAACATTGGCCCCAAGCCATTTTTTTTTTTTTACCAGCCTGCCAGTAAAACACTGACTGAATGACAACTCTATTGCGACATTTGCTGAGCCGCCATTGGTCGGACTGGATTTTTTTTCTTCTCACGGGGTACGTTTTTGATTCACTAATATTAAACCTTGTTATATAAAAAAAATTATGATATTATTATTTGTTAGTTTTACCAAAACGTCTACTCAATAAATAGAAAATTGCAGGGAACTGAGATTGGAATTTCAAACTTTGGGGCAAAGTAGCCAAGTTGGAAGAATTTTCCAATGCAGCTGAATGGGAGAATTTTTGAAACTCAGATAAGTAAAAATAAAATTAGGTGTCTATCTCCAGCATCCATTTTGAGAATTTTACCTGTGAGCCTCACTGTACAACTGTGGCCAGAGCCTGCATGTTGATGTCATAAGATATACCCCTGCTCTCTTACTGGCTCCTGTGTATCACTAGTGGGCAGGACTAGGTGACTGCGTACACCTTTTTTTTTTACCTGTCTTCCAACACAAATAAATGAGATTAACCTGATGCCCCTTGTGATGTAATAGTTACATTACCCTCCCATTCAATGCAAGTCTATGGTCAGAATTCTGACTCATAGACTGCATTCTTTGTCCCCAGCCACAAAGTGAGATACGAGTGCTGTAAAGTCACTGGGGTTTGCACCCAAAAACACTATATTTCATGAAATGGTGGCACCCAGTCACACTTTTTTAGTAAAATATTTCATAGCATAAACTCACATAACAAAAATAGGACATATCTGAAATCACCAATGCAAAATAAAAAAAAAAACCTTTTCATTTTTTGGTGGGAGTGTCCCTTTAAGTTTGAAATTCCCATCTCAATTCCCTGCAATTCTTTTTTTATTTAGTAGACACTATAATGTCCGTTGGTTTTCCAGTTAATTCATCCAGGTCTCATGGGATACGTCCCTTCATACATACTAACAGTAATTTAGTTTGAAAAAAAGACCTAAGTCTATCAAATTCAACACTATCTATCCTTCCTGCTGTTGATCCAAAAGAAGGCAAAAAAAACAAACCCTAATTTAGAATTTTGCAGAATTCTGTAACCATTCCTTTATTGTCCTTACCATATGAAATGTGAAATCTTCATTCTTCTAGTCTCAGGGGATGACCTCTTGTTCTTCATACATTTTTGTTTATGAACAGGTCACTGGACAGCTCTTAATATTGACCTAGAACCAAAGGCGTAACTGAAAACCACAGGGCACCAGTGTGAAAATTGCCCCAGGGCCCCCAGAGCTCAACAAGCAACATCTCCCCTCCCCCCCATAACTGAGTTTTCTTATACATCCATGTCTTTCCCTGGTCCCCTCAAGGTCTTTCTTACTCTATCCTCCCCAGGCCTTTCTCTGTTTTCTCAAGGTCTTTCTTACTCTGCCCCCCACCCAGGACTTTCTCCATTTCCTCCAGGTCTTTCTTTCTCTGCCACGCCACCTTCCTCATGTCTTCTCCCCTTGCTTGTCTCCCCTCCTCCCCTATTCTTACGTTTGTGAGCCATGATCCAGACAGGTAGTTTTATTTTCATTACTCAGTTATAGTGATGACTCAGAGAGCATTTGAGTCATCACTATGCGTAGGGAGTAGCATACAGCGCTGACCTGCGGATGCCTGTGCAATGTAATGCAGCTTTTGGGGGGGGGGGGGTCGCCCTGCAATGCAGCTTCACTGAGGGGGGGTGCACTTCAACCATGATTATTATGCAACTGCCTTGAACATATTGATATAACGTTATCAAATGCCCTCATATGCCCTGCTGTTTTAGTGTTTTGAATTCTAATGAATTATCTAGTTTACTCTAGATAGATAAAAAGATAGCCAACCATAGCTGTCCATCAGTGTTTTGCATCTTCTCCCTTTTTCTTAGTACATCCACTCTGGGGCATCTTTTCAAGAACCAATTACTAAGCTCCTGTAGGGGTATTCCAATCTGTCTGAGCATGAAACCACTAGTTCCTAATTATGTCTATAAGAAGTCATGGGACTATGACATGCTCAGACACAGTGTAACATTAAGATCTTTATGTTTAAATAAACTGCAAAAAAATAAATAAATAAAAGAAAGAAAGAAAGAAAGAAAGAAAAAACATAAATAATGCTTTACTGACCAAACAAACCTCTTATTTCTTCCCAGCAAGTTAAATGGACAGTATTACCTAAACATTGTTTTGGTAGAGAATAAAAAAAAAATAGAAAATTATCTATTTATTGAGTTGCAGATGTTTTCAGTCAAAAATCGTCTCTTTCCTCCATTCATCTGACTTCTGATGTGAAGCTGAATGAAAGAACGAGCGAAGAAGCGCAATGAATTGAAATGTCATTCATTCCTCCATTTGTTCATTCGGATTCCGTTTGCATCACACACACAACACTCACACTAATACACACTCACACATACTCGCTAATACACAGAAACACACTTACAATAATACACACAGTCACACATAATACTCACTAATACACACAAACACACTCTCACATAGACACACTCACTAATACACAGTCAGACTAATACACACATGACACTCATTAATACACACACAAAAGGTGTCACACCAACACACTCACTAATACACACTCACACCAATACACAGTGTCACACAAAAACACTCTCACACATAACAGTCACACTCATAATACACCTATCCCATAACCCCTAACTAGATTTGGGCATTTATTTTCAGACAAATTCATTTTCGGACAAAATTCTTATATTATTTTGGTTTCGGGAATTGCACCAAAAATTTTGGCTGCACCCAAGTCTGTTGAAAACCAGCTCATCAAGCCACGGGTGATGTCATTAAGAGGAGAATCCACACACCTACTTAAAACACGTTTCTCCTAACTTAGGCATTTGCTTGCAATTTTGCTCACACACTTTATAGATAATTTTCAATTATTTTTTATTCTCTACATTCACAGTCAAAACAAAGTTTAGGTGATACTGTCACTTTAAAAATGGTGACACTAAACTTAATACTGGACAGGGGCACACTAATGCTCACTGTTAGTGGGCTTCATACTCATAAAGTACAGTAGATCCACCTTTAAACAGATTTCCAAGCACATATGATAATTCTTGCTTTCTATGATATGAAGAAACACAAGACGGCACAGTTACCAAGCTGATATTTTATATCAAGATTGTGTTTGTTTTCCCAGTCATGATTGATTCAGTGTGGGAAGAGCTCATCGAGCTAATTTGATTATGTTGTATAGTGCTTGCATGGCCTTAGAGTAGCAGCTGCAGACACGCTTATGAAATTAGAAATCTGGCTGGTAACAGTGCCAAGGAAGGGAGGGGGACGGAGCGTGCAATGTACTTAGAGACACACAAAGCTGAGGACAGGAAATACACATGAGGACAGGGAAAACAAAGAGGAATGGAGGACAGTTTGCTTGCTGTGCCTAGCAACACAATGGCGTTAGGGTTATTTGTCAAATACAACCATGTAAACAAGTACTAAATTAGACGTTCGAATAGTAAATAAACAAAGAAACAAAGGGAGTATATAGTGTTGCATTCATTGCATTTTACATATACAAATATAATCATTTCTTATAATTTGGGAATTTTTTCCTTGCTGCCTGCCCTGACATGACAATGGAATCCTGACTACACCATGACAGTAATTCACGTGAGTGATGACTAACTATGGCGCTGGGATTTTTGGAAACAATATAATCAGTAATGACAGCATTTGTGCCTTATTGAAACATGGGGTATGTAGTTCCCAAACATCTGCAGTGCCAAGGTTAGCCATCACTGATATAGATATAACTAAATCTAGATAATTCATTGTGAACAATTACATATTATGTATCCCCCCCCCTAATGCAGCTCTTTGTCTTATTCTGTCCAGTGTTGTCATTTCTGATACCGCTCTCCTCCCCCCATCGCCTGCGTCCTGGTCCAACATGCTGTCTCGGTCTGCTGTTATGCAATGTCACAGACAGGCGAAAAACAAACGCAGTGGAAAAAACAAGAAGTCCAGAAGAAAAAAAATCTCTACGTGAAAAGGAATAAAAAAAATAAAAAAAAAGGAGGAGGAGGGATACTCAAGCTTTGAATTAATTCCATTTATGCTGTCAGGAGTAAAAGGACTTAGAGAAGAGCAGAGAATTCTGATGTGAGTATTAGCCAGTACTGTTTCTGTCATTATTTAGCATTAGGAATACTGGCACATCATCAGCACTCATTAATCTTTTTCTTTCATTCCATCTACATTGCTCAATATAAGCTCTGCAAATAAATCTATAAACCGATTCCTGAATTCACGGGTATTGACACGAAGGAGGGAAAAGTAAGGCTCATGTTGTTTATCAGTGGAATGCAGCACTGCGGCTTTTAGGAGGAGGACATTGTTAAATTAACGGATAACATAAAAGGCTAAGGTTAATTTATGGGTATCAGAGCTGTGTTCAAGTAAAGGGACAGACACCCAATTTCTTAATTGCTTCTCAATAAAATGTGTTTCTTTGCCTAAACATCAAGTAATTATGTTGATTAGTTACCCAGAGCTTCCATGTGCTTTATCTATTAGATGCATTTAAAAAATACAGCTTTCCATGAAGCCTTTTCTTAAAAAACAAAAAATCCCAGCCATGATTTTGTCTCCGTAAACGTAAGATTGACCCGCAGTCAATTTCTTACCGGCGTACTGGTAAATTACCGGCTGTGGGGTGACTCTACTTTCTATGAGACATTATGATGGGAAATTAACATTTAAGGAAGAATTTAAAAGTTTGGGCAGCTGTTTCCTGTGTGTGAACAAAAGAGGAATTACAGTGTGGAACAGGTTTGGAACACCAGAACCAAAGACCATAACTTGCAAATGTTTTACGGCATTCACTTGGAAAAAGACCACAAATCATGGTGGTCTCAAAATGGGATCCTCTTAGGTTCATTAAAGAGGGAGCAATGGCCAATCTTTAAAACTATTAATTAGCTTTTGTCTGTCTGAGCATGATAGGAAATGCAGTACATCAAAATTCCAAGTTTCAAAGCTGCAACCAGGGCCGGCCTTAAGTGTTCCGGCGCCCTGTGCGGGATTCCCCCGCAGCGCCCCCCCCCCCCCCACATGTATGTATCTCTCTCCCTTCCCATGTTTGTCCCTTTCCTCTTCATTGCCCTGTCTGTCTCTCTCTAACTCCCCCATACCTGTTCTCTCTCTCCCTCTGTTCTGTCTCTCTCCTCCCCTTCCTCTGTTCTGTCTCTCTCTCTCCCCCCCTGTTCTGTCTCCCCCCCTGTTCTGTCTCTCTCCCCCCCTGCTCTGTCTCTCTCCCCCCCCTGTTCTGTCTCTCCCCCCGTTATGTCTCTCTCTCCCCCCTGTTCTGTCTATCTCTCTCCCCATTCCCCCTGTTCTGTCTTTCTCTCCCTCCCTCCCCCTGTATGTCTCTCTCTCTCCCCCTTCCCCCTGTTCTGTCTCTCTCTCCCCCTTCCCTCTGTTCTGTCTCTCTCTCCCCCCCTGTTCTGTCTCTCTTTCTCCCCCTTCCCCCTGTTCTGTCTCTCTCTCCCTTCCCCCTGTTCTGTCTCTCTCTCCCCCCCTGTTCTGTCTGTCTCTCTCTCTCCCCCTTCCCCCTGTTCTGTCACTCTCTCCCTCCCTCCCCCGTTCTTTCTCTCTCCCCCCTGTTCTGTATCTCTCTCTCCCCCTTCCAGCTGTTCTGTCTCTCCCCCTTGCCCCTGTCTCTCTCTCCCACCCCTCCCTCCCCTGTTCTGCCCCCCCCCCCCCCCCCCCCTGTGAAGCAGAGCAGCGTCTGCTTCACTGGGAGCCCAGGGCAGCAAGAGAAGGTGCTGCTCGGCTCCCCATGTTTAATGCAAGAATAGGGAGCCTAGCAGCAATTTCTCATGCTGCCAGTGGCTCCTCGTGAAGCAGACGCTGCTCTGCTTCACAGGTTGGGGGCGAAGCTACACCTCTCAGACGGTTAGCCTCCCCGGATCTAGAAGAGCATGCCGAGCAGAGGGCTGGTGAGGGGGGATCTTTTGATCTCCCCAATCCAGTGCCTCTACCGGCTTTTTTTTTTCTTCGGGCAGGAGGGCGCCACTGGGGTGTTGCGCCCTGTGCACTCGCACTGGTCGCACACCCCTAAGGCCGGCCCTGGCTGCAATGACCGTTTCACAAATTTTGCCGTGCACCTGCCTCATAATCGAAGCACAGTGATGCATGAGGGGTATCATTATGCACACGGTATGTTGATGAACATTTATTGGGGAGTTGTCAGGCAGTAACATATAACAACCCCTGTAAATGCATACCTGAAATACAATGTGTGTGGGGAAAATAAACAAACACAAAATTACTACCACAAACTTTTTTGTGTGCATACATTACATTACATTACCATTTATTTATATAGCATCAACAATTTACGTAACGCTAGATACAGAGCATAGAAGGGAGCTACATACTAAGTTAGACAAACTAGAAACTGGTACATGAGGTAGAGAACCCTGCTCCCAAACTTACAATCACGAGGGAATTGGGTCCATAAGACACGTAAGGGGTTGAAGAGGCCAGAGGGTTTGAAGTTGTAATAACAGTAGTGTGGATGGGTGGCTTATAGAAGGTATGTCGTAGAGGGGTACATTTGGTGGCTTTAGCTACTACTTTGTCAACTCCGATATGGCCAATGCTATAACTTTGTCTTCAAAGGGAGAGAGTAAGTAAGTCAGGAAAAACACTGACCCCTAAGGGGGAAGCCGGTTTGTAGAGGTCTGAGATCAAAAGGACCCCCCCCCAAAAAAAAAAAAAGAACAATATAGTAAAATATAGGCAAACATTGGCTTGGTATATAACCTGCTTCCATTAGGACTTAAAACCATGCTCTTAACATTTATCTGTGTGTCTGGTTTTCCAAGTGTTTCACTAATTTCAATCACATGATCTCAAGGGCAATAACAACCAACTAATTCACAATACTTTTTATGCACACAATGTGATTCACTCAGTCACTTATTATCGACCTTGACAAAGACTGCTAAATACATGAACCTTGAACGGCAACTAGACAGTTACATACTGCATACAGTCGATGAGAAAGATGAAAATTACAGCTAAACACAAACATCACAGGAATGTTTAAAAATAAATATAAAACCATTGTCGAACATGGTGAAAAAAATTGTCAGATCATAAAGGGGTTATAGCTCCCGTGTGGTGAGTGCAGATAGGTAGCTTCACCCAATGCGTGTCTGACATCACATGACCTGTCAGCACTTCCCCCGTCATACCACACCGGGAGCCGAACAGGCATGGAGGTTTCTCTGTGATACCTGTTCGGCTCCCCATGCTGCCTGCTTGCAGACAGAGTGTTGGTGGGTGAGGGGAGATCTTCCGATCTCCCCAGAGATTGTATTTTTTTTTTTTTAAAGGGGTGTCTTTTTTATTTATTTATTTAATTTTGTGCCGTCCCCCCAGAGGCAGACAAGGCAAGTGCCGCCTTTCTGACTTATAGCTTACATAAACTATATTTTTCATTAAAATTGTGATTTAGTCACATGGAATGACCATACTCTGTTTAGTACACTACTATGCAAAAAGTACTCCAGTATTGGTGAGTACAAACACTAAATCTTTTTGCTTATACTGATTAATTACCAAGGACCAGGAGCATTCTTATTTTGGAACAAAGCAGCTGTTACAATTCAATAAAAAAAAAATATAGCCAGTGAAATACCACAGGGAACATGATTTTCCAAACCAAATATTTATGCTTCCTGAAATATCAATCACAAGGGAAACAAGTAAATAAAAAATAAAAAAACGTCATTGAAAAATAATGTTACATGGAACTTTCTGTCCTGAAATAATAGCTCTTTATATAAAATATAGGGCACAGTGCTGTTGGAGATTTTAGTCAGATATTTGTTTCAGGACCTTAACCCCTTCACGCCTGATGGTGCTTTGGCCCTTAACGACTCAAGCACCAAACTGGTCTTTGTGTTGCCGGCCCTGATCACTTTGTAAACGGCAGCCAGGAACATACAAACATGGACACGATCAGGGTCTCTATAGACCCTGTTGGTCCCTGCCGACATCCTGCGATACTCTGAACCCGGAAGTTCGGGCAAGTAGAACACGTGTTCTCCTAATAAATGTATTTCCTGGCATTTCTGGTAACACAGTGTATAGATAATTGTTTATATTTTTTGTTCTGTACATTCACATTATAAACAGTGTTTAAGTGGCTTCAGAAGATAATTGGAGCTAATTTGTCATCCCCAATCATGTGGACTTTGCTATTTTGACTATATAGTAATCTGGGGATTACAGAGCTGGTAATACCAATAAAAAAAATCAGACCCTGAATGTCGTCATTGTTAACTGCTGCTATTTAAGTGATGTGAGTCTGTACAGACCCCCAAAATGGAGAAATGGAGATGTGGCTGCATATTTTCCTGTCTGTATAAGTAAATACTAATGACATTTCAGCAATTGTTTTTTTCCAGATGAGGGAAGCTGATCTTTAGAATTCTGAGACAGACAGCGCTAAACTCATTGTAAGTATGTCTAGCCTTGGTGAAGAAATAATCTTAATTTTTAACAGACAGGTGGCAAATATTTGCATAATCCCACCTCTCTCCCTCCCCAGGCTTGCCAATGCTACATCTTCCCCCTTTTTTCACCTTGGCAAAATGTCTAAGCTCAACAGTTAACTGATATAAGTGATGAAACGAAGTGGCCGCAAAGAATGGTCCCATTCCATACCTGTACTACTGGTGGGATGAGAATTTAGGATATGAAAAAGAGTCAATTTGACATATGCATGGATGATTCACATGACACAGCCATGCTTCTCATGGACCCACTGTGTACCTATATGCAACCATGAGTTGCATTTCATATTATTTCTGTTCTTAGTTTGGAATTATCACAGCAGTATTTACTTGCACAATAATAGAAGCACTTACATTTGCAAAACACGTATTCTTACTTTCTTGTTCTTTGTTACACTGGCCAATTCAAAAGTCATTTTACATATTATAGTGTTTAATTTTTAAGTTAAATTTAGCCAGAGGTAATTCTCCAAAAGTATCAATTAAGAGTAATCTTCAAAGTCGCACACTGCTCATTTTCCCGCAAGTTAATTGTGACTCCATGTTCCTGCTCAGATATTCAGTGGCGTGCATTAGAATTTTACTGTTGAAAGTTATATGATGTTTAATTCATATGCAAAGCTCCCAAAGGATACATTAGACACGCAAGACTCTAAAGAAAATACAGTGCTTAGGGTCGTAATGGTGAATGCTTTTTCTCTCTAGAAAACTGTAAAGAAAGTTAAGAAACACGCTCTTACCCAAGAAACTACTTTCTCATATTTTATTTATGTTACGTTTGCATATTAATTCATTTGAATGACTTTCCGTACCTCCAAATTTAGAATCAGTGGGGGTCATGTATAAAAACTTCCGCACTGATTTTTTTATACATTGGCTGCGCTGGCAGAACCAAAAAGTATGGAACTGGCGGAATCAGCCAAGACTACCGAAACTTGCCGATATCTGCGTTAGTGCCGTGTTTTTTGCCCCCCATACATGGTTATTATTTAATGTGCTTGGATAGAAAAAATCTGGATATACCGTTATTTTACTTATATTGAAGTCTGCTGGATACCTCTCTTTATATTCTTACATTGACAATTGTAACATTCCATTTTTGAAACAATAACATTATTTCACCTGATGCCAGTAGTCTGTTTTTGTGGAGTCCTGTTTGGCGCTGAGATCTTTCACCGTGATTTTGAAAGTCAAAGCCGAAATGAATGTCTACCAATCAAGTTGCTAAAACTAGTTCTCTTCTTCAGCGTGTCCCACTGGGGGTAAAAGCAGTCTTTAAGAAAATCCAAGGAAAAAAAATGAAATGGGGCGGGTAGCACACTTAAAAAAAAGTACAATATCAATTTATTAAAAAATCATATTGCACATTCATTGAGTAGGGATAATTTTGGTTATGAAAACTTGTTCCAAAAGCATAGGACCAGAAGCTGTGGTCAGAATGATATTAGATTGGGCAGTTATTTTAGAAAACCAAGGCTTTATCTAGCGACATATAATAGGTCTCATGTTTAGGAAACACTGACCCTGGTCCCCTTCTCAGCCTTAGGGGTTCCTCTGCAGCAATGTCTTGGTAGCCCCCAGATATCTCCTAGTTTCACTAAATTGTGTAAGGTCGTAGGTTATTGGGTGTTGAACTTAAATAGAGGTTGCACAGGGGATTTGTAGTGCATAGAATAATGGACAGATAGTATGCTGGCATGAGCAGGCATTTATCAAAATTCAATTTTGGGGCATGTATTCATTCTAAAACAAAATAAAATGCTTTACTGTCTCTTTAACAAAACTGACTTACATGAATTTTTTTATTCTAGTTATAATTTGGTTTCTGTATTTCATGGTCAAGTATTTAACTGGTAAGAATAAATAATGCTGAACTACGAATATTTATATTGTTATTGAGGTACACATTTGTAGATGGAGATTACTTTTGTAAAAGGGACGCATTATATCTCCTCAATAAGTTAAAACACTGAGGATGATTCGTGAATATATATTTTCTTGGATACCCATTTTTTTTGCAATAAATTATGATTTTGTTAGTTCTCCAGTTTTGGCTTGATAATTTCTAGGTCAGTTGGCACTCGATAGCAGTACCTTCTTTATATATACACAAGAATAAAATTGTTCCCTTTGGACGCAAAACATTCCTTTAAAAATCAGAAAATGTTTAAACAGGTGGTTAAACTTATTTGTAACATTAAATAAAACCATTGTCCTATTTTGTTAAATGTTGTAAAAATGTCTTGATTTATGGCCATACCGCATGGATTGCAGAACTATGGGTCTCCAGATATAGCTGGCTTACAGTAATAATTTATTTCTGAGATTCAGGGTCACAGTATGTTGCACACAGGCATGTGTATGTATTTTTATATATATATATATATATATATATATATATATATATATATATATATATACAGTGTGCAGGGGACTGTATGTGTTTCATCTTGTGATAGTATATGTTTTACTGTTACACACAGTCACATCCACACTAATTCACATATGCACACACAGTCACATCCACACTAATTCACATATGCACACACAGTCACATACACATGAAATGCATATTATTTATATTTATTTTTATATTATTTAAATTATAATTCAGGGTTGGTGTCATTAGTAATCCCACCAACCGAAATAAGCACAGACAACCATATGCTGGCTAAAGAGATCGCAGGGTTTATTTGGAGAGAGAACTTCACCATGGAAGAGAATTTGTTACGGTAGCAGAGATGTAAGTAGTATATCAAAACCAAGCCCACCACCCTGTCACTGACATGGCCACAGGGTCGTGATCTGTGCCCCCTAATAGACTGACACAGTGAGTGTGGGATCTTAATTACTTATTTAAAGATAAAGCCTGTAGGGAAGTGTTAAGCTCACGTGGTGTGGCATGTGAGGTTTGTGTCTGGGTTATAAATAGTCATTCATGCATGTCCTTGTTCCATTGTAATAAGATCTGATTTTGCTTGGCCAAAATGTATAATAACCTCATTGTTTACCAAAAAAGAAAGCCTACAAGAGCAGTCATATATTCTATTTCTAGTGGAGCTACTGGAGAGAAGAATTCATATGTTCCATTTCTAGTGGAGCTACTGGAGACTATAATTCATACATTCCATTTCTAGTGGAGCTACTGGAGACTATAATTCATACATTCCATTTCTAGTGGAGCTACTGGTTAAAAGAATGAATACATTCCATTTCTAGTGGAGCTACTGGAGACGAGAATTCATACATTCCATTTCTAGTGGAGCTACTGGTTAAAAGAATTAATACATTCCATTTCTAGTGGAGCTCCTGGAGACTATAATTCATACATTCCATTTCTAGTGCAGCTACTGGAGACTATAATTCATACATTCCATTTCTAGTGGAGCTACTGGAGACTATAATTCATACATTCCATTTCTAGTGGAGCTACTGGTTAAAAGAATGAATACATTCCATTTCTAGTGGAGCTACTGGAGACGAGAATTCATACATTCCATTTCTAGTGGAGCTACTGGTTGAAAGAATTAATACATTCCATTTCTAGTGGAGCTCCTGGAGACTATAATTCATACATTCCATTTCTAGTGGAGCTACTGGAGACGAGAAGTCATACATTTCATTTCTAGTGGGGTACCGGAGAGGCTCAAGGATAAGCGTGTGATCTAAACATAGCAAAAAAAGGATTATGGTAAAAAAAAAACATAGATATCCAAAGTGGCCTTGCCATGTTTGTAACCTTTGTCTTTTAAGTTACCTTCATCAACTTTCTATATTTTGTATTCTATTTTTCAACATTTTTGGAGATGCTAAATCTAGGTTTTGCTCACTGGTCCTGAGAATATCTTCTTTCTTCTCATTCTGCAAACTGTTTTGCATTTTACTGATAACACCCTAGAGTATGCATTTATCATAAGACTCCCTGAATAGAATCACAAGGTGCTCAGCCTAATTGGCATCCCACTATGGGGACTATGGGGACCACAGTCCCCTTGTAACATTCAGGGACATTTAAATGGATAGCATAATTGCTATGTAATATATATGTATTATATGTGTTAAATCCAATCATGATAGTCTTCCCATTAATCCTGATAATCTACTGCTACAACCTGAGACAATGTCCATTCAATGCCAGAACAGTGCAAATGTACCATCTCACACAGACACACTTTCACCCAAAAATTAATGGATAAACTATGACAGAGCAGCTAAGATTATTTTATATATTATTAAAATTACATAATTTTTTATACATTTTGGAAGGTATAAAAATGACACCCATCTATAGTGTCCATATTAAGCTTTGTAAAATAGATTTACTGAATAGACACACAATACCAAGATAAAAAACAAAAGTGACACTCCTCACACGATAGAAATGAATACTCCAGGCAGTTGAAAGTTAAATCTTCAGATGTATTCACTGTTTGGCATCACTGACACCACTGTAGACTAGCACTTACTAGGCACTGCAGAGATGTTATTTTCCTAACTTCTATTCATAACCTGTAGCTAGGGTTGCCCCTTTACCATTTGTTACTGGCACATATAACTTTTGCATGGTGCCTTGCAAATTCAATAGCAGCCCTGGCAATAAGAATTGATAAAAAGACTAATTCACTGAGGCATTAACATGCAGAATGGAAGAGGCATTAACATGCAGAATGCAGGTTTGGGTTCTTTAAATTTAGTCTAAAGTCTTGAGTGGCACATGCAAGACAATAAAGAGAAGCACCCCGTTTATCTGGCTGTGGCATCCGTGAGGTCTTACATCAGTGCAGGAGTTTACTGTACGAGGTACAAAGTAGAGCAGGACTCTCCATGGATTGGCACCTGGAGGGTAGTGTTGTGACTACCATTCTGGAGATGTGAAGTTGGTAGCCATCCAGCAAGATTGATATTAAGCCTTTGTTAGTACTCTCAAAAACCATATATTATAATTTTAAGGAATACGTTCAGTTAGCCAGTTCAGGTAATAATATGATTATAATGGTTTGTTAAATTTGCAATAAAAGTGTGGTAGTGTTTTTATAAACACTGTGACCATTATAATCCAGCATGCCTCTGTGTCTTTATTATAGATATATTAATGGCATTATAATCCAGCATGCCTCTGTGTCTTTATTACAGATATATTAATGTCATTATAATCCAGCATGACTCTTTGTCTTTATTATAGATATATTAATGAAATTATAATGCAGCATGCATCTGTGTCTTTAATTTCAGATTAATTAAATTATAATCCAGCATTCCTCTGTGTCTTTATTATAGATATATTAATGGCATTATAATCCAGCATGCCTCTGTGTCTTTATTATAGAATATATTAATGGCATTATAATCCAGCATTCCTCCATGTCTTTATTATAGATATATTAATGGCATTATAATCCAGCATGACTCTTTGTCTTTATTATAGATATATTAATGAAATTATCATCCAGCACACCTCTGTGTCTTTATTAAAGATATATTAATGAAATTATAATCCAGCATGCCTCTGTGTCTTTATTATAGATTACTGGCATTTTGACAGTGCACAGTCATGTCACAGGCAATCCGGAACACGTGGCCACTCTAGATACCATATGTTAGTTGACAGATACATTCAAAGTAATGCTGCTTCCAAATTGTAGACCCTCCCACCCAAGAGTTCCTGTGGCTTAGTTGACTGTAAAGAGTCCATCATACATGGGCAGACCTTCTCAGGCCATTTTAAAACTTTAGGTTTATCTCACTGTTCTCATTTGTTCCCTATTATCTCTTGAACTCTAAGGGGACTATTCATAAAAGGTGAGTTGCAGGTGAGTTGAGGTGAACATTTTCATCTTACCAATTTAGCTATACATTGTGCAGGGTTATTCCTGATGAGTTTGCTTATTGGGGGAAACTCACCAGGTTTGTACCTGCACAATGTATAGTTAAAATGGTGAGATGAAATGTTCATCTCACCTCATCTATTTTTCAACTCACCTTTTATTGAATGGATGCCAAGGGGTGAGTTGTGGTGAGATGAGGCTAGATCAACATTTCATCTCAACAATGTAGCTATAGATAGTGCATGGATCAAACCTGGTGAGTTTGCTTAGAAGGGAAAACTCATCTGATTTGTCCCTGCACAATGTATAGATACATTTTTGAGATGAAAGGTTTATCTCACCTCAACTCCCCTAAAACTCACCTTTTAGTGAATAGAACCCTCACTTATCATATTAGTGCATCTCCCTTTTTCTAGTTCCTCAGATCCTTGCAAAAAGCGATGGGACATCTAATAAAACCCGAAGCTACACAAACCTAGCGTTTCCTTTTTTGGTGTATTGTTCCTTTAAGTGTTAATAGTTAACAGCATGGCTCCCAACATTTTAGCCTCCCTAATCTGAATGCTGGGGAGCGGGGTTTGTGCGTTAGTAGTGATGAAGAGACGTCATAGAACAATGTTATTTGAATAGCCAATATAAACTTATGTGTATCAGAAATATATGCTGCCTTTATCATTTTCAAGGGATTTTATCCTGTGCCTATTAGGTTAAGAATACTGGACAGTATATGGAGTAATTATGGTTTAGTCTTGTAACAACTATTATGTTTTTAGAAACAATTTTAAGAATAACCTCCGGTTCAAAAACGATGCTGGAACAAGATGAGTCGATCTTTTGTTCCCAAATGCAAACCAAAAACGTATGCAAATCAATTCCCCATTACCATATGTGTAAGAATATGAAATATCAAAGAATATACAACGCATACTGTAGTGATTAAATTCCGGACTGGCAGAGAGTGAGTTTTGAAGCCTTTCCAGAAAAATTCAAGATGGCAGCTCAATGTATCAGATGTCAGGCAAACAATGTACAGTAAGACATGCAACAGCATCTGTTTCAGCAAAATAAATCATGAAAGTGTAATCCATTTTGTAAATCTTTGGCCAAAGACCAACAGGGCTATTTATAACATAATTATTCCCAGATTGTAAAGGAATACAGTAAATGGAACATCAACATCTTGAGATATATAGTATCTTTACTATTTTACACTTCTACAGTTTTAATCATATGGTGATTTGGAAGGTAATACCCTACTAAACTCATTACTTTCCAAGAGTTAAGATACCACATGGGTATTACTTATGACTGGAAGAAAGGAGACATCATCATAAACTTAAAAAAATATTTATTTATTGTTAGATAAATTGGAGAATAGACTGAAGGCAGACATTTTGGACAATGCTATGCTTTCAAAATTTTGGGAACAGTTTGAGGAAGGCCTTTTCCTATTCCAGGATGACTATGCCCCAGTGCACAAAGCAGGATCCATAAAGATATGGTTAGATGAGTTTGGTGTGGAAGAACTTGACTGGCTCGCACAATACCCTGACCTCAACCTCATCACCTTTGGGATGAACTGGAACTGAGATTGTAAAACAGTCTTCTAGTCCAATATCAATGGGGTGATGCTCCACTGGATGAATCGGCAAACATACCCACAGAAACGCCCCCAAATCTTGTGCAAAGCCTTCCCAGAAGATTGGACGCTGTTATAGCTGCAAAGGGGGACCAACTACATTTTAATGTCTATGTATTTAGAATGTAATGTAATAAAAGTCCCTGTTGTGTAATTGTCAGGTGTCCCAATACTTTTTGTCCATCTAAGATATATTTGGAAAGGTTTATCACATAGCATATCTTAGCATATCTTCTAAGGGGAAAGCAATGCTAATGTGGAATGCATTTCCTCATAGATTAAATTTTCCATTACATTAATACATTTTGTATCCCTTCTCTGAACCCTTTCTATTTCCATTATGTCCTTAATTTGTATTGGTTCCCAAAACTGCACCTCATATTCCAAATGTAGTCTTACCAATTATGTTTTCATTTCTTAGACCCATTTTTGTGGATTTGTCTTTGGATGGAGCAGGGCTCCATGGCAGCAGATAGGGCCACGCAAACAAGCAGGTTTACTCAGTCATTGTTGTGAGGGCACACACAACCAATAGCAGGAAAGGAGACGAGAATCACCCCCCAGTGATCATTGACATGGTGCATGTCAGTGACCGCTGTATATCACTAAGACTTACAAAATAAATAAAAATTAGTTTTGAATGGTGCTCCCTAAGAACATTGTTCCAAATCCATTACAATCAGATTGAAGGGGCTTCTATCTGGATAAAATTGTTTGAAGGGGTCAGTTCCTCTTTAAAAGAAATAACAAAAAATTATTTGCGACATTGGAAAGAGACCAACTTCTGGTTTACTTTCTGGTCTACTGCAACTAAAAAAAGTTAAATAAAAATGTATGGAATAGAAAGTATACAAAAGCCAGATGCCCCAATGTAAAATAATATTTAATTTCTTTTTTTAAACTTATGATGAATTATTTAATCAAACATTTAAGCCAGAACAACTCTAACATCTTTGTCAGAAAAATGAAACAGCCGGAACCTATTAGCTGAATGCTTCAAACACATTTGTGCCTTCATGTATCAGCTTCATTTTGTTCTGTGAAATGATAAAATGAGGATCAAATAGTAACATTATATGTTTGTTTAAGTTATGTTTGATTCATAATGAGCGGCATATTTATTGGTCTAATCTTCATACCAGAGAACCTTTGTAAATTCCCTAAGACTTCAGAAAATAGTATCCCAGATGATGTTTTAGCACATGTGCATCTCATAACCCAAAAATGATTGAATTGCTGGTATGTTAGCATTTTTTTTATAAGATAGACATTGAGAACTACTGTCAAGCACCTATCAAGTATATCCTTGATTGGGTCACCATTGTAAAAGCACAGACCTGCAAGTGAGGGATGTGGGAGGTGTGATTGTCAAAACTCAAATGTATTCTAGCAAAAATGTGGAGCTACTTTGGCCCTAAATCAGCACACTTGGCAAGTATGCTATGTATTGTATGCTGTACTGAAAAAATCTTCTGTATACTCCACACTTCCATCTAACTACCGTCCAACATCCCTTCTCCCCTTTGTGTCCAAATTGCTGGAGAGGACTGTGAACTCGCGACTTTCTGACCTACTTGACCCTTTTCCATTTGGCTTTAGACCCTTACACTCTACTAAAACAGCCCTCACTAGAGTACTTAATGACCTGGTCTCTGCCAAATCTAAAGGCCACTTCTCAATAATGGTCCTCTTAGATCTCTCTGCTGCCTTTGACACCATTGACCACCAGCTACTTCTTAACAGATTATCCTCGATTATCGCCCATTCCTCAGCAAAGAGACCCTAGTACACTTGCTTGTGATCTCTTACCTCTTTAGACCAGTGCCTGCAATATTTTGCCTGATCCTGATCTCTCCCTCCTTCTAATATTTCAAAAGGTCCATCAAAACTCATCTCTTTATAGAAGCTTATTATCCAACTACAATACCCTTTTAATTAACCTCTAGCTAGGCCCACCAAGCTCTCACTGTCCTCAATCACTGTTAGGATCAGGTAGCTTATAATTCATCTAGCTAGAACACACATAATTAATCTCTGGTCACACCATACCCAGCGCCAACCATCCACATTACTGTTACTACCACTACCTTCCCTCTGACCTCTTCACTCCCTTATGTGTTTCATGTACCGCATTCCCTCTAGATTGTAAGCTCTCTACCTCATGTTCTAGTTCGTCTAAGTTAGCATTTATCTATGCTCTGTACCTAGCGCTATGTAAATTGTTGGCGCTATATAAATAAATGTAATGTACTGTAGGCAAGCTATTCTTCTAGTGGTTCTGAGTTGAGTGCATATTGATTTTAATTGGATCAACATGTTTTGCATTGAACTAATGTCCAAGGCCCTTAGCTTGGGATAAACCACAGACCAAGCTGGTTCTCAAGCAAAGTACCCATGGATCATCATATAACATACAATTAATGTAAAATATGAAAGAAGAAACTAAAGGTTATATGACTTCTCAAAGACATCCTGAGAGCCTCATACTAAAACTTTGAAACTCAGGGTGAAACAGAGTTCACTGGTTTTACTGAAGAATCTGAAAACTCTTCCCCAGTACATCGGAGCTGGAAACTAGAATAAATCCATGGCTTTATTATGACTAAGTACTGCAGTGTATAGAGTCAAAGCTAAATAAAGTGCCTAGAGCATAAATGAGTAACACATGCTAGTGTGCTTTACGTTTCTTCAAATGGAGCTAAGCTTCAGCATCCGCTAAAATCATGAATACACTGTATCATGACCCGACCTGTTACCTCAAGCAAATTAGTGCAAAAACTAACTTACGCAGACCATCAAACACCACCTTTCTATTCAGTTTTCACTGTTCCACACTGATCTATCATACGCAGACCATCAAACACCACCTTTCTATTCAGTTTTCACTGTTCCACACTGATCTATCTTACGCAGACCATCAAACACCACCTTTCTATTCAGTTCTCACTGTTCCACACTGATCTATCTCACGCAGACCATCAAACACCACCTTTCTATTCAGTTTTCACTGTTCCACACTGATCTATCTTACGCAGACCATCAAACACCACCTTTCTATTCAGTTCTCACTGTTCCACACTGATCTATCTCACGCAGACTATCAAACACCACCTTTCTATTCAGTTTTTCGCTGTTCCACACTGAAATCAATGAAATTGCGGACATTAGAAACGTTGTGCTGTCACAAATGAAGAAGAACATTAAGAGAAATGTGCTTTAATTGAGTCTGTGGTGTCTTCTCTTTAAGCCATCACCATGTGGCAACTGAACTTTCTGCTGGAAATATGTTTAGTTGCATATAACACGACAAAGTGATGTCATATAACAGATACACCACAGACTCAGTTGTACTAGCAATTCACAAAGCTAGTGAAATTATTTGTTCTTAATTGCTAGAACTTTCTTCCCCCTTTCACTAGCCAGTATTTTGTTATTTGTAGCATTTAAAATAAATATTCAGAACAAAAAGCAGGAAAGGGATGACAAATATAGGCCTAGTAGGGGGCCTACAAATTGTTTCTGCACCAGGGCCCTTGACAGCCTTATTCCGCCATTGGCAAATTTCCTTAATAGTAAAATGGGCAGTGGAACATTCTTAAGCCATTTATGCTAATACTGCAAAGGATGACCTTACATCTCGTGGAATTAAAACCAAGTCTGTAATATACCTGCATTGTAGCATAACTATGACCAATCAACTGTGTCTAGTGTATAGTTGGCCTCTGTGTGGTAAAATTCCAGCTCATATATCAGTGAAGATTGAGCCATTCTAGGTTCATCACGTAGAATAAAATGTATTTATGTGAATTGTTCTTTTCTATCCCAGCAAAATTCTTAAATGTATACATGACTGATTAATGTTTATATAGTGTGTTTATGAAGCTATGAGACTTGTTGCAGTAGCTTAGATCTGATGAAAGGGGGTAAAGGAAAGATATAAAATGAAGACACTAAGTGAACTCATCAGATGGAATGTTCATCTCACCTCAACTCCCTTGCTACTCACCTCAGCTCACCTCTTAGTGAATAGCCCCATATGACAACACCTCATATGCAAATGAACTACTGTACTGGAAAATATGTAATTTGTACATCATGCCAAAAACAAACAAACGGGAGACACCACAGAAACACACACATTTAAAGCACTTTTTATTTTGACGTCCCCCAGTTTGTTAGGGTCAACTGCAATATTGTTTGATATTTTACCCAATAGTTCAATACCTGGCCTGATGAACAAACCCAGTGGGTAAGAGGATTCTTTATAGTATATTTCAAAGATTACTTTTATTATTATATTTTTATACCATATCTATGTGACGTTTTTTATATGTACAAGATTCAAGTGACCAGCTATTTTATCTGATATTAAGTGGCACTGAAGATCAATTTTCCCTTTCTGCTGTGTATTGTTATTTATTTATTGTATTTAATTGTTGTGAGATGTAATAAATGAATATATATTTTTATATCATACATACTTGTCTTTGAACTTTTTTCCGTATATAGTGCTGTCTCCCTCTTTTTAACAATTGTTCTTTTTCTTTGCAGTGGTGCAGATCACTGCACTCATTTAAGATTAGCTGCTATCAAGTGGAGTATCTCTCTCCATGTGATTAGGAGGCATCCCTTTACTGTGTTAATAGATACCCTTCCCTTACTATATACACACTTATATACATATTGTGGTGAGCAGTGGTGTATCTTGATTTTGTGCTGCCCTAGGCAGACAAAATCCGGGCACCCCCCCTACCCAAGCTGCACACCAATGTCTCCCATCACACACACTCTGACTCCCATCACACTAAGTCACACACACACACTCTGACTACCATCACACACACTCTGACTCCCATCACACTCAGTCACACACACTGTCTCCCATCACACACACTCTGACTCCCATCACACTCAGTCACACACTCCTACTCCCATCACGCACACTCCGACTCCCATCACACTCAGTCACACACACTGTCTCCCATCACACACACTCTGACTCCCATCACACTCAGTCACACACACACACACACACACAGTCTCCCATCAGCACTTACCTTTCCCTGGTGGCAGGCAGCATGGTCCCTCCATGCTGCCTGTTCGGCTTCCCGGCGATTGTGCCGGCAGGTCACGTGACCGGGCGCGCGTATGACGTCAGCGCGCCCGTCACGTGACTGTTGGCACTTCCGTGTCGGCACACTGCACGGGGAGCCGAACAGGCAGCACGGAGGTTTCTCTGTGCTGCCTGTTCGGCTCCCCGTGCAGCCTGGCAGGCAGAGCGTTGGTGAGTGGGGATCTTCTGATCCCTTCTCACCTCTGTCTCTGCCTGCAAGCGCGGTGGGTTTTTTTTTTTTTTTTTTTTTTAAAGGGCCGGATTTGTTTTTATTTTTTTTATTTTTTCAGTGCTGGGGGGCGCTGCCGCCCCCCAAAATTTGCCACCATAGGCATCCGCCTAGGATGCCTCGCGGTAAATACAGCACTGGTGGTGAGTATTGGATTTATGGTTCTTTTGGTAGTAGAGGTTTTTGTTTTTTTACATATATATTTATATTATTAAGGTGATCATCTAGAAGTGCTGTGCCTTTGTGTTTTTTTTTTTTTTTTTACCTATTCACTAAAAGGTGAGATAAGGTAAGGTGAGTTGATGTGAGATAAACATGTCATCTCACCAATTTAACTGTACATTGTGCATGGGGAATCCCCCCCCCCCCCCCCCCCACTAAACAGACTCACCAGGTTTGTCCCTGCACAATGTATAGCTAAATTGGTGAAGTGAAATGTTCATCTTACCTCAACTCACCTAAAACTCACCTTTTAGTGAATAGAGCCCTCACTTATCACATGAGTGTGTCTCCCTTTCTCTAGTTCCTAAGATTCTTGCAAAAAGCGATGGGACTTAATTCTGGTGGCCAGGCACATATAAAAATGTTCATCTCACCTCAACTCCTCTCATCTCACTAGCATCTCACCTTTTCGTGAATAGCCCCCAGAATGCACTTGATTATTTTGCATTCTCTACTATCCAAGTATAAGCAATGTTTACGAGACACCCCCCCTTAAACCCATTTCACCATTTTTTCTAGTACTGGTTTATGATTCCATCATAGAGTAAGAACAAGGCATTATTCGCTTCCCATTTTTCATGCCATACAAGAGTTCACAATATACCCTTTAAGGATTTTGTTCAGAAACACTGGGAAACAGGCAGCTTTACAAAATCATTGCTTAGCAACAAGAGCTTCCGTAGAAGAATGAGACTGTATTTACAAGAGCACAATGTACAAGGGGAATGTAACATTCGCGCATTGCAGAGCCCTGGCTGATTCTGGCCATGAATAAGTGCGTTATGCATAAGGAACTTCCAGTTCTAAATCAGAATAAATATATATTAAAGGGGAAATAAGCCTTATTTTTATTTTCTCAATAAAAGGCTTAGTAAATTACTTGGTTTTACCCATCTGCACATTTGGATGGAATTCTGTATTTAAGAGCTATGCACGACGTTTGCTACATGAAGCCACCTTTAAAACACAAACATGTTTAAAGTATTCAGGAATATCCTTCGTGCTGGTTATTTACAGCTCTGCTGTTCTGTATTGTACAAAAACAAAATGGTTCCATGCAGTGACTTTTATTTGAGTCCATAATAACGATCTAGCATAATAGAGCTACGGATTGAAGGTTGGCAAAGAGCCTTCGCCTAGGGGCTTGTGTGTTTTATACATGGCAATCAATCAAAATAAATAAATAATACACTTTGACTATGTGTAGCATGCAGTGCAGTATTTACCACAAGGCATCCTAGGCAGATGCCTAGGGCGGTAAATGTTCAAGGGGCGGAGAAAAAAGACCCCCAACACTGACCAGTGCCCCTCCACCAACCCAGCAATATTAGCCCGATCGCGACACATCTGTTGCTGCGATCAGGCTGTCCATGCATTTTTTTCTTAGGGAGCGGAGTGATGACAGGTCACGTGACCCAGCGCTCCGACGTCAGACATGTGCCGGGGCCTATCTACACTCACCACGGGGAACAGGCAACATGGTAGGGATCAGGGTAAGTTCTGC
This sequence comes from Pelodytes ibericus, assembly GCA_036172795.1. Lineage (NCBI taxonomy): Eukaryota > Metazoa > Chordata > Amphibia > Anura > Pelodytidae > Pelodytes > Pelodytes ibericus. The sequence goes on along the minus strand of CM069858.1, from coordinate 24,447,369 downwards.
GATGAAGGGGCATGTAATTGGGGTGATGGATGGATGTCATTGGGGTGAAGGAGGGATATAATAGGGGTGATGGAGGCATGTAATGGGGGTGATGGGGCATGTAATGGGGGTGATGGAGGCATACAATGGGGGTGATGGAGGCATATAATGGGGTGATGGGGCATGTAATAGGGGTGATGGAGGCATGTAATGGGGGTGATGGAGGCATATAATGGGGTGATGGGGCATGTAATGGGGTGATGGAGGCATATAATGGGGGTGATGGGCATGTAATGGGGTGATGGAAGCAAGTAATGGGGGTGATGTAGGCAAATAATGGGGGTGATGGGGCATGTAATGGGGTGATGGAGGCATACCATGGGGGTGATGGAGGCATATAATGGGGTCATGGGGCATGTAATCGGGGTGATGGTGGCATATAATGGGGGTGATGGACATGTAATGGGGTGATGGAGGCAAGTGATGGGGGTGATGGAGGCAAATAATTGGAGTGATGGGGCATGTAATGGGGCAATGGAGGCATATAATGGAGGTGATGGGGCATTTACTGGGGTGATGGAGGCATGTAATGGGGGTGATGGGGCATGTAATGGGGTGATGGAGGCATACCATGGGGGTGATGGAGGCGTATAATGGGGTTATGGGGCATGTAATGGGGTGATGGAGGAATGTAATGGGGATGATGGAGGCATGTAAGGGGGGGGTGATGGGGCTGATGAAGGCATGCAGTAGGGGCGATAGGGCATGTAATGGAGGATGGGGAATGTAATGGGGGTGATGGAGGCATGTAATGGGGTATTTAATGGGAGTGATGGGGCATGTAATGGGGGTGATGGGGCATGTAATTGGGGTGATGGAGGCATGCAATGGGGATGATGGAGTTTTGTGATGGGGTGATGTGGGTTATGGGGCATGTTGTGTGTGTGCAGCATGGGTAGGGGGTAGCATGTTTAACTCATCATACTATGCTTTTCATCCTAGGCGCCATGAATCTGATTTCTGTACCTCATAGTTATAAAGTATCGGATGTGATTCTACTGGACCGCAGTCAGGTTATTCAACAATGTTTCGCATATGACATTTTGATTTTTTTAACTGTGTGTGAATTCCATTCCATTTGCTTACTTCCTGTCTCTATCACCCCCAAACTCCTGCTAGACTGCAAGCTGCAAAATCAGCTCCATACAAATATAAGCCTATATTTCCTGTAATATTTCACATATTTGTAAGCCTGTTCAATTGTACAGTGCTGGGGAACATGCTTGCGGTTCAAGAAATATGAATAATACACATTCACCTGCATATTCTTTAGGTTTTGTTTTATATATTTTCCTTACTGAAGTATGCTTACTTATAAGAAATGGCTGTGATGAGTGCTAATGGTGTTACTGTGAGGTAACTCTATTAATAAACATAATACTAGTGCATAAGTTTATGAACCCAGCTTACCTTAAAAAATACTCAACTCTGAGGTATACAGTTGAACAATCCATTAGAAGTTATAAGGTCTATCTCTACAGCCGACCTAGCTTTATCGACTTTCCTAACAAACACCGTCTCTAAAAGGCCACCTTCTGTTAACGATAATACATTAGACAGTAAAGATTCCCTTCTTAGGTTAAACAATTGCATGCTTATTAATTGAGGATTTATTTAATAAACATCAAGCTCGGTCAAGTGATGTCCATTCACTAAATAGCGACCTATGGTGAACTCAATAGCAAAAATCAGGCTGGCGTTGGAAACATTTTTATTAATACAGGTTGAACATCCCATATACAAAAATCCTGGGACCAGAAGAATTTTGGATAATGGGTAATTTCGGATAATGGATCATTTTCATCAATAATATATTAAAGTGTTTGAGCACTCATGAAACACAGTAGTATGAATGCTTATACTTTATAGAGAAAATAAATCACTTTTACTGTGATTAAGCTGTGATAGAAGGCATTGTTGGAAAACTGCTGTCTGCAGATCAGGCCTGCCATTTTATTATCCTTTCTTGGCGTGCTCCTTTCTTGGCGTGCTTGTGTGGGGGTATCTGGGCATCATGGCAAAGGTATATCGCAGCTTAATGGGGCTGGCTGCTGAATAAAATGTTATGCACTTGCAATCTGACAGGCAGGGCTGGACTGGGAACAAAAACCAGCCCTGGAAAAAATGTGTATACCAGCCCCATAGCATAACATTTTTAAACCAGCCCCAAAGTATAATATGATTTTTTGGTTCATAGAAGGGGAAACCATGCATTTTAAAAGCAATCTGAACAGTGTATTATTTATAGATAAGACTGATATATAAGCCTGCCTAGGGCAATATATATACCTCCAGTATATACACAAAGTTATATCAATTGCCCTGTGCATAGGTATATATCAGAGCAGTGTGTGAGATATATCCTTGTGTACACATTTCTGTAGTGTCTCTCTCTCATTTCTGTAGTGTCTTTCTCTCTCTCACTCATTTCTGTAGCGTCTCTCTCTCATTTCTGTAGCGTCTCTCTAATTTCTGTAGTGTCTCTCTCATTTCTGTAGCGTCTCTCTCTCTCACTAATTTCTGTAGCATCTCTCTAATTTCTGTAGCATCTCTCTCTCTCATTTCTGTAGCATCTCTCTCTCATTTCTGTAGCATCTCTCTCTCATTTCTGTAGCATCTCTCTCTCATTTCTGTAGCGTCTCTCTCTCTCATTTCTGTAGCGTCTCTCTCTCGCATTTCTGTACCCCCTTCCTATGTAGTGTCTCTCTCTCACCCTTTCCCTGTAGTGTCTCTGTCACCCTCTCCCCTTCCCCTGTAGTGTCTCTCTCCCCCCCTTTCCCCTGTAGTGTCACTCTCCCCCCCCCCCCCCCTCTCCCTGTAGTGTCACTCTACCACCCCCTTCCCGGTGTAGTGTCTCTCACTCACCCTGCTGTCTCTTCCACCGCTCCCCATCCTACGCCGGAACTGCTGCCATAACATCCGGCGGCAGCAGGTGAATTCTTTAAAGCGGTGGCGGCGGCCACCGAACTTTTTAAAGTGTCCCGCTTTAAGAAATTTGACTGTTACAGCAGTCGAACTGCTTAAAGTGGCGGCACCGCCGTCCTCCTCAAAGTGGCGGCACCGTCGTCCTTCTCAAAGTGGCGGCGGCGGTCGAATTGCTTAAAGAGGTCAAGGTGGCCCCGGGGCAGACAGCCCACCGGGATTTTTCCCGTTAGCCCGGTGGGCCAGTCCGGCCCTGTTGACAGGTGTGTGTGTGGGATGAAAACATAAAATGAATACAATGGCTGCTCAACTGGTGGATATAACAACCCCTTTAGTACACTTTAAATACAAAATAACTAGAGTGAGAACTGTGGTGTACAAAGTAAAGTAACATGAAAAAAATCCAGTGAAAATATACTTAAATCAACAGTTTCTTGACAGATATCCAATATAATAGGTATCTTATTTATTTTTTCTCCTTTAGGGTAAAAGAGAAAGAGAGAAAAGTACAATATGTTTAAAAATAAAACAGCTTTGCGGGTGAATATCTCTTGTTGATATTAGATATATGAGAGGAAGTAGAGTAATGACAGACTTTGTAAGTAGGTATTCTGAATTTGATTCTTGAAGTAATGAGAAGCCAGTTCAGGCTTTACAGACTGGAGATGCAGATGAGCCATGACCTGCAAGTAAGGTAAGCCTGGCAGCAGCATATTGGTTTCCTTGCAGTGAAGAGTCGAGTCAAAGGAATGCCAATCAAAAGGGAGTCAAAGTAGGAGATGAAGAAATCAACAAGGAATTTAGGACTTCTGTGGTACAGTATAGTAAGATATTATTGCTATAGTTTTTTTAGATGAAGCCAACACGTATCTTAAATATGGGGGATAAAAGATAGGGAAAAAGTCAAAGATGAACCAGAAACGATGAACCTAATTAGTAGTTGTGGTGTTGTTAATGATGCACAAGCATGGACAAATTATTTTCAAAAAATACTATCTTAAAACCCCAATGTGACTAGTTAGAGGACTTATAAAAATGCAAATACCAAGATTAATTATTTGGTTATCGCTATGTTGATTATGCCTTTGACATAATTAAAGCAACATGATTGCTAAGAAGAGCAAGAGGAATCCCCAAAAAATCTTCAAATATAGAAATGGCAAAAAAACTAAAGGTTGAAAATGTTGGATCCTTGTTCTCTGAAATGGGTGAGATACTCAGTGGAGAAAGAGAGAAAGCATATATTTTAAATCATGTATTTTCTTCTGTCTTTACCAAGGAAGAACCAATGGGCAAGAACCTGCATGCTACTTTTACAGAACAGTAACAGCAAGTGTGATTTTTGACACAAAAAAGTGTTGAAACAATTATATGGTGTTAAGATAGAGAAAGGCACCGGGACCGGATGGTATACACCAATGGGTACTTAATGAGCAAAGTCAAGTCCCGGCCAGACCGTTATTTTGAATTTTCAGCGATTCTTTTATTTTTGGCATGGTGCCCACAGATTGACGTAAAGCTGATGTGGTGCCCATATTTAAAAAGGGATCAAAATCACAGCCGGTCAATTACAGACCTGTTAGATTGACATCTGTGGTGGGGAAACTGTTTGAAGGGTTGCTAAGGGAAAATATTCTCGATTTCATATTGAACAGGAATCTCATAAGCAGGAGCCAACATGGCTTTGTGAAAGACAGATATTGTCAAACTAACTTAATTACATTCTATGAAGAAGTGAGTACAAATATAAATATGGGTGCTAAAGAGGATGTGATATATTTATCCTTTGCAAAGGCATTTGATACAGTTCCACCCAAAAGGTTACTGTCCAAATTGAATGAAAATTGGCTTAGGACCAAAGGTTTGTATGTGGAGTGGCAATTGGATTAATGATATAATTCAAAGGGTGGTGGTAAATGGGAAGTTCTCAAATTGGCCAAATGTGATAAGTGGAGTACCTCAAGGTTCTGTCCTGGGTCCTATACTTTTTAATTTGTTTATTAATGTTCTCCCAGAGGGCATAGGAAGCCATGTCTCGGTGTTTGCCGATGACACAAAATTAAGTAAAGTAACACAGTCTGAACTAGATGTATCTTTGCTGCAAGAGGAGTTGGACAAATTGGGTAGTTGGGCAGATAAATGGCAAATGAGATTCAATGTAGACAAGAGTAAAATTATGCATTTTGGGTACAATTATAAAAATGTAACATATAGCTTAAATGGCGTTTCCTTGGGGAAATCTACTAATGAAAAAGATTTGGGAGTTGTTGTAGACTATAGACTTAGCAGCAGTGCACAGTGTCAGCTGGCAGCTGCAAAGGGCAATAAGATATTGGGGTGTATTAAAAGGGGTATTGACTCACAGGATGAAGATATTATTCTGCCTCTTTATAGGTCCATGGTAAGACCTCACCCTGAATATGTGGTTCAATTCTGGGCGCCTTTTTAAAAAAAAGACATTATGGAACTAGAGAAAGTGCAGAGAAGCGGTGGCTTAGAGGTAGTATTATAATGTTATATAAATATGTACAGGGCCCATACAAAGGGCTTTCTAAAGACCTGTTCATTAACAGAGCAGTACAAAGGACATAGAAACATAGAATGTGTTGGCAGATAAGAACCATTCGGTCCATCTAGTCTGCCCAAGGACAAGGTCACTAAGGCCGCTAAGACTTGGAGAAAGGAGATTTAATCTACGTAGCGGAAGGGATTTTTTACAGTAAGGACAATTAAGATATGGCATTCACTGTAAGAAAAAGTGGTTCTAGCAAATACGTTAGATGCCTTTAAGAGTGACCTGGATACTTTTTTTAAGGAGCTGGAGCATAGAGGGCAATGCATGTTAGTATAGGCATTAATATTTATTCAGTGCTTGTTGATCCAAGGAGAAATCTGATTTGGAGTCAAGAAGGATTTTTTTCCCCCACTAAAAGCAGAATTTGAAATTGCTGAAAGGGGCTTTATTTGCCTTCGTTTGGATCAACAATGGGAAATGTGTGATAGAAAAAGGGTTGAACTTGATGGACACAAGTCTTTTTTCAACCTAAACTACTATGTAACTATGTAACTATGATTTCCATTTTTATCCAATTTAAACACAGCTTTAAATCAATAGATATTTTTTCAGATCAATGTAGATGAAATGTATATTTCTTGCTTGGATAATTTACACACTGAAATACAAACCCATAGAGTAGTCTTATTGTTGTTTGATATACGTAAATAAAATACGTAATCAACATCTAAACGTTCTTCATATTAAAGAAATAACGTAATACCTGTATGTCGGGATGTAAAGGGTCAGGGTTATCAGGATATTCTAGAACATTGCTTTATGAAGTCTACTGGGAAGAATTGATGAAACTTTAAACTGTTCTCCTCTCTCATTTAACAGAGTGTATAAATTGAGCAGGACAATTATATAGGAAAACGAAAATTATATAGGAAAACAATTTTGTCATTGGCATGTACGGTGCCCTTCAAAGGTTGGAGACTGGGGAATTAGTATTATTGTATATGGTGGGGAAACTGGACAAATTAGCAGGAGCGAGGAGTGTCCTGATTATATCCTTAATCATTGTTGGGAACATTATAGAAAAGTATGACATATTTAATGCTTCCCTTTGCATCTCTCTACACAAGCAATGGCAGCACCCATGTGTCTCTCCAAGATCTGCACATGTCTGGACAAGTTTTATTATTTTACTACATGAGTGCATAGTTGAAAGTTCATCAAATCATCAGCACACTAATCAAGTCAAATATAAATTTGTGTGAGGGAATTGTCTTGATCAAATCAGAATTATTGGTCTCTATGCTAAATAATGCGCACTTTCAGGGAAAGGCAATAAAAACATTTGTGTGGCATTTTAGCATAACATCAACATAGAAACACCTTTTTACAAGATGCTGGTATGATATGCTGACGATTATTTATAATTATTATATTATTATTTTAATTGTGTTACTGTCTCTTTAAGATAAGTCATAATCACCTTCCTCAGACACCTTATGAAATGACAGGCTGGCAAAATGAATGCAAAAATACCGTGAGACTTTTTTTCTTTAAGGTAACTTGGATACACATTGCCTCCTCCTGGAGATCAGTGAAATTTAACTCAACAACAGTAATATATTAAGAAAACAAGGTTCATTTGAATGGAAAACACATGTGTTCGACATCTGGAATCCAAGCTTGATCTACAAAGGTTCAAATGATCTGACGAAAATTGATGAGCTACTTCACCTTTAAAAGAATCACTAGTAGATATATAAAAAAAATAAACTGGCAGTTTGTAGCATAACACATGGTACTAAAATTAGTAACAGCGCGTGTAATGGATTATATGAGAGTCAAACAAGAAGAGTACAGTGAAATATCCACATAATTGTGTTATAAACACAGCCACACTTGTATAAACTTTATAAACAAGCAATGAATGGTAGACACATAATTACTACACAAAGAAATAGATGAATGGAAAGTAAAGCTAAAAGCTCTCTGTTTAGTGAATACAGCCCAGAATGACACATCAACTACCTTTTTAAATTTTGTATCACTGGCATTTTCAAATAGTATATAATTTGTAATTCTCGCTGATAATCTTTTTTCAGCATGCCGATATCAGACAACCTTTTTTGTTTTTAATACATTGGTAACTTATAAGTGTCATTCTAGCATAGCTAAGAAGGGGAAACAAGAAAATATAGAACCTATAGCCCTTTACTAATTTTATAGCTATCATATACAGCATATATTGCATTCATTGGTCAACCTTTAATGTTAACAATACCCAAACCTTTCAATCTACACATGGAATGGTCACAGAATGAACAGTTTATCAAATAAGCAAGAATTTCCCATAAAAAACATTAGGCACCGCAGGTAATTGCCTAGGGCACCATTTTTTTTAAGGATCACCTCAGGAAGTATGCCTAAAATATTTGTACATAGATGGCTTCAGAGAATTAATAGCAGAATCTTAATGGCAACGTGTAGTTAAAAAAAAAAAAAAAGGAAATAATTCACCATGTTACGAGACTTTAGTCTCTGGCAAGGCCTTGAATTTTCCTCTAATCATATTCCATTTATAACACCGTAGAGACCTGGTTGCCATGGTAACCCCCCGGAGTATTTTCCACTTCCTCATAAGGAATCGCCGGAAGCATTGATCGGTGGTGTTGATATAGGAAGCCAGGCGTAGACTCTCACTAATCTATGTAGTGGGAAATTACATTTGCATTTTTTTTTTTTTTTAACATAAAATCATTTCTATGTTAGAGAAATAAAAACATTTCAAGACGACACATAATCTTTGCAATTTATTAAAGACAAGGTGTAATCCATAACACACTGCTTCAATGTGTTCCATGTACTGTTACATTTTTTTTTTTTTATAGCAAGTAGAGTTTATTTTTATACTGTTTTAATATCACCGTTCCATTTTGGGCAGGAAAAGTCCTGATTTTTAAGTTGCTGTCATAACACATAACGCCAACTGGTGTGCAAGTGACGGAGAAATGACGATACATTTGGATGTTGACATGTTATGTGGGAGGTGTTAAGAAATAATACGTATCCGGTGGCCCAACAATTGATATGAATCGAGCACTGATCATTAGTCTCCAATTTTAACACAATGTTGTTTTCTAACCACATTTCTTCAGATTTAAATGGGAAATGACTATACTGGTTATAATGTATGTTTTTATATGACATGAAAAGCATAAAAGCAAGTTAAATAGAGGTGAATAAATACGGCTGTTTCTAGAATACATTTATTTCAGAGAGAAACCATGCTGCCATAAAACCCCCCCAACATATTCATTATTCTTCTATACAAGGCTGCTTCCACTGAAACGCATTACTATGGTACTGACATTCTCCCTGCATTAATAAGCAGCAGTGTCATTTATGATGGCAAAGATCACCTTTGTCAGAGGAGCCATTATTTTTTCTTTACAATCCATCGGAGGCAGAGAAGAGTTAAAAACCTCCCAAGGGAGTAGGAGCACTTAAATAATTGATGTTGCAAAAACGGCTAGATTGAGATGTCAGGCTCCTGCTATGTACATGATGTATCACTGCAGAACCACACAGCCAGGAATAAAACAAACAGAAAGGGGGGAGGGATGGGGAACAAGGGGCGGACAAATTGAGAAATAACAAAAACAAACATGTGGTTCGAAATCTCACTTTATCATTTGCCAGCTAAAAAAAAGGTCTGTGCTAAATATTCCTGCAATGCCAGAAGCCTGTCTTATATGAGTCATGTTATTGCATCATATTATGGAGTTCCTCGTCATACAGGGTGTACACACATAAGCAGAAAGGTAGTAAGATGCTTCTATTTACTACAACAAAGCTCACTAATTTAAAATGTTACTACATTATAAATCAGAGACTTCAATGTTAGACGTCATACAAGCAGGTCCTATTAACTAATAGAAATAATAAGCAAGGAGCCCCACAAAAGAGACGTTTTTTGTGCCATCCCTTCCACATGCTGTGCCACAAAAAAGTGAACCCTTTTTTTTCCCATATACATTCACAGTGTGGGTTGGACATTATACTTAGTTAGATGAACAAGAACAGACTGATGCATTACACAAGAGCTTTGTAATTACGACTTTGGAGGTCGACTTTCATTTTGAGACTATGTCAAATCTGGCACCTGAGTTTGACTTAGTCTCAACAAGAGCGTCAACCATTTTGCCTACCATTACTTTCAATGGGGAAGATTCAAATTTGACTTAGTCTCAAAATGAAAGTCAACCTACAAAGTTGAATTTTAGTGATTAGGCCCACCAGTGTTTCAGTTAGTATGTTAAGTCACTGAAGGAACCATGGCCTGTACCCAAGACTGTTTTTATCTGCATGTATGGGAGACTGTACTTAAAAAAAAGCTCCAATCAAATATTAGCTAAGCACAATAGAAAAGGAATATACTATTACAAATTAGCATTAATATGTTCATCTTATTTATTGGACAACCACCATCCCTTTCACATGTACAGGCTATCTTACAAGTGATAGCCACTGGTAGACTCTAGTTAGAAATACAGAAACTTACGTCCCCCCTCTGCATCTACATGAAACTTCAATATATAAGTGTCCATTATCTTAATAAGCGTCTTTGTTTTTATTCCTTCAGAACACAGTATTGTGTCTTGAGTATTTCTTGATCGGTGGCTGGGACACAGCTTTAAGCAGATTTCAAATAGATAAGCAGACCATTACACTATCACTATACACCACAGCCATCATCGTTTAAGTTTGTATTAAATAACTGCCTGACCTGACCGCTAGGGATGCCAAGACAAATCAGCCTCCATCAGCCTCCATGAAAGGGGTGGGGTTAAAAATTAGGCAGGAGTAATTACACATAGGGTCAAGATGGATATTCTTAGTACCAAGTACTAGTTACTTTTAAATGTAACAGGTTCAGGTATAAAATCAAATCAGATCTGTTGTGAAGAAAAAGTTCTTCTTTATTCTGTTTTTTAGGTCGTGCCCCCACCTGACTATCATTTATTACTGATAGGGCATGGAACTACATTGCGTTCATATGCTCTTTATTAGATAAGAACACTGTATATAAGAATATTTGACAAGAAGAGAGAATGGTTTGCGTGCTTAGCACAGAGCAACAGATGGAAGATTCTATATTTAGTCTTACTGCGTAGGAATACAGAGGATGATGAGGTTCTATTTAGAATATAATAATATACTGCAAATTGAAGTATTTTTAGTATAGTATTGAATGCCCAGCACTATAGGAAATTTAAACCAGTTAAAAAAAAATATGTTTGCCATATTGTGGGTTATTTACAGTATATGCTGTACTGTAAAATGTTGAAAAGTGAAAGAAAGGTGCAATGTGCACAGTGTTATGTATAATGGAGATTGTGTCTTCTTTATACATTCTGACACTTTACAGTAGGCGGCGAGGGAGTCTAAAAAGCGCCTGACATGGGTTGCGCTGGCGCACCTAGCAGTGATTCATGACCAGCGGAGGTTGGGCAGACTCCTGAAATCCATGGGGAGTATGGTTTATATATTGGCACACATGGAGATAGCACCTAATACTGGTGACATCTCAGCATGAGCCATGTTTCTACATAACTTCCATTATTGTGTTTCTGTGAAACTAAAGTGTTGACGGACCTGTAAGTATTTGCCTCTTCATGCTGGGCTGGGGTACTAGAGAGCAGGCCATATGGGGCAGAGACCTACAGCTCCATTGCATGAGAGGGTATCAGTCTAGCGGTAATGGTATCATCACTGGAGGACTACTGGTGCCTCTATCGCCTCACCTTCAATCCTGCTCTGCTAGTAGTCTGAAAGAGACAATGTAGTGCTAACACAGCCGTAATAACATTTACTTCACAAATACTCTCTAACTTGCAACAAAATAAATAAATAAATTATAAATATAATTATTTTGAATTAATTAACCAGATGCAGCTCTCTGCAAGCCAAGCTCTTTGATACATGTTTTTTTAGTTGTTGTTGGGAGCGTGGGAAGGTAATGAAATAAAGAATATAAAAACAGAGAACTAAACAAAAAAAAGCAAAACAGGGCACCAAACAGCATGCCAGATACTGGCACAGGGAGTGCATTCTTAGTATTTCAATGTGGCTTGTTCCCTTAGCACTTCTAAAGTTTCTCTTGAGCTTGTAGGGAGATAAATGGAAACTAAAGGCCGCACTGTTTATTCTAATTATTATGTGGACACAACTCAGCCTATCACCTCTTTCAAGATGACACAGTTCACATACAGAGTCTAATAATGACAAAGTTTCAAGGTCCAGCAATCAGTGACTCAGCATGAACATCCTATCTGATTTGCTTCACTGATACGCATACTATCCTGAAATATCAAGAAAGCTGAGGTAATTCACCACAGTACAATGGAGCTGTTTTCACAGAATGCTTGTTAAGTTTGCTGAAAGAAGCCATTGTTTCAAGCTCCCCTCAGAAGCTGCCTTCGTGTGGGTGGTTTGTGAGTCAGCCACCCATTCCCAGTTCTCCACACTTGTATGTAATTATATCTCTGGAATTAGCTTCAGGAAGAGTTGTCAATGTGGAGGTTTTTTTTTTTTTTTTTTGAATCATGTGGTTTAGAAAGGAAGTGAATAATAAAAAGTGTAATTTAAGTACAAGTAAAGTACATTCTTCAAAAAGACAAGAAAATCAAACCATGACACAGTAAAATGATATATATATATTTAGTTAGCGTTACAGATGATGGTGAGCAAAAAGCAGTAAATTTTGAAAATCTGAATTTTGGATTAAGAAAAACCCTCTTATGCATTGATGTTATTCTCTGCGTTAACTTATGTTTCTATGCTTATTTTGGACATACTTGTGTGTCCTATGGGACAGGGGATTGTATGTAGCGACTCTGTTTGATTGGTGACATAAGAGGGGGTGGGTGCTTAAACTCCCGAGAACAAACAGCACTGCAATAGTCTTTCCTGTAGGATAATACCTACTTGGGAGAGCAACTCCATTTTTTGCCTGCTTACACCATTGCAGAGGAACCACTTCATTAACATATCAGACTGATCCCACCCATAAGGGCAGTCCAGACCTGAAATGCATGCACAAGGAACACAGCAAACCACAGATGTACATTTCGCCATACAATGGTCTCGTCAGTGTGGTATGGCTGGTGATCCTCTAGGTGTAAGCAGGCCAGGGACCCATGGCCGTAGACATACCCTGTTACTTATGGTGACAAAAGAGGGGGTGGGTGCTTAAACTCCTGAGAACAAACAACACTGCAATAGTCTGTCCTGTAGGATAATACCTACGAGGCCATTGTAGGCTGAAACGTACGTCTGTGGTTTGCTGTGTTCCTCGTGCATGCATTTCAGGTCTGGACTGCCCTTATGGGTGGGATCAGTCTGATATGTTAATGGAGTGGTTCCTCTGCAATGGTGTAAGCGGGCAAAAAATGGAGTTGCTCTCCCGAGTAGGTATTATCCTACAGGACAGACTATTGCAGTGCTGTTTGTTCTCTGGAGTTTAAGCACCCACCCCCTCTTATGTCGCCATATTGTATTTGATTGGGTAACCTTTTCCAGTATAGATTTTGGATAATGATGATTTTATATTATGTGGAAAATGGTCACATGTTTGTTTATATTTGTGAAAAGCCAATATGCAAAGGAAGAAAAACACACCAAATATATTGGCTTGGTGTTAGATTTCTATCCTGCACCTAGGATTAATTCAGAGCCTGGTCTCCGGTTTCCTCCCAGCACTACTACATTCTTTCTCCAGAAAGATTGGTTTGCTTTCTAATACACCTAGGGTTAACTAAGAGACTGATGTCAGTATTACAAGTGTTAGAAGACTTAATCCTGTCCCTTGGCGCAGACTTTAGACAAAATTCAAGAGTAATTGGGCACACCTTCTAGACTAGGGCAGCCAAAACTCTCTGACTTGGGAGAACTCTTTTCGTACATGGGCTTATGTTAACTTTCTTAGTCATGGAGGCTTTAACCCCTTTGCAACGCATGGATGTCCTGTGTTGTCCTATTTTGTTTTTGTCCAAAAAGACGTTAGGACTGCATAGAATTACCTGCATTTAACAGCTCATTGGGACACCCCACGATGAGCTGTCCTCGGATCCCAGGGACTTGCAGCAGGAAAAGTGTAGCTAATGCTCAAAGCGTGCCCCAGCTACATTTTACTAATTCCCACTGTGCCTGAACTTCTGGGTTCGGGCACGCCTCTCTGATGTCACAAGTGACGTTGAAAGGTCTCACAGTTTTTGGGGTATTAAGACCCTAATCGAGTCTCTGAGAAAAATCACATTTTGGTGCTTGCATATTCTGGGAGGCAAGCACCATGCATCACCAATAGATTAAAAGTAAGTACTGTCAGGGTCTTTACCAGGTCAGAGAGGAGTTTTAGTGCAGGGATGGATGAGTCTGGTTGCATGCTATTATTCATATTGCAGGGTTGAGAACAGATATAGAAACATAAAGAAATAAGGAATACAATAAGGAGGGATGTGTGGAATAGGAGAAGACATGGAGCGATGTATGGACTAGGATAAGACATGGAGTTGTGTATTGAAGAGGAGAAGACATGGAGCAATGTATGGACTAGGATAAGACATGGAGTTGTGTATGGAAGAGCAGAAGACATGGAGCGATGTATGGACTAGGATAAGACATGGAGTTGCTTATGGAAGAGGAGAAGACATGGATCGATGTATGGACTAGGATAAGACATGGAGTTTTATATGGAAGAGGAGAAGACATGTAGCGATGTATAGACTTGTTTAAGATATGGAGTTGAGTATGGAAGAGGAGAAGACCTGGAGCAATGTATGGACTAGGATAAGACATGGAGTTGTGTATGGAAGAGGAGAAGACATGGAGGGTTGTATGGAGAAGGGTGCTTGGAGTCATGTTTTGAAGCAGATATTCACACTTTTTGGCACCTAACCTTTCATATATGGGTTGTGCCACTAAGGACACTACAGCAGCAAAGATGTATATTAACGCCGCACATTTGTCAGGACTTAGTGCTAAACACTGGCGCACTTGGCAAATTCTAATACCATGTGCATTATATTTATACATAACCACCACTGCCAAGAAGAAAAAGAGCATGAGTTTTGTGCTTTTTAAAAACACTCTTTCATACTTTTAAATTCCCCCTCTTTAATTCACAGTGGGGTCAGTTCACTAAAAACAAAAAAACGATGGTGAATTAAATCACAAAAATTACATTATATTGAGAATATTTCCAGTACAGTTAGTAAGGCCTCGTTTTGCTATCCCCTTGTTAACTCACCACAGTTCACTGTTTAATGACAGACACTATTTTTTTAAATTCAAAATATCAAGGACTCCATAAAATAAGTAAAACACTTGTCAACATTTTGTACGTTTAAATGCTAATAACTCTTGAAAGGTAAATCTTTCATTCTGTATAACAGAGAACATTTGTTTCTTTAGCTTTAAGTAAAGAAAGAAGTATTTGATCAAAATGTAGACTATGGGGCAGATGGTTTAAATGATATTAGACTTGATTCATCAACCGCATCTAAACCCAATGAATCACTGGATGAGGCTGATGTCCGTATGACAAATACGCTTAGTTAAAGAGTCAATACTGGGGCATTGTAAAGACACATAATGCACACAAAAACGCTACTGTCACTGGTGCCAAGCAGGCCTCTCTGTGTTGTAATGAACTGTCTATACCAATTGTCCCACTGACCTTGACAATTATAGCTTTTGTCGTCCACCATAACTTTAATACAAGACTAGGCTGTTCTTGCCCTTGAAAGGGAAACCTATATATATGAAATAGCTATGGGAATCAATATGCAAGGCTTTGTTTAGAGCCTTCAGAAAAATTGTATATTGCTTTTTTATAGACTTTTTTTTAAAAAAAAGCATGCTTAGGAGGGAGATTAAGAAGTAGTACTGGGTGTGTCGTGGGTTCTTTGTTACACGTAAATAGGTTGAAACGTGATAGTATAATGTGCAGATATATTTTAAGACTTTTAGTATATTCTGTTGTTCGTCAAGAACAAGGAAGTTTCTGAGTTGCATTGTAGCACACAACAAAAAAACAGCTTTTTTAGGTGCTTTAAACCCTGGACTGTTTTGGCCATGTTGTACCATTAACCCTTTAGTGTCATGCCCTTGACACCATTGTCTATGCAGACACTCCCGTCTTAAAGGCTGGTTCAGGGGTTGGGCTAGGCCTCTAACTTCCAGTGAAGTGAAACCTGAATGATTCAGCATACCAAGACATTTTGGACAAGGCATGCTTCCACCTTTGTGGGTTCAGTTTGTGGAAGGCCTTATTTTATTTCTGTATGACTGCACCCCAGTGCACAAAGCAAGGTCCATAAAGACATGGTTGGATGAGTTTGGTGTGGAAGACACTAACTGGCCCACACAGAGCCCTGACCTCAAGCTCACTGAACACCTTTGGGATGAACTGGAATAGAGATTGCAAGCCAGGCCATCTCATCCAACATCAGTGCCTGACCTCACAAATGTTCTACTGGAAAACTGTTTACAGAAACAATACAAAATTCGACGGAAAGCCTTTCTGGAAGAGCTATAACTGCAAAGGAGGGACCACATATATACACATGAATGTCTATATATTTTGAATGTAATAAAAATCACTTTCGGTGTGATCATCACATCAGTGGGCTTATAATGGGCAAATTATCAGTAAGCTAATAATGGTCATATCATCAGTGGGCTAATAATGGACAAATTATCAGTAAGCTAATAATGGTCATATTATCAGTGGTCTAATAATGGACAAATTATCAGTAAGCTAATAATGGTCATATTATCAGTGGGCTAATAATGGACAGTTTGTCCATTAATAAGCGAATGATAATTTGTTCATTATAAGCCCACTGATAATAAGACCATTAATAGTCCACTCATAATATGACCATTATTAGCCCACTGATAATTTGTCCATTAATAGGCCAATGATAATTTGTCCATTATTAGCCCAATGATAAATGGTCCATTACTAGCCCACTGATAATTTGTCTATTATTAGCCTACTGATAATTTGTCCATTAATAGCCCACTGATAATATGTACATTAATAGCCCACTGATAATATGACCATTAATAGCCCACTGATAATATGTCCATTAACAGGCCAATGATGAGGGGGCAGAGCCAACTGGCAACGAGAACGGTTGCATGCCGCATGAGCTTCTCAAGCAGTTGGATAATATAGTCCTTTTTCGATGGACATTTTACATAAAACACTTAAAAAAAGATCATTGAACCCAATTGATAGCATGGGTCGGAAAACGGAGAAACCTGTGTCAAATATGGCAGCAGTTAAGTTACTTATTACAGACTACCTGGTTAGGCCGCTGAGGCCACAGCCAACGCCAGCTGCAACTTTACAATCCTACATGCGGGAGAATGATACAACCTCTTCATAGGACTCTGAAACGACTAATCCACCCCCCATCCCGGTAGTGAAAACACGTCCCTCAACAGATGAGGAAACCTCAACGAAATTATTCAGTGACTTCCATAAAATGTTGAAAGTGGATTTAACTGCTGTTAAGAGTGCAATCGATGACTAATAAGCCAAAATTCCTGTGCTGGAAACGGGACAGCAGGAGGTGAGACAGAGCTGTTCACACAATGCCGAAGTATCGGTATCACTTATTCAGCATGTGGACAGGTTGCTATCCTGGACGCTAAAGCCCGCCACTCAAATATCCTCAAATATCCGTATACGCAGTATCCCGGAGGCGGTTGGGCCCGCCGTCCACCGACCATACCTGCAAAGCTTCCTCAAAAAGGTACTTCAAGAACAGGACACTGACCAGAGTAGTGTACTCGACTTTTTTCGAATCCAAGGCTCAGAGGGCTCCCCCCGACGCACCTCGAGATGTGGTGCTGAGGCTACAGTCCCACGCTGTTAAGTCCACTATACTGACCAGGAGCCAAAAGCAAGGTACCTGTACACATGAAGGGGCCTCCTTATCGGTATTTGATGACCTCTCACCAGCAGTTATAGCATGGAGACAATCCATAGAACATCCCATGGATATATATCGTTTAAGCCACTCTATGATGAAGAAGCCATTAGGCTGCGGCTACACCTCGACGCACCCCCAGCCATTGAACCATTGAACCATAGAAACATAGAATGTGTCGGCAGATAAGAACCATTCGGTGCCTGGGACTTTGCCAAACCCGTAATTCACAAAGTTAATTTTTTGCTGGGGTACTTCGTTATTTATGGTTCTCCAAAATATTTTCTGAGTTATATATTTAGTTACCTACAACAGTTGGTGTGACCCCCTCGGGGTCAACATCTTAGAAATAGATTTCACAAGGTCCTATTTCTTATGTTGTTTTGTCTCATGTGGTTTGCACTCTCTAATGTCCCCCCCCCCCCCCCCCCCCCAGGGCATAATGTGCACTCATTTTTTTTTTAATTGTACATATACAAGCTGGTCGCTAAAATGGTGGCTCAGCAGGTGTCTCTTTTTGAGCAGTGTACCCTTATGCTGCCAGTACCCCTCTCTTGGGTTACTTCTTCCCCACTTTGTCTTTTCCGGTCTATTCTACCTCCCCTTTCTCTATTCCCTCTTTGATATGTGATGTATCCCATTCACTATATCTCCTGATGAGTTGTCAAACGGTATATTTATGTCTCGTAATGCATCCCCTAAGTGTAGGGCATGCAGCAGCTGTCTGTTTGCATATAATTTGCCTATGAGGTTAATGGGTAGGGTCCTATGAAGATACTACTATATTTACTAGTACTTCTAGTAAATTCTTTTGGACCCTGTACTTACCATTAATGTACAGTTTATACATTTTATTTCCCTATGGATCTGAGTGATCTTAGCCAAGTTCTACCCATTAATTACGTACTAATTGAAAGCTGATTTGGTCCATAGTCTTGTCCTTTATGTAATGCCTACGGGCCATAAAAACATAACGAAAAATTGCTACAATGTATGCAACTTGTTTTGTGAAAATATGCATATTGGATTATTATTAATATTTGTGTACTATTGCTGTTTCTATGACACATGTTCAACTACCTGCAGCAATAAAATATAATAATTTAAAAACAAAATAGGCCAATGATAATTTATCAGTGGGCTATTAATGGTCATATTATCAGTGGGCTATTAATGGTCATTTGACAAAATTCGGACACCCCCCTGCCCACGCTGCACACGCACGACATGCCCCATAACCCACATCACCCCATTACTTGACCCCATCACATAACTCCATCACGCCCATTACATGCTCCCATCACCCCAATTACATGCCCCATCACCCCCATTACATGCCCCATCACCCCCATTACATGCTTCCATCACCCCCATTACATGCCTCCATCACCTCCATTACATGCCCCATCACCCACATTGCATGCCCCATTACCACCATTGCATGCTCCCATCAGCCTCATTATATGCCTTCATCAACCCCATTATTTGCCTCCGTCACCCCCATTACATGCCTTCATCACCTCATTACATACCTCCATCACCCCATTGCATGCCTCCATCATCCTCATTACATGCCCCATCACGTCCATTACACCCATTATATGCCTCCATCAACCCCATTACATATCTCCATCACCCCCATTATATGCCTCCATCAGCCCCATTACATGCCTCCATCACCCCCATTACATGCCCCATCACCTCCATTACATGCCCCATCACCCCCATTACATGCCCCATCACCGGTAAATACCGAAGTAATATAGTGTATTTGTGTTTATGCAGGGGTATGTGTGACTGTGTGTTTGATTCTGTATGTGAGCATGACTGTATGTGTAACCCTGTGTGTATGTGTGCAGGGAGAGAGGGGAAGCAGCATTTCCATTGGACTATGCAGCACAATGTTTTGGGCCAGCCCTGAACAACACACATTTTGCAAAATTCAGAAACACAATTGGAATATAACATTAAATCAAATAAAATACCATACAACTTAAAACCTCATGTACAGATGTCAGAGTGTCATTGGAACTGGTACCTACAGTTGAAGATTATGCTGATTTGCAGATCACCTCAGCTAAAGTACATTACAAGAAAATACAATGTAAATAGCTGCTGTTAGCATGAATACTGTTGCCATGGCATTAGCCATGTTATGTGCTAGTGATGTCAGATATCACAGCATCATTTCCAGCAAATCAGAATGGAGACATAATAATGTAGTGAGCTTCAATAATAATGCTGTTGCTTTAGCAACCAATGTAACAAGAATGTTTTCTGTAACATATTGGAGTGATCTGATCTTACCTTAATGTTTCACAGCTAAGGTTTTTTCCCCCCCTTCAAATGAAATGTTTTCAGAACGATTTGCAAATAATAAATTCCACACACAGTAGCAGAACTCCATGGTCAATCAATAAATCAATCAATCAACACTTAATGTACATAGAAATGACATATATATGTAAAGTAAACTGTCTCATTGATTTATAAATCTTTTTATGCTGCAGAACATTGATTCTCTGATTCAGTCACATTTAAACTTATTTTCATTTGCAAGACAAAGTGGCCATTCATTAAAAGGTGAGTTGCAGATGAGCTGAGGTGAGTTGAGGTGAGATGAGCATTTCATCTCATCAGTCTAGCTATACACTGTGCACTGACAGACCTGGTAGTAGGGGAAACTTACCAGGATTACCCCTGCACAATATTTAGTTAAAAAGGTTAGATGAAATGTTCATCTCACCTCATCTCATCCCCAACTCACATGCAACTCACCTTTTAGTGAATAGCCCCCTAAGAAGTCTATTTTGTTTTTATTACATTGGCTCCAGGATTGGTACCCTGCTTCTAATCCACGCCTTTACTGAACGTTTGTGACGGTTGAGATGCCAACTTCTTCTCTAAACCTGGAATCTACATCTACATTTTGCTAAATCACGCTGTGCCCAAACTTCCGGGTTCAGGCACGCCTCCGTGACGTCACACGTGACGTCCGGAGGTCTCGCTATTTTTTGGCAGGGACCCACAGGGTCTATTAAGACCCTGATCGGGTCTCTGCCAGAGTGTTCCTGGCTACCGATCACCTTGTGATCGGTGGCCAGGAACAAATCGTGACGTTTTGGTGCTTGCGTCGTTTGGGACGCAAGCACCATGCGTCACGAAGGGGTTAAGCCCCAGCAGTTATTTTGTGTCAAAACATGGTGAGCATGTCTCAGCCTGAATGGTGGACTGTGAAGAGTTATCAAGCTAGGAAAGTAATAATACCACGTGAGCAGTTATTGATTTTCAGCTATATTTAACTCTAGTCAATATCTGGGGCTGATCAATGAAAGTAGATTACAATTGTCTGAACGGGCTGACGTCGGTAGATCACATAGCTTAACCAACACACTGAAGGTTACGATAAAGGAAACATGTTTAACAGATTATGTGAAAAAGACAATCAATAGAATAATTCCAACCACCACACTGTTAAATACAGGAGATGATCAGTAGGATTGGTCAGTGCATATAATATGTGTGTATGAATAATGCAAGCCCCCAGATTTGTAGGACAGAACCCCCGACTTGTCTGCAGCATATATACAGTACTTTGCTCTGTGTACAGGCAGGCAAGACAGATATGTTGACAGGTAAGGCACAAAAAGTAATAGATAGACAAGACAATTTGATATAAAGAAATATGGAGCAGTGGTGGGACCCCAGTGCCATTCACCCTATTTTCACTGACAATTCATCCCTATGTACTTAGGTAGAGTGGAGAGGAAAGCTGTGAAGGTTGAGACCGCAAGTTACTCTTTTCTAACACATGTACATGCATATTTGATCTGCGTTAAAGGCAATACTATGAATAATCTGAACTCAAAGCTCTCTTTCCTATCCTACTGATTCCAGCCACAGAGCCTGTATGTGGATGTGTGTACACTACCCCTTCTTCCTCCAGCAATTACTGAAATAGATTCCATCCTGAGCTGCTACACAAAGTGGCGAACTAATATAATAACAGTGTCAAAATTATATAGCGCAAGGGAAACACCATTAGCACAGCTAGGGATGTACAATCAATAGTACAGTTTCCTTGAATGGCACAGATATAAAGCAGAGTGCAGTATACAGCTCTAAACCACTGTTGTCAGCTGAACCTCACCACACCCTGCCTGATTCAGAGTTCTGCATCCTGTCACTCCCAAAGAAAAGCATTACGTGCGAAAAAAATACAATAAAATACAACAATCCTGCAGAGAGATAATCAAGACTCGTTCCCTTATTATTCATTTCGTTTAGTTATTAGGAAATGAATAAGATATTTCTTCTTTAGCACAAGGCTCAGGTTAATGAGGTATATTCCAAATGCTGGGTCATTATATGTCGTCCACAGAGCTGGTGTAAAGCCTTCCAGATTCTAAGCACCGTGGATAGGCAGTGTGTCTTTAGAAGGAGACCAATATGCGTTAAGTCATTAACTCATCACACAGTCCAGTAAAAGGTCCATTTCACTGGCCTTTCAATCATAAGATCTGAAAGCTGAAAACTAGATTAACATATATTCGATTTAAAATAACCTCATCTTTGATTGTCTAATAGCTTATTCTATGATTACGTCATAATTCGAGGCAATCTTGTCCTCTACCATGCAAAAGACAGCAAGTGGACATGTAGTGCAGTCGGTATATTTTACATCACTATGGAAAACCCATCATTGAAGAGACCAATGCAAAGCT
This sequence comes from Pelodytes ibericus, assembly GCA_036172795.1. Lineage (NCBI taxonomy): Eukaryota > Metazoa > Chordata > Amphibia > Anura > Pelodytidae > Pelodytes > Pelodytes ibericus. The sequence goes on along the minus strand of CM069858.1, from coordinate 24,425,170 downwards.
TGTGTCTAATGCTTGTCAAGGGAGTCTCAGGCTTTGCAAGTCTCTTCTGAACAGAAATAAATAAACAGAAACAAAATGTAGGATTTTTTTTTATATTAAAATAGTTTGAAATGCACAACAAATGTTGTAAGTTTTGTTTGTTGATAGTTGATAATGGGCACCCCTGTTGGCCACCTATGACTAAGTGCACTATGCGTGAAACGCGTCAGGGGCTATCAGTCAGTATGCTTGTACTGCATCTGTGCATTTTTAGAATGTATTAACCAACTTTAATAGGATCAAGCTTGTTTAACTGCTGTTCAGTGAGACCCACTGCTTCTTATTTTTAAGTTTGTTTGCATTTGTTGTCTGGCTGGCTGCTCTTGATGTGTTTGGGTCAGTCAGCTGTTTTCTATTGACCTTCTGCTGAGTCCTTGCCATCAATGGTGTTCCACAGAGCCCTAGATTTCTTCTGTCTTCACTGCTGGTCTGGTGCCCTAAACATAATGCTTAATCTGATACTTGTCTCCTATAGCATCCTTATTTTAGATGAGGGGTTGCAGCATTGGCCTGTCTAAACTAATCCTTATGAAGAGAGAGCTCGCATGAACATCCGTTGGGTGACAAAATGTTCTGTGTCACGAAGATCTTAACCATGGAGTCCACCAACGGACTGTGCGAACCCCTGTGTCATTTATGTAACACTGGTTTCCAACTATACTTCCTTCACTACCCATGAAGTTCCAGGCTTAGAATATTTAAGTCTGTAGAACATATAAGAACATTGTTGTGCTAGACTTGGGAAATAATTGGTTACACTGCCAAAATCATAATAAAAGAGGCATCAACAAATTTGTTCTGTAATAGTCATTTTATTTAAGTAAGATCCACATCCGTGGCCACTTGTATGATATTGAAGAGCAGGATAACTTGTTAACAGGTTATATCTTAACAAATATGTTAAATGTAAATGTTGACAAAAATACGCAGAACAGATACTCAGGATTAAATATTCTTAAGAAATGTGACCATCAGCCATGTAGGTCAAGCAATGTGATGGGACAGAAAATAGGCCAAATTAGTGGCACGTACATATTGGCTTGTACATAGCATAGATATACACATCCTGGCAGCAATTCCTTGACCACACATTACTGTAATCATGAATCGAGCTCCCACATCATCATCTGCTAAAGACACAGTGATTAACGTAGGTTGGATTCATCCCTAATCCTTCACTTTAATCAGTGATAGCTGGGAAGTAGAAAACAGCTGACTGACCCAAATAGTCACTGACCCAATCATCCCTCAGCTGCGATGACAAGGGCATAAGAGACCTGGATGCACACACAAGTAGCCATGCGTACAGAAAATTCCCTCTAGGCTGTGAGCACAGCTTGTCACCTCACTCCATTTAGGACCATTTTCTACTCTTAAATCTGGTTGAACCCATTTAATAGGCTGTCCTCCTAGTTAAATATCTGAGTCCCCTGGTTCCAAAAAAAATTCACAAGAATGGCCATTTCATAACTACTTCGCTTTACATCTCCTGCCAGAACACATCTGCCTACAGCATTGTACTTTATAATGTATCAGCACAATTATCTGCAGCAAAGGAGCTTAATTCTACCAGAAATGTTGCACCATGCCTACAAAATGCCTTCCTTGTGGAGTTTCTACACTAATGCTTATAGACCTACTCCAAGCCATTTTTTCTACTACCCTAAACAGTTCTTTTACCCCAAATACAATGACGAAAGATAATAAATATGTGCCACTCCTCCCAGGATGATTCAAATTAACTCTGTTCGAACATCAAAGTTAGTAGCAGTAGAAAAAGTATTCACTGTCCGGTGCCACCCAATGAACAGTGTAGACTGGCAATGAAGCCTTGTGCGTCTCATGCATGAATTAGCGCTAAATCATAGCCAATATCTGAATAACCACTGTTTTACCTTATAGATATTATCTTCACCTGCTTCTGTTTCCAAGTATATGAATGAATGTTTGGCAAATTTGGGAGTGTCATATATAACTGTTAAATGCTGGCCTGCACTATTGATTAAGGTAGTTACTATACAATCCCCTCCTTGATTAATTGGCTCCCCCATACACATGCCGTCTGCAGGGAACAATGTAAAAATGATATGCGTGCATTAAAAACTGGCATATCTAACTACCGTATTTGTGGAAAGCCTGAGGATGTGTGCTCTATACCGGCTCTTAAATTATGTATCTATGCACACGTTGACACGTTGCAAGCATAGTTATTGTCAAGAACCTTCTTCCTACCTTGGTCTAAGGACTATATCTCTCCCCAAAAGAGCCATTATCATATGTTGGTTGCTAAATCCCGGGTAGCTCAGTCACCTATTGGGCCATTTGAAACACCCGCCGACCAACTAGCCGTCACTCACTGTCTGACTCGTCAGCGTTTTAACAGCCGGAATATCTCACACGGTGATTGGCCGCTATTTTACCCAACTATGCCCACACAGGAGCTATAACAGCTAGACTTCCAAAATGTTTTGGAAGGCTGGATGGCTATTGAGAGCTATATAATAAAAGTACAGGATTTCTCTCCTACCTTGGGTTAACCCAAAACTAACTGGGAAGGGGAGATTTATCACAGAGAATAGAATAGTGAAGAAAACATAACATTTTGGGGAGATATTTAAAACAGAGTATAAATTAAACTTGAGTAGTAGTATCAGGATAGAAAGTCCACTAAAATGATTGGAATAAACATTGGGGATTTGGAACTGTCAAAGTAGTGTCAAAAAGGAATCTCTAAAATCTCAGATATAACAATATTGCAGAAGATTATATCTTTCCCAGAATTATCCCAGAGATTTGGTCTGACAAGCAATGACATTTTTAAATACCTAAGAATTAAAAATGACCTTATAGGCCTGAGGTTAATGCCTACCCTAAGGTTGTAAACTGAGTACCTACCTAGAAAACCCTTTATTTGTAGGGCAGAAACAAGTTATACATGCTGATATAAAAGGGATTATAAAGAGATGGGAAGAAAATCTGGCAACTAGTATTGACCCCACGGACTGGCTGAAAATGATCCCATATCTTAACAAAAATCAACAAAATTTATTCGGACCAAGACCCAGTTTGTTGGCGATGTAAGGAACAGTTATGAACCTATTTGCATATTTGGTGGGGATGTGGGAAAGTACAAATGCTCTGGAATTTAACTTCTTAAATTCAAAGAAGAATGGTCCAGACAGACATTCCGACAACCCCAAATCTGTAGACATGGGTGCGCACGTAAAAAGTAGATTCAGCCTCCTTCCTCTCTCTTCGTTAACTCTCTTCTTTCAGTTTTCAACTGAATTGTGAAATTATATATATATCTGCAACTTTTGGTTATTGCCCTTTAACTGGAAAAAAAACAACAGAAAAACATGTAAACACTGGTATTTCTAAATAAAATGTAGAAACTATTTAGACAGGGTTTTTTCCTGTTTGTAAAAGATTTTTAAGGTCAAAGTTGTTGTTTTTTTTCAATTTTTCAGCATATTTTATGATTTTTTTATAGTAAATTTTGTGATATGATAAAAATGTCTTAAGAAAGCCCTTTGTATGGCGATAAAAGCAGTGTATAACATTTCTGGAACATTAAATGAGTAGGAGAAGTTACAGCTAAATACAAACACTGCAGAAATGTTAAAACAGCCTCTGTCACGAAGGGCACAAACATTTAAAAACAGTCCTGTCACTAAGGGGTTAAAACAAATGACAATTCTCCTGTAGTTTTAAACGGAAATCAATTTCACAGGGGCTTCAGTGAGAATGGGTACACAGAAGGCAGGTTGGATCCCTCTACAGGTTTAATTCTCTCTTCTGGGACGTCGTAGACGGAACTGCACCTTTAAGTCTAATGGGAAAATGGTATTTCTACGATTCTAATTAGTATAACTTTTTTTGTGGTTAACAAAGCAGGTTAACGTGTCTTCCGGCTGAACAAACCAAACTGTCCAGTTACTGTATTTCACTGGTAACGAACATCAGTGTCTTTGTCAGTTATTTTACATGGCTATTGATATGAAAGTGACAGCTCACTGTAAAGTGATAAGTCCCATGTGTCATGTTCTGACCGGGGCAGATATGGCAGAGGTTACAGATGTCCAGCAAAAGGATTGAGTCATGGGAATTTCTCACTGACCTTCAAGAATGCATTCATCAATTTGCTGCAATGCAGAACGATTTCCTGTGTCAGCCTTTCACTGCACTCCTTATTACAAGTAAGGAACTATGCTTAAGCAAGCCGGATCTATCTATCTATCTATCTATCTATCTATCTATCTATCTATCTATCTATTGATCTATCTATCTATCTATCTATCTATCTATCTATCTATCTATCTATCTATCTATCTATATCTATAATCTATCTCTCTCTAATCTATCTATCTATCAATCTATCTATATCTATATATAATCGCTCTCTAATCTATCTATCTATCTATCTATCTATCTATCTATCTATATATCTAATCTCTCTCTTATCTATCTATATATCTATCTATCTATCTAATCTATATATTTATCTAATCTATCTATTGATCTATCTATCTATATCTATATATAATCTATCTCTATCTAATCTATCTATCTATCTATCTATCTATCTATCTATCTATATCTATATATAATCTCTCTCTCTAACCTATCTATCTATATATCTATATCTATATATAATCTCTCTCTAACCTATCTATCTATCTATCTATCTATCTATCTATCTATCTATCTATCTATTTATCTATCTAATATATCTATATCTATCAATCTATCTATCTATCTATCTATCTATCTATCTATCTATCTATCTATCTATATCTATATATAATCTATCTCTCTCTCTCTAACCTATCTATCTATCTATCTATCTATCTATCTATCTATCTATCTATCTATCTATTATTTCTATCTATTATTTCTATCTATATATTATATCTATCTATCTATCTATCTATCTATCTATCTATCTATCTATCTATTATTTCTATCTATATATTATATCTATCTATCTATCTATTATTTCTATCTATATATTATATCTATCTATCTATCTATCTATCTATCTATCTATCTATCTATCTATCTATCTATCTTTCTAATATATATACAATTAACATTAAGGCAAGCCCTCTTATGACTATTTGTGATGCTGGCCTGGGTAGCCTCATAATGTCGACAAGAACTTGCAGTACTAAAATAAAATAGTAGTACACGAAAGTAAAGCAATAAATAAATGTGTGGGATGTGCACCAAACAAATACGTACAATATAATATTTAATTATATGCAGACTGGTCATAAACTGCTATCACAATTATTCTTGTTATTTCTATACAGGAATAGCAGCTTAGGGGTCAAACACAGAAAAAAAAGTCCGGACGGAGGATTAACACGTTGGGAATGAGACATAAGGTCACGATAAGGTTTCTTTACAATCAAGCCTAATGCACTTCGGTCTACATTCTAAGGATGTGTAATTACTTCTCTACTTCCCCAAGCCATTCCTATTACTTAACGTTCTCTCCCGCTCAATCTGTTCCTATTTAGCGTTACTTTGGCCTGCAGTGGAGAAAGAAAATGAAAACCTTATTGAGTCTGTTCCACTTTATACACAAATATGCAAACGTATAAAGTATAATGTGTCAAGATTAAAATGTATAAAAAGTAACATTAGAAAAATGTCATTTGGGTATGAACAGAAATATGTTTAATAAAAACATTTTTTTTAAGCAGAGCCAGAGGGGTGTCCTACAACATATAATGTAATGGAGACAAAATCTGGAATTATTAAAATATCATTTATGTTTTTCTTTTATAATTATATATTTTTGCACAAATGTAGAATTGACCAAATAAAAAAAATTGCAAACCATGGTACTATATCAGAGAGTATTAATTCTACAGGATTGTGTATGTGTAATAATAAATCTATGGAGGTGAACCAGTTGAAAGTTGAGTGTGGGTATATCTAAATATTTAAATATAATGGAGAAGGGTCATCTAGGCTGAGGCTAACTAGCAAAGATCAATAACAAATATGTTTGATGGATAGACTGAGATTAGAGATGAGTGGGCACCTGGATGTTCGGGTTCGGCAGGTTCGACCGAACTTCGAAAAAATGTCCGGGTCCATGCTCGAACTTGACCCCGAACCCCATTTAAGTCAATGGGGACACAAACTTTTGGCCACTAAAATGCCTCTAAAAAAGTAATGGAAAGGGCTAGAGGGCTGCAAAAGGAAGTAAAATGTGGGTAAAAGTAGGACAAGTGCCCTGCAAGCAAATGTGGATAGGGAAATAACTTAAAATAACATAAAATACATACAAATACAGCTGAGCCATAAAATAGCACTAGATGGAATCTTTGATTTTAGCTTTGGAAGAACATAAATCTAAATCTAAAGCATGGCTGCCAGGAGGATCAACAGAATTATCCATTTGAGAGAGGGTTGGAGTGCAGGGTATTCTCTTTCAGTTTATACTAAGTGACCCATAGGTTGAGGAGGCAGTGACCGTGGCGGTGTAGGTGGAAGCAGTGCTGGAGGAGGAGGAGGAGGAGGTAGCCAACACTGTTTTTTATTGTGTATCATAATGGGCAGAACTAGGTGGCTGTGTACAACTTTTTTTTAACAAAACACAAAGAGAGCACATTAACCTGATCAAACAGGATAATAACCGTGTGATGTAATTGTTACGTGACCCTCCCATTCAATGCAAGTCTATGATCAGAATTCTGACTTATAGACTGCATTCTATAGTGAGAAATGTGTGCTGTAAAGTTACTAGGGGGTGGCACCAAAAAACACTTTATTTAAAAAAAATGGCAGTGCCCAGTCAGATTTGTTTAGTTTATTAAATATTTTATTAAATACAGTCACATAAAAAACAAAAGACATGTATGAAATCAACTATACAAAATATAAAAAAACCTTTTCATTTATTGGTGGGAGTGTCCCTTTAATTACCATGTATTCTATCCTTCCCCTGTTACCCCGCACCTTGTATTAAATAATAATAATAATAACCAACATATACCAATAATACGTGTTTAACCAGGATAGGTATGTTCAGGTACAGAGGTATGTGGGGTGTTACTATCACCCAGTTTAACGCATCTACCTCAGAAGGATAAAACTGAGTAAACCCTGCCAGGATGTGAACCTGCAACCATGAGGGGTCTACCAATTACACATAGTGCATTAACCCAATGAACTTTCTCATTAGTCATTTAAATACTGATATGACTGAATGATACATATAGCTACATCCCATTTATATAAGGAATTTTGAGTACATATACATTTTATATACACTGTCTTTACACTGTCACCTAGATTGGTTTTCCTATGGAAATATACAACTGCCTAAATAATTAGTATTATGATTGAACTTGTGATGGGACACACCAAAGACAGTGTTTCAGTATATCTTGTTGCTTTTAATCATCCTGTGCATTTGTATTCTATGCTATATAATTGTCTATCAATTAACCTCTGGCACATCAAACCACATGAATAAATATAATAAAATGTGCATTTTCAGTAACTGTTCATTATTATCATTTTCTATAGCACTGGACATCGTATTCCTGTGGTATAGAAAATAAACAACTCCCATGATTCCTAGCCAGTGCACCATAACACACATTTAACCAGTGTAACCAGAACAAAGATTGCCAAAGGCAATAGTGGACATTTGTATTACATTTTTAGGGGGGATACAGTGATGTTTTTTTGTGGTGTTGAGTATTTTAGTCAGGGCCTGATACAGTCATGCATTACTGCTTATTTGTTTCAAAAGTAATGCACTATTATGTTCTTTCAATGTAATATGAGGGAAATAATTGAATCTAGAACTGTGAGAATAAAATACAGATGCGCCCTTTCCATTTCTCTAACTTTTTTTAAATGAATTATTAATATGTGTTAGCCAGATTTGGCTTCCTGTGAGACCCTAGCCTCTAGGCCTCTTGTCTGGTTAGGGCTTTTCCTGTTTGTAATCTATGGATGTCAGGGTTATTCATGTGCTATAGATTGTGATATGCATAATACAATGTAACATTGTTCTCTGCTACTCAAGGTTTGATATGCAACAGGAATTGGCAAATTAAAAACAAATAAAATAAAAACTACAAAACATAAATAAAGGAAGCTGTGAGGGCCATGCACTAAAAGAACACAAATGTATTTTATGTGCAAAACTCCTTTTGTAATGCACTTAACTTTTAACACACGCAGTAAATATGAGCAAATTGCGAAGCAAAAACAGGTACGTTGGCAAATATTTTTTCTACCTTTTTTATTAGCACTCACTAAAAGCTGGTGTCGTTTTTTTCACATGTAAAATAAGAATGAATCGTCATAAAATATTCGCCAAAGTCTTAAGCATGCGCAAATATCGCAATATATTACCGCAGCCGGAAAAAATGCACACTACATAAAATTAAAAACGGAAGAGGCGCAAATCGGGAAAAAAAAAAAACGCAAAATGTTACAAATATTTGAAAATTGCTCCTTACTCCTACTATTTTTTCCCAACTGTACTTGTTTAGTAAATGACCCCTTATGTCTCTAATAACATTTCCTAGTATTGTTTTTTTATATGGGAATTGGAGCAGGATGACCCTGTTTGATTGATTTTTTTAAGATACCTTGCTTAAAAGCCCCTACAGAGTGCTGCCACAGGAGAATAACAAAAGAGGCCTAGATCTCTTTGGCAGACAAATACAAATGAGCCACAGGCTGCTTTTAACATACATACAGCGGACGACTAAAATATCTTTTTTTTGCTGTGGCCCAGGCTTAGGATGAATCGTCTACAGTAATTACATCTCAGCCTGATAAAAATAGAGCATCTGCGCTTAAAATCCTCTGTCTCGACTTGACTAATAAAAAAGACAAAAAAAGCTGATATGAAGGAAATCTAATAGCCCACCCTTCCAAACAAAACAGCTGTGGGCTTCACAAAGGCCTTTCTCAATCACCTTATTAAGGAAAACCCAGAATCACAGGAAGCTGCAGCTGAGAGAGAGAGAGGGAGGCTGTGCAGGAAAAGGGAATTGCCAACTGAGACAGTTCCTTCCTCTCCCTTCATGTCACAGGAGAGGGGATGAAGGGTTAATTCTGAATTTATCATCATCCTGTGCCTCTCTGTCGTCAAGGAAACGGCTAAAGATGAAACCTAAATCTATGAAAGCACATTACAACAGCTGTCACTGGTTTACAATGCAAGCAGCAGAGGCATTGACAATAGTGCCATCTGGTGGTAGGTTATTGGTCCTACTCTTGACCCAGATTCATCTGTTGCTAGATTAATAATTCAGCAATAACATTGGTAGATTTTCATTGTCTAAGTGCACTAACATATTACAATGTTACTTAAAGCTACAGTATCCTCAAAGCTGCATAAAAACACCTATCGGAGATGAAAAAAAATGGAGATCCAGTCACACCACTGTAACACTAAACTTCTAGATTCATTACTAACAAGGGGTGAAAAGGGGACACTGCTACTATATTTAGTTTACCAATCATTTGGGACACACCGAAGGAAGAATATTATGCATTAGTAGCACCTAAAATACATTCAAGCAGTCCCAGAGCAAGCAGGACAGTCCTGATTTGGAACACCTGTCCCACTATCCCAGGCTCTTTCTTCAGTGTAAAAAGTTGTAAACACATATAATGAAATGGCCTAATGCTAATGCTTTTTGAAAACTCTGAGAAAGTGCAAGTCGGGTGCAGAGTGCATCACCGCTGCTGGCAATGACCTTCATTTGGTTGGCTGCACCCCCACGGATTCCTGATTACAAATGTTCATAAAATTAAGGGTTTCCTGTAAACCCACCTAAAAAAATCCATTCTAAACAGACAGACAAACAGATAATTAGACAGACAGACATGTAGGTAGGTAGCTAGTTAGAGGGTTAGGTAGACAGAGCAAGATAGATAATACTGATAGATAGATAGATAGATAGATAGATAGATAGATAGATAGATAGATAGATGGACGGACGGACGGACGGACAGATAGATAGATAGATAGATAGATAGATAGATAGATAGACAGACAGACAGAGGCAGGTAGACAGACAAACAGATAATTAGACAGACAGACATGTAGGTAGGTAGCTAGTTAGAGGGTTAGGTAGACAGAGCAAGATAGATAATACTGATAGATAGATAGATAGATAGATAGATAGATAGATAGATAGATAGTTAGATAGATAGATAGATAGATAGATAGATAGATAGATAGACGGACGGACGGACGGACGGACGGACGGACGGACAGACAGACAGACAGACAGACAGACAGACAGACAGACAGACAGACAGACAGACAGACAGATAGATAGATAGATAGTTAGATAGATAGATAGATAGATAGATAGATAGATAGATAGATAGACGGACGGACGGACGGACAGACAGACAGACAGACAGATAGATAGATAGATAGATAGATAGATAGATAGATAGACAGACAGACAGAGGCAGGTAGACAGACAAACAGGTTGACAGATATCCATAGTATACATATACGTGCCAACATTCTGTAGTTGGTTACAGGGACAAAAAAGGGGGTGGATGTAAAAAGGGGGTGAAGTCATGTGAAGCCATGTGATGCCACATGATGTTTAGTGCCGCCAGAAGATTTCTCTCCAGCTTTCCCGGTATGGATTCTGGTGATCTGGAGCTTAATTCTCCTCTTAGACATACACAGTTTAAACCCAATGCTGCACTGTGCATAGGCAGTATTAAAGGACAACTGGAGACAAATAAATAACTCTTGTTTAATTTAAGGATTACACAAGTGTAGATGGTGTGTATAGAGATACTTTAATGAAAGAATACAAATAAAGCATCTTATTGAGGACTTGTTGCTTCATGTAGCTCTAACAGGAGGCAGACATGTTTCATGGAATCTTGTTTCAGATTTGCATTAACCTTTATGCAGATGAATGAAGATCTGCCCCAAGATTCTAAACAACATGTCTGCCCCCTGCTAGAGGTATATGAAGCAAAGGGGGCTCAATAAAGTACATTATTTGTATTCTTTCATTAAAGCATTTCTATCTAAAATACCTACACTTGATGCAATCTTTCAATTAAACACAAGTTAATTTGTTGCTACAGTTGTCCTTTAATGATGGGACAGGACCCAAAACAGGGGACTGTGCCAGCAAAGGTGGGACTGTCAGCATAGAACTATAAGATAGATATTACATGGTATATATGGAAACATTCAGCCATGTATAACTATTCTGAGTTAAACCACACACTAAAAACAAAGTCACTATACAACTATGTGTACTTAATTAAATAATATCAGCTCCCCATGAGTTTCTGTTGGGTGGTCTGCATTTCTCATGCTATAAAAGCCAGATTAGGTTAAACATTATGTTTTTAGATGGCTCCAGAGTATTTAGACTGCACACGCTTTACAATCCTGTTAACTCTTTCATTGACTATGTCCAAAGGTCTTGTGACCCTGTCGGAGTTGGCAAATAGATATTGCTATTAAGCACTATTAGAGGAAGACGGATATGGCAAACAGGGAGATGTGTTTTCCCGGGGAAAAGGAAAAAAAAAACAGATGTTCTTCATCAAGAGCAGGACAGGCAGGAAATGACTTTGCCTTGTGCTAAAGGACTCAGAGTCACACACTTCAGAGCTCTGGATATATCTGCTGTGAGATCTGTGTTTATATCAGCGTCCTGACACTCTCCTACTATGGATGTTTATGTTGAAGTTCCTTTGTGCTCTCTCAGTGTAAAACAGGCTGGCTGGCATGCCACGAGATGCATATACAGTTACTCAGATTAAACGCAGATTTCAACGTCTTTCAACAACCGCGTGTATTCGTTACAGACGTGGCGTCCACGATTATTGTCCACGATTTCCCCTCTTTTATCTGTGTACCTCTTGTTATTGGATTGTCTTTGTGTCGTGCATTTATCATTTGTTCATTTTCTTTAGCCTCTCAGTTATGCCTCAGGAAAGTACCTAGAAACTGGTCTTGGAATTTGCACAGGGTTGCAGATTCAGTTCCTGGAAGGGTAGGTTCAGCACCTCCTCCTGCCAAGGTAGATCAGATGGAGACCACTAAGGACACCAGGTTCGTCATGAATGTAAACAATTGCCCATTTAAAAAAAAAAAAATCATATTAAATGTAAATAGATAAATATGACATCAAAAGAAATCAACATGTTTCCGGTCATAAAGTTTTTCTGAGTATACTAAATGAGAAAAAAAGAAACACACACACAAAAAAAAAAGAAACATCCCCAAAATGTACTTGATAACAGAATATCTTAATATATGTTTTTCTGGTTAAACACTTTGGGCCTTATCCATGAAAGTGAGAATTGCAGGATGAATGGGAGAATTTTTCCCAACTCGCTTGTTTTGACCATAACTTTGAAATTCTCTTCGCAAATCATTCAATTCTCTCTTTCCTATATAGAGCCCCCACAAAAATATCTACCCCCTAAAGTGGATAGTTTAGAATCACTACATCCATAGTACTGTTTACTCCATTTAGGTCAAGATAACCTTTGGCGGCTGCCTGTGGCCTACGACCTCAATTATGGTAAGCTATCCCCCACCCAAAATGCAGCTGTTTTGTGCTATTTATGTCTAGAAAATCGAGTGATATCCACTGTTTACTGCATGGAACTTGCTGTCAAGGAATCTCTGTGGTTCTGTTTTCCTATAAGCATTGTGGTTTTTTGGATACAAATATCAAAAGTTTAACGTCGTCAAATTCAGCCTTTTTGTTTGTTTGTGGTTGTTTTTAGTATTTCTTTTTAGGTCATTTGTGCTGCATAAAACCCACTGGCCAGAAAACTGAGTAGTTTTATTTATTTCCAGGCTTTGGGCGCGTAAACAAGATGGCCTTCAGGACTTTTACTACGAATAGAAATCCCTTTTGGGTTCAGGAAAATCGTTAAGAAGCTCTTAGAAAATAATTCAAGTACTTGTGCTCAAAAAGGCCCTTTGGCATGCTGTGCCAGTGACTAATTTATGAAGCACGGAACTCTTGGAGTGAGAGACCTCCAGCAGTAAACGGAAGCCTTGTGATGTTACATCTGCAGCCTGGATTCTAATTAAAGACATGTTTATGACAATGGTCCCCTGCCCTGAACAAAGAAATAAAGTGCACTAACACTGCTATTTAGAAGCAGCTCCTTCTGTTTCTTTAAATGAGCTCTAACCATATGTATGTATCATTTATTTAACTTCATATTGTTTATTAAAACTTTATTAAAGGTGGCTCGGACAGGCAACTGGGGCATACACAGCTGAGATGGCATTGCACTGATGGCTACATGTGCTCTCACTGTAGGTCTCTGCCCCTTCAGGGTAGCTTTCAAGTGTCAACCACAATGCAGAACTAATCAGACTATAGCGCTGTATATAAGATTGCTTCATTCTGCCTTTTCTCCATAAAAAGCTATTGTCTCAATAGACATTGGCCTCAAGCCAACTTTTTTTACCAGGCTGGGTGGCAACCTTGGCAATATATGAAACCAGCATTTTTTTTTTTTTCATTATTATAAAACTAATGTAAAAGGTATGATTTACCCTGTATGTTCCTCTACATCTATGTATGTATTTTTTATCTACTGTTAAATGTGTAACTCTGTGTAACTCCATTCTGGACTGGGTCCCCAGGACATACTTGAAAACTAGTGAAATCTCAATGTATTCTTCCTGGTAAAACAGTTTCTAAATAAATAAAAATAAATAAATAAAAGCTGGACCGTAAAATATAAATAAACGGAAATTCTCCCGCCGTCATGACAAGTGTGGACATGAAATGATAGAGGGATGGATACTTATCGGGCATGATGGCAGAAAGGGGACTTATAACCTAACAGCTGTTGGCGATGAACAATAACCAGTGATGTGATGCCAAACCTTTAGCTGGCATGACATCATTGGCATCGTTATAACACAAGAGATGTTATGGCACTGTGTAAAATGATATCTGATCATTTATATTTGTATTCATGGTCATTCCTAACTTTTATTGTTACTATGTGATATGTGTATTTTAGATTACATAATGTCGAAAAATTGATTTGTAATCTTTTGTTATTATATTATATATATTACTATAATTTAATTATTTATTATTATTAATTATTATTTATTTATTGTATTTTTTTTCATATTTGTGTACATTTAAGTTGTATTACATTTAGGCCATTTCTGGAGGACTTTGGCAACTTCGCAATAACTGAAGTCCTCCCATTGACTTCTATCGGAGAACGTTTGCTTATTTCAAGAGAATCTTGGCTATTACGGAAATAGCTAAAGTCCTCCCTTTGACTTCTATTTACTTTTTTCTATTTCCCTAATATCCTTGGTCCTCCCGAAAATAGCCCCGATTTAAGGCTAGGTGCTCTCCGTAGACATCTATGGGGAAGACTGTGGCTACAATTTCGGCAGCAAAATTTGGCGCAATTCCATTCATCCAAATAGAATTCCCAAAAAAATTTGGTCCAAAATGAATGCATCAATGGACAAAATTCAAATTTTGTTTGAAATTCAAATTTGAATTTTGAAAACTAAACAAAAATAATGTGACTGAATCCTGAAGTTGTTTTGTACACTGCATTGTATGTATGGCTCTGATTCCCTTATGCATTGCATATCATTTTTAATGTCAGCATACCATCATAATATATTTGCTTATTTAAGACTATGCATCCTTTTATTATCTTTATTATACAAAAATTAATCCACCAGCTAGCTTTTAAAAAAATAATATTTTTTCCAAAGGATTTGCATTTAGTTTGGTAATATCCTGCCATTTACATGCCCCTCAAAATGTCCCACTTTAGGCAGACCGATTCCTCATTGCTCAGTGTATGGATGATGGTGAATGCTGCTTAGCAACACAGCTACAGTTGGATGCCCTTTATCAGAAAAATTGGTAGCCATTTGCTGAATGATTTCTCTGGAACAATCACTTGAGATGGGTGGGCCATATGTATCATTGTGATATTATACCAGTTTTAGAGGTAAACCCCTATTAAATCCATGATATGCGATAGAAAGCTAGTAAAATGGACCATATACCGTAACAGAAAACAAAAACAACAAAGCATAGGAAAGCACAGCTGAAACAATATTTAATTTTAAGAATGGGGACTTAGAAAAACAGATGACTAATAACCAGGGAGACAGGAAAATCCTGTTGAGCACAGACAAAGGAGATCCTTAAGTAGCAAAAAAAGATCCAGTGCACTAACATTATAATAATAGATCATTACTCTTCAAACACAACCACTGACAAACTTATGCTAGAAGCTGCTTGGCTGTTCAGGACAATATAAGCATCAAAGCAACAGCATAGTTTTTGGTGTATATATACCATATAAAATGCCACAGTACAATACTCATTTTTTTCCTTCAAGTGGGAATTTCCTAAAGGGTACAGGATGATTATCTTTGAGAACTGGGATTTAATTGTGTTTATTATCATTCAATTTTTTTCATGTTGTTCAAATTGTGCATTCTTCCATACAGTAATTTATGTTCCAATTCCTATTGTATTGATTAATACTGGCATACAGCAGGACCCATATATTTTGAAAGACTTTGGGGCCATTTGGTAGAAGTACATCCCAGAGTAAGACATTTTAAAATATATCTAATATCTAAATAATTTTTTATATTTAGAAATATATTCTAAAATATATTTAGAATATTATATCTAATATCTGTATAAGCCTTATAGATTAACTCTGAACACCTTGTCCCTTTCCAGCCAGAAGGATGCCCTTAGAGAGGTCACAGCAGTGGTGTATCCTGGTTGTGTGCTTCGGGCACCCCCATCAACCACATTGCACTCACATTAAATGCACAATGACCCCATTACATGCCCCCACCAACATTGCATACACACTAAATACCCCATCACCCCCATTATATGCCACCATTACCCTCATTTCATACACCCACCACGTCCATTACATGCCCCCATCACCCCGATTAATTGGAAGGAGCTAAAGCTTGCTGTGCGGCGGGGGAGGGAGCAAAAATGTTTGAAGCACCAGAAGTGTGCTTTAACACCCTCTGGCAAAGTGGCGCCCTAGGCGAGTGCCTTGTTTGCCTTGTGGAAGATACACTACTGCTTAACAGAGTGGAGAACTTGACTTGGTGTACTACACGGTAGACTTGACTTTGTGTACTACACGGTAGACTGGAACTCAGCAACAATACTGTAACTTGTATGAAAAGATAAAACCACAACTGAAGATGCTGAGAGCTCTCTTAAGAAAGTATGCATTTGAACACAAGGATGACATATATGCCAGACTCAAAAGGCTAACAGTGCAGCAGTGACAATGAAATAAATGGTGTTAAGGCCTAGATGCAGGCAATCCTGTCTATTCCTTGGACATTTAGGAAAACTCAGAGTGCCATCTATGGTGTTGCTTTAGGTTGAAAAAGGAGGACATGACACCATCCCTTCCGCAGGAGGTGACTCCATCATGGGAACTGCATCTGTATTACTATACAAAGTGGTTGCAGCCCACAGACCTCTAAAAGGCCAGCTTTCATTTTCCTGCCTCTGTCTACACATAATATAGGATCTGCCTCTATAAAGATAGGTATGACTTAATGATATGGCCTTGCAGAATATATCACTGATAGGCAAAGCCACCATCAGGAATTGTGGGGCCCCTTACAGACCAAATGGTCTGCCCCCCCCCCCCCACTCCATTCTCTCCCTCACTCCATTGTTCCTTTAATTATTGCCCTATCACCCACAATACACACCAAGGACTTACCCAGCATCCCAGGACATGACCCATCACCACACTGTGCTCCCAGGACATGTTCCATTGCCACATTGCACACCCAGGACTTACCCCAGCCTCCCAGGAAATGCCTTATCACCACACTGCAGTCCCAGGACTTACCCCCATTACCATATTGCACTCGCAGGACTTACCCCAGTACCCCCAGGATATGAGCCATCACCACATTGCATACCCAGAACTTTTCACAGCACCCAAGGACATGCCCCATCATTCACATTGCACACCCAAGACATGCCTCCTCACCTGCATTGCACACCCAGGACGTACCCCACTACCCCAGGAAATGCCCTATTACCACACTGCACTCCTAGGACATGTCCCATCACCCACATTGTATGTCCAAGACTTTCCCCAGCTTTTTATTAGTCTAGCTCAGTTCCGGAGCGAAAGACACTGCCAATGGACAGAAAACGAAACAATAAGATGTTGTGAACTTAGTTATATACTGTTTAGTTATAAACAATGCTAGGATTGTATGCACCAATAAAACAAAGAAAAGAAAAGCACAAAGAAACATGAGAACGAAATTAAATAGTTAACTATCTCGGTATGGAATGTTTATTGGATATGTAATAATACTTCAACAGTGAAAAGACAAAACCCTGCTTACTGTACAGAGTCTGATTAAAATCAGATGTTGCCGTTTGGAAAACATACTTTTCCAAAGAGTACTTTTGGCTTCAAAAACGAGCTCATTTTCCATACTCTAGTCTCATTCCTGAATTTAAATAAGTATGGAAACAATAAAACCTGTCTGTTTTCTTTCATTTTTTTTTTTTCATTCTTTTTCCTTTGTCTTCTGAATGCCATTTTTAAATTTGAAACAAATATGTTGAAATCTGGTATCTTTTTACTCTGGATTCCTTTTCTCTGCAGGGGATGCTGAGCTAATGAATAGAATTCAGTGACCGGTTTCCCAGAGGACCTGACTGGAGAACCTTTAACACTCTGGCGTTGGGAACCAGGTCTGGAAAAAACAACATGTGTGCTTCCCAAAGAAAACATTTTTCATGAAGCTCGTTCCTTCAAGATGCTTCAGATATCCCTACTCCAGCTGAACAGTGTAAACCACAGAAGCAATCATTCTGTCAGCTGGCTGTCTTTTATTTTTTTTTATACTGGCGCTTACTTCATGAACCAAATATGCTGAAGTTCTAGAACCAACAATGTTGATTCTAGCAGCTATTATCATAAAGCCACAACGTGTAAATAGTCCTTTACAATAATTGTAAATAAATGGGCCTTCCTGCAACATTTCTATTAATATTTCTAAATATAAAAATATATTTAATAATAAATGGGTGATAATAGAGAACATTTCCACTAGGTACATGATCATCAGCGTATTACTATTGTTATTATTTATGTTTTCACACATTTATATGTGTAGATGTGTTCTTTTAAAGGGACACTAAACTTTATTTTTCATTTGTGCTTCTAATATAGAAGCACAAGTGAAAAGTTAGTTGTCCCTGGTATGAGGATGAACTGTCATGTACTTTTGCTAATACACGCCAGTTTATCCTCTGACCGACAGCTGCCATGCTTCCATTGGAAGCAGGCAGCCATCTGGCCGGCGACCGTCTCTCTCTGCTAACGCAGAGATCCCCTCGTTTTTGCATGGGAACCTTAACTAGCTGATTGGCTGTGCGTGTGCTGACATTTGTCAGCATGCGACAACTAGGAACTGCTGTGTCTCGCATGTGAGACACAGCATTTAGTAAACCCACATGTGTCTATTAATCCAATTCGGATTTTTTGTACTTGGTGCATGTCCATTTAAAGTATTGAGGATACTAGGGCAGTTTATGTGTTTACATAACATTTAATTGGTATCATGTTTATTTAGTGATACAATGGGAGTCATGTATAACAACTCCTGCACTACAAAGTGTCGGGATTGGTATAAAAAGGCGCACTCACCATTTGTAAAGTGTAACAGCGATTGATCCTTTTTATAAATCTGAAAACTTTTCAATGTGGGAGAAAGACCTCCGCCAAACAGTGTTTGTGGAGATTTACCAACAATAATCAGGTGGATTTTTTATACATTGGCTGACCCGGTGCCGTTATTGCTGGCACAACCAAAAAGTATGCAAACACTGAGCGCAGCACAGACTGCATGTCTGTATGTATGTGAATGCGTGTTAAGTGAGTGTGGGATAAGTGTATGTATGTGAGTGTGCGTATGTGTGTGTGGGGTAAGTGTATGTATGTGAGTGTGTGTGTGTGTGTGTAAATGTGTATGTGTGTGGGGTGTAAGTGTGTGTGTGTTTGTGTGTGGTAAGTGTGACTGTGTATGCATGTGTTTGTAGTTCATGTGACCACTGCACATTAGTATGAATTATATATATATATATATATGCACATACACACATGTACATATGTTTATAATTATATGAATATTATTCTCTGAATGAATGAATAATGAATGCGGCCCACACTCACATACATTTCTAGTGAAGTGGCCCTTTGCAGAATAAACTTAGAAACCCCTGGTCTAGAGGATGTGATGGCATCACTGTACAACTGGGGTATACACAATAAAGTCAGGTGGTCCAGCCTTGTGCTGCAAAAAAAAATGTTACCCATTTAAATACAGGTAAAATTCCTTAAAATGCGATTGTTGAGGGCTCTTCTGTGTCTTGGATAAAGAGTAGGATTATCAAAAAAAGAGGAATCAATATTCTGTTATTTTGAATTTAATTTTACTCTGTTTTTAGCCACGGAGTACCACCCCAGTATAAGAGAGTAACTGAACGTTCTCTTCTTGGTTGAGAAGAATATGTTATATTTAAACTGCATTGCATACTTTCCAGCCTTGGTATGCCTACAGCCCAGTTTGATGTGTATATGTATCTAGATACCAGTGTACCACTGACTACACTAACATTACTACCCTGCGTTCCATCCTATTTACTTTCCCAAACTGAATTCTAACCTTTTCCTATGTATAACTTTCTGGTTGTTGTCTGATGGTCTGTCCATGAGAGACTGTATCTTCTGTGTCCCATCATTGACTGAAGCGGTGATAGACTAGCCCCAGTCATCACTAATTCAACAGAGCAATGATGTCAGCTGCAATATTTGCATTTCTTTTAGTTGGTCATAATAGTTAGCCAGGATCTTAGCCAAGATCCTTATGTGTATCATATATTAAAACAACACAATCTACAGCTTTGCTGTGTTCCGAGTCCCACAGTTTGCTTCAAACTTATAACAGATGTTAAAATTCACCCCAAGTCTAAAGTCTTCTCAGTGGAACAAACTGGTAGTGGCTTTCACATCTTGACAGCTGAACAATTCGTATATGTCCCACAGGAGAGAGTAGTTTGCTGGGAAAACCAGCATGACCTTCAACCTACACATATAAAGTTAAAAAATCATGGCATATTTGTGTTTATATCCTCTGAATTCCCATATAGTTAGTTCATGTGAATTGGTCTATAATTATCTTTTATCCCAGGAAGTATAAACACTTATATCACTAATTAGTGGTGTAACATATCACTTTATAAATCAGCTTATAATGAGTTTTATGATATACAAATATAATTTGGCCTAGTAGGAAATTGTGTTTTTACTCATCTAGACCTGTACATCCTATAATATTGGTTATTCCTTTACTTAAACCATATTAAACAAGTATTTTAGAGAAGGGCAAACTTTATCTGACAAATGATATGAAGAATTAATGATAGTCTTAGAAATAGAAGGGTAAAGATAATGCATAGCAGAGAATAGATCACTTTAATACCTAGGATTGAAGTTGCTTATCTGAGCAGGAAAACAGTGGAGAGGGAAATTAGTTTGGGCCAAAGCAGCTAGGACTAGAGATGAGCAGGAATGTCTGTTTTGCCTTCCCCTAAGTTCCCTGGAGCTTTCTACTATGAATTCTGATTGTGAATTCTCAGCTGTCCATCCCTAAGTCTGGCCTGTCAGTCCCTATTCTGGTCAGTGATAGATAGATGCAATGGCATCATTAGAGTTGGTGTCAAGATATTTTCTTTTCTATTTTTTTTTAAATATTTTCAATTCTAACCTACAAAAAAAGCATCTCTTTTAAAAGCTGTGTTGATACAGAAAAAAAATGTTTTGTACCATCTTGTTACATCGTTCCTAGTGCCGAAAAAGCACGAAAATGGGTTTTTGCCTCTCACCTTGCTCTCATCGGGTGCCACAAAAAGAATCTGAATTTCCCCCGACAATAGAAAAAATAAATATGAATCAAACTTCACCCTTTTGTTTTTCTTTTTTAAAACTGGAAAATAAAAAAACAGATTTTAAAAAGATGTATATACTATAACAAATTATCTACAATCCCACATGTTAGGTACAAGCAAAAATAACCCACTTCTTCTAAAATTTGATCAAGAGGCTTTTAGGAGGGGTGGGGGTTGATTGGGAAGTGTACACCCATTGAGTGCCTTTTATATATATATATATATATATATATATATATATATATATATATTTACTTAAATTCACTTTTTAGTATTATGTTCAATATTGTTCATATGTAGTAAAAGAAAATGTATGGAATGAATGCAGTTCTTGTTTTTATTTACTTCCTTGGCACCCACATTGCCCCTAAATGACTTGCCACAGCACTATATTGTACACACAGCACTTGCCATGCACATATATTGCACCCACATCACTTGTAATGTAATGCACCCATTTGATTTGGCATGCACCCATAGGACATGTCCCTGCACCCTCACTGCATAAACAGAACTTGCCTTTATACCCTCATTGCTCAAACAGGACATATATACATCTATTAAACATACCGCCAACTGTTCTTGCGTCCCAATTAGCTGTGGGTAGAAGATGAGAGGTATCCTTAACAACAAGAAAAATGCACAACACAATAATTGCCAGGGCCAGTGACCCACTCTAACCACATGCCGAGGGTCCTTGCTCCAAGTGGCAGCCTAAGACTCTGTATCCCTCCTTGGAGTGATTGTGTGGCCGCAGAGTAGGCCACATAACCAGTCTCGAGTTACACGCAGGGCCGGACTGGGAGCAAAAACCAGCACTGGAAATAAATTGTATAGCAGCCCCATAGCATGACATTATTAAACCAGCCCCATAACATATTATTATTTTTTTTTGTTCGTAAATGGGAAAACCAGGCATTTTAAAAGCACATCTGAAGAGTATGTACACAAAGTTATATGAATTGCCCTGTGCAGAGGTGTATATAAGGGCAGTGTGTAAAACATAACCGTATGTGCATATTGGCTGGATATCTCGATGTACCCAATTTGCACTCAAAGGGCTTGACCCAGCACCCAGAACTTACCTCACATTGCCCTCACAAGACTTGACCCAGCACCCATATTACTCTCACAAGACCCTGCCCAGCACCCATATTGCACTTACAAGCTTTAATCCAGCACCCATATTGCACTTACAAGATTTGTCCCAACCCCCAGGACTTACCCCAGCAGTGAGATTGTACTCACAGGATTCAACCCAGCCCAGCACTGAGATTGCACCACAGTAGCGGATCCAAAGACTTTTTTTGGGGATGGGAACTGCCCATGCTGGTCTGTATTTTTCTTATTTCTGTAGTGTATGTCTGTCTCTCTCTCATTTCTGTAGTGAATGTCTGTCTCTCTCTCATTTATGTAGTGCATGTCTGTCTCTCTCTTATTTCTGTAGTTTATATCTGTCTCGCACTCTCATTTCTGTAGAGTGTCTGTCTCGCTCTCATTTCTGTAGTTTATGTCTGTCTCCCTCTCTAATTTCTGTAGTGTATGTCTGTCTCGCTCTCTTTTTTCTGTAGTGTGTCTGTCTCACTCTCATTTCTGTAGTGTGTCTGTCTCGCTCTCTCATTTCTGTAGTGTGTCTCTCTAGCTCTCTCATTTCTGGAGTGTCTCTTAATTTTTCTCTCTCTCCCCCCAACCTCTGTAGTGCCTCTCTCTCCCTACTCCCAGTGTCTCTGTCCTCCCCGTTTCTGTCTCCCCCAAGCCCTCCCTCCTCCGTGTCTCTTTTCCTCCAGCCTTCCTCCATGTCTCTTCCCCCAGCCCTCCTCCGTGTCTCTTTCTCTTTTCCCCCAGCCCTCCTCCGTGTCTCTTTCCCCCCAGCCCTACTCTGTGTCTCTTTCTCCCCAGCCCTCCTCCGTGTCTCTTTCTCTTTTTCCCAAGCCCTCCTCCATGTTTTTTTCTCTTTTCCCCACAGCCCACCTCTGTGTCTCTTTCTCTTTTACCCACAGCCCACCCAGTGGCGGATCCAGGGGGGGGGGGCAACGGGGCAATTCCCCCCCCCCCCCCCCCCCGAGAAGAGAGAGAAAAAAAAAACTGTAAAAAAAAAAAAAAGACACTTTAAAAAAAAAAAAAACACGCTTGCAGGCAGAGACGGAGGTGAGAAGGGATCGGAAGATCCCCCTCACCTTCTCTGCCTGCCTGCCAGGCTGCACGGGGAGCCGAACAGGCAGCACAGAGAAACCTCCGTGCTGCCTGTTCGGCTCCCCGTGCAGTGTGCCGACACGGAAGTGCCGACAGGTCACGTGACCGGCGCGCTGACGTCATACGCGCGCCGGGTCACGTGACCTGTCGGCACAACCACCTGTGAGACGAACAGGCAGCATGGAGAAGACCATGCTGCCTGCCACTAGCCACCAGGGAAAGGTAAGTGCTGGGGAGTGGGGAGATGGGGGGAATGTACTGGGGAAAGTGGCAGGGGCTTATTAATGGCAACTAACACTGGCATATTACTGGGTAAATTGGCTGGGGCATATTAAAATATTAAATGGCACATAACTGGCATATTACTGGGCAAATTGGCAGGGCATATTAAATGGCAAATAACTGGCATATTACTGGGCAAATTGGCAGGGGATATTAAATGGCAAATAACTGGCATATTACTGGGCAAATTGGCAGGGGATATTAAATGGCAAATAACTGGCATATTACTGGGCAAATTGGCTGGGGCATATAAAATGGCAAATAACACTGGCATATTGCTGGGCAAATTGACAGGGCATATAAAATGGCAAATAACATTGGCATATTATTGGGAAAATTGGCAGGGGCATATTAAATGGCAAATAACATTGGCATATTATTGGGAAAATTGGCAGGGGCATATTAAATGGCAAATAACACTGGAATATTATTGGGAAAATTGGTAGGGGCATATTAAATGGCAAATAACATTGGAATATTATTGGGCAAATTGGCTGGGGCATATTAAATGGCAACTGACACAGGCATATTATTGGGAAAATTGGTAGGGGCATATTAAATGGCAAATAACACTGGCATATTACTGGGCAAATTGGCTGGGGCATATTAAATGGCAACTGACACAGGCATATTATTGAGCAAATTGGCAGGGGCATATTAAATGGCAAATAACACTGGAATATTATTGGGCAAATTGGCTGGGGCATATTAAATGGCAAATAACACTGAAATATTATTGGGCAAATTGGTTGGGGCATCTTAAATGGCAACTGACACAGGAATATTATTGGGCAAATTGGCTGGGGCATATTAAATGGCAACTAACACTGGCATATTATTGGGTAAATTGGCTGAGAGAGCCATACATGGGAAGGGAGAAGAGAGAGACATAAATGGGATGGTAGAGGAGAGACAGACAGACATGGGTTCGCAGAGGAGAGACAGACAAATATGGGATGGCAGAGGAGAGACAGACAAACATGGGATGGCAGAGGAGAGACAGACAGATATGGGATGGCAGTGGAGAGACAGACAGATATGGGAAGGGGAGAGGAGACAAAGAGACATGGGAAGGGAGAGGAGAGAGACATAAATAAGAAGGGAGAAGAGAGAGACATAAATGGGATGGTAGAGGAGAGACAGACAGACATGGGAGAGGAGAGACAGAGAGATGGGAAATAAGAGAAGAGACAGACGGACATGGGAAAGAAGAGGATACATAGACGGACATGGGAAGGAAGAGGAGAGAAACGGGCATGGAAGGAAGAGAGACAGAGGGACACAGGGAGTGAGAGGAGTGCGACAGACATGGGAAGGGAGACGAGCGTGACAGAAGGAGGTGAGAGAGAGGAAAAGACAGACGGACATGGGAGAGAGAATAAGACAGACGGACATGGGAGAGAGGTAAAGACAGACGGACATGTGCCCCTCCCGAGATCAGACTCTGGATCCGCCCCTGAGCCCTCCTCCGTGTCTCTTTCTCTTTTCCCCACAGCCCACCTCCATGTCTCTTTCTCTTTTCCCCACAGCCCACCTCCGTGTCTCTTTCTCTTTTCCCCACAGCCTTCCTCCATGTCTCTTTCTCTTTTCCCCACAGCCCTCCTCCGTGTCTCTTTCCCCCACAGCCCTCCTCCATGTCTCTTTCTCTTTTCCCCAAGCCCTCCCTTCCTTCTACATGTCTCTTTCCCCAAGCCCTCCCTTCCTCCTCTGTGTCTCTTTTCCCAATCCCCCCCTTCCTTCTCTGTGTCTCTTTCCCCAAGCCCTCCCTTTCTCCTCCGTGTCTCTGCGCACCAGAATTCTGCCACTGCAGCAACATCCCGCGGCAAGCGAGGACGAACCGATTAAAGCGGTATGGCCGCCGCCAAATTCATTATGGTGGTGGCGGTTGCAGAGCAGTTTAAAGTGGCCACAGCGGGCCAAGGGAAGGCGGCCCACCGGTGGGCCAGTCCGGCCCTGGTTACACGCTTGCTTAGCTCAGCAATCACATGCATTTTTCTGATGACAGGGGGGTGTGTCCTGACACCTGGTTGCCGCATAGTTACTGGGGGTACCTGGGAGGTCTGACGAAGGGAGTGAGGTTCCACCAACTTCCCCCTATCAGTGCCAAATGGAGGGGTCGGTGACCAGATGCTAGGGAAGAGACACCTGTAAAACCCCTGCACACCATCCAGTCCTTGCTTGCTAGTTAAGCTTTGGTGCCTGTTCTCAGTCCCACTCCCCTTGTGCTATTATTTATGATTAGAGTTTGACCTCTTGGCTTCGACCCTTGGCTTTCCCACACTGGATTAGCCAGTACTGCCCTGGACCTGGCCTGTTATTCTCAACTACGAATCTACACTGCCCGAATGGACCCTTTGGACCATTTCTAGACCATTCTTCTGCCTCATCCTTTTGTTGCAACATTTTCAGGGACTCCTGTTACCCACCAGGGTACCCCTACAGCTATTGCTCACCTCCCTGTGTATCGCTCCCAACCCAGTCCTAACAGTAATAATGAGATACCCCTTCAACATTTATTTTCTCTTATTTAAAGATTCACTTTTTAAAACTAGCATTCCATTTGTAATAAATTATAACTTACGCCTAGATTAACTGATTTGCTGGTATCTTGGACACCAATCTGTTCCTTTACAGTTCTCTGGGTACTTTCAGATTCACAGGGTTGAATTACTTTCTAGATATCGTTTACTTTTCAGCATAATCTCCATCTCAAGTTCAAACTGTCTCTTTATTTCTCTTGTTAGCTAGATACGAAGACTTTTCACTGCATGAGCAGACAGAAACATATTGCAGGCTGTCAGCTAAACAACAGGTGTGAAGCTCTGGGATCACAGAAGTATTGGTCTGGATATCTCACTCCACACCTGCTCCTTCATATATTTAAGATTGACATCTGTGTGCGGCTCCAACATTATGTGCTTTCTTTTTATTTATGTTTTATTCTCAGCACAATACAATGTATATAACCAGAAGCCCTTAATGGTTGTTCTACGTGTGGAATGTATGTTCTTTTTATCTTGGATATGATAATATAGCGTTTGGTTTTGGCCTAGCTTTAAAGACTGCAGCCAAACTTTCTTTGTGTTTAGGGACAGCTGGAGAAAGACACAAATGGCTCCTTATTGTATGTATGAATGGGTCCAGGGTTTGTTGGATGACAAAGTATTTTCACAACATATGGTTACACTCAGTGTACTCAAGTTCTTTTTGATCTGATTACCTCAGAAATACCTACAATTACACAATGCTTTTAGGCTCAATAAGGATACAAAACCATGTTTATTTTTTCAAACTTGCAAAACCTGAGGTGTTTACAGTAAACAGGGGTTACATTTATGTATTTATTTAGAAAGTTTTTTACCAGGAAGAATACACTGAGATTTCTCTCGTTTTCAATTATGTCCTGGGGTCCGGTCCTAGTCCAGAACGGTATTACACATTTAACAGTAGTTTTAAAAAAAATAAACATATATTTATACAACAAACAACAAGAATACACTGCGCCTTTCTGTGGTGGGAGTAGCAGCACCAAAGCACCAAAACACAGTGCTTCACTCCTGGTACAGATACAAACAAAATACAAAAATGTGAATAGTGCGCTTCCCAAAACACTACACACTAGTATTTATATTTATACAAGTTGGGAAGAGAATATGCAGGGATTTGGGAAACATTCATATTCAGGGATTTTAGACCTGAGGATGATTTAGCAGAATCAGGGAGGCTATTCCCAATTTGAGGAGATCTGAAAGAGAACATACCCCGGCCAGCTTGCTTTTTGAAGTGAGGGTACAGCTCACAACCTTCTAATGGAATTAAATTGTGAGTCTGTGTCTGCTAGTCTGTCTCTGCTAGTGCACAATGAGTAGCAGTCAGCATGATTCACTGTGAAGTACATGCCATTTTAACATAGAGGGATACTACATACTATGTTAGACAAACAGGGACAGACTGATACATGAGGGAGAGAACCCTGAAATTAACCTAAAAGTATGATAATATAAACTTTCCATCTTACACCACGTGCATTGGTCTTTATTCTACATCAACCTTACAACATATTAAACAACCAAACAAATCTTATTATTCGCCTAGTTTTCTTTTTCCACTAACACCTTATATTATTTACCAAAATCATTTTATTCTTTAGTGTGTAAATTCACAAGCAGGGACCTTACAAAAATGAAAGCTGGATTGTAAGCTCATGGGTCCAGTCTTTAACTCCTATTAATATCAGTATGTTTTAATTTGCTTTTAAAGTGTTTTTTTTTTTTTGATAAAAAAAATCCTTAAACTGCTCAAAAATGACAAATAAATTAAACTCTAATTAATGATAATAGTAATGATGGTAAGAGTATGAATCACTTGTTCCCAAGTAGCATTACCAAGCAAAGATGGGAATGTAGGCTTGTATGTACAAGCTCAGTAATGATCACATATTTAATAAAAAAGGACAGTCATTCCAGGATGTATCCAGTGGTTTATTAATCATAGTGAGTTAGGTAATACGGGTGTGTTTGGGAATGTATATCTTAAAGTAATATTAAACAAGCAGACATGTTATCTGGCTGTATTTATATACATGCAATTTTTTAGAACTATGAATGTAAATATTTGAGTGTGAAGTGGAGCCTAGCAGGCAGTTCTTTAGACATGTTTGTGATCCACAGTTATAGCATTCATTCCCACAGGAGAGCTTGTATGACCTGGGAATACACAGGTTATTTTTGTATCTTTCTATTCCAAGCGAGAGCAATTTCAAAGGGAATGATACACAAGTGTTGACTATTAGAGAGACCAGACAGGACACTGCTTACCAGCTAAATGATATTATGCATACACTGGTGAATGTATGAGTGGTCATTTGAGTGCATTGTCATCATACATGGAGATAAGTGGAGCCAGGGCCCGTGCAAGACTTTTTGCCGCCCTAGGCGAAGATATATTTTCCCCGCCCCTTGCTGATCCTACCCTCAGGCATTTACACACAGCGTAACACACTGTCACATACATATGCAGCCACGCGTACACGCACAGTAACACATGCAATGTCACATATAGCCACACATTCACAAATAGTTACACATGCAATGTGAACCTATCTTTTTTTACCCCCTCCCTCCCAATGCCTGGTCTCTTTTTCTTTTTTTTAACCCAGAAATATGCGAACACCTAGTTTGCAAACACCTAGTTCGCCTATAGGAAGTGCCGGCCCTGAGTGGAGCACACAGGATGACACTGAGATGGGGCAACCAAAAAAAAAGGGAACAATAACAGAAAGAAGGGGAAACTAAAATGAACAGAGTATGCATTGGAAATGTAAGGCGAAAACATAGGGGGCTATTCACTATAATGTGAGTTGCAGGTGAGCTGTGGTGAGATGAGGTGAGATGAATATTTCCCCTTGCCAATATAGCTATACATTGTGCAGAGACAAACCTGCTAAGCAAACTCACCAGGTTTGTACCTGCTCAATGTATAGTTAAATTGGTGAGATAAAGTGTTCATCTCACCTCCACTCACCTCATCTCACCTTTTAGTGAATAGCCCCAACAATCTCAGGGAAAATGGTACTTTAAGATCTTTAACTTGGTATCCTGATATAATGTGTCCATTAATTAAATACACAAAAAGTTGCAATTTCACATAGTTTCTTTATCTGTGTGGTGCACGTGTGTTTAATATGTGTGAAAATCCCTTATATTTACTGAAAAACATTTTACAGCTTTTACATTCGAAATAAGTTCACAGGGGTCTATGAATTCCGTGACACCCAACAATTAGGGCTTGGAAGGAGAGGCAGACAGGAAGTGCTGAGGGAAAAAAAAACGATGAGACATTTTTCTCTATCTCGGCATGATGCAGTGTTTATGTAAAAATATATCTTCAGTCACTGTCTCTTTAAAGCTTTGGAAAATCCTGAGTGAGAGTAAAAGGACTTAGTTCCTAAAAAAAATTAATTTTTAAAATATGATTTTCCCTAAGTATACAGTATTGGTCCTTCTGAGTGCCACTGTTGTATGCAACACTGTGCAGTTAAAATAGATTGCACACCTACATGTGTTAACACCTGGTATATTGTGGGGATTACTTACAGACAATAGCTCATTGTATACTCTCCTATTGCTCATTATTGTCTATATAGCCTTTCAGTTACAACCATTACAAAACTACATTGCCAAGGACTTTCCCAAACAAGTTAAATCACATCTCTCATACTCCCTTGTGAATTTCCCAGAGATCAGCAAATGCATTAAACTGTTTTTTTTTTTTTTTAGCACTTATTTGCTATTAGCACAGAAAGGTATGTTATGATCACACAGTAATATTTACAGTGATGCAATAAAAACATTATTTCAGAAATAAATTATAATATTTGTATTTACATTTCTAAATATAAAAGATCCTATGTGTATATACATTTATATACTGGAGAAAATAATATTAATCTTTGGACAGAAAAAAATATTGTATTACTAGCACATAAACATATGTATCATCCTGTATATATATCATTGCAAGAATTCTGTTTGGCATGTTTGTTATTTTTTTTTTTTTTTTTTTTAAACAAAGATGGCATCTTTCATTTTTTTTCTTATACGTAGAGGAGGTCAGGATCAGGTGGGGCCAGAAGGAGGGGGGGAGATAGAATTCCGGTGGAAAGTAGGATAGGCTAATCTCCTTAGATACAGCGAGTCAGCTGGTTTCATCCACCAATCGGGAATAACTGAGCTCACTGCAGTAATGAAATTCAAATTTAGCTCAATGGCACACATCTGGTGTCTGGAAAGTGCAATTGCAGTGCAAAAATAAAACTTATTAAAATATCACAAAACAGAAATAAAACAAAAGAAAATAGGACCCTTTTCTTATAAAATGAAACACAATTATTTTAAAAATAGTTATGTTCTAACATTAGACAGGTGTTGAAGGAAAGATAAAAGCCGTGATATATTGCTGCCAGCTATAATATTGTATGAAAGTGCACTACAATAGTCAGTTATCTATACTTTAATTTTAAAAATAAATACATAAACTGGTATAATGGGTTACAAAAAGTTCAACTGCATACAAAAATGATAAATATGATCAAACCAAAATAAAAATAATCACTAAGAAATAATATGTAAAGACTTCTATGAACATTCAAGAAGTTTAAGTTGAACAAAATTGAACTAGAAAAATACCTTAGATCATTTTATTGTAATTAAATACCGTTATGAGATTTTTTAGATACTTTAGATGGCCTAAAGAAAAATTGCTTACTAGTAGTTTTTTTTGTTTTATGGTTCTACAAAAGTCCTATAAATGTTTTGTGTTGCAGAATCTTTCTACAAACAGAACATATATATATGATTACAATTCCACAGACACAGTATAGAAAATCAGCGAACAGTCTAGAAAGTGGTATAAAGATTCATTAAATACTCTTGCAAAGTTCAAATCATTTGCATAAATTAAGTGTGGCTAATGTATGACAAAGTCAGGACTGCAAACAGTGATCATTGAGCTTGATTTATGCTGCCTAGGTTCTGATGCAATATCTAGCATGCAGAAAAGACATCACTGATTTCCAAGAAGGTTGTTCATGCTCAATATTTCTCATCATTTTGTTGGCTGAAAGATTGAATTCCTAAATAGAACCTTATAGTAAGGATGGTTTCTTGAAAGAACCTAATCAGACAAACTCTCTCTGCACGACTACTAAAATACCTATATACAGTATTTACATTGACACTACTGTATGTCATGAGTGCTGAGAGGGTTTGATTTATCTTATTAGTGAAATGATTTGTTATCTTAAATTATCCATATTCAAAATACTTCTGGTCTCAATTTCAGATAGGTGATACTCAGCCTGTACTCCAAATATAGGTGATACTCAGCCTGTACTCCAAATATAGGTGACACTCAGCCTGTACTCCAAATATAGGATATACTCAGCCTGTACTCCAAATATAGGATATACTCAGCCTGTACTCCAAATATAGGATATACTCAGCCTGTACTCCAAATATAGGATATACTCAGCCTGTACTCCAAATATAGGTGATACTCAGCCTGTACTCCAAATATAGGTGATGCTCAACCTGTACTCCAAATATAGGTGATACTCAGCCTGTACTCCAAATATAGGTGACACTCAGCCTGTACTCCAAATATAGGTGATGCTCAACCTGTACTCCAAATATAGGTGATACTCAGCCTGTACTCCAAATATAGGTGATACTCAGCCTGTACTCCAAATATAGGTGATGCTCAACCTGTACTCCAAATATAGGTGATACTCAGCCTGTACTCCAAATATAGGTGATACTCAGCCTGTACTCCAAAAGGCAAACAGAGTAAGATTACCTGATTCCACTTATATCTAGTATGAACCCATAGTCTGTGGCAATCTCCACTATCCTACAGGGAGTATCATGCCCCTGAGTGACAGGTGAGCTGCCAGTCCGGAGCTCACCTGTCACTCAGGGGCATGATTTATTTCCGGGGGTTAGTGTGATGTGATCAGATACATCCGAGGGGCTGACGGCAGCTGCAAATTCAGCAGCAGAGTCACTGCTGGTCGAACTGGCAACAGTGAGTGACTCCTTTGCTGAATTGGCAGCTGCTATCTAATTGGAGCACACAAACTCCGGAATTAGGCAGCACGGCTCCGTTCTAGATGTGCAGCGCACACCTAGCACATATGGAGCATACACCACTGCTATCCTATGTTGCATATGTGTGAACACATCCTAATGTACCTAATGTAAAACCTAAGTTTAGTTTCCTCCGATTCCTGAGTTGACCACTTGGTATGAACCACAGCACACATTTTTCTCTTCATTACACTGCAATAATGGTAGAGCTTTCTGTGGAGTGATCAATGTTACCTGCCGTGTGGCCGAAAACAGATCCAGTGGGACCGACACTGATCCTTAATGCCATGGCCTCAGGAACCCCCCAGGCCGGGCACTGATCAAATTATGTATTTTCCTGCATATCCAAGAGGGCTATTTAATCTTGAGTTTTATAGCAGATAGTTGCCTGTGATAGTGCTCTCTCAGCCTCACTAGCGTTCTGTTTGTTTCCTGTTGCTAAATCCATCTTAATCTGACCTTCGTCCAATTGCCGCCAGCCCTGAACTCTGCTTGTTACTATTCTTTTGTATTGTCTTCAGTATCCTGATAACCCGGTTTTGACTCCTGCCTGTTGCATGTTCTCTGCCAGCCTCGATCCTTGTCTGTATCATGACCTTGTCTGCCATCTGCCTGCATTGACCTACTGTCAGTCCCTGACCATCCTCAGTTCGCCTCGCACCTGGGGTAGATATGCTATATATGTCCTGGACCACCGTCATCTCCTGATACTCAGATCTGTCTCAGATCTCCTCTCCTTTAGTATTACGCTGTGTGGGGCAGCTAAGTCCCTGGTGGCTAACTATCTGCGGTTCAACCAAGGGTGCGTTGCCATTAAGGCCTATTTTGTACTGCGAATCATACCTTCGTTATCATCATTTTACAATCAGGTCTCTACATTATATAAAGGAAACAGTGCAGAGGCGTAACTAGAAACCACCAGGCCCCGGTGCAAAAATTGCCTCGGGGCCCCCCGACCCAACCATGCAACTCCAACCCAGAAATGCCACTTACATGCCTCCCAACTGTTCCGCTTTGTACCTAGCCTTGTCTTATATCTAGGATAGCCTTATACATATCCCATGCATACTTAAACTTCTTCACTGTATTAACCTCTACCACTTCTGCTGGCAAACTATTCCATGTATCCACTACCCTCTCAGAAAGTAATACTTTCATTAGTCCCTGGCCTTCTCTTATATCAAGGATAGGCTTATGCTATACCTTGCATGCTTAAACTTCTTCTCTCATCCAACACCCTCTCAGTAAAGTAATATTACTTTTCTGGACACAAAATAAAAAAAACCGTTAAAATATTTCCATCCTTTTCAAAAGATTGCGTGGACCCCCAATTTATGTATATAACTAGCTGCATGTATACTTATATGAACTTTTTGATATTATATTCAACTATTCTCATATGTAATGAAAATGTTATTGAAAAATTGTTAATTTCTTATTTTTATTATGTTTTCCTGCACCCACATTGCACCTAAAGGTCTTAACACAGCACTATACAGTACCCACAGCACTTGGCTTGTACTCATATTGCACCCACACGATTTGGCAAGCTGCAGTATAAATTTGCCTGCCAGAACATACCACAGTGTCACTTTCCCCCATAGTACATGTTATTTTGCCACAGAGAACATACCACAGTGTTCCTTTTACCCCATAGTACATGTTATTTTGCCCCACAGAACATGCCACAGTATCAATTTGGCCACAGCCAATTTGCCCATTATGCCACGATTAGCCACGATTGCCAATATGCCACAGCCAATTTTGCCCATTTGCCAGTGTTATTTTGCCCATTTGCCAGTTATTTGCCCATTTGCCAGTGTTAATTTGGCCATTTGCCAGTTATTTGACCATTTGCCAGTGTTATGTGCCCATTTGTGCCCATTTGCCAGTGTTATGTGCCCTTCGCCCCCCCCCCTTACCTGTACGCTGCTCGTCGCACCCCTCTCCTCCACAATGTTTCCTGCAGAAGTACAGCCACCAGAAGTGACGTTTCCAGTGGCTGTGATGGAAAGCCGGGTACGCATGCCCGAGTGTGACTGTCTCCGTGAGAGACAGTCATAAAGGGTAGCGGGGGCCCACGGGGCAGCTGCCTTGGGTCCCAAGAATGAATGAATGAATTTTTTTTTGTGTGCAGGGGTCGCAGGGCGGGCCCCTGGATTGACGGCCCGGTCGCAGCTGCGACCCCTGCACCAGTGGTAGGTACGCCACTGAAACAGTGTATAGCCCAACCAATTTTTTTTTGGTTTGTTTCTGTTCAGACAGACCTGGCTAACCTAAACACTGAGTTCAGGTTACTGTGGCAGCCCCCTGCCGAGGACCCCCATATTGTCGAGGCCCCTGGGCTGAGTCCCTATATCCCTTTCCTTAATCTGGCCCTGACAATATGGGTTTTGGGACATGTCCTGTGAATGCAATGTGCATGCTGCAGTAGAAAATTAAGAATAAATTACATTTATATTTTATACTGTTATAGCACCTCTGCCATTTTCAATCCCTAGTTTTAGCTGTATTGCAATGTGGATTCTGGCTGTACTATGTGGGTGCTTGGGCATGTCCTGGGTGTGCAATGCGGGTGCTTGGGCATGTCCTGGGTGTGCAATGCGGGTGCTTGGGCATGTCCTGGGTGTGCAATGCGGGTGCTTGGGCATGTCCTGGGTGTGCAATATGGGTGCTTGCTGGGGGGCAATAACAAAAGGTGTTCAGGATAAATGGAGTAGGGGAAGGGAAGAACACAAACATTTGTTTTGTAAAGGGCTCTGAAATCTCTGATGGCAGCCCTGCATTCAAACCTAAGTTTATTTGAGCCTAAATACAGATACAATTCCCTTTAATCATGTGTGTTCCAGAGTATAAATTCATATTTTTTTGTTGCAGTCAAATGGTTCACTAGTTCTTCACTGTTAGCTGCAGTCTATTAATGTTTCATTACAAATGCGCTGCCTTGGAGGGGTTAATGAGCTTTTGGCAGCTTTCACATTACACTCGTTATTAATAAGTATGTGAATTTAAGATTGGATATACAATTAAAGCATATCCAGAAAGTGCTGTAAGAATGAAAATAATGTATTCTGGATATGTAAATCATATGCCCCTCTGTATATAAAATGACTGGAAAATTACATTATTTTTGCATTTACATAGAACAAATCTATTATTATCTCTCATATCTTAATCTTTATAAATGGTGGGGGGTTTTGTGTACTGTTTGTGTACTGTTATCTTAATAGGGTTTATATTCACTGCAGTGTATCACTGTCACTTGTCACTGTCCTTGTTTTTTGCGTGCAGACTCATTCCAGATTGCACACTGTTGTCCCGTTTAGAAAGAATCCTGTTTAACATCGATTCTATGCTTTAGTTTTCAGGATTTGGTAAACACAGTACGTTGTGTCATCATCACCGTTGAATCATCTAGGGTGTGTCCACTATGCAGTATTTGCAAGCAATAACAATCACTGCTCCCTCTGGTGTCCAAATAGGAGAATTTCAGTAGTCACTGCTCCACCTGGTGTCAGAAAATTGGAACAGCAGGCACTATCTGAAATGGAAAATGTTGATTTAAATGAATATACTCTTGCTGTTTTTGTGTGTGTTTGTCTATGTTTACGTTTTATTTGCTTATATTTTTTACTAAAAAGTAATAACATGAAAATTAAGTTATTTGTTCATCTTTACACTTTGTCCTTTTTTACGATGTATTTTGAGACATAAGCTTCAATTATATTGTGAGCATTGCTAAATGTGATTATTAATATTATATGTCAGTTAAAATAAAATGAATGTATAATATTTCTTGTCAAACAAAAAAAATATCTGTGTTGTAGCATTTTAAACAAAGGCTTGATCATTAAATGCAAGTAAACATTTAATATACATAATGGGGGCTATGTATACTTCTAAAAGTTATCTAATCTGCAAGAACATTACATTGGTTTCACAGTGACTGGAACAATTTTGAAATAAAAGGAAAAAATTAAATAATCGGGATAATATGGAGTATAGTGTGAAGGCAGAGCTAATACTGGAGAGTATATTTTGTTTATATATTTTTATCACTGTTGGCACATTTTTTGGTGGTTTAACCTCTTAGAAGATCTGCAGTCAGTGGGTGCTAGTATCTATAAATAAAGTGGTGGTGGGGGGGGGGGGGGGGTCAAATTATAAAATGCTCAATGATTAAATAGTTTAGGAGTTACAGTAAAATAAAATACATTCACCTACTTCTGGTTTTGGTTCTCCTGTGGTATGTAGCCTTTAAGACCACTCTCAGAACTAGTTACTGAAGACTCAAGTCTTAGGACTGCATAATGACCTGCATTCTTTCAATACCACATTAATATTAAACTCAATAAATGTCTCAGAAATTAATCACTTGTGCACCTTTGGTAGAGTATGGTAGAAATATTCAATTCTTACCAAAATACTACTTGAGGGTGATAAAATAGGAGGAAGGCAATTTCCATTATTTTAACAATGTTGCGGATCCAATATTGTCCCAGTTTATGTTGGTTTATGTCAGTGGGGTTGTCTCAGGATGCTCTGTATCTGGTAGAGTAACCGTTTCATTTCCTTTAATTTTGGTACATTCATTTATCTGGAGGTTTTATCATTCTAAAACTTGTCCATTCGTGAACAATTCATCAAACTTTTACTCCCAGCAGTTTGTTTATGCTGCACCATTTCTGGAACATAACTGGTTGAATATATGTCTAAAAAGAAAAAAAAAATTATAAATAAGACACACACAGGGATAATGCTCAGGCACAAACTGTTGTCCATAACAAACCATGACTGCACCTTTTTAAAAGGTACCTGATACTTGAGTGTGGGGAAAATGTATACATAATGGCCATAGTCTCTTGTTTTGCATATACTGTAGTCCATCTCCTCCTGTTCCTTTAACATCTGAAATTTGTGATAGTAGTCTTTGAGGACAGGATTGAGAAGCTAACAGTTCAGGATTTAGGTATTACCCAGTTGGGTTTGAGCAACAATATGTATAACACTTATAGTGGTTCCCAAGAGCTCCCAGAAATCCCATTAAAAAATAATTACTGTGTGGTGTATATGTACAATTCGTGATAAATGCCAATTGTTCAATAAAATGATAGTCCCATTTCCTATCGTGTCTCATATTAGACAATATGGGCGTCCCAGTTTTTTGTTTTGGTACCCATGAGTTATTGGGGTATACCAATCCGTGGGTCCATGGCATGCTGCAGCTAGAGGGACGCCAGCCGTACCACACTGAAGAGGCCAATGAAGGTTGAAATGTACGTTTGTGGTTGCTGTGTCCCGCCTGCAGAGGAGCCTAGCCAGGATTTTCAGGTCTAGATTACCTTTATGGGTGGGACCAGTCTGATATGTGATATATATAAGTGGAGAGGTCTCCTTTGTAATAGTACAAGCGAGCAAAAAATAGTTATGCCCCTCCCAGGTAGGCTACGTCCTATAGGACTGATTATTTTATCATTGTCTGTTCTCGATGATATGTGGTTACCAGTTCTTTTTTTTGTCTCCTAAAATATCATGCTCCTTCACTACGCTCCAATGCTTGAAAATAATTTTCCTAATAGTGTGGACAGCCGTGTTATAATCTAATATAAAATATATTTAAAACTATTTCCAGGGTTTAGGCATCTTTTTATTGTATAACATTACAGATATATCCATTTTCTTAACTTTCTTGTCTGCCTTATCTAGAAGTGCTGCACTATAATGTGTATCTATAAATCTCTGTCCTAAAACTTTGCCTTGTTCTCTAAAAGTTTTAACCTCACTACTGTTCCATCTATTTCTCCTATACTAACCATTAGTAATTGGACTGGATGGGAAATGGAGAAAGCAAACAGGAAATGCGTGGAGCCCATTTATATTGAGGCAAACTAACAAGATAGAAGTAAGTAGAGAAAAACTGGACTGTTATATAATTCAAAGACAGGAGAACAAAAAAACAGAAATGATTTCAGAACAGAGACAAAGAAAACACAGAAACAGGGTACAGGAGCAGGGCAGCACTAAAACAGGGATTCTATGGTACATGTCACCCCTATTACAGGGCCCAGGTTATCCCCATTACAGGGACTGTAAGACAGGGTTTCAAGGGAACAGGTCACTCCTATTACAGGGCTCTGGGACCAGATACTGGTCACCCCTTTTACAGGACCCTGGGATTCAGTACTTGGGCAGATGCCACTCTGGGGCCCAATATAGGCAGGTGCCAATCTGGGGCCAGGCTAGGCAGGTGCCACTCAGAACAGGAACTAAGGAAACACCACCCTGTGGCCGGAACAGGAATGGGTGGCACACAAAGATAACTAACAGAACAACAAAGAACGCAGGAATAACTAACAAGAAGAACAGAATTGCAAAAGACAGAAAGGAAACAGATGAAACTGAATACAAACTGGACACATGATGATCTGAATGTGGGATGGGACCTAATAGCAGGATGGATCTTGACACTAATGTGGCAACTGCCATTTTAATGTCAGCTTGACTGTAAAAAGTTGACAGATTTCATCCAGCAGAATGCCTAGGTCCCACTTGGTGACTGGGGAATTCTTATTGCCCAGTTCTGATGATCCATTAGATTGTGCTTTGGTAAGATCACCCTGACCCCCAATGTTGAGGCATCAGATGTTTTCTCAGTGCATCGTCTGGTGCAATTTGGTGGGCCAGGCTGAGGTGGTTAGGCCTGAGGTATAGCAGGAATTCTCTTTCCTGCAGCCAGTGTATTGTAGTCATCTGCAGATTTGTTTCCTACAGGTGCCACTGTCTTTCTTGACCATGTATCCTGAAGTATTCCAGTTTTGGGTATATCATGCCAATAAGGGACTTTACTGATAGTCCTTCATCAAAGGAACTACCCTACTCAGTATCAAGCATGGATGGGCACCCTGACACCCTGGGTCCTCAGCAGAGATCTTGCTAAACATATCTGATCAAAACAGTCACTGAGCAGTGTTCCGAGTTTGTATCTTTCAAGTTGATTTATGATTTTCCGTTGTTTGACTATGGTATCGAGTCCATTAGGTTGTGAGTTTAAGGGTTACTGATCTTTGGCCAGTTAGCTGGGGCTGATATTTCCTGAATCGCAAATCCCTGGGTTGCTATCTACATGTTGGGGCAATGAGAAACAGAAGAACAAGAAAGATTTATGGTGGTTAAACTTGGATGAGTTAGAGATTAGGTTTAATCTAATTGGCTGTGGGATTTGATACACTGGTATTGGAGTTGCTAGGAGAAGAGCATGGATCCTGTAAGAAACTAGGACCTGTCATTTGCATCCCAAGAGAATAAAAAAAAAAAAAAAGTGGCTTATTCTGGAGTATCAAAGGTTTTATAAAATGTTTTATAAATATATAAATGGAAAAAAGCTAAAGAGGGAAAATGTTGGGCCCTTGTTATCCCAAATGGGAAATTTGGTAAGTGAGAACAGAGAGAAAGCAGACATTTTAAATACTTTTTTTTCTTCTGTTTACACTAAGGAAGAGCAGATGGACGAGCCCCTGCTACAGGAAGTTATGGAACATTCGCTGCAAACATGGGATTGGCTGACACAGGAAAAAGTGCTTAAGCAATTAAACTCTGTTAAGATAGACAAGGCCCCAGGACCAGATGGTATACACCCAAGGGTATTTAGAGAGTTAAGCATAATTCTGGCCAGACCACTATTCATGATCTTTAGGGATTCATTCAGTTCAGGTACAGTGCCAACAGACTGGCGAAAGGCGGATGTCATTACAATATTTAAAAAGGGATCAAAATCTCTGCCAGGTAATTATAGGCCAGTGAGCTTGACATCTGTAGTGGGGAAACTATTTTTTATTTAGGATTGCTAAAGGTATACACTCAAGAATACATCTTGAACCAGAATATAATTAGTAAAAGTCAACATGGTTTTGTGAAAGACAGGTCTTGTCAAACAAACTTAATAACATTCTATGAAGAAGTCAGTAAAAATATAGATCTAGGTGTGGCAGTTGATGTGATTTATTTGGATTTTGCGAAAGCATTTGATACAGTTCCACACAAAAGGTTACTCTACAAATTGAGAGAAATAGGTTTGGGGGCAAAAGTGTGTACGTGGATTGAAAATTGGCTAAAAGATAGAACACAAAGGGATGTTGTAAATGGAAAATCCTCAAATTGGACAAGGGTATTAAGCGGAGTACCTCAGGGGTCTGTTTTGGGCCCTCTTCTTTTTAATTTGTTTATTAATGATCTGCCACATTGTGCTGAGAGCCATGTCTCCGTGTTTGCGGACTACACTAAATTAGGTAAGGCAATAAAGACTAATCTTGATGTTTTTTCTTTACAGGAAGATTTGGACAGAGTGGGGGACTGGGCAGTAAAGTGGCAAATGAGGTTCAATATAGACAAATGTAAAGTTATGCATTATGGGAAAAATAATAACTGAGCAACTTTTACGTTAAATGGTTTTTCCCTGGGAAAAACTACTAATGAAAAGGATTTAGGAATAATTATAGACAACAAACTTGGCAACAGTGCCCAATGCCAGTCAGCAGCTGCAAGGGCCAATAAGATATTGGCATGTATAAAACGAGGTATAGATTCACGGGAGGAGGATATCATCTTGCCTCTTTACAAATCAATGGTAAGACCTCACCTTGAATATGCAGTACAGTTCTGGGCACCAGTCCTTAAAAAGGATATTAAGGAACTAGAAAAAGTGCAAAGGAGAGCTACAAAATTTATAAGGGGTTTGGAGGATCTTAGTTATGAAGAAAGACTTAAAAAATTGAATTTATATACGTTAGAAAAAAGGAGTCTCAGAGGGGATATGATAACATTATATAAATATGTGCAGGGCCAATATAAAGAGCTCTCCAGTGACCTGTTCATTAACAGAAAGGTACAAAGAACAAGAGGTCACCCCCTCAGACTGGAAGAGCAAAGATTTCATAGACAGCAAAGGAAGGGATTCTTTACGGTTAGGACAATAAAGTTATGGAACTCCCTGCCAAGAGAGGCAGTGCTAGCAACTACAATAGATGCATTTAAAAATGGTTTGGATGTTTTTTTTAGGAAATCAGAACATACAGGGCTATTAATAATAGAATAAGCATTAATAAAAGAGCTTATTGATCCAAGGAGAAATCTGATTGCCTCTTGGAGTCAAGAAGGATTTTTTTCCCCCAGGAGGCAAAATTCGAAATATCTTCCTTAGGGGTTTTTGCCTTCTTTTGGATCAAAAGCTGTAATGATAGGTAGAAGGGTTGAACTTGATGGATTTGTGTCTTTTTTCAACCTAAATTTCTATGTTACTATGTGTGCATATTGTGAGCAAAACTTAGCTTTAACAGTTGTTAGAAAAATCTAAAGTTGACACCTGACAGTTTTGTTGACACCTGACAAGTCTTGGAAGATTAAGATATTCTTGTTTTGGAAAGAAAGATCTCTCGCCCTTTGATATGCTTGTAGAATTGCTTCTTTATCTGCGTAGTTTAGGAATCTAGCAATAGCAGATCATGATCTGGAAGAGTTATCAGATTGTTCATGGCCTAGGTGATGGGCACGTTTAGTGATTGGGTTGATTGATTTATCATTTGGTAACCTTAGTCCAATGGCCTCCGGAAGCTACTGCTATAGGATAAAGCTTTGTTCTTATTGACTGATGGACTTTTTGTGTTTGCTGGTCGTTGATGCCCGCAATGTGCATGGATGCAATTGCACTGTCGCAGTGGGAGCCTTGTCAAGGTGTGACCATCTTGCTTGGATCTTCCCCTGGAACTCAACAAGTCATATTTTAATATGCTAGTTTTTATTAATATCAAATTTCACTAAGGATGGGATCAATATGACAATTAAAGAGAGAGGTTGTTCCTACCTTATTCTTGGTGAGTGAAGAGATATTATTTACAGGAATCATACATTTGATATATTCTGTGTATATTTTGTATATTGATGACATAATTATTGATTTATTTGAGACTGCATTCAGGTTGGCTTGTGACAAGGAGTGATCTGGCAGTATAGTTCCAGTTACCTTTGCTTTTTTTTTTTCAAAATCTTTTTATTTCAAATTTTTACATATATTTTAAACATTATATCATTTATATTTTATCTTATATTTTCAGATTATTTCTAATACATTGCATATTTAAATATATCAACAGTATTATACAATATCAATAATACTATACATTTTGTCATATATTTTTTAACAGTTTTCCTTCTCATGAGGTTTACAAGGTTTCAGATATAAATATTAACAATTAGATATTATTATATAATATAAATAATAGTTATACATATAATAATATAACATAAATATAATAATAATAATATAAATATTATTATAAAAACTACATGTATTCTAACTTCATATTTCCCATCCCTTTCCCTATTAACTTATTTTTAGGTAATTCTAAATTAATTAATTTTCATCTAATACCTTTGTCTATGTCATTCTACTATATATATTTATATGTAACTGAATTAATTAATCGGATATTATTTTAACTGTTTTCATCATATACATGGTGTTCTACCACTTAATAATTGTGCTGAATACCACATTGTCTCCTGGAATGCTGTTCGTATTTGTTTTTTATGGTTGTCATCTAATGTATCTATGTAATTTTCCCATTTTTTTAAAAAAAGAAAAATTGTATCTCTTTCTTTATGTAGAGTAGCTTCCATCCAATCCATTTTGAGTAGGAATAACATTTTAGTTTGGAATAGTAACATTGTCGGTGCCTCTTTATGTATCCATTGTTGTAATATACATTTTCTGGCTACAGCCAATATAATACGTAATATAAATATGTTTTCTATTTTATCATTTTTCTTTATAATTATTCCAAGGATAGCTTCTTCAGCTTGTATTTTATAATTAATTATTTTAATTATATTTAGGAATTGTTCAATATTATTCCAAAAAATATTAATTGCTGGGCATTACCAAAAATTATGTATTAAACTTGCATTATTTAAACCACATTTCTGACAAGAATCTATAGAAATAATACCCATAAGATATTGTCTATGTGTTGATAGATATGCATAATGGATCATTTTTATGATGCATTTCAGTATATGAGACTGCTGGTATTATTTTGCATGTAATGATGGTTTGTTTTATAATGTCTTCTAAATTTATATTGGGAAAATGTGTCAACCATTTTTTAATACCTTTAGGGATATTTTTGGTGAAATTTACTTCTTGTATTTCTTTATATATTAATTTTGTGGATATAATAGGTTCTATTGATAATCTTGTTTTATTATCAAAAATTTTATCCCAGTCTGTTTGTCTAATTTTTCGAAATTGGTTTCTAGCAAAATCTTGGATTTGTAGATATTCGCACCATTTAATATTTAATTGTGGTAAGTTTTCTCTACATTCAGTGAAACTCATTAAGGATGTGGAATTAGCTTTAATAAAAGTTGTAAGATTATTTATGTTCTGGGTTTTCCATTCTTCAAATGATTTTGTCTCGTTACTGTTTTGGAATGATGGATTATTGCAGAATGGATGAAAGACAGAGTATCTCCATTGCATACCCCATTGGGTTCTTACTATCTTCCAAGCTTTAATTGTAGATGCTAACAGGGGATTATCTTGGATATATTTTGGAAGTTTTGTAATTGGAATGTGTAGTATTGCCCGTAATGCAATTGTTGGGCAAAAAGTCTGCTATATATATTTGAATATATATTAGTGTTAACAATCCAATCTAGTGCATAACGATATAAAGCCGCTAAGATATAATCTTTAGGTATTGGTAGGTTATGACCTAGATCTGTTTTTTTCCATTGTAAGGTATTAAGTGCTATTTGAGGTATTTTATTAGACCATATAAAGTTTCTAAATACCTTTATAATATTTTTGTTATCTTTTTCTGTAATTAGTAGTGGTAAAGTTTGAATTAAGTATAATCATTTAGGAAAGGATATCATTTTTATTAATGCTATACGACCTGTGTAAGTTAGTGGGAGTTTTTGCCAATTATGTATTTTTGTTATTATAGTTTTTATTGTAGGTTTGTAATTTAAACTATATACCTCTGTGGGATTTTTTGGTATATTTATTCCTAGATATTTGAGTGATTTTAACTCCCATTGAATACCAATTTTTGGCATTTTCTTTGGGATTTTTTTCTTGGTAGATAGATAAAGTGCTTTAGATTTTGTTTTGTTTATAATGAATCCCGTAATTGTACTATATTTGTCCAGTAAATTAAATACATATGGTAAAACAGTTTGTGGTTTTGTAATATATAGCAGAATATAATCAGCAAATGCAGAAATTTTAAGTTGTTGTGTATCTATTGGT
The DNA here is from genome assembly GCA_036172795.1 of Pelodytes ibericus. Classification (NCBI taxonomy): domain Eukaryota; kingdom Metazoa; phylum Chordata; class Amphibia; order Anura; family Pelodytidae; genus Pelodytes; species Pelodytes ibericus. The sequence continues at coordinate 24,380,660 of CM069858.1, read as the reverse complement.
ATTCCTAAGATTTCATCTGTGTTTTGTATTATTCTGATTAGAGGGTCCAATGCTAAATTAAATAGTAGAGGAGACAACGGACATCCCTGTCTCACTCCTCGATGCATAACTACCATGGGAGAATCCAGACCATTTGTTGTGATAACCGTTGTATGATTTTTATATAGATGACGTATGAATGTTTGTCCAAAATGTTGATGTTTTATGACTCTAAATAGGTGATGCCAGGATACTTGATCAAACGCATTTTCTGCTTAAAAGAGTGTATTAGCTAGACGTGTGTTTATTATATGTATGTATGGTAGCGCCTATTGCTGCTCTCCCTCCTTTTACCGAGTGTCTGCCTTTGATAAAGCCCAATTGATGTGGATTTATAATTTCTGGAAGTATTAATTGAAGACGAGTAGCATATATTTTGGCCAATATTTTAATATCTTGTTTTAGGAGAGTAATGGGACGATATGATGATATTTGAGTCGAGTCCTTTCCAGGTTTTAAAATTAATATAGTTCAGGAGGTAGTTAAGTTTGTGATATCAATGTTTTCTTGTAATATTTTGTTATATAATGATACTAAGGTTTCTGTTATATGTTATTAAGAAGTTTGTAAAATTCAGCTGGGTATCCATCTGGGCCTGGAGTTTTGTTGTTATGTAAGGTCGATATTGTTTTTTGTATTTCTTTATCTGTGTTCTTTGCTTCTAAAATTTCCCTTTGATTTATTGTTAATTTTGGTAATTTTACTCTGTTGAGTAACCCCAGTCCCAAATAAAAATTATCTGGTTTTTCTTGGTATAAATTAGAAAAATATTCATGGAAAGCCTTGTTTATTTTACCCAAAGATGTTTCTATTTTTCCTTGTCCTGTTTGTATATGTGTTATGTTATGTCGATGTCTAATGGGTTTGGTCATATTCGCTAAGAGTTTTCCCGATTTATTTCCCCATCTAAAAAAATCTAGCTTTTGTATAATCAAGTTGGGATTGAGCTTTAGCAGTAAGGAAAGTTTCCAATATACGTTTAGTCTCTAAATATTGTTGTTTAGTTGCATCACTAGGATTTGATAAGAAATCATTAAATGCATTTGTCTCATCTTGTGTTAATTTATTGAATTTTATTATCAAGTCTCTTTTCTGTTTAGTTGTATAGGATATTATGTGTCCTAGTATTACTACTTTTGCTGTTTCCCAGAATAACAATGGCTGTTCTATATGTTCTATGTTGTCATCAACATAATTTGCCCAAGTTTGTTCTATGTTTTAAATTGATCATTTGTCAGGTATTGTGGGTAACACCAGTGTTTACTATATGTTTTGTTAATATTTAGGTCAAGAATTAGTGTATTTGGGGCATGATCTGAGATGATTATATTTTTTATATGGCATTGTTTTATTTGAGAAACTAATGTAGGTGATATTAAAAAACAATCTGTTCTTGATGATGTATGGTGAACATTTGATATATGCGTATAATCTTTAACTTTTGGGTGAAATATTCTCCAGGGAACTACCAATTGTAAATTTTGTTTTATGAGTTTTAAACCCTCTGGGGTATTTATATGCGATATTCTTTCAGGTCCCCATCTGTCAATACTAGGATTTTGTATGCAATTAAAGTCTCCTCCCATAATAATTTCATTGAAATTAGTATTTGTAAGTATATCATATAATTTACAAAATAAATTATTATTATTTATATTTGGAGCATATATATTAACCAATAATATTCTTTTTAGTTCTATCGTAATATCCAATATAATATATCTTCCTTCGGGATCAAGAGTTGTAGAGTGATTTATTTAATTTAATGATTTATGAAGTAGGATAGCTACTCCTCTGGATTTATTTATATATGGAGCTGATATACAATTTTTTATCCATGTGCTTTTTAATGTTGAATGGTCTGTATTCTTCCAATGTGTTTCTTGTAGCATGACTATATGGGGATTAAAATGCTTAAGGTGATTGATTATCAGCTTACGCTTAATTGGACTATTTAAACCATTAACATTCCAGGAAACAATGTTAATCAACGTTGGAGCTGTACATGTGTTTTGATTTTCTTTAATTACTGGATCAACCAATGCCATAATATTTGTATATTTTTCTTGTTAATATTAAGATGTAATAAGATTGGGATTTTTGTTTCATCCCAATCCCAACATTTGGATATTGGCTCCAATTAGAATTGTGAAGAAAATAAGATTTAATAGATGTTTTGTTCAAATATTGCTATCAACATCTTAAATTCTATTTAACACATAAATTTTTGCATATAATCTAAAATTTGCATAATAACTCATGTTTCTCATCGGTTGCATGGTGAGCGCGTAGGTTCCAATTCCCACTTTGTTATGAATTTTTTAGCCTCCTCCGGTTTTACAAACAAAAAAGATTTTATCTTTTGTTGATAGAGTTGTTTACAAATCGGAGTGAATTCTCGTCTTTTGTCTGATACTTGGGCGGAGTAATCCTGAAAAATCGGTATCTTGTGTGATTCAAAAAATACTTCAGACATTTTTCTGTATTCTGCTAAGTTTTTCTCTTTATCTAAGAAATTTAGGAATTTTATAATGATAGGTCTTGGTCGTGCGTTCAATTCAGTGCGTTCCAGGCCTACTCTGTGAATTCTTTCCAATATAAGTGATTGTTTATCTGAATGTTGTAGATGAAATGATTCAATCAACCAGTTTCTTATTATAGTTGAAAGTTGATGTGTTTTAACTTTCTCCGGTATATTAATAATACGTAAGTTATTACGACGACTACAATTTGCCAGGTCTTCGACCTTTTCCAGTAATGTTTGTAGACTGTATGTTGTTCAACTTTTCCATTTGTTTGTAGAGCTGCATCTACTACGTCACTAATCCGTTGTTCTAGATCACTTATTTTAGAAGCATTTTCTGAAATTTGGTGGTTTCAACTTTTTTTGGGACAATTCGTGAAATTTAGAGTCTATAAGAGGCCAAATAATTTTTGCCACTGCTTCTGCTGTTTCAGAGGCCATTGTTTGAGAAGAAGATGTTATTTTTTGTGCATTTATATTTTCAAGCGTTGTTGGTAATGTGTATTCTGCATCAAAGTCTTTTGATTTTATTTTTTGTTACCTTTGCTATGATTGTGTGGAATTCTGACCAGAATGGTTTGCTTTGGCAACAATCCCACCACATGTAAAGTGTTTACCTTTGCGTTGTCAGCAACTCCAACAACAATCTGATATCTGGTGCCCTTGTGTTAGAAGCTTATACAGGGCGTATTTTTGTGTTTAGTGAACTTTGATGAATTAGTAAGATCATCTACTCTCAGGCAGAATAAAAGGGATTGCTGGTTCAGTTCCTGTTCCTGTTGTGTAGTGGAAGCCGGTTAATAGTAGGTTAATAGCAAGTGAAAGTGCAAAATTATACAAGAAAGGTATTATGTGGTCTGTCACAGAATCTGACACACAGTTGTTCAAAAAATGTTAAGTCTCAACATATGTATTTTATTCTAGTTAGGTTATCTAAGAAATGCTTGATATGGTATCTAAAGATGTCAGGAAATGAGGGGCCCACTTCTGCTCTGCTCTTGCCATTTATTTTACCAGATTAGATGGGGGGCATACATGTGAGATTGTATTGAATTATGTGTACAGCACAATGGTATCCTTTACCAGGTCCCATAAATTTCACAGTGCCATCTTGTGGTTGAAAGTGTAACTTCATAGTCATTTGTCAATTACATGCATATTTGGTAGTGATCCATAATTGCTTGATCTGTGTAAATGAAAAGCTATCAGATATTGTGAATGACAAACATCAGACATTTCTGGAAATGTGGACACCGTGGCTTTCTAGCCCTTATGGTAGATCTGTTAATGCTAATATGATCAAATTACTGATTAAGCTAAGCTAAGTAATAACAAACCTCTATTTTATTTATTTGAGGTTTTTTTTTTTTATTGTTTTCATCCTTTTATTAATATTAAGTTGTATATCTGATATAATTTACTTTGTAAATAATTCTGATAAATTCTATAATCTGTTAAACAATTTGATAAATTATACAATGACACAATGTAATATTTAGAAGATCAGTTTATAACCTAATAAATCCAAATAAAATATATAGTATAAAAAAATGCTTATGTCCTATTTTATTTCTGTACTACATTCATAAGTCATTTCTTATGATTTATCCCCAGTATTTATACTGTGTTTTGTGTTTATGCTATTTTACTTATGTCATGATTTATTATTATTTCAATAAATATTGCATTTATTTAAATTAAATACTTCTTCATGGTGTTTACTTTGCAAAAACATCCTCAACCTCTCTATACATCACAAATTATTTGTGGGTTAAAAAAATACCTTTTTTCTCTGTATTACACATTGGAGGTCCCATATCCTGTTTTTAATAATTGTAATAATTGTATATTAATTATGATTACATAATTAATACTTCTCAACAGCTCTTCATGCCACCAGGCGCATAAGCAGAAAAACAGGTGTCCATAAAACACTATTATTTTAAATGGGTGTGACATCAAAAATGTGAATGAAGCAAAATGTTGATAGTGATTGTAGTCTCAAAGGACTGTGGTGGTAATCTCCTTTAGCCAGAGCACTGAAGGCCCTCATCAGGTTAGGAAGAATTGCCAAAACCATCTGGTACCTGGCTCTTGCCAGTAGGCATTGTTTTGATGGGGTATCTTTTCTCATCCTCTGTGATAAGTTTATTTTCTCCCCTGCAAGATTTATTTTACCATTTATTATGTTTTTAAAATGCATTTTTACATATATATGAAAATCATAACATGAGAATAAATGTCCAATTCAGTATATATAGATAAAAAAATCATCAAATTATTCATTTATAAAATATTTAAAAAAACTAACAACAAACAAAAACAAAATCTTAAATTACAACAATAATGAATCAAAAAAATAAAAACAATATTGAAGGGGTAAGAGGATCATCTTAGTTTGAGATTTTATTTAATGTTAGTAACGTTTTATTTTTATCTGGCTATGTATCAATTAAATTGTTTTGAATAATTCCATTTTAAATAGATTCCTCACTTTCTAGGGAAACATAATTTTTAGGTTTTAGTTAATAATTTAGTTAGGTGACATTACCAGAAGAAAATTTGTGTTATAAGATAACAATAAGAGGCTAGGATATGTGGTGAGATGTCCTGTTTTTATGATATTGTTCCATATTTTTAGTGTTTGTACTATAGTGGGATGTCAAAAGTCCAGACAGCATCAGACTTTTAGGTAGCCAGGGAAGAACTTGTGCATGGACTAGTAACTTCTGTTGTTTGGGAGAGACCCATGGTTTTTTCGAATATGTGGCCCACTCTTATAGAGTTGTATTGGGACAGATGATATCGCTAATGGAATATGCACACCATCAGAAAGGAAAGGGTTTTTGAGAGTACTTACAAGATTTCTGAGTATATTATTTAAAATCTCTGACATATTTATTTTGAAATTGGTAAGTGTCCCATATTTTCCAAGTTCAGATATGATATGAGAGATTGAATAATCAGGGTTAGTGATGATAAACATACGATGATTTGCATATCCTGCAATTTTATGTTGAACGTTTCCTACCTTGTCCTGTGATATGTTTGTTTTGAAAAATGGTGTTCGTCAGGAGTTCAAGAGAAAGGGCAAATAGGATAGGTGAAAGGGGACATCCCTGATGAGTTCCATTTGACAAGGTCAGCGGTTGTGCAAGTTTGCCATTGACCTTTATTTTTGTTCTGGGGTTATTATATAGTGATCTAACACATCTAAGTCATCATCCTTGGTCCTATAAATATTTTTGCCAAGGTGGCAAATAGAAATGACCAGCTCACACGGTCAAATACCTTTTCTTTTGTCAGTGGATATTAAAAGAGATGGGGTAGATGTGATGTATGTATGTCTAATTATCAGGACCTGGGATAATACCAACCAGATCAATATAGGCTAAATAAGGTAAGTATTGCTTTGCGTGTTGCTAATATCTTTGCAAATATCTTATGGTCTACATTGAGGTCATACTATAGCCTGCACAAATTTCTTGGTCTTTACCCTTTTTATAGATGACCTATTTGTGTGTCTCACTTGTGTTGGGATGAAGGTGATTATTTGTTGAAATATTATTTACAATATCTAGAAAATAGGGACAACGAGTGGCTATAAATGTGTGGTAATATCTTAGTGTCAGTCCATTTGGTCCAGGACTTTTAACAGCATTGGTTGACTTTATAGCTAATTGTTGTACTATGCTAGTTATTGGTGCCATTACTGCCATTGCAGTTTGCTTTGTTAAGGATCTTGTAAGTTTTTTTTTTTTAAAGCATTCATGTAATGATTTGTTGGTTATTTGATGGTATATTCTGTTATTGGAGGTTAAATAGAGAATGATAGAAGTATTTAAATGATTTTGCTATGTCTATGATAAGGTGTTGTAATTTGACATTTCAGTCTTGTATTTTAGGAATGAAATTTTGTATTTGTGATGATCTTAGTGCTCGGGTTAGATATTTACCTGGCTTATTTATGAATATGGCAAGAAGCTATGTGAGTTTATGAGGATTTTAATTCTGCGAGTGTCATCGCTCTCTTTTGTGGGAAGTTTTTACCCTTAACATTAAATGTGGTACATTTTATTTTTGGTAGAACCATTGTATAATAGTATTTTTGATGTGATGAATAAATGTTGATTGCTGGGAAAAATAATAAATAAATAACAATATACAGTAATTATTAAGTACAGTAAATAAGACATAAGAAAGAAGAATCCTTATAGAATTGTGCCAAATTATCTCATTTAGTGATCATAAAAACCACTCCTTGTCCTCTATACAAGACTAATGAGGTAAGACCCTGTAGACAATGTGAGAAAAAGCCATAGAGACTAGTCAACAGAAATGATAACATAGTGCTCTATATAAAGCATTATTGAGTAACAGTAACACTACAATTTTAACTGTATTCAAAATAAAAACAAAATTTAGCTTTATAGAGAAAAGATTATAAGATTAGTTACTACATCTTCAAATGCTTGGATGCAGGTGCATTTGAGATAGAAAGAAAGTAGACAATCGTCACTCCAGGAGTCGGTAAATATCAATATGGAAAAACTTTTATTGTGTTCCAAAATCCAGTAAAAGGTGCACAGCAAAGGTAGATGGAATGAACAAGTGAAAAAACCGCAGTCACTAGGCTTGATTCTTTTCGCGCATATAGCGCTTACTCACTTTGTTTTTACCATCACAACTTTTTTGTGATATAACATACTTCACTATTTTGTATTTTTACTTTGTTTTCCCCTCTATATAACACGTGGAGGAAACCATACCTCTATATAAAGGGTAACTAAGTGTGTGAAGTGTTGGGATAGTGCACTGATTCACTTGTTAGATAACCATCATAATAAATGAACAGTTATCCAGATGAATATTCCATTCTTGCAAAAATTCTGGATATTCTGTACCTACTGTAAATTGTTTAACAATTCTAAGACCTTTCCCCGCTATCTGATGAGCAATATAGTGGCAATATCCCACTATGAGGTATCCTAATTCAAGAATTTAATTCAAAGCTATCATTATTAATTTCACCAGTGCTAGTAGTCTTCTGAAAGAAGTTGTTTATAGTTCTTTGACAACTATTTCTCAATGTGGTAAGATTAAACATTGTAGTTGTTGGGAATTATTAATTATGAAATAATAATTGATATAAAAATGATTTAACAAAAAACAGGATGTGGCAACTTGACATGTAATACAAAAAAAGTATTCTGTTAACCCACACAGAATTTGGAAGCAAAATACTAAATCAAATACCCACGTATGACTTTTAAACAATTTACATAAATAAAATATGAAAAATAAATGACAATGCAGTTAGACTTTTAACCACAAGATGGCAGTGTGCATTTAATTGGGCCTGGAACAGGGCTTGACATAATAAAGCATGCAATGCAACAATATCGAATATATATTTCGGGTAACAATGGTATATATATTTGTAAATCTCATAACTGGATTTAATGCATGACTGTGCAGAAAAAATTATACTATCAGAAGTAACTTGTGAAAAGATAATTATTATGTCAAAAACGATAATTATTATGATGCAGTAATTATGATTAATTATCTTGCAATGATATTCTAGCCTTATTGCTTGGATGTTAATCTGTAGCTCAAGCAGAGTAGAACAGTGGCTTGTTAGTGTAATCATACAATTTATTTGTGAAAAAGCATAAATGCTCACTTACATTTAAAATCAGAACAAAATGCTTATACTTCCCATCCACTAAGCGAAATCCATTGTACAGTGTCTCGGGTAATACCTGCTGGTCACATTAAGAATAATACACTGAGTGAGTAAGCACAAAGCTTAGTAATCCCAAATGAATTTATTGAAAAAAGCTCTCAAATTTCACCCCAATAATCTGCCTCATGCGTTAAATGCCTTAATCATTTTGTACGTAATATTGCTCTGAAAAAGTACTTTCTGAACAATCAAATGAGATTGAGGAATATGGACACATTTGAAAAAGTGGTTGAATGGGATTTTAGGAACTTGGAGGATCATAAGAAAAGCTCTAATAATTTTTACTTTAGAGAGAGAAACGCTCTCAAAGAATTTACGGAAAACTCAGGCCTAACAATAAAATCGGCTGAGAAAGGGTGAGTTGTGGTAGTAATGAACAGCTCAGCATAGCATCAAGAGTGTATGAGGTTATTAAGTGATACCAGAACCTTTAAATCTTAAACATAGCTGTAATCCCACACAAAACTTTAAGGCAAAATCGAGACTCTGCTTATATTTTTTTGCTAATGAAATATACTAGACATATGCTAGATTACCCTTATTTATCCTAAATTACTCATTTTTTATCATTTGCCGAAGATTCATAAGATTCTTACAGAGCCTCCAGGTAAGTCAATTATGTCTGCTTATGTCGCTAAAAGCCAATTTCCCTCAATGCATTATCTATTTTTTAAAACCAGCCATTGTTAAGTTAAAAACCTATATTATAGACACAATGCGGGCAATCAGGATGTTATCCAAAATTAAGAGCCACCCAAATATATTATAGTCACAGCAGATGTTATTTCATTATATACATGGTTATTGAGCATCTACAGGGATGTGATGTTATTCAGTAATCTCTTGTGGTATACACAGAGTTATATAACAGTCAGATTAAATTTATAGTGCACTGTGTAGCATTCATTTTAGGTAACAACATTGTTTGGCAAGAAGACAAGTATTGTTTACAACAGGAAGGTACTACCATGAGCATCAGATTTGCGCCACGTTATTCTAACGTCTTCATGGGGAAATGGGAAGATGAGTTTATTTTTGGAATTTGTTTATATTTATATTTGGAACAACAATCCCTTCAGCACGAACCTGGTGCTCTGGCTGCACTATATTGACGATTGCCTTTTCATATGGCTGGGTACTGAGAAATCTTTGGGCAAATGTATTAAATACTTAAATTGTAACCTCTACAACCTTTGATTTAGTCTTCAGACCTGTAAAGAGAGTATTGAGTTTTTAGATCTAGAGCTATAAGCTATTGATGGAGAGCTTAGCATTAGGACATCTAGAAAACCTGTTGACTGTAATAGCGTAATTCCATTGAATATCATCATTCTAAACCATGGCTACAAAATATCCTCTATGGCCACTTTAGGAGGGTTCGCAGGAACTGCTCCTAACTTGGGGAATATGATCAGCAAGTCTACACCATGAAGATTCAATTTATCAATGAGGGATATCCTTTCTTAGATGAGAAAATGAGTGATGTAAGGAATATTGAGAGATCCTGTGTTATTGGATAGAATGGGAACATTCCCAAAAAGTAAAGAAAGAGTATCTTTCATTAGTGAATTAAATGAACATAGCAATGCTCTAAATACAATAATTAAAAAAGGCATGGGGCCATTCTCAAGGGTGACCCTGATCTATGTTTTTTCTTACGAGACCACCCATCAATTACATTTTCCAGAGCACCCAATTTGAAGCACCAACAGCCAAAAGCAGATCCACTGCCAACACTCTGGCAGATGAACAACTTTTAGGTTTGCCTCATTGTGGCAACTGTTCAGAATGTGAGAATTTGAGGGGGAACCTGAATAGTAGGACCTATTTTACTAGCTTTAGACCGGGGAGAACAATGCAACAATGTCAAACAGACATTCACTTGTGCTACAAATGGGTTTATTTATCTATCAGAATGCCTATGAGGCATCCAATATATTGGCAGGACTAAGAGGGGTTTAAAGAGAAGAGCATATAAGTACATTTGTGACTAAGATATTTCTTTTCTACTGTCATTTAAGACAATGTTTTGATTGTACACATCCCCTGTTGGTAACTGACTGCATCATGTGAATAGTTAGCTGTTTAGCTGCTATTGTTTGTGTGTTAATAAGCATAGGCCCTCTCAGGTGTTAAACATTCATTGTGTGTTTATAAGGCTTGTGGTAATTAGTTTGGCTATTTGTAGATATGAAGATATTTGCATGACTATTGGCCAATAGAATAAAAAAGAAGTATAGCATCCCTAATTCATCAAGATCAAGTAGGATTTATCCCAGGGAGATTCTCATCAAAAAAATCAGGAGAATTATTGATATTTTGGATATATGTAGAAAGAAGAAGTCCCCATTCATGACAATCTCTCTAGACTCTGAGAAAGCGTTTGATCACGTGGATTGGAACTTCTTGAAGAACTCACCGAAGGCTTTTTGGTTTGATGGTCAGATTTTAGAAGCAATCTTGTCTCTCTACACATGCCCAACACCGAAAGTGAAAGGGGTGGGCTTCACATCAAAGGAATTTAAAATACTCAACGGAACCCGACAGGCTTGCCCGTTGTCACCATTGTTGTATTTGTTGACAACAGAGCCTTTGGCAAAAGCAATAAGGGGAAAGAAAAAGATTAAGGTTATTGAGGTTGACAAGGTAGACGTGAAACTAAACATGTATGCCGACGATATCTTGATAACAATTGAATTTCCGATAGGGTCAATTAAGCAAGTAATAGAAGAGGTCGGGAGATATAGTAAAATATCTAACTACAATTTAAATTTGAATAAATCCACGGTAATGGCTAGATACATGTAGGAGAAGGGGGGAAAAAACCAACTCAGGAATATGTATTTAAGTGGGCTAAAGAACATTTTGAATACTTGGGGACAAAAATTACAGCAGACCCGAATAAGATTATAGAAGCTAATTTCCTCAGTCTAATGAAAATATCTAATAAAAACTTAAATGAATGGAAAAATATGGAAACTTCATGGTGGGGGAGGATAAATGTCTTAAAAGCATATGTCATCCCCAAGTGGACCTACCTCTTCATGATGATCCCTATGAACATTCCAAAGATATGGTTGAAAATGATGCAGGAGTCATTGTCCAGATATATATGGCAGGGGAAAAAACGTGCATAAACAAAAGGGTGATCTCATTACTACCTAAACAGGAGGGACAGGGGGCACCTAATCTCCAACATAACCATGAAGCAAGCATGCTGGCCCATGCACTAATAACGTAAAAACAAAATGTCAAGCTAGAGAAGTGGTACCAAATGGAGAGAGCTTTAATAGGCTGTGAACAGTTATTTCCAATGTATTGGTATACTAGTAAAAAAAGGTCTATCAGAGCGCAAAAAATCTCTGGTTATGGATCACATATTGAATTTTTGGTTAAAGTTTAAAAGGAAAGGGAACACTGAAATCCTGACATGCCTCTTCTTGCAAATTGTGGAACATAATATAGGCAATATTAAATTGGAAAAATGGGTAAAGCAGGGAATTCTAAAGATAGAAGATTTAGTGAAGGAAGGTACAATGGCTCCGTTTCAAGTACTACAGGCATAATACCAGCTAAACAAGGGAGCTATCTTTCCGTACTTAAGGGTAAAACACTATATGACAAAGCTTATTCCCACTGAAAACCTAACAATTTGCAAGAAGCTGATAGATATAATTCAAAATGAAAATACAAAGTAAATCTTAGCCAAATCATAGTTAGTGGTCATAAGAAAATGGGAATCAGATTTAAAAAGAAGGATTACGAGGGAAGAATGGAATGGGCTGTTTTAACAAGTATAGAAAGGGTCCCAGTGCCTCAACATTAGAGAAAAGTTTTTTAAGTTACTCAACAGATGGTATTATGTTCTGAGCCATTTGGAAAAAATATACAGGGGGCAAAGTGGTGATTGTTGGAGATGTGATAGACCAGGGGGAGACATAATGCAAATGTTCTGGAGTTGTCCTGCGTTGGAGGACTATTGGGATGAAGTGTATGCGAGAATTAACAAAATTTGTGGGTTAAGAATAGAGAAAGCTCCAGAAATTGCTTTGTTACACTTAAACTTAAAGGGCATTAAAAAATAAATAAAGTAGATCATCTCTCAGATTCTGATGGCCGCGAAATTAGTAATCACAAGGAACTGGAAAACAACGACAATTCCCAAGTGAGAAATGGTAGAAACACAAGTAATGTTCCAAGTGAAAATGGAAAGAGGAATAGCACAACAATATTATGGATCAGCAACGAAGACTGAGATGTGGTCAAAATGGATCAACAGGCTGCCTAGTTGATAAGATGAGGTGGAAGGTAGGCGCACACTCTCTTCAGAACTTGAAATGTATGTATGTTTTGTCTGGTTAGGTAGGTAGGGGGCATATTGGAAGTGCCCCGATAACGTAAAGTGGATGAGAAACTAGTTTGGGAGTTTACAGATAGACATTAGGTAGAGAATGTATTTATTGACTTTTTTGTAATTTTGTAATAAAAAAAAAAAAAACAGAATGTAGTGGTGTTATGAAGACAGGCTCACACACAGATGCTAAGGAACCACCTTTGCCTCAAAAACTCTATTGGATCTATTCACTAAAATCGACATTGCAAAAAATAGCTTCGATCATCTTGCCTCCCATTTTTTTCAATGGGGAAGATTCAAACCTGAGTTTTTTTTTTTCTAAATCAAACTCGGGTGCTGGTTTTGACTTGGTCTCAGAATGAAAGTCGACCTCCAAAGTTGAATTTTAGGGAATAGACCCATTTGCTAAGGTGTGCAAAACTGCAGATGATAGAAAGGTTGCTGTTGGGTGATTCTATCACAAGAGGTGCGGAGTTGCGCAGTAGTGGCCCTGTGAGGTGTCTTCCTGGCGCTACTGTTCTCACAGACAGGAAATGTGTTTTTTAATATTGTTCAGGCTCACTGCTCCTGTATGACATTATTCAGAGCAGATGTAGACTTTCCCCCAGGGGAAATATTTAACAGACTCAGAATTAAGAATTTCCTATAAAAAAAAAGAGTATAGTTGATAGTGGACCTTTAGATGAGTTCTCGAGAAAACATCAAAGAAATACACTTACATCTAGGATCTCAAAATTTGACTCTTTTGAAACCTCGGTAGACGTCCTAGATTAAAAGAGAAAGAAAACTGGATATCTCCCTCTCCTGTGAAGACTGGGTTGATGGTATAATTCTTAGGAAAAATATACACTGTATAAACATAATTGAGACACATTGCAAGATTATTCTTAGATGGTATTTAGTCCCCATGAGACTACATACAATTAATCCCCAGACTTCCCCATTGTGTTGGAGATGCGGTATAGGAAAGGGAACCTTCTCCCAAATCTGTTGGGAATTTTCGGATTTGAAAACAATAATTTCCAAAACACAAAGCCTATTAACAGATATCTCCCTGATAGAAGAAGGAATGTCAGCACTAGACATGTGCAAAACTAAAATTTTCGTTTCGTTTTCGGACGAAAATGTTATTTATTTAGTCTAAAACGAATTTCGTTCATTACTGCATTCGTTTCAGACGAAATTCGTTCATTATTTTCGCTTCGTTTCATTTTATTCGTTCGTTTTATAGAATACGTGTAATACTATTGGCTTTCTATAAACCGAACGAGAGCCCCATTCATAAGAAATTCTTATGAATGGGGCTCTCGTTCGGTTCATAGAAAGGCAATAGTACTACATGTTTTCTATAAGCCGAAAGTCTATAAACCGAACGTTCGGTTTATAGACTTTTGGCTTATGGAATACATGTAATCCTATTGCTATTCTATAAACATGTATGACATAAGCCGACAGCCTATAAACCGAACGTTCGGTTTATAGGCTGTCTGCATTTCACTACACGGAGACAGAGTCTCCATTCATAAATTTATGAATGGAGACTTTGTCTCCGTGTAGTGAAATGCTATTGTATTCTATAAACCGACTCTATTTCGGCTTATAGAATGCAATAGTACTACGAATGGATGAATGAACGAATGATTTTCGTCTATTAACCATTCGTTCATTCGGCTTTCGTTAGCTTAGCATTTTCGTTATTCGTTTTTCGGACGAATGGACGAAAATGCTATTTTCGGACGAAAATGCATTCGTCCGAAAACGAATGCACGTCTAGTCAGCACAATAATTTTTATTGGTTATTCGTCCCCTGGGTAATATGGCCCCAAAAAAGTTTAAATGTACATATTGTTATGGCAGTAAAAATATGTATAGCCAGCAATTGGAAATGTAAGGGAGCTTTTCCATGAAGTATTACAACCAGAGGCGTCACTAGGGTTGGTGTCACCCGGTGCGGTAACTCATGGTATCACCCCCCTGGATTTCCTCCAATACCATGCCAAACAGATTCCTTAGTAATACCAGTCAGATGGCCCATTAAATATGCCACATACAGGAGCCCCACAAATTATTTCACACACAATAATACCACTGGTCAACAAAAAAAATAATTTTTTTCTGGCCTGGACTTTTTCAGCTGTTTTAGACAAATTTCAGGGTTCTGATTCCAAATCTGATCTCAGATTTGCTCTGTCACATCTAATTTGTATGCTATCATCAAACACTATTTTCACTGATTTTACCCCAATGTAACTCTTTGTCACTTATGATTGCAAATTGTTGCGAGTCATTGACTGCTTTAGTGATAAAATATGGTGTTGTATTCGTAGGATAGTGTGTTTATATCCACATGTATATAATATTTTTCATCTGCAAGTCGTGATCTAACAATGGCTACAACATCCGAAAGCAGGAAATGCCGTTATGACGCAGATATCTTCTGCTACATCTGTGGCAGCTTCACTTTGCAGGATCAAAAGGCGCAACATCAATATCTTTGTCAAGAAGGTGTATCTTGCCGACTTTAAAGTACAACTGGGAGACCAGGGCAAACAATGGACTCCTCACAAAGTGTGCAAAACCTGTGTTGAAACTTTGAGATCATGGTCTGAAGGAAAGTATGCTAAGCTGAAGTTTGGTATGCCAATGGTTTGGAGAGAACCAACAAACCATTTGGATGACTGCTACTTCTGTCTTGTCAATGTAAAAGGTTTCAATAAGACAAACAAACACTACTTACAATACCCAGATATCCCATCTGATGATGGGACTCCAACATGATGGCAGATTACTGCTGCTCCTTGATGAGAGACATTCCACAAGCTGTACATCGAAGATCGTCAAAGAAGAGGTCGTTTATGCAGATGTAACATCAGTATTGTCAATTTACCTTTTAGCACATATTTTACTTATCTTCACATTTCAATTCTTACATGGTAATATGCATTCACGCACATTTATATGCAGTCACTCTCACAACTTTGTGCTATGGCTCATTAAATGTTTGTTTCATGATTATTGTATATTGTATGTTATCTTATTCTTGTCTGTATGTCTGTTTAGTTCTTCGTATATGAGCATAATTTTGCTGTTTTTATTGAAAATACAATTTTTGATATCTCAAAAAACTGATGCCAGATTTGGAATCAGCACCCCAAAATTACCTTAAAACCATTGGAAAACCTTATGCCAGAAAAATCGTGTTGAGCAGTGTAATTTGCCAGTATTATTTTGCCATTAATAAGCCAGACAATTTGCCTAATATGTCAGTAATACAGTCAGGTCCATAAATATTGGGACATCGACACAACTCTATTCTTTTTGGCTCTATACACCAACACAATGGGTTTGAAATGAAACAAACAAGATGTGCTTTAACTGCAGACTTTCAGCTTTAATTTGAGGGTATTTACATCCAAATCAGGTGAACGGTGTAGGAATTACAACAGTTTGTATATGTGCCTCCCACTTTTTAAGTCTGCAGTTAAAGCACATCTTGTTCATTTCATTTCAAATCCATTGTGGTGGTGTATAGAGCCATAAAGATTAGAATTGTGTCTATGTCCCAATATTTATGGACCTGACTGTATTGTGCCATTCAGATGCCAGTAAGATTGTGCCATTAAGATGCCAGTAAGATTGTGCCATTAAGATGTCCCAGCCAATTTGCCCATCAAGATGCCAGTAATATTGTGCCATTAAGATGCCAGTAATATTGTGCCATTAAGATGCCCCAGCCAATTTACCCATCAAGTTGCCAGTAAGATTGTGCCATAAGGATGCCCCAGCCAATTTGCCCATCAAGATGCCAGTAATATTGTGCCATTCAGATGCCTGTATTATTGTGCCATTCAGATGCCAGTAATATCGTTACAGTGCTAGTTTTATTCCTCCCTCCTCCCCCCTTCCCCAGTACTTACCGCCTGGCTGCTGCTCCGTGTGTCCCCGGACGCCTCCTCCGTGCAGTCTTCCCTCCCCCCGCACCCTCCTCGGGACGCCACTGATTACAACAAATAGATCACCAATTTAAAATGAACGCTGGCTTATTTTACAGTGTTCAACAATATGAAAAATATCAAGAGATTTGGGCCCCATGGACGGAATATAAGGAAAGATTGGTTAAATAACCAGTACTTCACTATGGGATTTGCAGTTCCCCTAATCCTCCCGCCTCCCTCCCTCGCTGGTGCATTTTGAATTAAATATGAGAAGATAGGTGAATTAGAAGTTTATTGATTAAAATGTAAGTTTATCTTTTATAATAGTCTAAAGAAAAACATAAAATATCAAAATACACAGTACTTGTTATGTATTAGAATCGAAAAATTAAATTTTTAGCAATTGAATTTTCACACGATTTTTGTACTGATATTGGAAATAACAAAATAAAGAAAAATAAATAACAAAAAAATATATATTGTTACGCAACCAAAGCAGGAAAAATAATTGGATGTACTTGTCCATCTAGTGATAAATGGCTTGGCTTGCATTACAGGTGAAATTAAAGGAGAGAGAGGGCCTACTTTTAAAAGCTGAACTTATGACCTACTAGTAACTTAACAGGACTGTATCACCTAAACATTACTTATACTGTGAATATAGAGAATAAAGGGTCTTGACAATGCATTTGCCAAAATTCAGGCCCC
Source organism: Pelodytes ibericus (assembly GCA_036172795.1). NCBI lineage: Eukaryota > Metazoa > Chordata > Amphibia > Anura > Pelodytidae > Pelodytes > Pelodytes ibericus. The sequence goes on along the minus strand of CM069858.1, from coordinate 24,363,351 downwards.
AATTAATTGTCCCAAATTTCAGAAAATCCCCCCCCCCGAATAACCTCGCAATTCGGCTATCATAGCTAAATTCACGCCGCATGCTTTCTAAACCAAGAGCAAACCAAAATACGTTGAACTGAACATAGACTTTTACGGGATAATAGAGGCTAATTTCGGACGGATTCGGCTGTTGTGGATTGTGGACATAGCCGAATTCATCCTGATATTAAATATGAAAAAAAGTTCAAATAAATGTAAAGAATTTGCCCCAAAAAATACATGGGGAGCCAGTGCAAGTAGCCGTGACCCCCTCCTGTAACAAAAAATGTGGTTGGGAGCAACCAAAATTACTCCCAGCACCCCCATTAGATATACTGGGTGTCAGGGCAAATAGCAATTATTAGATATGGGACTGGGAGCTGGACAAGTGCTCCCAACCTCCTAATAAATATATTGGGGGGCCAGGGGGCTAGTGCACCCAGCCACCGCTCGAAACATATGGGGGGTCAGGGCAGAGCTGGACAGGTGCTCCCAGCCACCTAATAAATATATTAAGGGGACAGTGCTCACAGCCCTGTTCCCCTAACAGTATCATGGCAGGGGGGGGGGAGCTTCCAAAATAGCTCCCAGCGCCCCTAAAATAGATTGAGGGCAAGGGCTACTTGCCCTGGCCCACATAGAATAATAGCCCCATAATAAAAAGAATGACCCCCTTTGCCAACAGCCCCACAAGCCATAAAAAAAATAAAATATTCCGGTCGTAAACTATAGTGACTTTGACAACCTGCACTTATCACTAGTGACACTCTCTCCAGAAGAGCTATCATCAGAACCTAACAGGGGAATTTTTTTATTAGGGGGCTGGGAGCACTTGCCCAGCACTTAGCCCTGTATCTAATAGGGCTATTTGCATGTATCTTCTAGGGGCTGGAAGTAGATTTACCAGGTCCCAGTTTTGTTTATTATTAGGATGGACCCAACATAATCATGTATCAATCTTAATTTAACCAAGTGCGTGAAATAAATATGTGTAATTTTGTATAATATTATTAAAAATATAGAAACTATTTCTATTGTGTGATAGATCTCCTAAAATGTTAATAGTTGGCCAAGCAGCAGAATGAAAAATAATGTGTTTATAATGGTCTTGGGGACAAGGTATATAGATGCAGTGGTGTATCTTGATTTTGTGCTGCCCTAGGCAGACAAAATCCGGGCACCCCCCTACCCAAGCTGCACACCCACGTTACACACCTAAGACATGCCCCATCATTCAGACTCACATCAAGCTCACACTCCCATCACACTCAGTCACACACTCCTACTCCCATCACACTCAGTCACACACTCCTACTCCCATCACGCACACTCTGACTCCCATCACACTCAGTCACACACACTGTCTCCTATCACACACACTCTGACTCCCATCACACTCAGTCACACACACTGTCTCCCATCACACACACTCTGACTCCCATCACACTCAGTCACACACACTGTCTCCCATCACACACACTCTGACTTCCATCACACTCAGTCACACACAGTCTCCCATCACACACACTCTGACTCCCATCACACTCAGTCACACACAGTCTCCCATCACACACACTCTGACTCCCATCACATTCAGTCACACACACTCTGACTCCCATCACACTCAGTCACACACTGTCTCCCATCACACACACTCTGATTCCCATCACACTCAGTCACACACACTGTCTCCCATCACACACACTCTGACTCCCATCACACTCAGTCACACACACTGTCTCCCATCACACACACTCTGACTCCCATCACACTCAGTCACACACACTGTCTCCCATCACACACACTCTGACTCCCATCACACTCAGTCACACACACTGTCTCCCATCACACACACTCTGACTCCCATCACACTCAGTCACACACACTGTCTCCCATCACACACACTCTGACTCCCATCACACACACTCTGACTCCCATCACACTCAGTCACACACAGTCTCCCATCACACACACTCTGACTCCCATCACATTCAGTCACACACACTCTGACTCCCATCACACTCAGTCACACACTGTCTCCCATCACACACACTCTGATTCCCATCACACTCAGTCACACACACTGTCTCCCATCACACACACTCTGACTCCCATCACACTCAGTCACACACACTGTCTCCCATCACACACACTCTGACTCCCATCACACTCAGTCACACTTACACTCTGACTCCCATCACACACACTCTGACTCCCATCACACTCAGTCACACACACTGTCTCCCATCACACACACTCTGACTCCCATCACACACACTCTGACTCCCATCACACTCAGTCACACACAGTCTCCCATCACACACACTCTGACTCCCATCACACTCAGTCACACACACACACACACACTCTGACTCCCATCACACTCAGTCACACACACACACACACACAGTCTCCCATCAGCACTTACCTTTCCCTGGCAGGCAGGCAGGCAGCATGGTCCCTCCATGCTGTCTGTTCGGCTTCCCGGCGATTGTGCCGACAGGTCACGTGACCGGGCGCGCGTATGACGTCTGCGCGCCCGTCACGTGACCTGTCGGCACTTCCGTGTCGGCACACTGCACGGGGAGCCGAACAGGCAGCACGGAGGTTTCTCTGTGCTGCCTGTTCGGCTCCCTGTGCAGCCTGGCAGGCAGAGCGATGGTGAGGGGGGATCTTCCGATCCCCTCTCACCTCTGTCTCTGCCTGCAAGCGCGGTGGGGGTTTTTTTTTTTTTTAAAGGGCCGGATTTTTTTTTTTTGTAATATTTTTTTTTTTTTTTTTTTCCAGTGCTGGGGGGCGCTGCCGCCCCCCAAAATTTGCCGCCATAGGCATCCGCCTAGGATGCCTCGCGGTAAATACAGCACTGTATAGATGATTACCATAGTATTAAGCGGAGAAGATCACCAATGCTTGTTTCCATGCAGTATAATTTTATTATGTCCAAGAATCAGGACAATTTGGATCAAAGAGGTGAACCGCTATGGATTTTCTTTACACTGAGTTCAATATGGAATGAATGTGGGGAATCCTCTATAATAATCTTCAAGTGTCTCTGCGTCCAGTCCCGTTGTCCGTGGGATTGCGCTACTGCGCATGTGCCCCACGGACAGCCTGTCAGAACAGTGTTCTAAAGTGTTCTGTTGTCAGAACAGTGTTCTGACAGGCAGGGCCGGCCTTAGGGGTGTGCGACCTGTGCGAGCACACAGGGCGCAACACCCCAGGGGACGCCCTCCCACCCAAAGAAAAAAAAAAAGCCGGTAGAGGCACTGGGTGGGGGAGATCTAAAGATCCCCCCTCACCAGCCCTCTGCTCGGCATGCTCTGCTAGATCCCGGGAGGGGGCGGAGCTAACCGGCTGAGCGGTGTAGCTCCGCCCCCACCCTGTGAAGCAGAGCAGCTTCTGCTTCACGGGGAGCCACTGGCACCATGAGAAAGTGCTGCTCGGCTCCCCATGCTTGCATTAAGCATGGGGAGCCCGAGCAGCACCTTCTCTTGCTGACCTGGGCTCCCAGTGAAGCAGACGTTGAGAGAGACAGGGGCAGGGGGGAGAGAGAGAGCAAGGGGAGGGGGAGAGACAGAACAGCTGGAGGGGGGAGAGACAGAACAGGGGGAGGGGGAGAGACAGAACAGCTGGAGGGGGAGAGAGAGATACAGAACAGGGGGGTAGAGAGAAAGAACAGAGGGAGGGAGAGAGAGACAGAACAGGGGGAAGGGGGAGAGAGAGAGACAGACAGAACAGGGGGGGAGAGAGAGACAGAACAGGGGGAAGGGGGAGAGAAAGACAGAACAGGGGGAGGGGGAGAGACAGAACAGCTGGAGGGGGAGAGACAGAACAGCTGGAAGGGGGAGAGAGAGATACAGAACAGGGGGTAGAGAGAAAGAACAGAGGGAGGGAGAAAGAAACAGAACAGGGGGAAGGGGGAGTGAGAGAGACAGACAGTACGGGGGGGAGAGAGATACAGAACAGGGGGAAGGGGGAGAGAGAGACAGACGGGGAGGGAGGGAGAGAAAGACAGAACAGGGGTAATGGGGAGAGAGAGAGACAGAACAGGGCTAGAGAGACAGAACAGGGGGGGAGAGACAGAACAGGGGGGGAGAGACAGAACAGGGGGGGGGAGAGAGAGACAGAACAGAGGAAGGGCAGGCAGGGGGGAGATATTCACACATATGTCATAAATGACATGAACCTCAAAACTATAATTTTGCCAATTAATAGGAGCAGGGGATTAGCAGTTAGAGCTCCAGTAAAAAGTATAGAAGGACAAAACTGGGAATGGGTTATAAGATATGGACGGATAGTGAACACAGGAACATTTAAAGGGAGAACTAAAATAACAACAAATGTACAAGGGAGTTTTACAAATACCACAATAATAGTAAGTAACATAACATTAGAAGAAGGTGGTGAATGGGATGCTGCAGTTATTGCTGCTCAACCTGACCTAGAGGAATTCTGCAATTTTGATACTGGAAAGGGGTGTCTTCTAACACTAGATGAGATATCAGATGAGATCAGAAGAGGGTACCATGGCCAAAAGGAGGAGTGGTAGTGGTACCAACACATGAAACTATTGTGCAAGGGGTTGGCTGGACTTATTACCCAATAATTCTAAATTTTAATGATCTTTCTATTCCTCCAAGGTGCCCAGAACCACAGCGGCAGTGGTTTAACCAAAAAATACAAGAGACCATCACCGAGTGGACTGGAGCAGGGAGTCGGGGAAAACGGGACACATTTGCTGCCCTTTTGGGAGGAGTCGGAGCTGGATTGGGAGTATGGAATTCGGCAGATATTATTGGACTGAACAGCAGGATAAACTCCCTAACTGATGGCATGGGGCATGCTTTAAAAATAGGTGGGGTAGCTGACTCCCTTATAGTGAATAGACTGACAGACAATGTGGATGACATTCACACTATTGCCCATAACCTACATATGGTGGAGGAAAATATTGCTTCCATTACTAAAAGCATTAAGAATGAAATTGTGGGAACTGCCATATTTTGTTCTATGATTGGAGGAAAGCTGCTGGCAGATCTAAAGGACACTATCAAAGACATTCAGGGAAACAAGTGGACAAGACAACTCAATGCAACAAGGATTATCATGTCTTTGCAAAAAAAGGAGTTGACATCACACAGGAAAATCTTAAATACACCTATATTGAAGGTCCAGGTCAGTGGATGACACCTGGACTAATATCTGGAACAATAGGACTTATTCTGGCAATTCCACGTTGGGAGGGGCAGGCAGAACAACTGAACTTTATACATAGCATTGGTACTATAAGTGATGGTATCTATTAACACCATTTCCCATCTAAAAGACTAGCCACTATTGCAGGATTGGAGATGGATGAAAGCTGTTGCAGGAAATCTCAACATCGATGGCTGTGCAGCTGTGAAGCTAAGGAGGATGGGTGGGTGCAGTTAATAAAAGCAAATCTGGTGCGAGAGGTGATCCGTATAGGGGATATTGCATGTTTAATAGGCTACACTGAATATAGGACAGCAGACAATATATGTTTGGTAGAAGAAGGGTCCTGTATCATGGTAACCACTACTATACATATCGGAACTCATACACTATTTTCATCAAGAAACCTTACCACCGAACTGATAAATTTTACTGCAAATGCAGATTGGATAAATTGGACAATGAAGCTTTTTCCACCAATTCCAAAGCTTACATTGGAACTTCATGAATTAGTAAAACGTAACAAACAACAACTGCACCCCATCAGCTTACTGCTGGAACAACAGGAAAAGGAAATAGAAATGACTGAAAAGGACGTTAAGAATCCCTGGTGGGGAATTCTTACAAATGTAGAGACACATCCAGTTTTACGAACTCTGTCGCTAGTACTCATGTTCATTCAAGTATTAACAACAGTTATAATACTATATTTTTGTGTGGCAATGAAACAGATAAGGAAGAAACTTTCAAGGGGGACATATAACAATGAATTTTAGATGTTTTGTTTTCCTTTTCCCCTCTAAAACACATACATCCTTTAATAAAGTTTTACATTACACATACATTGCTTCAGGTAAGTATCGCACACACTAACCTAAACTATCTATATACTTTTTATATTTTGTATAATATGTGAATTGACAGTCATAGGAAAGTACAGGAGAACTTATGTCGCTGAGGGAACTATTCCGGAGGGACGGTGGGTTGAATTTCTCCTGAATATCAGGTTTTTGCTCCCACTAGGTTCTCTTGTACTAGAGGGATAACTAGATAACGGAGCAACATAGAAGGATAAAAGTGAGGAAATGTGGTATCTTGTCTTGCTTTCAAGATCTCTCTAAACAAAGTAAACAGGCCTAGGTGGGAGGGCTAAGAAGCTTTCCCTCCCACTTTTGTGTTTAAAGGAAGTGATGCATAAATACACTGGAAACCAGGATGTGATGTAAAACACATCATCTCAATTAAGGTTTTATAAGCTATAGCCAAGCAGAGATTCATTCAGTTTCTTTTCTTCCTTGGTGGAGGTGGTAAGTGTGAACTTGGAGCAGTGATCCATTACTAGATGTGGAGGCCTAACCGTGGGTGAGATCAAACGTGTGGGGAAGGGGTTTACTATATGTTAGAGATAGATAGAGATTAAAGGGGTTGTTGCTCTGTGGGGATTGGCTGTGTGTGTTTGTGATAAATGTGTAGTATTGTGTTGTTGCCTTGTAATAAATACCTTTTAATGTAGACGAACCTTTGTGATATATATATATATATATATTAATCTGGTGATACACCACATTGACCATTAACTTTATTAACATAGTTAACATAACAAGGAACATGTCCCACACCAACTTGTTCCCCAGGGGTCCACCGTCCATTGAATCCACTGCCAGGCAGACCTTCTGCCCAGCCCACCAACAGGCTAAGAGCTCCCGATATTCCAGCCATAGACCCCCCTAAGGAGCAAGTTACCGCCAGCTGTGACAATGCATAGTCCAACAAGATCCATCCAATGCAACGCTGTATCTGAAACATAGAAGACAAGCGGCAGAAACCAGAAACAACAAGTATACACCTAATAACCCCAACATTTTAGGGAGGGAGGGCGGGAAAATTCTGGTAGGCCAAAAAGTTATGGAGATTTTCCTTATTGTTCAGCCTTAAATATCCTCTGATCCCCTCCCCCAACTCCTCCCCTAAAACCTTACCACCAATGTGTGCAGCCTTGCTACAGCACAAGCTGTCAAGGCCCTCCTGCACCTAGGCATCTCCAGGGGCTGCATAAATGTAAACCCTGATGACAAAAAGAAGTCCTATCAGGACATGTAAGTATCATTAGGAACCGATTACTGAAAGGGTTCAATTGTCTTCCCACCGTTTAGTAGACATGTGCATTCACATATTATATAGTTTAACATATTGGTATTGAAATAATCATAATAAATAGACAATGCCCATAAAATAATCACTATAGCAGGAAAAAAATCCCATGCAACTGTTAAGGCAAGTTAATCTAATTTCATTGTGTGGCAAGAAAAGGGAGAGAAAAAAGGAATTGTTATTTTTAAATTCTGCAGCCGTCCATTAATCATGCTGTGTAAGATAAAATCCTGACTCTCTATTGCCAACATTCAATACATTTAAACAGTTTGCCAAAACAGTTGTAACCAGGTAATTCCTGCTATACGTATATGTACAAATATCTGCTGGATAAATTGTGATATCAAAATGATTGATGTAGTATTAGTTGATCTTGTGGTGCAGCCAGGTCTGCCCACTAATTAGATGGAAGTCAGAGTTTTGAACTACAAAAAAATTTAACAGGGGGCTGGCACCACATACGCCAAAAGCAAAAACCAAACTGCAAATATATATGTGCACAGGTAGAAGTGGGGACAAGAGACCCTGGCCTGACGCGTGTTTCGCCACTGCCGTGGCTTCGTCAGGGGGTATTTCTTTGTTTAGAACGGGGAATATATATCCGGTTTTGACAAGGGAGGGAGTGTGCGAAGAGCCAGCTCTGATCGGTCAATGATCACAAAGTAATACTGAACTCCGCCCCGATGGGCGTATCAATGCTCCGATCATACTGGGGATATGAAAAATGTACTAAAATCGCGCTCTTGCGCTTATGGTCAATATAGACATGGCAATATTAAATAGGCACCTAAGGTTACATAATTAAGGAGTGTGCATCGGCTTATGTAGAATGTATATTAATTGAGATATAAACAGACTTTAAAGGGATAACTGCGGGGGAGGAAACAGATGGTTGTGAAAGTGTATGAATGTGAAAGTCACTGTGCTAGGGAAGGGAGATGAAGTGGATATAATAAATGAGTATAAAGAAAAGAGGAATTATAATGTAAACGGGTGACGAAACACTGTGAGGACTGAAATGACAAGTAGAAGTGGAAAAAATAATTATAATAAATAAATATAATAACATGAAGTGAGGTATATAATGAAAAATGCCCAGATGGCTATAAAGATATACAAATGTGTAATGGTGTAATGACAAGGTGCTAGTGAAGTGTGATGGAGTGGATATGTCGCAAAAGTGTGTTAAGAAGATAATGGGCTATAGTGTGCATTGAATTAAAATATGTGACAAACACTCTACACTATGAAAACTGAACTTACTGGTGGCAAAAGAATAAGAAAAAGTGAAGGGTGTAAATATAGTAATGGGGCGTGAAAAAGAGGCCAATGTGTAACTCTCACATAAAATGTAATAGGTGACTGATGATGGCAAGGTATAGCCTCTCTGATGCAAACCCTTATAAAAAGGGAGAAAAGGAAAAACCCTCATTTAACCCATTAGGGAATAAGGAGTTCATTTTATAGGTCCAAAAGGATTCTCTTTGTAAAAAGTATCCTATTTAAATTTCCCTTTATTTGTTTGGAAAAAAACTTTTTCAATAACTATGAAACATAAAGATTTAGGGTCTCCATGGTGAAAAGCCCTCCCATGTCATTCAGTTCTTGCAATGTCTTTTCTTGGTATTTACATAGGGCCCCCATTAATCTAATAGAGCAATCAAGTAAAATGGTATCCCATTCTTGTATAAGGCTGGAATCATTGATGTGATTAGCTAGTACAATATTAGGTCTTAGTCCTCTAGGGACAGGTTGTTTTTGAGAATACTTTTTCAAGCTGGACATCTCCCACCATGTCCTCACCATATTTATATACATTTTTGTCAAATTATTAAATAATTGAATACTATCAGTTTTGTCATAAAAGTTTGATAGGCTTTCCTCAGAAAACACTCTTTCAGCTTCTGCAAGTAATTGCTCAGTGTTTAAAATCTGAGATAAAAAAACACTCATATTTGCTACGAGAAAAGGGTAATAGCCCACTAATAATTTGTCCATTAATAGCCCACTGATAATTTGTCCATTAATAGCCCACTGATAATTTGTCTATTAATAGCCACTGGTAATTTGTCCATTAATAGCCCACTGATAATTTGTCTATTAATAGCCACTGGTAATTTGTCCATTAATAGCCCACTGATAATTTGTCCATTAATAGCCCACTGATAATTTGTCCATTAATAGCCCACTGATAATTTGTCCATTAATAGCCACTGGTAAATTGTCCATGAATAGCCACTGGTAAATTGTCCATTAATAGCCACTGATAATTTGTCCATTAATAGCCCACTGATACTTTGTCCATTAATAGCCACTGGTAATTTGTCCATTAATAGCCACTGGTAATTTGTCCATTAATAGCCCACTCATAATGTGTCCATTAATAGCTTACTCATAATTGTTGTGACCAAAAGCCGGGTCCATCTGCCGGCTGCTGCCCGATCACGACTGTCTCCGTGTCAATCAGAGTGCTAGCCATTTTAAACAGAGTGGGAAAATTCTAAAGAACTTTCCCATGCTGTGTAAAAGGACACAGAGCACTCTGATTGGTTGGATTTCAAACCAACCAATCAGAGTGCTAGCCATTTTAAACATAGTGTGAAAATTCAAAAGAACTTTCCCACGCTGTGTAAAATGACACAGAGCACTCTGATTGGTTGGATTTCAAACCAACCAATCAGAGTGCTAGCCATTTTAAACAGAGTGGGAAAATTCAAATGAACTTTCCCACGCTGTGTAAAATGACACAGAGCACTCTGATTGGTTGGATTGAAATCCCCGCCCTGCAGAGCTCAGTCTGCGCTGGGCCCTCCATGGGGGAAGATGGATTATTTTTCACCCGTGGATTTTTTTTTTTTTTGCGGTGGTTTTTTTTTTTTTGCGGTGCGTATTATGGTTTTGTATTTGGCCTTTTTTGGGGCTGAAGAAAGAAAAAAGAAGAAAGAAAAAAGAAGATGGATTAAAATGACACATTACTTTTTTATTGACTGAGTTATTTTCTCTTCTTCGCTTTAAAAGCTCTAATAAATTGCTTTGCTTCATTTTGTCTAATCTTACAGATCTGCCTATCTTCCTCATCCTGTTTTTTTTTTTTAATTAACTACTAAATGCTAATTAAATTTAGGTTTTTATGTTATAAATCATTATAAAAAAGGTTATTTTATAGCTGTTTACTTTATTTTTATGTATTTAATTAATGTATAATGTATAATACCAGAGGTCCTCCTGGAATGACCCTGAAAGCTAAGAAGAGGTTGCGCGTGGTGGGGGTTGCATGGGGGCGTGTCCAGCCGGCAACAGGGACAGATGTGCTTCTCCTGTGCTCCAGGGCTACGAGAAGCTATTTCTAAGTTGAGATCGACATTGGGCAACAGAACCACACGCAAGACACCCCTAAGGGGCCAGAGGCAAAAAACACCCAGCAGAGGATTTCTTTGCACGTTCCCAAAACCCGGGGTGCAGCTCCGGCCTACCCAAAATGGCCGCCAGCCTCTCTGGAAACTCCACACCATGTTCTGGCGTACCTGGCCCTCCTGCTCGTTTGCATCCCCCCCCCCCCCCCCCCCGATACTGGAGGGAAGCCTTTAGCCTGCTGCCAACTAAAGCAGATATCATAGACATAATGGAGGCAGCAATCTCCCCATTGAGAATGGACCTGCTGGTCTTACGGCAAGATCTTCAGCGCATGGATGAATGGGTACTGGCCCTGGAAACAGAGACACTGACTCTTCGTGTCACTGTTGACTCCCTGAATACCCACATATAGGGTCAGGAATACCAGATTTATACCTTACAACAGCAGGTGGAAACACTCAATAAGTGGGGATGGAGGAGCAATCTCCATGTACGAGGGTTAACAGAAGAGAACCCAGTGAAAGAGCTCCAGAAGCTTGTACAGAGCATCTTTGACACCATACTGGGAAAATACCCAGACACTGTGGAGGTAGAGAGAGTGGTGAGAGTGAGAAGGGACCACTGAACTCTCTCCCTAGAGATGTACTCTGCATTACATTACTATGTTGACAAAGAAGCTATCCTGAAAACATACAGGAATATGACACTGATAGAGGTGAAAGGCACTGCCATCGCTCTTTATGCAGACCTGACCTGCACTACTCTCCAGGTGAGGCGAGCTCTGAAGCCCGTCACAACGGCATTGAGATCTGCAAATATACCTTACACCTGTAACAATCAATTTGCTCTTCAGGTAAAGAAAGATACCAATACCCACATCCTGCAACATCCTATGGACCTACCAAGTTTTTTTAAGCAGTTTAGGACTGCCTAACATTGAAGCCCCAGAGTGGACGAAGCCCGCGACCTTTCCAGCTCCTCTTCATGCAGCAACTGCTCCTGATGACCCCCTACCACCGGACTCTCGTGCATAGTGGCCCTGGAGCCCCTGCCAAAAAATCCCACTGCTAGTGGCTCATTCTTTCACCGATTCATACTCACCAGCCAAGGTCCTTTGTTACAGTGTCTTACATACCTCGTTACAGCTACGGAACATTGTGGTAGTTACTGATCAATATGTAGCACTGACTTAAGTAGCTTACTTTGCCCTGTTTATTAGATAGAACTGCAAGTAGACAGCATTGTACTTCGGTACCTCTTTGTATTTTAAGATTGTTTCCTGCTCAGTTTGCTTATGCATTTTATCATTTTTACTATGCCTTTACACATGTAAACTTTCTTCTTTTTACATTATAAAATCAATAAAAACTGATTTACAAAAAAAGGATAGGGCTGTGTTGAAGCAGCCGCGAAGAACCGTTCCATTTCCTCACTGTGTATGTGAATGCATTTCATCGTGTGGAGAAAGTATATAACTTTTTTTCCTATATTTTTTCATTACTTTATTACATTAAGCACTGTTGTTGTTTTTTTGTGAGCACATTTTTTCTTCATTGTATTTTTTATTTTACCAGGCGACAATGAATCCAGGCCATTGCGAGTTAACCATACTAGCCACATAGTTTCCACAGCAACAGTGCTTAAAGTAACAAAGGGTAGCTATGCAAATTAAAGATGAAACAACCGAGGCTTAATTAATAGCCAAATATATCTGACTTGAAAGGCATCATAATCACAGAAGCAGTAAATTAGCAAACTATATATTATTTTCCAGTGTGTATGATGAAAATGTAAAAAAAATGGTGAAAAATTGTCTAAATACAGTGTTAGCAAAATTACATAAATTAAGAGAAAACTGTGTTTAAATTTCATTAATTATTCTTTACAATCAATGTCTAGGTGGCGGATTCCCTTTAGTACATGCACATGTCAGTTTATTGATCTAAATCAATACGAGTAGATATAACTGTAACATGAGTTATTCACTACTATTTCATTACGGATTGGGTAAAGGGGAGCGCTATCCCCTGGCATTTGTGTTGAAATACTCTAGACCAAACGTTCCCAACTCAGTCCTCAAGGCCCACCCAACAGTCCAGGATGCAAGGATTTTTGCCGCACCTTGGCTTCGCCCCTTGTCCCTCCCTTTACCCCGCCTACATAACAGCTAGACAACCGTGCATCAATCACACAAACACACACGCAGTCTTGTGCACATATTGACACACACAGAGACAGTGAAACACACAAGCCACCATTTTTGTTTCTTGTTAAAGAAAAAGGAAATTTTTTAATGTGTCCCCCTGTCTGTCTCCTCTACCCCCTCATGTCTGTCCCTCTCCCTTCCCATGCCTATCTTCCTCTCCTATCTCCCCCATTGTATGTCTCTCTCTCCCTTCCCATGTCTGTTGTCTCTCCTCTCTGCACCCATGTCTGTTCTCCCCCCATATATGTTGTCCCCCTCCCATGTCTGTCTTCCTCCCCATATCTGTTGTCAGTCCCCCCTCACTCCCATCTCTTTTGTCCCCCCTTCCCATGTCCCCCCTCACCCCATATCTGTTGTCTGTCCCCTCCTTACACCCAGGGCCGGTGCAAGGATTTTCATCTACACAGGCGAAGGTGCATTTTGGTGCCCCCCTGCTCTGATCCACCACGCCTCCCACACCATTAAGCCTCCTTAAATTATATATATATATATATATATATATATATATATATATATATATATAAATAATGTATAGTGTAGAAAAAAAAATCTAAATATTCAACTCGCATGCTCTAAATGTGTCACACATTGAAACCCTTAAACACAAAGACACCCTTGCAGTCACACACACAGACACCCTTACCACTTACACACACACAGTTACACCAATTCACACATAACCTGAGACACACTATTTTGCCACTCAATATGCCAGTATTTAGCCAAGGGGTCCTCAAACTTTTTAAACAGGGGGCCAGTTCACTGTCCCTCAGACCGTTGGAGGGCCGGACTATAGTAAAAACAAAAACTATGAACAAATTCCTATGCACACTGCATATATCTTATTTTGAAGTGAAGAAACAAAATGGGAACAAATACAATATTTAAAATGAAGTAAAGTTAAATCAACAAACTTACCAGTATTTCAATGGGAATATTATGCCAATCAGAGCCCAGTAATATTATGCCAGTCAGATGCCCAGGAACATTATGCCATTCAGATGCCCAGGAATATTATGCCATTCAGATGCCCAGGAATATTATGCCAGTCAGATGCCCCAGGAATATTATGCCATTCAGATGCCCAGGAATATTATGCCACTCAGAGACCAGGAATATTATGCCAGTTAGATGCCCAGGAATATTATGCCAGTTAGATGCCCAGGAATATTATGCCAGTCATAGCCCAGGAATATTATGCCAGTCAGATGCCCAGGAATATTGTGCCAGTTAGATGCCCAGGAATATTATGTCATTCAGATGCCCAGGAACATTATGCCAGTCAGATGCCCAGGAATATTATGCCAGTCAGATGCCCAGGAATATTATGCCAGTCAGATGCCCAGGAATATTATGCCAGTTAGATGCCCAGGAATATTATGCCAGTTAGATGCCAAGGAATATTATGCCAGTCATAGCCCAGTAATATTATGCCAGTCAGATGCCCAGGAATATTGTGCCAGTTAGATGCCCAGGAATATTATGTCATTCAGATGCCCAGGAACATTATGCCAGTTAGATGCCCAGGAATATTATGCCAGTCAGATTCCCAGGAATATTATGCCACTCAGAGCCCAGGAATATTATGCCAGTCAGATGCCCAGGAATATTATGCCAGTTAGATGCCCAGGAATATTATGCCAGTCATAGCCCAGTAATATTATGCCAGTCAGATGCCCAGGAATATTATGCCAGTCATAGCCCAGGAATATTATGCCAGTCATAGCCCAGGAATATTATGCCATTCAGATGCCCAGGAATATTATGCCAGTCAGATGCCCAGGAATATTGTGCCATTCAGATGTCCAGGAATATTATGCCAGTCAGATGCCCAGGAATATTGTGCCAGTCAGATGCCCAGGAATATTGTGCAAGTCAGATGCCCAGGAATATTATGCCAGTCATAGCCCAGGAATATTATGCCAGTCAGATGCCCAGGAATATTATGCCAGTCATAGCCCAGGAATATTATGCCATTAAGATGCCCAGGAATATTATGCCAGTCATAGCCCAGGAATATTATGCCAGTCAGATGCCCAGGAATATTATGCCAGTCATAGCCCAGGAATATTATGCCATTAAGATGCCCAGGAATATTATGCCAATCAGATGCCCAGGAATATTATGCCATTAAGATGCCCAGGAATATTATGCCAGTCATAGCCCAGGAATATTATGCCATTAAGATGCCCAGGAACATTATGCCAGTCAGATGCCCAGGAATATTATGCCAGTCATAGCCCAGGAATATTATGCCATTAAGATGGCCAGTAATATTATGCCAGTCAGATGCCCAGGAATATTATGCCAGTCATAGCCCAGGAATATTATGCCATTAAGATGCCCAGGAACATTATGCCAGTCAGATGCCCAGGAATATTATGCCATTCAGATGCCCAGGAATATTATGCCATTCAGATGCCCAGGAATATTATGCCACTCAGAGTCCAGGAATATTATGCCAGTCAGATGCCCAGGAATATTATGCCAGTTAGATGCCCAGGAATATTGTGCCAGTTAGATGCCCAGGAATATTATGCCAGTCATAGCCCAGGAATATTATGCCAGTCAGATGCCCAGGAATATTGTGCCAGTTAGATGCCCAGGAATATTATGTCATTCAGATGCCCAGGAACATTATGCCAGTCAGATACCCAGGAATATTATGCCAGTCAGATGCCCAGGAATATTATGCCATTCAGATGCCCAGGAATATTATGCCACTCAGAGCCCAGGAATATTATGCCAGTCAGATGCCCAGGAATATTATGCCAGTTAGATGCCCAGGAATATTATGCCAGTTAGATGCCAAGGAATATTATGCCAGTCATAGCCCAGTAATATTATGCCAGTCAGATGCCCAGGAATATTGTGCCAGTTAGATGCCCAGGAATATTATGTCATTCAGATGCCCAGGAACATTATGCCAGTTAGATGCCCAGGAATATTATGCCAGTCAGATTCCCAGGAATATTATGCCACTCAGAGCCCAGGAATATTATGCCATTCAGATGCCCAGGAATATTATGCCAGTTAGATGCCCAGGAATATTATGCCAGTCATAGCCCAGTAATATTATGCCAGTCAGATGCCCAGGAATATTATGCCAGTCGTAGCCCAGGAATATTATGCCATTAAGATGCCCAGGAATATTATGCCAGTCAGATGCCCAGGAATATTATGCCAGTCAGATGCCCAGGAATATTATGCCAGTCATAGCCCAGGAATATTATGCCATTAAGATGCCCAGGAATATTATGCCAGTCAGATGCCCAGGAATATTATGCCATTAAGATGCCCAGGAATATTATGCCAGTCATAGCCCAGGAATATTATGCCATTAAGTTGCCCAGTAATATTATGCCAGTCAGATGCCCAGGAATATTATGCCATTAAGATGCCCAGGAACATTATGCCAGTCAGATGCCCAGGAATATTATGCCATTCAGATGCCCAGGAATACTATGCCATTCAGATGCCCAGGAATATTATGCCAGTCATAGCCCAGTAATATTATGCCATTCATATGCCCAGGAATATTATGCCAGGCAGATGCCCAGGAATATTGTGCCATTCCAGTGTGCTCGTTATACCTCCCTCCTCCCCCCTTACCCAGACCCCAGTACTTACCTCCATGCCGCTGTTCAGATCCGTGGCTGAGAGGGAAGCGTTGTGAGCTCCCCTCAGGCCGTGCGCATTCAATAAAGTGTGTTGAAAAAAAAAGTTTCAACATACTTTATTGAATGCGCACGGCCTGAGGGGAGCGCACAGTGCTTCCCTCTCAGCCACGGATCTGAACAGCGGCATGGAGGTAAGTACTGGGGTCTGGGGGAGCGGGCGATTTTCCCGCCCCCCCCATTGGTGCGCCCTAAGGCAGCCGCCTGTGCTGCCTTACAGTAGCGCCGGCCCTGCTTACACCCATGTCTGTTCTCCTCCATCCCAGCAGGGCCGATCCTAGCGTCACGGATGCCTGAGCACAGGGGTATTTTTGGAGCCCCAAATGGGCGTGGTTATATTATAAACTCCTTCCCTTTACACATATCTGTTCCAGACATGCCAATTTTTATTACGGGGTGGAGGGGAGAGCAAAAACTTGATTTTGAAGTGAATGACCAACACAAACTTTTATTTTAAATAAAGATATTTATTTGGCCATAATACAGTGTAGTGGTTTTATTTATTTCTATGATGCTCAGCAAGCAAGATGGGAAGCTTTTTAGCAGAGTGAGTTTGAACTACCTTTGCCATGATGCCCAACCAGCCAAAGTCTCCCATTAGTCCATCATTGAAGAAAGAAGTACACAAGGAGTGATAAATAATATTTCACCATGTCAGTCACTCACGTGTCTCTCTCTACCCATACTCTCATGTCTTTCTCTCTTTCCCCCATACCCTCATGGATATCTCTCTCTCCACTCATACCCTCATGGATATCTCTCTCTCCACTCATACTCTCATTTATATTTCTCTCTCCACTCATACCCTCCTGAATATTTCTCTCTCCACTCATACCCTCATGTATATCTCTCTCTCCACTCATACCCTTATGTTTATCTCCCTCTCTCCACTCACACCCTCATGTTTATCTCTCTCTCTCTCTCTCTCTCTCTCTCTCTCCCAATTTGCCCATAAATATGCCGCACCCAGTTTGCCCAATAATATCCCACTGTTAGTTTCCCCATAAATAGGCAACAGCCAGTTTGGCCATTAATATGCCACTGTTAGTTTGCCTATTAATATGCCAAAGCCAGTTTTCCTATTAAAATGCCGCAGGAAATTTACCCATTAATATGCCACAGATAGTTTGCCCATTAATATGCCACAGCCAATTTTCCCACTAATTTGCTCTTCACTACTGGCTGGGGGTGTAATTTTTGTTTAGTGTAACCAGGGTGTCGTTAATCCATATGTGAGTGCATGGTTCTTTCTCCTTTGTGGGGGTGTTTTTGGAGATATATATATATATATTGAGCTGTAGATGGCGCTGTGCAGTTCAGAGTACTTATACATGTTTTGAAGTTGTTGGTACTCACAGGAAAGAAGTTTTTTCCCCTTGCTCTATGTCTGTCTTCCTTTTACCTCTCACTAAGCTGGCTGCTGTTTTAAGTAACTAATATGTTCTAAATGTTTGCTGTTTATCCACACAAGTAAAGCCTGATATGCTTCTTCACAATCTGCCAGTGTCTCTTTTTGACGCAAAACTAACAAGCACAACAAAGTAATAATAATTACAAACACATTAGTTTAATATTATACATATATTTTTCAATTCATATATATAAAAACACATATAAAACAAACATTAAAACAAACACATAAAACAAACAAAAATGTTTTTGGTAAAGTGCACATGAAGGTAGCAATGTTCTCTGTTAATCAAATAAATACAATGTTTCTCACCAATAGACTCATTTGTGTAAAATTCTGTGTTAATGGTTTCTCAAGGAGACACTTGATTACATCTAATCTGGACATATGGATTGTCTTAGCCACATAGATTGGGACACTAGAGACTAGTTACTGTGCATGCATAGTAACACTGTCAATGTGACACAGCACATGTGTGGTTGCACTGACACTCAACCTCCCAAGCTCTGCCCCCATAATTTTGGAGGGTCTGTGATACTGGGCAGAGTTAGGGTCTGTTTAACCAATGGGCAAAGTGTGCACTTGTCCAGGGCCACTAGTTGAAAGGGGCCGAAAGAAGCTACCCCATGGACCCCCGCTGGCCCATAGTGGTAGTGCTGCTCGCGAGACAGTCATGCTGGGCAAACGCTGGAAGTCTGAATCCATTGGATGCGGTCCAGATTACTGCCACTTCCACCGTGCGTGGATGGAAGACTGCGGAGGAGACGGTCGGGGACAGAGTGAGCAGCAAGTCAGTACTGAGGAAAGGGGAGGAGGTAATAGTTATTATTAATATTAATGCATGTTAATGGGCATACTACCACTGGCATATTAATGGGCAAGCTAATAGTGGCATATTCATGGGCAAATTGACTGTGGCATATTAATGAGCAAAATAACACTGCCATATTAATGGGCAAAATAACACTGGCATATCAATGGGAAAATTGGCTGTGGCATATTAATGTGCAAAGTAACACTGGCACATTAATGGGCAAATTGTCTGCGGTATATTAATGGGAAGACTAATAGTGGTATATTAATGAGCAATCTGCCTGTGGCATATGTTTATGGCAAAGTGACTGTGGCATGTCGATTGGGACCTGACCGTGGCTCATTTTAATTGTCAAAGTGATACTGTGGCATGTTATGTGGGGAAAAATAACATGTGCTATGGGGCAAAATGACACTGTTGCATGTTTTGCATGGCCAGTTCTGTGAAACAAAGTGTCACTGTGGTATGTTCTGTGGGGTAAATTGACACTGCTGCATGCCAAATGCGGTGGGTGCAAGATAAGTGCATGGCAAGTGCTGTTGGTACTGTATGGTGCTGTGTTAAGTCCTTTAGGTGCAATGTGGGTGCAGAAAAATAGGGTCGAGGGGGGCCCGCTGCTAAACACTTTGCCCAGGGCCCACTAGAGTCTTAAAGCGGCCCTGTCATGAATTCCCTCAAAGGGATTGACTTGGGTACATTGAACCTGCTACACCCACTACTGTCCTGCCCTAGCTCATGACATCAAATACGCAAAATAGCAAACCCTATACAAGCATACCCTGCTATATGGACCTTCACTTTGCAGACACTAGGGAGTATGGACGTCATTACAGAGTCCCGCTACAGAGTCCTCTATTCCAAAATGTCTCTATGCTGGTGGCCAGGTGAGAAACACATCCCCTCACTTCTCCTAGGTGACGACTCAAACTCAGGAGGGTGCGCGATCCTGGGATGCTCAGCTTCCAACACACAGGATAACATATTATTTATTGAACAATTGAATTACATTGCAGGACATACTCTGGCCACAGCATCAATACTATCTCTAATATCCATATAATAATATAACAAATCTGTTTGAGCTACAACATCAATACGAATATTCCACCAGCTAAGTAGGCAGCGTGCATTTCCTCACGTGACCACTAGGTGTCACTGGATAATCTAGGATGTTCTGATGAGCCATCGGTACAACTAAAACGAGATTCATTAAATTGCGTAATCAGTCTTACTTCACGATCTAACTCTGCAAGACTCTACACAACCAGAATGTAACCACAGGAGAGCAGTTACTATACACAGTGCAATGCATTGTTTATGATATCAATTCATATGGATCTATGGATTTATTTGGATTTTGAAATTCCACGTCTTATCTATAAGCCCTTTAACCTCCCCACTTCTCTTGCCCATGACTGAATAACCATGATCTAGGCTTTTGAAGTGTAATGTGATCCTGGAAACCCTCTGAATATGGCTGTAAGACACTGTCTGGTGTTTTTAAAGAAAATATTCCCCTTGATCTCATTCCTGATGCAAGTCAAAGTAACAGAGTATCTGCAGTGCAAGACCTCCAAAGAAGGAGTGGATCTCTCCCCAAAAGCTTCATGTACAGCTCATCTGACCTGGTATGCCTTCTTAGCCATATTCTCTAAGTATTGTATCTATTAATCTAGCAATGTCACAGTGAAACATAGTAAAATGTTCTCAATGTTGATAATCATTTTTGTTGTCAGTATTTAAAAAATATACCCACAGCATAACCTTTTAATGATAAGTCAGTTCATTAAGCTATATTAATCTATTAAGATGTACGGTATTAATGGTATGATATTCAATATAATCTATCCCTAAAGACTCATATACCTCTTAGATTATATATACTGGCAACCAAAATTCCTGGGTGGAAAGGCTTCATTTATAACAGTTATTTTACAAGTGTGTGAATCAGTCTTTGTATGACAGGGTTGACTGCTATCAGTGAATTGCCTGTAAGCTCTACTCAGTAAAGACAAAATAGCAGGGAATTGAGAGGGTAATGTAGCCAAGTTGGAAATTCTTTTCAATGCAGCTGAATGGGAGCATTTTTCCATTGAAATTCCCTGCATTTCTCTTATTTGAATAGCGAATTTACTGGTAGCAGTCAGTCCCGTCATATAGAGACTATCCACACACACAATGTCACAGATGTGCCACAGTGTATTAGAGCACACTTTTGTTTTGTATTTAACATATAATCATAAATTGCACACCATAAAATTGAAGACCACTACGGTTTGAATAAGAATTAGGGCAGTTATTATTCTATCTCTCTGTATGCACACACAGACAGACAGGCACCCCTCTCTACACATACATACACAGACATACACACTTATACACAGACAGACAGACAGACAGACAGACACATACACACATACACTTATATTTTAGATATACCTAGGTATTTGTATCTTAGGTACGTTTTTATCGCTGATGACAGTGTTCTGTTTGTAAACAGTCATTCCATCTATCAGTATATGCATGTGTGACTATTTACATAGTAAAATGATATTTGAAACTGTTGCTTTGTATTTGGAGTATAATTGATGATGATTTATTTCCCTTTTTATGCATTGCATATCCTTTCTGTAAAGTAAGCTTCTCAGTGTCATTAATTCTTTATAAATGTATGCATACATTATGTCTCCAGAAAATCTTCTAAGCACTTGCTAAACTCTGTGGATTGGTAAAATGACTAATGTAGTTTGCTAAAATGTGGCTTTTATACTAGAGAGCATATTCATGTGTCTGAAATGATCAATAAATTGAAGGTAGTAATGTTGCCCTTATTTTGTTTCTAGACAAGCCGCAGACTACTCTAATAAGGGATATATATATTTTTTTTATAAAGACAAACAGGTATTCGTACACAGCACTACTTTTTTATGGGAAAAGACAGAGCTTTTTTTTTATAGCCCCACCCATTATGAGTAAGCTCCACCTATTTTTGCCCAAATGCATATGCTTTACACGTTTTCTCAGATTCAGCCTTATTTGAGGTACATTTCACCAATCTCATACCTATGGGTATGCCAATAAGTCCTTATAATTATTAAGAGTGTGGTGGATGGTTGGTGGTCTCCCTGGCTTAGGGAGCATAGGATTCGAAATCTGGCCCTGACTCAAATCATTGTGAAAGTTTAAAAATGTCATTTTGTCTAGGAGTTTGTTTGGAGTTTAATGCAGCCGTAAAAAACAGCAACAGGGATTGACAAAACACTCTTCTTCCAAGAGTTTTAGAAAATGCTGGACATCTTACTGGTCTGGTCTACATAAATGAGAAAGTCTGGGGCACTGGGACATTTAGAAGGTATAATTGATGGAACCCCAGAACATTGAGTCAGGGTAAAAAGCAGCCCAGTCGGACAATTGCCCCCTTTCCCTGCTTTGCCAGCCCTCCCTTGGTTATAGTCCAGTCTGACTCCAATACTCAAAGCGTTAAAGGTGTTTGTTTATATAAATGTAATCTGGTCCAAACCACACAATATAATCTATCTACTAATTCCTACAATGCCAGTGGATTTGTGTGTTTTTTCATTGGTATGTCATATGTGCACGTAGCTACCCAACACTTCCTTGCCACTATTTGAATAATGTATTTTTCCCATGGGTGCTAGGGGAGCATCCTGACACTGGTTGAGACAGGCAGGACCAAGAGGAAGGAGGGAGGGGAGGAAGGAGGGGTTCTGTTATGAGGCCTGCAGCTGCTTCAGTTAATGCTTTCAGTTATGTGACCCATCGAGAGACATGGGAATAGCTGCAGGGTTAAGAAAGCATGTCCCCAAACTGGTCCTAAACATTGGCTGGGGATGAGACTGCGTTGCTAGGATACTGGTGAAGGCAAAGCATCTTCATTGTGCCCAGGTAACCAGGTAAGCAGGATGCATGACAGCTTAATAAACTGATTGCAGCACTTGTAATGTATGTTGTTTCCACAGCAAATCTCTGCAGAGAGGTGAGACAGGATGTGTACATTACATAGAGCATGAGAAAAGGGAGTAGTTCTAGGAATAATTCCTGCAGAGACTAAAGATCACATCAGTAAATATCTGCAGTATCCACCTTGAGAATTATTGAACAGATTACATTAATTAAACAGGGTGTAGACAGGGGCATGGCAGTCAAGGTCATTCATTGCTTCCCCTTGGAGTTTCAAGGGCAGTGACTGATTTTGCTTCTTCTGGAGCTTGGTTACTACTCAGAAAGGAAAATGTTAAAACTGCAGGGATAATTTTTCCTCTGCAGCGTGGTCCAGAGCTGGGCAATCATTACATGGTGTAGGCTGGTGTTTTATTCTCAAATATCTTTGTCTCTGCTAAACCTGTCAGACTACTTATCTTTTACAGTGTGGGAATCACGATAAATCCCAGTGGGACTATTTGTCGGGTAAATAGAACTGATGGTGTATTGGAATGTGACTGGAGGGGGAGAGAGTGTAACATCAGAGACTAAGGGAGACATTTTGTCTTTAATGCCATTTTTTTTTTTTTAATAAAAGAAAAGTTCTTTGTTTTTACTCTATGGATAGATTATCGGATGTTACTTAAATGCAAATGCATCCCACTTTTTAATATTGATATACAATATATATAAATCCGTGACAATGCACAAGAAAGGTTTAATGCATATTGTTATTTGTTTCCAAGAAAACTGACATTTATATGGGACACTGTGGCAGGCATGTATATTAGTAAGTATATGAGTAAGTCACCGGTGTACTTCATTCAGCTGCCTTCACAGCGTGACCCAGCACACCAGCACCGGTAAATCTACATATGGGAGGTTAATTCTCATTTCTGAGTGGAGCCGGCTTGCCCCTTGGGATATTGGTATAGTAGAAGGGCTGCTAAACTGGTTCATGGGTTGAAGGATAAAACTTACCAGGAAAGGTTAAAGCATCTTAACATGTATAGCTTTGATGAAAGACGTAACAGGGGGGATATGATAGAAACATTTAAATACATTAATGGAATTAACACAGTAAAGGAAGAGAGTATATTTAAAAGAAGAAAAGCTACCACAACTAGAGGACATAGTCTTAAATTAGAGGGGCAACGATTTAAAAGTAATATCAGGAAGTATTACTTTACTGAGAGGGTGGTGGATGTATGGAATAGCCTTCCAGCAGAAGTGGTAGAGGTAAACACAGTCAAGGATTTTAAGCATGCGTGGGATAGACACAATGCTATCCTAGCTATAAGACCGGGAACGGGGGACTAATAAAAGTAAAACAAAAATTGGGCATACTAGATGGAACGAATGGTTCTTATCTGCTGACACATTCTATGTTTCTATGTTTCTATGTTTCTGTGTTTCTATTGCTTTCATGTTTATTAGTAACACTTGCTTTATAGTAGAATAGTGCTTTGTTCATGAAAAAGAGAATTGCAGGTAACTGAGAAGGGAATTTTAAAGTTAAGGTCAAAGTAGATGAGTTGGAAAAACTCTCCCATTTGTCCTGACAGGACCTAGTTAAAGCCCCCTCTGCTGATCCCATGTAAAAACGAGCGGCCGCCTTCCCAGGAAGCTGCCTTGTCAAAGATAAACTGGAATATACTATCAAAAATACACCCAGTTTCATACCTCCCGACTCTTTCCCGGTAAAATTGGCATGCCGGGGGTGGAGCTTGGGATGTTGAGTGACTGCGCTACCGTGGATGTGTGGCAGGTTCTCCCACTCCAACTGGCAGCGCTACTGCACTACCGCTGCACTTGCGCAGGTCTCTGGTG
This sequence comes from Pelodytes ibericus, assembly GCA_036172795.1. Lineage (NCBI taxonomy): Eukaryota > Metazoa > Chordata > Amphibia > Anura > Pelodytidae > Pelodytes > Pelodytes ibericus. Next base: position 24,338,749 of record CM069858.1, on the reverse strand, counting down.
TCCCTGACACCAAAGACCTCCATTTTTACCTCGGGATTGTGGACCAAAGTCTTGAAAAGCTGGACAGAGGTAGAGCTCTATACAACAGCAGGAAAGCCTCCCAAAATTGATACTGTCCCGTGCAATGTGGGACAGTTTGGATACATTCAGTTTATCCTCATACTAGGGGCAGTCAGTTTTTGATTTGTGCTTCTATAATCGCAGCCAAGCGAGAAAAAAATAACAATTTAGCTATCCTTTAATCTGATAATGTGCGAGACAGGATGTAGAATTAGTTTTAGAAAGGCTAATTGGTTTCCTGTCCAATTTACTTATTTATTTGTTATTTGTTGATACAAGAGAAAAACAAGGACAAATTATGATTTTTGTATTCCTTAAAGGGACAGTCTAGCTCACCAAACTCACTTTGGTGCAAGTGGAAGACTACTGCCTGTATAGTAAGCATTCTGCATAAATCACATTTTTTATATTCTACTCAAGCCCTCCCCTGCATCCTATCCTACAGGTACTGTGTGATTGTGTGTAGGTAATGAACACGTATCAGTTTTGTTTCATGTAGTGAACTTCACTTCCTCAGATGCTCTACTGGTGGAATATAATGCATTGTGTGGAAACAAAGTAACCTTGCTCTTGTAGAAGCAACATATTTACTGATGACATCACTAAAGTAACAGGATATTCCATTCATTTGAATGGCATTATTCTCATTGAACCCTGCAGCAAACAAAACTTTGAGGTATCAACGAGGGTGGGCTATCCTAGCTTCTTCCAAACTGCTGAAATTTCACAAATTCATATATGTGTAAGTTTCATATTTTAAGCAATCCAAAATGTAAAATCTGCATTTTAAAGTACTTTGAATGTACATAATAGGCATTAACATTTGGAAGATGCATTCTGGCCACAAGACAGTCCCTTTAAGATAAACTTAATTTGTATGTCCATTATACCAAATGAAGGGTTATACTGTGGGTATGTCATTTGGGACATTGATGAACCACACTGAATTCCTATTTTGTTCAGGCATCTGTGCAATAGGCGTATGTGTATGTATAATTGCATGGCATCAGACGTATGATTGTGCTTTGCGATTGGAATCTAAATTAGAATAGCATTAATGTTTCTGCAGTGGTGCAAGATAAGAACAGCTAGGACACAGCAGCACTGGGAATAGCTGTGATCAGTTACAGCACTGGTAAGGCTGAATACAAACAAATCACAAATAATTACTATGTGACTAGATGAGTACCCAAACAAGGCTGCATAAGAGTTCTAGATATACAGCAATATGCTGGAAGGGAATAGTTCCCCTAGACACATATATAGTTTGAACAATGGAGTTTAAAGCTATTACTGTAGACAATATAGGCTGCTACTGCTAGAATACTACTCCCCTTAGTATCACAGCAAACTGCGGTCATAAAAGCACATTCACATCATAGGTTATAACAGCAGACAAGAATCCATCTGCCAACCATGTGAAGCTCATTTGTTTATACTTTAAATATAATGCTATGCATATACTGGGATTTGATTCTTAAAGGGACTTTGTCACCTAAACATTATTTATTCTATGAATGCAAAGAATAAAAATGACGAAAATTAGTCTATACATTGTGTTAGCAGAACTGCAATCAAATGTATAAATTAAAAATAAAATGTGTTTTTAAATTTCTCTGTGGCATCTCCTGTTTATGATTCCATGTTGTGACCTGATATGCAAAGTAACACTTCCCATTGCAAAGGAGTTAATTTGCATATTAGGCCATCAGGGGGTCTATTCAGGTAGCCTGGATCTGGGCCTGATTTGGCCCAGATCGGTTCTAATAGCCGAATTGCGGAGAAATACACAATTTAGCTTTTCAGTATGGCTGAATCCGGTGAGTTTCGACACATTTTTGGCTAGTAATTTTTACGTGGCTAATTAACATGGAAATTGCTAATATATACTGCAATAGCACTTTTTTTTTTTTTTAAAGATCCATAAATGGTACTTTTTTCAAAATATGCTATTTTCAAGGGTGCAATTCCCACTTCATTTTTAGTGTTGTTTATTAAATCACACACATATCCCCCGCTCGTCAAATAGCATCCACAATAAAAGTTAGGGAATTGCCACATATAAATATGTGTAGACAGTTACATATATTATTTGACCCACTGCCATACAGCTGTTGTGGAATAACAATAACCGGTGATGTCAAGTCAGCTATATATCTCATCACCGGTTATTGTTCACTGTCGACAGCTGTTAGGTTATACATACCCTCCCGCCATCATGTCACGTGTATACAGTACCATTTCATATCGTATGGAAGTGTACATTTACATACGTGAGTGCATTAGGCAGGAGCATGACTATAAACCACCATGACACAGTGGTAAAGTCACGTGGCACTCTGACATTAAAGCACATCGCACATAATACCACCATGGTTACCTACACATTTAAATTGAGTTTTGGCTCAGACACGGGTAGGGTTACACTTAATCGATTGGGAGTAATGTGAGGGTTCCATTAGTCATGTCAATCCAAACTGTAGTCAGCTTTCAGTTCAAATTAAATTAAAAAAAAAAAGCGATTTTTCACATTGCCGTTATTTGTCCTAATTGGTTGTACCCATGTAATATAGAAAATAAGGCTCAACCAGGAGGTAGTAAAAGCATCCAATAGGTATTATAGAAAATCAAATGCACACATAGAAATGCTCTATCTGGCTGACTATATTTTGACTCACCTTTATCAACCGCACAAGAGCATATTTTATGCGTGCATTTGTTTTTCTATAATAAATATTGGATGCATTTACTACTTCCTGGTGCAGCCTGCCGCTTTATTCTATATATACAATTTGTGGACCAATTGGTGTGTTCCTGGACTGTCCTGTTAGGGGGTAGGGGGAAGGGCTGTTTTTTTTTTACATGTGGAGATTCCAGATTGCTTTCTTTGTGATACCCAATACCTTATGTTTTAAAGGACAACTATGTTTATAAATGAGGGCTTCTCTCTTCTCATTAGCAGAGAGGACCCCCCCCCCCCCCACACCATATTTAGACCCCGGTCAGACAAGCGTAGTGAGTCCCTGCTCTGATTGGATGTGCTAGCGCTCACCAGCCTCCCCACCAGCTCTGCCTCACAGCTGAGGCAGAGCCAAAAATAAACCTACTTGGGGCGAATGATTTTGTTCACTTGTCCTTTAAGTCAGTGACGTGAAATGTTCATCTGACCTCAACTTACTTTAATGTTGGCATGCAAGGCTGCTTGTGAGAGATGAATCATTGTTAATATTATCATGCACTCTTTCTTTGGAACCACACACACTGCTCATAATTAAACAAGTGTTCATTCCTGTCTTGGCATTGCAGATCTACATGATGAATGAAATCACAATGGAGGAGGGGAAAAAGCAAGATGCCTCCCAGGGGAACCCATTTATGCTCTTTCTGCTGGTTTTTGTCTTCTTCGGGACTGGACTCCTAGGGTTTCTGATCTGTCATGTCCTAAAGAAGAAAGGCTACCGATGCCGAACATCCCCCGAGGAACTAGATCTTGAGATCAAGGAAGCACTTAGTGAAGAGCAAGATAGTAAGTGATATATATGTACAGTGGGTCTTCTCTGGTCACTGGTGCCTGATGTCACTAGGGAACCAGCCAATGCACCTGGGTGTTCCCACATATTTCCTAAGTTTGTCCTGTCATTCAAGGTGGTAGTTTCTTTAGCTTATGCATAACCTTAACTGTCTGCGTGATGCATAGAAATGACAGTGTGTCTTGTGCATCGTTTGTCATATTTATCGCTGGAAGGCTGCTCAAGTGAGCATGTCTCTAACCAAAGCCTTCTTCTGCAGTTTTCAATGACAAACAGTTGACTGATGACATCATTCTTCATGATACGTCACTAGGGAAGGCAGGGGGTTCTGGACAGTCAGCTATTTTTAAGTCTTCTTAGGAAGGGGTAGTGGAGGCAGATGAGCAGCAAACCCCATGTGGGAAGGCTGCTATCTGCTACATTTTTCATGCCGATGGCAGGCTGACTTGCTCTTGCAGCAGTGACTCACTCACAGTGACTGGGGGAGGTTTGATTACATTGCAAAAAAAAAAAAGAAAAAGCATGCAGTCAGTAATAGCTAAATAGTCAGCTCGGGAATGGGGTGAAATATTTATTTATTTTAATAGGGTTTATTCTTTAAAAAAAATATTTGGAGGTATTTCAGGATAATGGGAGTGTTCCAGGCTACCATTTCAGTCGCCAAAATGTCAGACCGGAATTCGTCCATAATGGCCGATATCACTTCAGTGATACCTGGATGGCCCAATTTGCAGGAAAAATCAGCTCAGCCTGAATAAATCCCCCTGTGTTTAACCATTTATTTTACTATCCAAATAAACAAGACCACCATGACATAAACTGATATCGTTGCTATAGGCTTCTAGTAATTATTCAGAATTCTTTGACGGTCAAAAGCTATTGTGATGCGAAGCACATTAAGGATATCAGTCTGATAAAAGTGAGAGAAATAATATAGCGTAAGGCCATGTTGCACTTTGAAGTAGTGAGACATTTTATTATTTTGTGAAGTTTAATATGCATATGTTCTGTGTATATATATTTTGGATTTTCTGCATTGTATTCGTTGTTCTTTTTTAGATACAGATGAAATCTCTAACGAGGACACTGTAGAGCGTATCGTGAAGTGTATTATCCAGAACGAAGGTTGGCCATGATATTAAAAGCAATACTGCGTATATAATGTTAATATATGAGATAACGAGGACATTTATGATTTTTTTTTTATCTCCCTTGTATTCTAGCAAATGCAGAAGCACTTAAGCAGATGTTGGGGGAGACCGAAGGTGAGGTACCCACTCTCCCCAGGTGAGAAGGTAGCGGTCTAAGAAATAGACTTCCTTTCTACGTATAACAGAATATCATCCTGGGTGGTCTGAGTATATCAGCAGTCTTGGTAACCAATTACGGTCCCACACTTCAGGCGGATTTCACAACAGTCGCTATCAAGGCAGTGTTCCCGATAGTCACTGATTTTCTTGACAAATAAATGTAAATGTATGAATAACTGTGTGTAGGGCAGAGTTGTCTAACCTATTTAATGTTCCCACTTTAATTACGGCAATGAGCATGAGAGGGCAGACCATGACGTCTGTCAGAGTTCACCCCTTGCACTCGTTTCCCCACTTTGTGTGGGGAGCGGGCAGGTGAGTCGCGGGTAAGCGCCTTTTTACCAGTAAGCTCTGGACAAGCCCACTGGTTAATGAGGTCCTGGATCTTTGAGTATTTACTAAAGTAGTCAAGACACACCACTTGCTCACACACTGGTAATAGAAACCTGAAAACTTCCATTTACTTTCCTTCTGAAGTGGCAAAGCACCACTGTGAAAATTAAACAAACCAGTAACAGAATAATGCCTATGTAGAATTCGTTATTGAATACAGCCCCAAATTCCCAAAATACGATCATGGCTACTGTTATTAATCAGCATGCCAGGAACGTCAAGTGGGTGCATGAAGCATAGATGCCCTCGAAATCTGGATTGTTAGTACTATTCGAAGAATGTTTTGGAACCAAATAACTTGAATAAAATACAGGAAATATCGGCATGCCAGCTGTTTATTGTAGATGAGGCTCTGTTTTTTTATAATTATAACTAAAACATATTGAGCGGATTCTGAAGCCAGGAAACGCTTCCCACACTAATATTATGTCAGTTGAGATTACAGAACTAAAATTCACATGGGTATAAATTAAAATTTTAAAAGTAATAAAATTAGTTGATTTCTAGTTTTGTAGAGCATTTCAGAGAGTCTTTTTATTATTGTTTTTGGGAGCTGACCTTTAAAATAAGAAGAGACTCTACAAGTTTCATCAGTTATTTCAAAGGCTCAAATCTGCAATGATAACACTGTATAGCATCAGTAACACCCTTCCAAAATGTAGTCTCTAGTCAATCTAGACAGTCTAAGCAGTAGACGTGTAAAATCTGATGAAAATTTTATTTATTTCGTCCAAAACAAATTTTGTTCATTACTGCATTCGTTTCAGACGAAATTCGTTCATTATTTTCGTTTCGTTTTATTCATTCGTACGAATTGACCTATTTTAACCTCTCTTTCGGTTTATAGACTTTCGGTTTATGGAATGCATGTAATGCTATTGGTATTCTACAAACCGAAATAGAGTCCCCATTCATCCAAATTGACCAATTTCAACTCTATTTCGGTTTATAGAATACCAATAGCATTACATACATTCCATAAACCGAAAGTCATTCATTATGTCGGTTTATGGACATTACATACTGCTATTGGCATTCTATAAACTGAAATAGAGTTGAAATAGGTCAATTCGTATGAATGCGGACTCTATTTCGGTTTATTGAAAGCCAATAGCATTAGATACATTCCATAAACCGAAAGTCTATAAACCGATTCTCTTTCGGTTTATAGACTTTCGGTTTATGGAATGTATGTAATGCTATTGGTATTCTATAAACCGAAATAGAGTCCCCATTCATACGAATTGACCTATTCGCATGAATGGGGACTCTATTTCGGTTTATAGAAAGCCAAGAGCATTATATACATTCCATAAACCAAAAGTCTATAAACCGAAAGAGATTCGGTTTATAGAAGTGAAGCTTAGTGAAGCTTAGTGATTTGACTAAGTCAAATTCTGAACCTGAGTTTGACTTAGTCTCAAAAATAGTTTCAATAATTTTGCCTCCCATTACTTTCAGTGGGGAAGATGCGAACCTGGTATTTTTTTGCTAAGTCAAACTCGGGTGGCAATATGAAAGTCGACCTCCAAATGCGAATTTTAGTGAATAGACCCATAAGAAACATATTGGCAGGCAGAGGCAAACTGTCCATCAGTATCTGTTGCAAGGTCTGCGAAGGTCCATTAAACATTGTTAAATTGTCCTTCACAAAGTTGGGTGAATGTCCACCACGAACAATCTTGGTACCCACCACTGCCTATCAGAACACACATTTTATAGCCATTCTGTATTTAAATGTGTTATTGTGATGGTGAGTCTTCCTTTACAGCCCATAAACTATGTACATACATCACCAGTTCAATCGGAAGAGATTATTCTCCTTAGTCAGTAGTAATTCAGAAGCAGCCCCCACTAATTGTGTATAATTACAGGATTACAAATCACTCTTTCGTTAGCATGAGTACTCTGAACAGTATATCTTTTATAGAAGTCTTCTTTTGCTCATGTGAATAGACCCTGATGTACTATAAAGACATTCTGAGATTCCATATCTTCAATCAAGCAATCTAATATAGAACACTGTGTTGTCTGTTGAAGGACGATTGGAGACGACTATAAAATCTCTAGTTGTTCTAATTATTTATAACAGTGATGGTAACCCTTTTTTTTTACCTGAGTGGCCATTGTTCTTCAAAATACCAAGCTGAAGATCATTTTCACTGAGATGATGCTTCCCTCTTCCATTGCCATAGCAGGCTCTGTTCATTTTAGTTTCCCCTTCTTTCTTTTGTTGTCCCTTGTGTGCTCCACTCACCTTCGTGTTTGATGATGGTGAGAATGCACTCAGATTGTCATCATAAATAGGAATGATATCTGTCTATGATTTACATTATTTCAAATAGGTGAGATAATATATTGATGCTAATTGCCACCTTAAGGGTCCCGAGTGGCACCCATGCCACAGGTTCTCCATTAACGATCTTTAATTATCAACTGTAAGTTGTGTTTCAATGTGGAATCAAGCACTTTAACCAAATTTAACATACAGGTTGGCAAACATATTAACATATGAGCATGGTGCCAAGAGCAAATGGTCACCACAGTTCATTTATCTAAGTCTGATTTAGTTATTGAGTCAATTATACCACCCATACCTTTATCCGTCATAATGTCTTGCACATATACAAACTGTAAAATAAGTTATTTTTTTTTATTTTATAAAAACTTTTGGAAAAGTTTAAAAGCGCCAACTAGTGCTGCTTTCTATACGTGATTCATTGTATAGCACTAGCTCCTTCACTTCGGGGTTGCTCCAGTGCATTCAGTGTCTGCTAAACTCATATATAAAAAGTCAGGAGCTGTAGAGCCTCCGAAAAGTTGCAAAACCACCTCCAAATTCATTCATTGTGATCGCCTATACAAGACAAGGTAATCGCACCTTTTTTTTAACTTCCCAACACTTTCATGTGTTGTAGTTGAACCTCTTCATGTTTAGTGCCACAGTTTGAATGGTAAATTTACCAGTAAGCTTATTAAATCCTTAACTTTCTGAGTGTGAGTAAAATTTACAATATCACGTTCTACTGTTTTCTAAGCCTCTGTCCGCACCGTGAAAGCCAGGATGCTGGTCCACCTCATCACCACACAGTGCACCTCGGGTCAACACAAGCACCCTGCATCCATTGCACCCGCAAGAAAAGAAGCCTATTACACCGAATGGGTCGATCAAAGGATAGCAGGGGAAGGCCACACCCAGGAGAGGTCACAGTGTTCTCTGTTGGAAGGTATTTTCTTTTTGTTTCTGGTAGTGGCTAATTAGACGTACGCAGAAACATTTAAGTAGGCTGGGCAGTAGCATTAGTAACACATAGTTACCTTCAACTTAGAACACTTCAAGTTGCAAAATATACTGATTTGTGTAACTGAGCTCTGAATACTATTGCGAAATGCGTCAAGTTGTTATTTGCAAGCTTTGCCCATCCATGGCTCTCATTTAAGTATGTTTGTTTCAAGAATTTAAGCTGGACTTGGATTATTGGAACAAGGGAATGGAGAATACTATCCTACACCAACATATTTAATACAATACAAGAAAGAGTGCTGCTGAAGTGACTAAAAAGCTAGTCACAATACCCAAAAATATTAACTTGTAGTCACACGCAGTTTACTATTAATCTTACAGCTACAGAATTCCTTACTGCTAATTAAAAGCACCTGCATTAAATGAATATGGATACTAAGGTGGTCATGTACTAAACAAGTGCAGTTGGGGGTAAAAAGAAAGCAAAACATTAAGGAACAATTTGTGAATATTTGTAACATTTTGCGCTTTTTTTTTCATGATTTGCGCCTTTTCCGTTTATTTCTATGACGTATGCATTTTTCTAGTTGCGCCAATATATAATCACACTAACCCCACCACTGTGTGAAAGTACTCCTTTATCAATAGATCTTACCTTCATATCTTTTACATGGAAGGTAAATCTGTCAAGCTATATCACTTACTTGAAAAATAGAAGTAGAGAAATTACAGCTTAGTAGTGAAGTAATGTTTGATGATATAAAAATATACAATATATATATAAATTGACTACGCACAGACATAAATGTGTAGACAGGCACAAATGTGTAGGCAGGTCCTCCGTTGGATCCAGGAGCATGCTATGCAAGAATCAGATGTATAAAGTGCACCAAAAGTCACTAATCCCACAAAGATACAGAGACCAAAATAATTCGTCTTTTTTTGCAGCTAAAGAACACTACTTTCTCAATAAAAATGCATGGATAGTGTGCACCCATATGACTTACTTAGGCTCAAGAATGCCACTGTGCATTTTCTTGGGTTCTCAGAAAATGGATAAACTGTAGATTCATATCAGTTATGAAGCACCTGTGATTGTGGTGCATGTAATTTGGCACTAAAGGATCCTACTCTTCCTCATGACTACAAACGTTGAAGTAAATTGTGTAATGATCGGAAAGGATCATGTGTGCACTGACTCCACAGCACTGTCTAGTTATGTTCATCTACTTATATTAGCACTATATATCATATTCACACCTCCGACCGGAAATTAGAGATGTGTAGTTTTCCCGAGGAGATTAAAATATTGATGATCTTAAATTAAAATTAGTCTGTCTGCGAAAGATACAGCAGTGGTGGGGAGGCTTCAAGAGCCAGATATGAATCAAAATAAGATTGGTAACAGAAATATCCAAAATATGTTTTGATGGTTGGCGTTTACTCGCTTGAGTGTAATTCAACATTAGTTTCCTGAGGATACTTTTGTTTATTTATTTTTTTATAAAATGTTCATTAACAAATGGTGAGCTAGTGTATATATAAATAAACCTGCCCGTTGGAAAATGAAGATTTTTATTCTGTAGATATAATATTAGTGTTGTCGTCAATCACATTCCCATTGTGTGATGTAAGCTTTCTGAACACAGGTAAAATATGGTAAAATTAACAAATATTATCATGACCCTCTTTTAGATTTAGAGTTACTCATATTGGAAAGAAGTCCAGTAATCAAGGGTCACAAGATGACACAAATGTGAGCAGTGAGCCCATTTCTTCAGTCAACAATCCTGAAGATCAGCCAGGGACAAGACCGAAAAATGGCTTTGCGTCACAAGAGTTACACGATCACGAAGCACCACATTTGTCTCAAAATGGACCAGAGACGGTGGGCTTGGCAAAGCTAGCGGTGCAGAATGATTCAGAAATGAAGTGTGTGCAGAATAATAGACTAAAGAAATTGGAGATCAAAATTAAAAAAAACTCTACAAAAACCAAAGGGTCCAAAGAGAGGCGGAGCAGCGCTCCGGAGCAGACGGTGGCACAGCGGCAAAGGGAAAACATAATCGAAATGAAAACAGGGGAACGTAAAGAAAAAAGTTCTGTAGTATCAGAGAAGCCAGTGAAACAGGTAATCCCTTACACATGGCAATGCTTTTTATGTATTGGAATTATGTTCATTTTTACTTGTAATTAGCAACTGTAACTGTCTGTCACTGAGAGGGCCATAGCAATTTGCAGCTGTGTATAATTAAGCCCCTAGAAATAGAACAAGAGAAGAAATTACACATTATGCATTGTGAGTTGTGGAAGAAAGTGTAGTTTTATATAGATATAAAAACAACAAATAGTTTGATGTATTCTTTTTTCTTTATATCTGTATGGTGTATTATCTGCTATATAAGTAGTTTTGTTATTTTTGGATCCAAAGCAATCTTTTTTATAACCAATGCCATATACAAGGCCAGGCACCAACATTGTCCATAGTGTACATTTACTTGACTTTAACATCTAACAATGCACAGACACACTCTGTTAATGAATAGGTCTTTGTATGGGCCCTGATGATATTTATTATAGCTTTATCATACTAAGTACAAATGTAACTTATTGAGCCTTTCTTCATAACTAAAACTTTCCATTACCCTTATTAGTTTTGTAGCCCTTCTCTGCACTCACTCCAGTTCCATAATGTCTTCTTCTTTTTTTTTTTTTTTTTAGAAAAGGTGCCCAGAATTAGACACTTTGCCTTCCTTTACCTATGTGTATCCATAAAGATAAAGGACAAAAGAAACAGTATTTTTTACTTCCACTGAAGAAGCAAAAGTCTTAAAAAGAAATCTCTAGAGCTAATCTCGACATATACTGTTTAATAATGAGTTCCCAAAATCTTTTAATGTGGCATGATATCTTAATGAGGTTTTTGTTTCATTGTTATTTGTAATTATGTTGTTTTTATGGTTATCTATCCATCTGTTTATTGAGAAATAGTATACAATATTTATTATATCCATATTATATATTAACAAACGTGTATCTATGAAATTGATTATGCATTTAGTTAGGGCAGTATTTTCAAACTCATTACTATTCCTGGCTAAAAAGCGAATAGGTTATATATATTATATTATGTTACCTGATAAAAGTAAAAATGGCTATACCTCAACATTAAAAATTGGGAGAATACTGTTCTAGAATGCAGACCTCAATAACAGCAAGCTTACATGCGATAACAATTGGATCCATCAATTTGCCAGTACAGCAGATCTTAAAAGTATTTTTAGCCAAACAGATCAGATTTCTGTGGACACAGGAGGATCACACTATTCTTCTTAAAGTTTGGAAAATAACATTAGGATGAGTCACAAACACTCACATTAGACGTGTAACTCTGCTACGGTGGCCAGTCTTTAGTCCATGCACTGTACAGCAAAGTCTTATAAGGTCATCTGTATCAGAATGCTATATGGTAGACATTTGCCCCACTGGTAGTGAGTGATCTTAAGTTTACTGGAACAGAGCCCAAACCTTACGAAGCCTGCATTTCATCAGCAGTTACTAATGGCTTTTAATGGCTCTTTCAGCTAACATGCGGCCTAGAACAAAAGAACAAAGTTTACAATTTGTATTAAACGTGACCTTTAAAACATGCACACCCCTCTCTTGTTCTCCACCAAGGAGAAACTTGTATTGCTTAACAAACTATTTTAAGCCACAAGACTACATCATAATTACTGTAGCTTTACAAAGGAATCTACTAAGCAAAATGTAAATTGTGTAGCAAGCCAGGATTATGATTATGAACCTTGCAAATAAGATGTTTTGTTCTCTAATACATGTCTTTTGTATATAATAATATAATATTGTGTATAGATATTGTTTATGAATTGTATTACTAAATTGTGTATAAAACTGGCATTACTACAAGATAATTTGCCAGATTTTCCAATTTTTATATTTTTTTCCCCATTTCTTATTGCAAAATAATAGTTTTTTTTGTTCAGTTAGACGTATTATTGCTGTTACACACTGTTAACTGATTTTATTTGGTTGTTTTATAGGCCAGTAAAAAAGACTCCACTTGCAAGCAATGAGAAGTAAGTAATTAGCAGAGCTGGATAAATAATGGCAAACTATATTGTTTTTTAATTACATTTCTACACTGGGAAAAAACCTCAGAAGAGAAAAAATAATGTGCTTCTGACAACAACATGAACTAAAATATCCTGTAAAGAAAACTCTTATATACTTGTAAATTTAGCTAAAATGTGTCTTTTGTGAGTACTTCTTGTATTTTTGTAACCGATTGAATATAGTTTTCACGGCAACAATATTATTAGTTCATAAACATCTAAATTGCAGATTGCACGATAAGACACGCACATTATGTATATTCAAGCTTGTTTTTTCTTTAACTTGTATTTTAATTGTTTGTTTTTTTGCTTATGGTATATTTTCATGCATTCGTGTCCTGCAGAAGACCTTAGCAATAAAGGCAAAAAATATATAGTACTAGATATACACCATGTGCACAATGGGAGTTCAGTATTCAAATAGCCAAACAGGATATAAACAGTCAAAATCAAAAATAGAAAAACACAAAGGTGGGACAGCTACAAAATGACCTCAAACTTTGCCACAGTTTTGGCTAATAATCTTCCCCAAATATCTATGCAGCAGTTATTCCTGCACACCCTAAAGAATGTAAAACAATACAATTTAGAGCTTAAAGGGTGAGGGAAATGAAACAGAAGGGTAGAGTATGCCCCAAATAGATAGGACTTGAAATTCATCAATTTTGTGGGGAACCTTGTCTGTCTGTTTTGGGCCCTAAGTGGACATTTATTTGAATTTCTGATGGACAATTTAATAATGTTCTATGGACCTTCACAGATTTTGCAATGCAAAATGATGCCCTATCCCTGCAACGGACACTGGTGTCCTATCCCTGCGATGGACACTGGTGTCCTATCCCTGCGATGGACACTGGTGTCCTATCCCTGCGATGGACACTGGTGTCCTATCCCTGCGATGGACACTGGTGTCCTATCCCTGCAATGGACACTGGTGCCCTATCCCTGCAACGGACACTGGTGCCCTATCCCTGCAACGGACACTGGTGCCCTATCCCTGCAACGGACACTGGTGCCCTTTCCCTGCAACGGACACTGGTGCCCTATCCCTGCAACGGACACTGGAGCCCTATCCCTGCAACGGACACTGGTGTCCTATCCATTCAATGGACACTGGTGTCCTATCCCTGCAATGGACCCTGGAGTCCTATCTCTGCAATGCACCCTGGAGTCCTATCCCTGCAATGGACACTGGTGTCCTATCTTTGCAATGGATCCTGGTGTCCTATCCCTGCAATGGACCCTGGAGTCCTATCCCTGCAATGGACCCTGGAGTCCTATCCCTGCAATGGACCCTTGTGTCCTATCCCTGCAATGGACCCTGGAGTCCTATCCCTGCAATGGACCCTGGAGTCCTATCCCTGCAATGGACCCTTGTGTCCTATCCCTGCAATGGACCCTGGAGTCCTATCCCTGCAATGGACCCTTGTGTCCTATCTTTGCAATGGATCCTGGTGTCCTATCCCTGCAATGGATCTTTGTGTCCTATCCCTGCAATCGACCCTTGTGTCCTATCTCTGCAATGGATCCTGGTGTCCTATCTCTACAAAGGACCTTGCAATAGACTCTTTGCCTATCTTTGTACATCACATTATGACATATTTTATGACACAAGTTGCAACTTTCTGCCTTTTTATTTTGCAGTTTCTTCACTCTGCTTTGGCTGCCAGCTGATTCATTACACTAGGAAGAAAAGTGTTCGATCAATATTAATGAAACTCCACGTCCAAGAAATAATGGTTTAATTGGATATGCTCACTTGCATCGGAGCCAAGAGAGGGTTAATAAGATCCAATTGAGGGATTTTTTATTTTTTTTTATTTCTCGGAAGACAACTTCGGGTCTACTCAGCAGAGAGAGACTAGCAGGGAATTGAGATGGGAATTTTAAACTCTAGGCCAAAGTAGCCAAGCTGGAACAATTCTCGATTGCAACTGAATGGGAGAATTTTTTTGGATAATTGGGCCTTAAGTTTGAAATTCCCATCTCCATTCCTGCAATTACCTCTCTATTGAGTAGACCCCCAAATCATGGTTAAATGTACAGACATTTATGGATGAATTATCTGTTAAACTAAACTTGCACTGAGGAAAATGTCATGCGTCCATTAAGTATCCTTCTAACTCGCTGTTCATGGTCTGGGTGTTAAGCCATTTTACCAAAACAGTAAAGACTTGCTATTGTGTGAAGTTTTGAATTATGGACTATTTTTTTTTTACCACAGTCTTCATTGGTCTCTGAATTTACTAAATTCTTCTGCTTAACTTGATTATTTTATAATATGTAAACATTTCCTAACTCCGTCGCCTAAAAATAGTTTTTATACTGTGACTGTAGAGAATTAAAAAAAAAAAAAAAGATCAAACATTATCTATACATTTTGTTATGAATAAGATAACTTCTCTGTGGTGTCTTCTGCTTATGACATCACATGGGGCTTGATATGCAAATGAGCTACTTTCAACATGAACATTTTCACTCATTTTTTATTTTCTTCTTTTGCAGTATAACCAATGACTAGTCAAGGGAGTTCATTTAAGTTATGCAATAATACACTGATAAACAGAACTCTTCCTTCATTGCTATTGATCTGAGAGACATTTCTTTTGTACCTCAAAATATATTTAAATAGGGCCTAAAACCTCTACTTTTAATTAGACAGAAGTGAGCTTCTGTCTGATCTAAATGGCTTTTGAACAATCCTAGGAGAAAGAACCATTCAAAAATGATCACGCTTCTCTTTGAGACGTCCAGGCTGCCATCTTGTGGAGCTGCTGCTCCGTGACAGAGAGTGCTGGTTGGTGTGTGGGAGAAGCTGTTTATCATAAAGGAAAGAGGGGCGGTCCTGGAATGATCCCTCTAATAGTAATCCCCTAACCCAGTGAATAATTTTTGAATTGTGCACCTCCTATCTCAGTAAAAAATATTTTAAGGTTTAGTGCCTATTTAAAGAAACTGTCAATCTAAACATTGCTTATACTGTGAACATAGAGAATACAAAATGCTGAAAAATGATATAAACATTGTGTTAGCAGAATAGCATGCAAATGCACAAAACTAGAGGAAAATATGGATATCTGTGGTGTCTCCGGTTTATGACATCACCTGTGGCTTGATATGCAAATTAACTTACTGTATTTGCTTGAATATAAGACATGGTTTTTTTCAGAGCAAATGTTCTGAAAAGACCCCTCATCTTATATTCAAATTCGTCTTAAAGTCTGAGCTCAAATCGAGAAACAGAGCTGCAGACATCCTCCGCTGCTGCCTGGCATGTCCGTCGGGACTTCTATGATGAAGCCGGAAGGTCATGTGACCCTCAGGCTTCATCATAGAAGTCCTGGCGGAAGTGCCAGGCAGCAGCGGAGGATGTCTGCATGTATCGTGCAGACATCCCCGGCTACCCCCACTAGCAACCAGGGAGAGGGGAGACAACGTTGGGGGGAGGGAGGCAGGTGGGGGAGGGGGAGAGAGACAACGTTGGGGGGGGGGAGAGGGAGGGGAAGAGAGGCAACGTTGGGGGGAGGGAAGGGGGAGAGAGGCAATGTAGGGGGGAGAGAGGCAATGTTGGGGGAAGGAGGGAGGGTGAGAGAGGCAGCGTTGGGGGGAGAGAGGCAGCGTTGGGGGGAGAGAACCAGCATTGGGCAAGTCTGGGGGGGAGCGGGAGAATTGGACAAATCTGGGGGATACTGGCTGCATTGGCACATAAAAGAAGATAAAAACAAGAAATGCATTTTTTTTATATCATCATTTTTATTAAATATGAAAAAGCAATTTACATGTGAAAATATACAAATTAAACTTTTTTCCTATAGGGTAGTCTTATATTCAGGCTTTTAGTTTTTTCCTAAAGGAATATCCAAAGTTTGGGGGGTCGTCTTATAATCAAGGTCGTATTATATTCGAGCAAATATGATATTTTCAATGGGAAATAATATCATAAGCACACACCAAAGGCACATTTACAACACTTGTTTTTCTTATTTTATGTATTTACTTGCAGTTCTGCACACACAATTTTTAGATCATTTTTCATAATTTTTTAGTTTGTACATTCACAGTATAAGCAACGGAGCTCTGCTTCATTAGCCGCACCTCAAACTGGTCCATGCATGGGAGGCAGTATTGGGGAACAAAGTTCCTAACACAGAATGGTGTTGCTCTCGTGCACATATCCACTCCTCTACATTGCGCATGAGGTCATGCGCATGGGTCAGAGGGAGGGAAGAAGCGCACCGGCAGCTGGAAGATAACTGGGAGCCCACAGCCTCGGGGATCAAGGAGCCCACACCCCGTTTAAAAAGAAAACAAAAACTGGTGTGTGTGTGTAAATGTGAGTGTGTGTGTGTGTGTATAAATGTGTATGTGTGTGTGGGGTTAGTGTATTTATATGTATGTATGTGTATGTGTGTGTGGGGTAAGTGTATGTATATGTATGTATGTGTATGTGTGTGTGGGGTAAGTGTATGTATGTATGTGAGTGTATGTATGTGTGTATAAATGTGTATGCATGTATCTATTTGAGTGTGTGTGTATAAATTTGTATGTGTGTGTGTGGTAAATGTATGTGTGTATGTGAGTGTGTCTATAAATGTGTGTGTGGGGGGTAAGTGTATGTGTGTGAGTGTGTGTATAAATGTGTGTGTGAGGTAAGTGTATGTATTTGTGTGTGTATAAATGTGTATGGTAAGTGTGACTGTGTATGTATGTGTGTGTGTTTGTAGTTAATGTGACCACTGCATATTAGTGTGAATTTTATATATATATATATATATATATATATATATATATATATATATATATATATATATATATACACACACACATATATATATATATATTTATATATATATATATATACATTTATGTATATAATTCTCTGAATTAATGAATAATGAATGCAGCCCACACTCACATACATTTCTAGCGAAGTGGCCCTTTGCAGAATAAACTTGGATACCCCTGGTATAAGCAGTGTTTAGGTTGACACAGTCCATTTAAGTTAAATTCTCTTTCTGAAAGAGAAACAAAATTGTGGTGCAATTTCCAACAAAGAGACCAAATTCCTAATTTCTAGGATTATGTGAAATCATTTTTGCTGCTTTAAATGAAGAAATAAATATGATTGTTAAAGGATAACCCTGATTTATTTGTGCATATTAACGTTAAGTCTAAAAATGTACTTATTTATTAAAACTTGAAAACCTCTGTTGCAAATATATTTACGTTACTCCCAAAAATACATTTGCAAATACTGCCGATCCTCCCACTCTCAGAGTTTGGATGACTTTCTGACAATTTAACAATGTTTTAACAAAGAAATAAAAGAAATATTTTTATTGTTTCAAAAAGCATAGTATCCCAAATACTAACTACAACTGCAATGTGTGCCAACATATACAGCACAAGATGCAGTACAGAGTATACGCCTGAAGATGTTTTTCCACCACGGACACATATAACTTTTACATGTTCCCCTACAAAAAGTAGGATGCAAGGGTGTCCGAGTGGAATCAGTTACTTAATTAAGAGAGGATCCTATTGGAACTACCTTTGGTTCCAATAGAAATATAAAAGTCATCTGTGTCCTTCAAAAAAATTAGCCGTACATACATTGGCTCGCATGAATCAAAAGTAGAAGTTGGGGTCAATGTGAGATTGAGAGGAATGGATGCGATTTAGTGACCTATTAATAGTTATACATTCAGAACAAAAGCAACATATGTATGGGCGCAAATTTAATTATATGTTGAAATTAATGGGTTTTATTGCTGGATTAAAAGAATTTGAACCACACTCAATATTCTGTGTTCTTTGAAAAGAGGGATAGAAGAATAGTAAGGACTTATTCTTTGATTCTGTACGTTTACTTTAGGATCTACTCAGTATAGACCAATCTGGCCAGAAATAGAGCCAGATCGGGCAAAGTAACCAAATTTCTAAAATTACCGAAATTTCAGCTCCTCAATCTCATTCAGAAACTGGAAACATCAGAAGTATTCAGACTGAGCCAATTTCACCATGAAAAGCATAGATCATTGGGTTGGAAACCAATGCCATGGATTTTCATCTTCCCAATATTTGGCGAAACCCCCCCAAACATGCTGCTGATTCACTTTATTTTAATATTTGCACTTTGTTCTAGTAGTGAAACACTAGTTGTTTTTGGCTCTGCTCGTTCTATCACATACAGGTGCATTTTATTACTTTTGTCTGCTGTATACTACGAAGTCGGGAAACATATATGAAATCTAGACCAATGCAGTTGGAAAAATTCTCCAATACGACTGAGTGGAAGAATTTTTACAACTCAGCTGCTTTGGCCTTAAGTTAACTCATAGAAACAAAAAATTGTGACCATTTTTTTCTAAATAGATAGTGACAACAGATAAAACTGCACCAAGCTGTCTTTAGAATGTACAAATCCATGTGCTGACAAGTGCAAACATTAGGCATTAATGGTTGAGTTGGAAAGATAAACAAGTTGGACATGTTTTCCAACTCACTTTTGACATCACTTGTCAGTTCACTTGTCTATTTTCTACTTGTCCATTGTGACAGGCTTTGAATGATGGCTGGTATCATATAATGGGATTTCAGGCGTCACGTTGTTGTTGCGCATACTTTGGAATTTCGGAAGGGCTTCACCAATCAGAGACCTCCACATCTCCTCCAGTATACAACATAAGGCATGGCAGGAGCTCGATTACATGAAATAGAACATGTTCTTTTGTTGCATACAAGATTAACGAAAAAATATAATAAATATAATCCTGGCGAGGATGGCACTGGTTGCCTACATATCCCATGGTGCTCTGTCGGTCATAGGAAGGGACATACAAAGTTTCCATAACAGGACACCAGTGCCCATGGCCAGGTCATACCCATGGTCATAAGGTTTATGGAGCCTCTAGTCATAGGCTGGCATCAACACTGTTCACATTGGACATTTACTGGGCTTGATGTTCTATGGACCTTCAGGGATCTGGCCAATGGTGTCCCGGTACAGACACTTTGCCTATCCCTGATCATTGAATATGGCATTCCTAACCATCTCCGCTGCCGCAGTTTATGTGAAATTTGTGAATGAAATCCAGTCCTTTATGCTTATTTTTTTGTCTTATAAATCACGTGTACTAAAGAGTGTAAAACCACTTGCAGCTTTAAAATAATGCTTTTGGGCTTTTTGAGGCTTTGCAAAGGACCCTCTTTGTCTTTAAGGCTGGTGAGGTAGCGCAGTTGGTAAATGACCTGACCACAGAGCCTGCTCAAACCTCAAGTCCACAGCGACAACTCTCAAAATGAACGTCAACCTCCAAAGTCAACATCCTCAAGCTAATCTCGAATTCCGTGAACAGACCCCTGAGAGTTGACAGGCTAGAGAGCTCAACTAGCTGGATACAATATGACTGTGCGTTTTTTTTGGTTTTCTATGTGATTGTGAGACTTATGAGTCTGTCTTTTTATTTGAGATGTTAGAGGCTTGGCGCTACCATATGAGCAAATTATGCAGCTACTTAGGGCCATTTTTGCTTATGGTCGTTCCCCGATGACTTACTCAGGCAGATGGTTAGATGGTGCAAATAGAGGACACGTTCTCCATCTGGTTTTCCTCTTAGGGCCTCAAAAACGAAGAAACATCCCTGGTTTTGTAGCATCTTTTAAAAAGGCAGCTGCAGGTAGTCTCTTATCTATATGTTGTACATGCTTCTATACAAGACACTGCACATACCGCTGTGAGACTAGATAGTGACATAATCATTAGCTGCTTCATTGATCCCAGTAATAACAAAATTAGCCTTTAAAAAAGCATAATCACATTAAAAAATATAAGTTGTTGAAAGGTTCACATCAAAGTTTATTTTACTTTTCGCTTCATTTTATTTTTTAAATGAAATCTAAACCATGTAATTTCTAAGTCGGTTTAGCTATCTGGGGAATCATTCTGGGGAATCAGTTGTGATTATAACACATTCTCTGTTATTTTCCATTGTGACGATCTGGATATGGCTTTCTGGGCTTTGTTTCAAAAGTGATTAAATCTGTCTTAAATTAAAGGACACGGGTTAGCATAGATAAATACTACAGAGTACTCTCACAGCTTGATCTGCTCTCTAGTACCAAAGTGATAAACTCCACTGCATGAACTGGCTATCACTGTCACCATAATAATTATAATTATAATAATAACTAGTATTTATTTAGTGCCTTTCTCCCAGTGGGACTAAAAGCGCTCTCGGAATGAACCAAATCTCACACAAGAACATGTGGAACACCAGAACAAGCTTATCAGACATTGGGCCTTTAAATTTGATTCTATTGATCCCATATATGAGGCGTATGGGTGCCTAGCATTTCAACTTGTGGATAAGTGAATTTACAAGTTAAAAGAAGTGCAACCCTAGCCCCTTGAGGAGAGTGGACTAGGGGGCAATTACCCCTTTTTCTAACCCTTGTGCTGGTGAGTGTCCATTAGTTTATTAAGTGAGGTTACCAACCTCAACTAATGTACTAAGGGATGGGACACTTAATCGCGGATGCATCCGCTTCACCGCCATCACTTCACCACACGACAGCTCGTCGCGGGATATTTCATCGCTAAAGGTGAGTTTTAATGTGTTAGAGTTAGAAGATAGAGTGTTACAATTAGAATTTTAGTATTGGGGTTTAGGGTGGTTAGAATTAGGGTTTAGGGGGTTAGAATTAGTTTTTAAGGTTTAGGGGGTTAATTTTAGTATTAGGGTTTAGGGGGTTAGTATTAGGGTTCGGGGGTTAGTATTAGGGTTTAGGGGGTTAGTATTAGGGTTCGGGGTTAGTATTGGAGTTTGGGGGTTAATTTTAGTATTGGGGTTTGGGGGTTAATTTTAGTATTAGGGTTTGGGGGGGCACTTTGGGGAGGGGGAATCATTTATTAGAGGGGTATTTTATTTTAACTGGTACGTTTGTACCAGTTCAGTTCACTCAACTGCCAGATCACAGTTCAGTTCACTCAACTGCCAGCTCTTACATAGCCGCGTCCGCAATGAAACGGCTGCGTTATTCTTCATTGCTGACAGTTTAGCGTTCTAACTGCCGCGCTAAACTGTCAGCGATGAAGTCGCCGAACTGAAGTGTCCTAGACCCAATGTACTATTCAAGTTGAGCCAGTCTTTTGCTTCATATAGAGCATCCTTACTTGACTTTACTATTTTCTTTCTCCAGTTTGTTTATCTGCATTTAATTTTACTCAAGAAACTGAAATAAAGGAATAAAAAATATATATTTATACATCGCAGTATTGATTGATTGAAAATGAAAAGATCCAATCCCATGAAGTTCAACCCTTTGCCTATCCTTGCACCTGTTGTTGAACCAAAAGAAGGTGAAACATCCCAAATGAAGATTTGATCGCTATAAACTGAAGACTGACAAAATTTCTTAAAAAAACCCTGATAATAAATCATCTATTTTCTTGATCCTCCCCCCGGCATTGACGGTAACCTTTAAAACCATATGTGTGTAATAAACATGAGTTATACAGGTACAGCTATATAGTACTAGAAATCTAAATATTGGCGCTAAGCTGGATCCTTGTCTGGAACTGACTTCATGGAGAATCCAACTATGCCTTCCATGTTGCGGTGCTGTTTTCTTACAGGTTCACTAACCTGCCTTTCATGGTTGAGATGTGGCACCTACAATCTAAACCTACAATCAGAGGCGTCGCTAGGGGTGGGCTACTGGGGCTATAGCCCCGAGTCCCCCCTTCATAGCCCCGAATGGAGACTCTGGGGCTAAAGTATTCTTTAGCCCCGAGACTCCAGGGCTATAAATATAAAAAAAAAAAAAAAAAAATCCCCCGGTGAGCTTTCCTCCGTCTGGGACATAGTCCCAGAATCGGAGGATTAACCTCACGCGGGGGTGAGGACCGATCGGGAGGAGAGGCTGCTATAGGGAGCTTGCTCCCTAGCCTCTCCTCCTGGCCATAAAGATCACAGCGCGACGGGGGCAAGCTCTGCCCCCGTCGCGCTGTGTCAGCTGCTTGCCGGATGTCAGGTGGACGGACATCCGGCAGAAGGTCCTGGATGACGGACCAAGTGTAAGGTAAGTAAAAAAAAAAAAAGTGTGACTGTGTATGGGTGTCTAGGTGTGTGTGTGTGTGTCAGGGTGTCTAGGTGTGTGTGGGTATTACTGGGTTCTGAGTGGCACAATATCCTTGGGCTATGACTGGCACAATATTATTGGGCTATGATTGGCACAATATTACTGGGTTCTGAGTGGCACAATATTCTTGGGCTATGATTGGCACAATATTACTGGGTTCTGAATGGCACAATATTACTGGGCTATGATTGGCACAATATTACTGGGTTCTGAATGGCACAATATTACTGGGCTATGATTGGCACAATATTACTGGGTTCTGAATGGCACAATATTACTGGGCTATGATTGGCACAATATTACTGGGTCCTGAGTGGCACAATATTCTTGGGCTATGATTGGCACAATATTACTGGGTTCTGAGTGGCACAATATTCTTGGGCTATGATTGGCACAATATTACTGGGTTCTGAGTGGCACAATATTCTTGGGCTATGATTGGCACAATATTACTGGGTTCTGAATGGCACAATATTACTGGGCTATGATTGGCACAATATAACTGGGTTCTGAGTGGCACAATATTCTTGGGCTATGATTGGCACAATATTACTGGGTTCTGAGTGGCACAATATTCTTGGGCTATGATTGGCACAATATTACTGGGTTCTGAGTGGCACAATATTCTTGGGCTATGATTGGCACAATATTACTGGGTTCTGAATGGCACAATATTACTGGGCTATGATTGGCACAATATAACTGGGTTCTGAGTGGCACAATATTCTTGGGCTATGATTGGCACAATATTACTGGGTTCTGAGTGGCACAATATTCTTGGGCTATGATTGGCACAATATTACTGGGTTCTGAGTGGCACAATATTCTTGGGCTATGATTGGCACAATATTACTGGGTTCTGAGTGGCACAATATTCTTGGGCTATGATTGGCATAATATTACTGGGTTCTGAATGGCACAATATTACTGGGCTATGATTGGCACAATATTACTGGGTTCTGAGTGGCACAATATTACTGGGTTCTGAGTGGCACAATATTCTTGGGCTATGATTGGCACAATATTACTGGGTTCTGAGTGGCACAATATTCTTGGGCTATGATTGGCACAATATTACTGGGTTCTGAATGGCACAATATTACTGGGCTATGATTGGCACAATATTACTGGGTTCTGAGTGGCACAATATTACTGGGCTATGATTGGCACAATATTACTTGGTTCTGACTGGCACAATATTCTTGGGCTATGATTGGCACAATATTACTGGGTTCTGACTGGCACAATATTACTGGGCTATGATTGGCACAATATTACTGGGTTCTGAGTGGCACAATATTCTTGGGCTATGATTGGCACAATATTACTGGGTTCTGAATGGCACAATATTACTGGGCTATGATTGGCACAATATTACTGGGTTCTGAGTGGCACAATATTACTGGGCTATGATTGGCACAATATTACGTGGTTCTGACTGGCACAATATTCTTGGGCTATGATTGGCACAATATTACTGGGTTCTGAGTGGCACAATATTACTGGGCTATGATTGGCACAATATTACTGGGTTCTGAGTGGCACAATATTCTTGGGCTATGATTGGCACAATATTACTGGGTTCTGAGTGGCACAATATTCTTGGGCTATGATTGGCACAATATAACTGGGTTCTGAGTGGCACAATATTCTTGGGCTATGATTGGCACAATATTACTGGGTTCTGAGTGGCACAATATTACTGGGTTCTGAGTGGCACAATATTCTTGGGCTATGATTGGCACAATATTCTTGGGCTATGATTGGCACAATATTACTGGGTTCTGAGTGGCACAATATTCTTGGGCTATGATTGGCACAATATTACTGGGTTCTGAGTGGCACAATATTCTAGGGCTATGATTGGCACAATATTACTGGGTTCTGAGTGGCACAATATTACTGGGTTCTGAGTGGCACAATATTCTTGGGCTATGATTGGCACAATATTACTGGGTTCTGAGTGGCACAATATTCTTGGGCTATGATTGGCACAATATTACTGGGTTCTGAATGGCACAATATTACTGGGCTATGATTGGCACAATATTACTGGGTTCTGAGTGGCACAATATTACTGGGCTATGATTGGCACAATATTACTTGGTTCTGACTGGCACAATATTCTTGGGCTATGATTGGCACAATATTACTGGGTTCTGAGTGGCACAATATTACTGGGCTATGATTGGCACAATATTACTGGGTTCTGAGTGGCACAATATTCTTGGGCTATGATTGGCACAATATTACTGGGTTCTGAATGGCACAATATTACTGGGCTATGATTGGCACAATATTACTGGGTTCTGAGTGGCACAATATTACTGGGCTATGATTGGCACAATATTACGTGGTTCTGACTGGCACAATATTCTTGGGCTATGATTGGCACAATATTACTGGGTTCTGAGTGGCACAATATTACTGGGCTATGATTGGCACAATATTACTGGGTTCTGAGTGGCACAATATTCTTGGGCTATGATTGGCACAATATTACTGGGTTCTGAGTGGCACAATATTCTTGGGCTATGATTGGCACAATATAACTGGGTTCTGAGTGGCACAATATTCTTGGGCTATGATTGGCACAATATTACTGGGTTCTGAGTGGCACAATATTCTTGGGTTCTGAGTGGCACAATATTCTTGGGCTATGATTGGCACAATATTCTTGGGCTATGATTGGCACAATATTACTGGGTTCTGAGTGGCACAATATTCTTGGGCTATGATTGGCACAATATTACTGGGTTCTGAGTGGCACAATATTCTAGGGCTATGATTGGCACAATATTACTGGGTTCTGAGTGGCACAATATTCTTGGGTTCTGAGTGGCACAATATTCTTGGGCTATGATTGGCACAATATTACTGGGTTCTGAGTGGCACAATATTCTTGGGCTATGATTGGCACAATATTACTGGGTTCTGAGTGGCACAATATTCTTGGGCTATGATTGGCACAATATTACTGGGTTCTGAATGGCACAATATTACTGGGCTATGATTGGCACAATATTACTGGGTTCTGAGTGGCACAATATTCTTGGGCTATGATTGGCACAATATTACTGGGCTATGATTGCCACAATATTACTGGGTTCTGAGTGGCACAATATTACTGGGCTCTGAATGGTACAATATTCCTGGGCACTGAGTGGCACAATATTACTGGGTTCTGAGTGGCACAATATTACTGGGCTATGTTACTGGGCTATGATTGGCACAATATTCCTGGGCTCTGAGTGGCACAATATTCCTGGGCTTTGAGTGGCACAATATTCCTGGGCTCTGAGTGGCACAATATTACTGGGTTCTGAGTGGCACAATATTACTGGGCTATGATTGGCACAATATTACTGGGCATCTGATTGGCACAATATTACTGGGCATCTGATTGGCACAATATTCCTGGGCTCTGAGTGGCACAATATTCCTGGGCTCTGAGTGGCACAATATTACTGGGTTCTGAGTGGCACAATATTACTGGGTTCTGACTGGCACACTATTACTGGGCTCTGACTGGCAAAATATTACAGGCATCTGACTGGCACACTATTACTGGGCTCTGAATGACACAATATTCCTGGTATCTGACTGGCACAATATTACTGGGCTCTGAGTGGCACAATATTACTGGTATCTTACTGGCACAATATTACTGGGCTCTGAATGGCACACTATTCCTGGTATCTGACTGGCACAATATTACTGGTATCTGAAAGGCACAATATTACTGGTATCTGACTGGCACAAAATTACTGGGTTCTGAGTGGCACAATATTCCTGGTATCTATAATTGTACAATTTTCAAACACTGAAAAATTTGTGGGTGTTTTCTTACATTTTTATTATGGGGGTAGGGGGGTGCAACACTCAGGGTCCGCCCCGGGTGCCAAATGCTCTAGGTACGCCCTGTGTGTGACCGAGCTCATCTGGGCTCTAGCCCCAGATCATCCGAAGACCTAGCAACGCCCCTGCCTACAATCCTTGATGGTCAAGGTAACTCTCTCCACAGCTGTGTCTAGCCATGTGCTTGATTCTCAGCCTACAACAGCTTCTTCCTGTGCAACTCTCATTGGCAGATTATGGTGTCTTTTACCTGTGCTGAACGCAAGCCTGCATCTACTACTATTGTGTACTGAATTTGCACTGACTGACCTCTGCTAGCTCGTTCTATCCATTGACCTTGGTTTGTTTGACTACTCCTGTGCTGCTTATGTCTGCTCCCAGCAATTCATCCCTGCTGCTTTCTCTAAGACCAGGCAACCACTCAACTCTCAGGGCCTCAACCATCTACGAAGCATGTGATTTTTATTGGCAGAAATCCTAGCTGACCCAGCTGCTTGGATCTAAATCTGGGGTTGTTTATCTGTTGTTAACTTTCCTCCAAATATTACCTGTGCAATGGTTGGTACGTGATGTCTACAGTGTCCTTTGGATGTCTAGTGCTCTTATTGAGAGCTACACATAGTTATCAAAAAATGTATCAAATAAAGTGTCCTATCCAGCTCCACACTATGATGTTAATTATTTACAGAGTTGAGAAACTATAGTTAGGCATGGTATCCTGACAGTGCTGCCAATGAATATTGGTGTTGGTAAAAATTAAAAATTTCCAAGGGAGTCGACTAACCAAGAAATAAACTCATCTAGTAGAACAAAAGCTTAGCACATCCAAAAGAGATTAAAATAACAAGGCTTACGGAGATTAACACATGTTTAAACCAGTAAGCAAGAGATTTGGGGAGAAACTGGTTACAATCTGTTGTTGCCAATAGTCATATCCATGGGTCCAGTAATTCTTTACATTTGTGGTTATATGGTGCAGCCCAGTATGTTTAGATATTAACAGGGGGTTATTTAGGAACCACTATTTAATACGCAGCAGATGACCAAGCGACCAGGTTCAACACTGGGGCAACATTTCAAAGTTTTCCTACTGCAATGTGGAATTTATAACCTCTTTAATTTCCAACAGCACAGAGCTCAGATCTCCTCCTGTCACTATGAATACCAGTTACAGGAACACTGTGTATTTGGATAACTGCTAAAATACACAATACCCCGTATGCATGCGGGAAGGGGGAAGAGAAAGGAGATTAATCACAGCTGAAACAGTTGAGGTATTGTTTTGAGTAGCTGGTCTCTTCAATGCCAGAATGAATAAAGCACTGAGTAAATGTAACAATGCCCTGGGAAGGCAACAAGAAAAGGGTTATTAAGAGTGACAGTACAAACAGATCAGGGAGCTCACCAAAGATTATATGGCTTTTTGATTGTTTTTTTCCCCCTGTAAATTAACAGAGATCAGTAACAAAAGGAGCACGAGGATGATTAAACAGAGTAAGAAAGGCTGCTTCATGACAAAATGAGAATCTCGGATGGCTGCTTTATCTGTATAAAACCATAACTATTCTCTGATGGACTGCTAGTAATGGAAACATTGTACCATGGTACCAAGTGTTTGGATTAATAAACAAAGCTGATACAGAGTAAAGGCTTTTTTTTTTTTTCTTTAACATGTCAGTTCCACTTACAGTGTCCAGAAATATCTTTAGATTTCAGGGATTCAGTTGTTTTTTCTTTATTTGAAACAATACAGTGCTTATCTGTTTTTTCCTCAAGACATCCAGTGTCCTAAAAACTGCATATAAAGTCTAATAACAAGACTCCTGCCCATCTCTCAAATGCCTCCTTTTGGTGTGACATCACAACCCTCCTGCATTCCAAATACTTGAAACAGCAGAGTTCAACAGACTCAGTAATGACTAATTATAACACTTTCTTTGAGGGGAGCACGAAAACAGTTCCACTGTGCACTTCCTGTGTACTCCCTTTTACTGAATTTAGTGAGCATACTGTCTGTGGCATATTAATGGACATACTGGCTGTGGCATATTCATGGGTAAAGTAACAGTGGAATATTATTGGGCAAGCTGTGGCATAATAATGGAAAAACTGATTGTGACAAATTAATGGGCAGACTGTGACGCATGGTGCTTGTGTCCCAGATGACGCAGGCACCAAAATGTCACGTTTCTTTCCTGGCCACTGATCACAAGTGTAGCAGCAAATCCTGAATGTGCAATACAGGTGATGAGGCATGATATACAAATGACTTTTAGAGGGTAGGGGGGCAAGAGGGAGATATGGAGGGTGGGAGGCCCAGAATTGTTTTCAGTAAGGAGCCCTGAAATTTCTGATGGCGACCCTGACTACAAATGATATCCATAATGTAAGGGGAGTATTAGCTAGGGCAGTTGAGATGTGAAATCCACCACTAAAGAAATTCTTGGCCATTATCTAAACATGTTTAGGTTGGATACCTTCATCTAGAATTTGCTTTTATAATCTGCATATCTATGGAAATAGCATCTACTGACACATGGAAATATTGGTTTGTGGTTTTCTCATCCTCATTGAGAGGCCAAAGTAGCAGAGTTAGAAAAAAATGCTCCCATTAAACTGCATTGGAGATGTTTTTCCAACTCTGCTTCGTTAACCTAAAGTTTGAAATTCCCTGCAATTTTCTCTTTATTTTGTAGTACTTAAATCTCAGAATTCATGGTCTGCTCTGTTACTGGACAAGAAAGAGAATTTGAGAAGGTCATCCAAGATGCAAGAGACACCCTAGAAAGTGGAACAAACCGATTGTCCTATACAAGCATATTTATTCAGCTACATTTTTTACACTGCATCCTTAAAATATTATACATAATTATAAAGCAGGAAAATTACCCGCTATCTGTATTCTAAAAGTGCAAAAACAGCGTAATAAACAGGAGGCTGAACGGCGTGAATACTGCTCTTTGGAAGAATATGTACGTTTCTTTGGTAAGCCTGGTCGCTCCCTGTTTATGTGAGCGTACATCTCAGAGATGAGCAAGTCCAGATGCACTATTGATACACAGTGTTCCGTGCTGCTAATCCATCCTTTCCAAGCAGAATGATGTTCCTGGGTGGTGAGTTTATTTCATGCAAGGCACAAGTCACTGATTCAATTTCAAGATATATGCTCCGTTGCACTTGATTCAGACTGTTTTGTTGGAGGTGGAGGTGCCGCCCGCATCTGTAAAATTCAATTAAAGTGCAGTGAACCTAAGTAACACATATCATCATATTTTTTTTATTATTTAGAAAATGTTCTCATACAAGTTCAGACATAGTTATTTGTTTTTAACCAATAGGCATCCAACTATGTCCCGCCAGCTTCTGCTGAACTACAAATCCTATAATTCAAAACTAGCTTTCTAGAATGGCACAGAATCATGGTAGTTGTAGTCTAGCAACAGCTGGAAGGCCGGGAGTGGCCTAAGGTCTGACCACTCTGCATATCCAAAAGAACAATATGCAATTACCAGTAATAATGCAATACTAAATTATATGTATTATACTGTATGGAGTAGTTGCAACAGGCAGTGGTCGGTAGGGGGAAATGGTAAAAGAGAGGCAAGTCATTAGGATATTTCCAACATCTTAAATGTTTTGTAAAGAGCTGGAATCTAGAGGAAATTATAACAGGTCATTATGGAAATGCCTTAGAGGTGTTCGATATGCAAGAGTTAGAATTCAAGAGTGGATGGCATCCAAAGTTAGGGAGAAACTATCTAGGGACGAACTTAGAAATGTGAAATAAATTGCAAGTTGTGAAAAGCTTTGCAAGTGAGAGACGGTATTTTCCATTGAATCCTGAGGGATATAGGCAGTCAGTGTAACGTTTGACATAGAGGTGGGAGGGAGACGACTTACGACTGACACTAGTCTATTGCTGCCTTTTTGAGTCCAACCTGAAGGAAACTATTAAAAGTTGTGAAAATGTACAAAATATAAGAAACAGTTATTAATAGCAGGCCAGCCGATTTAGCTCAAACTCTCAAAAAACAAGTCAATCCATGACTTTTTATTCTCACGTGACAAATTAAGGGAGCATTTTAAATATCAATGACTCAAATTAAATACTCACAGGTCTCAAGCGAGTGGCAGCAAAGTCTGGTGAGCTCTGAGAGCCTCCTGAACCATTTTGTCTAGAGTCTGTAAACAAAAAAAATAAAACAAAGTTTGGGATCAATGCCAATCCTCAGACGTTGAGTTTGAATAAAAAATCTGTAAGATATTTTGTAGGATGTCCCATTTTGTTTTACTAGAATTCTAGAACATCTTTAATATACTGTGATGATTAACAAAGTCCCCAGAAAATACATACATAGCATTTAGGGTTGCCACCTGGCTGGTATTTTACCGGCAGTATGGTAAACAATTGGCTTGAGGCCAATGTTACGTTTATGGCCGGTATTTTTTTGTCGAAAAGGTGGCAACCTTAATAGCATCCCCTTCACATGAACCACACCACTAATTATATACACACCTAACTCAGTTGAACCAGTTGCCCCATGAAGCTGTATTCTCTGGTTGGAGAATGGAGAAAGTGTGGGTGGTAGGAAGGGTGGTGGAGCTGGTGAATGGAGGTCCTGTAGAGAGAGAAACCAAAATGGCGTTGATCTTTATTACCACTCCATATTAATGGTGAGACTCAAACTATTTGATAAGACAACTTATCAAATATTAATATCAAAACTATTTGATCGTGAAAGACAACAGTGCAAGCCATCTCTTGATTTACAGATTTACTGGCAATTAACCCCTTCGCGACCTTATGACGAGTTAACTGGTCATGTAGTTAGGCAGTCTAAAACGGGTCCAGGACCCGGTCGGTTCACATTGACTTTGCTTCTAATTCACTCTCTGTGAGTCACGTACTTATAGTGAAGCACAGAGAGTGACCTTCAAGTGAAAAATGTGTGGGGGGCGGGGGGGGGGGTTAACCCATTCCTTGCTGATCACAGTTTTTAACTTTCCTTCTTCCTTCTTAAGTTTCCTTCTTACTTTATGGCCCTCATTTTGGTTTTTCATTTTTACATTTCTTAAACTTTTTTTATTTTTGTATTTTTAAAGTTTTTTTTATTAAATACATTTTATTGTAATATATTAATTTAATTACAGTTACCTAATTATTTTTATGTGTAGGGTATCAAAAGAAAGCTCTAACTGGCCTTTAAAAAACAACATATAACTTATATGAGTGCGTTAAATGACAAAGAGGAAAATTACGTTTCAACAAACGTATATTAAAAATTGAAAAATCGCTCTGGTCCTTGGCCCAGAAAATCCCTGGTCCTGAAGGGGTTAAGCCAGAAAACATATTTAAAAAATCTGGAACTATGTATGTTAGTATAGGTATTAATATTTATTTAGTGCTTGTTGATCCGAGGAGAAATCAGCCATTTGGAGCATTATAACCAGATGTCATTTGTAAACTACGTCTTACCATAAGTATTTTCTATCTGTTATGTAAATATCCCAATATTATAATAATCCAAATAAGC
Source organism: Pelodytes ibericus (assembly GCA_036172795.1). NCBI lineage: Eukaryota > Metazoa > Chordata > Amphibia > Anura > Pelodytidae > Pelodytes > Pelodytes ibericus. The sequence continues at coordinate 24,306,544 of CM069858.1, read as the reverse complement.
ACAACATTCCATGCCTTCATAGGATAACATAAGACCTGAGCATTGAAACTCACTCAAATCTAATATCATTATATACACATTGGCGTTGACCATCCACATAGAAATTGTACCCAGCTTAATTTATTTATTTTTAATGTTTTAATATTTAAATATTATTAAAAATATTATTAGTTATTTATAAGACTGATAACAAAATATCGATGTCATATCATTGCAAATAAGATATATCACTGTATACACAATGTATTAATATCTTATATAATAAAAATGTTCTTAAAAAAAAATAAAAGAAAGCAGTATTTGTAATTGCTGAAATAGGGGTTTTTATTTTGGATCATCAGCGGTAAACAAGGATTAGGAAAAGGGTTAAACACGATGGACTCAAGTCTTTTTTTTTTCAACCTAAACTACTATGTAACTATAAAATTAAACTGCACCTGATTTGCCTCCGACTCCTCTCCTGATAGTTCTTCCACCACTAGTGAAGGAAAGACTCCAACTCGACCATTGAATTCTCCTTTCCAGAACCCATCGTCAACTCCGCCCTCTTCTTTACGAATGATTTGGATAATGGATCCTTCGGGAAATGTGAGCTCTTCAGCACTCTGGCCTTCGTAGTCATAAAGTGCTCTAGCAAGACAAACTGGAATGACAATGACAAGAATGTTATGGGTCTGTTATAGCCTCTTTAGAAAATTCCCAGTAGTTTCCCAAGATGACAAGTTACACATTTTCCGATGAAAATTAAGCCCTGTGTCAGTCTGAGCCGCCTTATGGTGTTTCCCATTAACATCACTATAGATATCCAGAAGGCGCGCATGCTCCATATGTGCTAGGTCTGCAGTGCACACCTAGCACGGAGTCGCGCTGTATATTTTTCCGGAGTTTGTGTGCTCCGTACCCCAGAAATACATCCGGGAGACAGACGGTACCTGCGAAATCGGCATCAGAGTCACTCGTTCTGTTACCAGTTCGAGCAACGTGAAAAGTATACAAATTTTCGTATTATTTTCTTGCTGGTCGAATTGGCAACAGAGTGAGTGACTGATGCCGAATTCAAAGTTGCCATTGGCCCCTTGGATGTATTCCGTGCATTTTCGGGGGTTTGTGAGCTGTCTGTTTGGAGCACACAAACCCCCAGAAATACACAAAATACATCATGCCCGAGTGACAGGTGTGCTCCGGGCTGGCAGCACACCTGTCACTCAGGGGCATGATACGCCCCTGATATCAAGTGGTATTGTTGCATTTGTTTTGCCAAGGAATAACTTCAGAACCCATAAGGACAACCTGACTTCACAGCTCCCTACTAAATGCCTGTCTCTCCACATATCCTCACACATAACATGTACATAATATTTCTAGATTCTCTGTTTTTTTTTTGTGAAAGGACATCTCATCCTACTAGGATATCAACCTTAAAATCAAGAGTCAAGCTGTTTAACAAACTACATGCTACTAGATTGTAAGCTCTTGCAAACCAGATTATAACAATTCTTATATATGGGTTTTATTTTTTACTGCACCCTGAACTGTAATTGTATTGAAGAATATGTTGGTGCTTTAAAGATAAAAGACAAAATTATTTTTTGGTTAAATACAGGGACAAATAAAATCCTCATTCCAATCCTCTTACAAAATCCTACACGGGACTGAAACTGGGATGTCCATTCACCCATCGCACGGAGTATGATTGTTTTCTTTTCAATATGTCCATTACTAGAAAGAAAGTTTGTATATGATGCAAGATCTAATTTAGGTATACAAAACTCATAAAAAAAAATTAAAAAGGCTGTATAAGTGTTCTGATCCACTTAGAACTCAATCAAAAATACGTGAGTTGGTTATCTGTAAGAATATTACACAGACAGATTATTTACCTCCTGCCCCTGTCCATTGGAACTCAGATATTCCCTCGAGGGTCTTCTCTGTGAGAAGGCCACTGATTTGACCCGTTTGTGACCAGTCCGCTGCCCTTTGGTTTATATGAGCAAGATTCACAAAGGTGATGTACTTCTCTGGTACATAGCCGACCTGTCCACTTTTGTTCCTGGCCTGAAATTCAAATCAGAAGAGTACATTTTGTTACACTTTTAGTCTATTAACAGATAACTTAATTTTAGTTCCATTAGAGCAAGTATTGAATGCTTTTATCTTCTAAACTAATTCAACATCAGACTGTGGTTTTGCACGCTTTAAAAAGCATTGCTTCTGCTCTCTGAGCTTATCACAGCCATAAAGGGATACATCCTGTATAAAGAAGTATTTTTATTGCTCAAACACAGAACCTTAATAAGCAGCAGTAAGTGCTGCTCTAAGAAGGTTGCATCAGTTTCAGCTTAGCATATGAGTCATACACATGTTATCCCTGGGAAATTAGAGACATTATAGTGGGTTTGTAGGTTTCCCAATAATAAACCCTTCCTGTGACCAAGATATATTCACAGATATCTAATCTGGCAGTGTTTTCGTAAATAAGTAAAGATTGGTGAATATCCAACATGCTAAGAAATACTTCTATAACCAACGGATAGTGGGATAACTAATGATTCCTGAAAATGCATTGATCATGATGATTTAGCACACATTTAAAAAAAGTCAATATTTCCAAACTGACCTTGACCCATTCTTCTACATCTCCATCTTCAATTACTTCCAATCGTTCCCCTTGACTGATCGACAGTTCATCTGATTGGGAAGACTGTACGGAAGATACAAAGAACCCAAAAAAAAGCACATTATTTTTTCGAATACTTAATTACGTGTGGAACATCGTGTATCAATGTGGAACGCACAACAAAAACCTTTACCTACACTTTCTAAGCCCTAAGTTAGTATAGAATTCTACTGGTGAGAAAATATACAGCAATATTTTTGTCCCAGATCAAATACTTTACACAGAGTGGTTTCCAGCCTGCAAAGTTCTCTTTCTATGAAAGATGAAAAAAAAAAGTTATTTGAAATGTTTACTAAAGAATACATAGCTCTCTTCTCAAATTAAAAATCAGGAAATCAGTGCTGGCTTGGGACATTTATTCTGTATCCCTCTGGTTCTCTGGTGTAGTAATATCCAAATGAAAAGACTATGTTGTCAAGAAGAGCCTTACTCCAAAAAAGCATTTGAATAAAATCTATAATATGTATACCAATTGACAGGTGAACAATGATGACACTAAGACACTTTATTTATAGGTTATCATGCATTTTGCACTGAGAGAAGCATATTTGAAGGCCTACGCGTTTACGCCTTTGAGGATAAAGCATCTGAGCCATTCATTCAGTGTCACCCTTGTTTCCCAAATGGATCACTTAACGATTTGGATTTCATTTAAAATAATGTTTGCATACCAGTTACGATTGACCACCAATCTGTTCAGTATGCTCCTTTAGTGAAAGAGCTTATAAGCTAGTGCACTGTTCGTGCACTACTGGTTCATCAACCAAACATATTTTCTTCTAACCCAGTAGATATTATATCTTCTCATGTTCATTTGTACATCTGAAATGAATTCACATTATAAAGCGGGTCACAATATATGTATTCTGGTTATCTTAATTTCATTGTACCTGGTAACTGTATAACACTTGACAAGGGGACGGGTATGAACGAGAACCACTCAAACTCAGATTAGATTCCTCAAATATCTCACTGTTGTCATCGCAGTCTTCAAAATCTGTGAAATCAAAATCTTCCATCTAGAAAAACAAACATAAGTAGTAAAAATGTCAATGAGGGTAATGTATGAACCTGACGGAGGTGAAAATAGCACCAAATGGTGGCGCTGTTGCCACGTGTGGCAATGGAGAATGCAAACTCCTGCCGAAACTTAAGACTTAAGAAAATGTAGCGAGCAATCTCCACCACACTCTTTTTGGTGAAGGCACAAATGTCGGAAAAGTCTCCCACCCATTTAAAAAAATTATAATAAACTTTCCGACATATAAAAAAAAAGTCCAGGGTTACATCATAAACTATCTTTTTCACAAATATTATATATATATATCCCACCATCCAGCCCTGTAGAGGTGTCAGTGGCTGTTGGGAAATCAGTGTCAGAGCTCACTGATTTCCCAACAGCCACTGACACCTCTAAGGCACAAAAGAACATTGAGGTCATTCCGTTTCATTCAGAATTTTTCTAGTAAGGTGGGCGATTAAAATGTGGCTACAATTCAGCGGAAGTCATGCACAACTTATCTGTGTAAACAATGTATGTTTAATAGTTTACACAAGGACCCTGCCAAGTTGGCACTCAGGTATTGAGTTGGAATTTACAGCTTCCATTGTATTGGTTACCTAAACATTGTTTATACTCCATCTGTGAAAAAAGTAAAATATATAGAAAATGATTTATACATTGTGGCAGCAGGGAAATAATGTTTTAAATGTCACTTTGATGTCTCCTGTTTATGACATCACCTGGTGGATTGATATGAAAATGACACATTTTACATTGAAAGTAGTTCATTTGCATGTAAAGCCACAAATGATGTCAAACTGGGGACATTATGTAAAAAACACATTTTCTCTGACTAGATCATTTTTATTTCATTATTTTACAGTATAAATGGTTAGGTGTCCATTTAACATTCAACAAGATAAGGTAAAACTCCAGAAGAAAGTCCATAGGATCTACTCAATATATTTATAGGATTATAGGGAATTGAGACAGGAATTTCAAACTTTAGGCCAAAGTTGGAAAAATTGTCCAATGCAGCTGAATGGGATACATTTTTTCAGCACAGCTACTTGGGTCACCCTTTTATTGAGTAGACCTTCATGAGTTATGAGGTCAAATTACTATCTAGAGTTTTTAGCATCAGGATCATAATGATTGAGTGTTTTTTAAAGTGAATTAAGTGAACATCAAGTTTCAAGTGTTTAGGTTTTGCTGGAAGGGAACCAACACAAAACAATATCAAATAAAATCTCACTTACTGTGGGCGATAGTTCTCCGTTAGACATTCTGGCCTCACTTAGGCGCCTCTCCTGTTCTAGTTCCTCATTAGCCTGAATCATGGCGCCAGAGAGCCAAGTATCCACTTCCACACCACCTTGACGTAGCAGCTCCACACGTGCATCGGCCTTTACTTTACTGACCTATATTTCACAAACATATATTGTCAAGAAAGAGCAGAAGGCATGTGTAATAAGTTACACCTTCCTTCTTCAAACCATCTTGTTTAGGCCCCAATACTACTGCTCATAATACAGTGTGTGTTTGCCATCTCAAAATTGGGCAGAGTGTACTTGGTGTACGACCAGGTTGTGTGTAGCAATTGTACTGAGACTTCCATAAGGTACATGGAACTTTACTAATCCACTAGATGTTGATTGACTTCACCAGAACGAGTTGTCTATGCCTTTCTACAGAAAAGTACTAACACAGAGAGATTACAAACAGTTTAAAAATCAGCTCAATTACCACACTTTCATTCATCTTCTATTCACTTTAACTAGTCCCTGGACTTAACAGCAGATGTGTACAAGGAAACATATCTGAACATTTAGATTCCGTATTTGGTGCTACACTCTCAGGGCATGTGAGGATTTTGTTCCTTCCTGCGTCAATGCTGACATTTACAGATATCACGTAATTTAGGTCCTGTCTCAACATTTGAATTAGGCTAAGATCTGGACTGTGATGCCAGCCCGTACAATACAAAAGCAGGGAAATTCTTGGATTCCAGCCACTGTTTCCTACTGTTTTCTTACAGTATAATTATATGATAAGTTTTGGTTCATCTTCAGCTGAAGGATGGCCATTATATTTAACTATATTTTCAGATACATTAGTCAACTCATGGCTGTCTTAAAAAGAGATGGAAGTGATGAAGGCCCAGGAACAGAAACCCAGCTCTAACTGTTGGTATAATGGGGATACGTTTTTATTCCTATGAAACATAATGCTACATATAGAGGCTAAGAAACCCAAGCTTTGACTTTATGGCGAACATTGAGGTTTATAGGTGACGTATGTGAATTTCATAAAAGTTAAGATGAGTAGCCATGTTTTTGTTTAGGATACCGTGGATTCCTCTGAACTACCCTCCCATGAACACCATGTTTGTTCAGTCTTTATTTAGTAACTGGGTCACGAACTTTCCCATTAACTTGGGATACAGTGGCCCTCAGATCCTTAAACGTTACCCTAAAGTTCTTGAGACTTCATAGGTGATCAATTAGGTGCTCATAGGCGTGTTTGGGAGGAGGCCAAACATTGCTCTGATGAGATTATTTAGGTTATAAAATGAGATTAAGTATACATTTTTAAACATGTGTTTAAAAAACAAATCAACATCATAAAATTCTATTCATTGATATAAAATATAATAATACTACTAACAGATAATGCGACAAGTTCTTGATCACAGAGAATTAAATTATTCAGCTATTTAGTCTTTATTGCCAGGGGTCATATACTGAACTAGAGACATCTGGTTATTAGATAAATGGTGCAACAGTCTTAGGATATAAATAAAAATATACAATTTACCTCACTTTCCAGGTGTGGGTGTTGGCACCATTTAAAAAGTGGCAAAATGGTATCAATATTTTTGAATGACAGACACCATATTTATATTCCGCTAATTATCAATGGAAAGTTTCTTTTTATGGGGAAGATTGACTTTATTCCTCTGCACTTCCGTTCCTATATAGCTAGTTAACATCACATACAAGCTTGGCTAGAAAATTCTACTAAAAAATGTAAAAAATAGTTTCCCTTTGAGGCCACATATTTTACTGAAAGATTGTAAATCGAGTTTCCCTCCAAAACCACAAAATGAGCTATTTCCCAAAAGCTCCACAACAACCAACAGACTGACGGCGTTTACAAGGATGATGGGATTTTTACAATAGAGCTTCCTTGGGTAAAGCTGCTGGATTAGAAACAAAAAGAAAAGAAAACATAATACATATTGTATGAAGATGTAAGTAAAGAGGTGCCAACCAGCTGGTCAGTAAAAAAAATGTGCTTGAGGCCAATGTTAGTCTATGGAGGCAATGGACTGGCTGTTATTAATTTATTTTAAGAAAAGGTGCCAACTCTACATAGGAATAGTTTTCAAGCTTTATGGAACTTTCCTAAATAATACCGTTTTGCATTATCAAGTTAAAAAAAATATTTTTAAAACTAAACATAGCACTGGGGACTTGACCCATACTAACTTGGATTTGTCAAGTCCTGCTCAGAATTAATTTCTCACTCATGCTAATTCTTACATTCATATTTTCCGTAGATGACAAACAACAAATGGACATTGGATTGTTGTTTGACATTCCCTTGTTGTCTGTCTTTATGACCCCACATGTCCCACCAAACTGTACGCGTGGGCTCTATGCTATATCAGTGTGTGCTTAAACATAATGGTGTTTAAAGGAATGGAATATCTTTTCTATGTGCTTTTTACATTTGTTGTTTATGTTTCATTCTACAAATGTGTCTTCTTTGAATGCAATCTTTTAAGGTGCAGTGGTGTTATTTTATAACTTAAATTTCGTTAATGCTGTGGGCCAACGTTAACAGACACAAAGCTAACTATCAAAACAGTTAGGGACTCCTACATAAATACTATTATAATTATTTTTTAAATGCATAACGTATTTATTTAGGTACAAGCTGTGAGATGTTGAAAATTTTGGACCTCACTGCCATGCAGAAATTCTGAGACACCATCTTCTTTACTTATTTGACAACTGTTGTAAGCTTGTGTTCAGTACGTACGCTATAAAGAAAAATAGAGCTAGGCTTATTGTTTGCAAGTTTGTCTTCAGTGTAGTGACAATACACTTTCGTATTGGCGTGATCCTCATTTTCCTACCAAGCACTGCAATTATGGAATAACCTCACATACACCACCAAAGCTTCCCCCAGTCTAAAATCCCTTAAAAGATCTCTGTCAATATATCTCTATACAGAATGCACCTGTAATCATGCTTGATTACATTTCTTACCCATTCTGTGTTAAATGTGTATATTAATATTATTTTGCACTTTTAATATTATAATGTAACCTATTATAACAATGCAATGTTTGTTGACCCCGGACATGTATCCCTCCTGGTGAAATACTTTATAAATAAAATTAAAAAATAATAATAATAAAACTTTGGCATTACAATATAAAAACATAGACAGTTATTCTTATAAGATACATGCATTTTCTTTAAACTTAAGCTATATTGTGTTGTATTTTATATTATTTTATGTGTAGTGTAGATAGCGCCCTCTACTGTTCTTCTTAGTGTATTCCTGGAATATATCCAGGTTATTTTTTGCAGTGAAACACTACATTTTGTAATAGCTCCAGACCCCCCCCCCCCCCCCTCAAATAATTTAGTTTTGCTATAAAACACGGTTAAAAAACGGTTACAATCTGTCTATATTTAAAGAAGTTATACTGCACTTTGTGTTTTGGTGAGAAATACATAGTAGCAGTTTATTATAATGTGAAAAAAGCTGCTTTCCAATTTTTAACTCCTGAAATATATCCGTGTTTTGAATGTAATACTGTCTGATAAATACATGGTGCCAGTGGCTACATTGCAATATGTCCAGAATATTATATAGGATATTAGCACGCGTCTTTTCTGAAAAATGAAAAACAGCCAGAAACTAAGCAGATCATTACAAGTAAAAATACGCAATTAATTATTCCCATTACGCTGACAGAGTGGCGGGAGTAGCAACAAGTATACTGAAGGAGCGAATTTAAAAACCATGTGACTAAACAGTGATCGATGTTGAACGGACAACCATACAGCTTTAATAAGGTTTGTTAGAAATATTCTCCAGTTTGCCCATCATTCCAACTCCCCTCATAATGACTGGATTTTGCGATTTGGTAGTCCATTCACCACTAATTCAGGTGAAACAGTGGAAGAGAGCTATATATTTACACAGTTTTCTTCCTATGAAGACATGATATTTCCTGGCAGAATAGAACCCCTCAGCTCATCGAGTCTGCCTAATTTTCTACCTGCTGGGATATTTCCAACCTTATTTGGTCTTTTGGGCCTAGTACTTTGACCACAATAGTTTTATGCCTATCCCATGCAGATTTAAAGAGGGACAAGCACCTCATATAAGTTTGTATACATAGTGAAAGAGTCATTCATTTCTTCTGCAAGTTAGACTTGCAGGATGCCATTACTTGGAGCTGCATCTGTGTGATGTCAACACTGATTGGTACGTTGAAGTGTGACATCAAAACACACCTGTAGCAGGAAGGAGATGTTCATCACCTCAACAGTTATTGGTTGTGTACACGAAGACTGAAGTGCCAGTCCACCAATGAGAGACAGGCGGCCTCAGAGTAACGCTCTGTGAAATGGGCAGCCCTGTGCCATAGAGCACTCCTCCGTCAAAATGGCAAGGATAAGTACTCAATTACTCTTGATTTTACAAAGATGCTTAGTACCTTTAAAAAAAATCCCTTATACTATTATTAATTACCACTTCTACTTGAAGGTTATTCAAAGTATATTACGTCATCCTTGTGAATAACACTATATGACATAGGTTCGGGGTAGTATGCGTTTCTTATAACAATGCTTCTGCAGATATGTTTGCTTGGTTCTTTTAAGCACAGTGCACTTTATCTTTGCTTCCTGTCAAATAGACTCTGCTTCTCTTTTTTTCAGTTCCACATCAAAAACTACGAAAAATAACATATCTAAAAATATTACAGTCTGCGAAGGAGCCACCGCAATATGAAAAGTATTTCAAATAATACATGAGGAAATAGAAAAAGTCACAAATATCACTTGATCGTTATTCTATCATGCGTCAGACAACATGGTTACATCATTAAGTTAAATTATAAGTTCTTATATGGGCCTCACACCACCATGTATATCAACCTGTTTCTCTAACTAGTATTGTATGGGTTTCTTTACTTTGGCATACCTCAGCTTTTCGAACACTTTCCTTCACTTCCTCTATCTTCATATCCATGCTCGGGATCTCGTCTTCCATTGCCGTTGTCCTTCTAGCTTCTAACCTTTGCAGAACCTGAATAGAATTAAAGAAAAACAAACTGTAAAATGCATTGACAGGTTGAGTATCCTTATCCGTCAATCCATTATCCAAAATGGCCGGAAAACCTTTTTGTTTTCCTTCGGATAGCGGTCAGTGTATTTATAAGGGATACTCACTTCCTTGGAGCACCGTTATGAAGCAGAGTAAAGCAACAGTGACATTCTGTGCTCCTGAACTACAACACAGGAAGTGGAACAGTGGGGTTAAGATGGCGGCTGGGCGGATGGGAAAGCTGCTTTTGTTGTAAACTGAATAGTGAGGATTTGAGTTTCCAGGCACCTCTATGAGTCGGCCGTAGGGGCATTAGGCAGTGCTGGAGAGTTCCTGGTGATCAGTTATTCGAAAATATTTATTATCTGAAATGCTTCTGGTCCCAAGCATTTTTGATCAGGGATGCTTAACCTGTACCCAGTGGCATTCTAAAACCTTTAAATCCACCCCCCCCCCCCCCCCCACATCAAAAAAAACCCCAACTAAATACACATATCCAGCTTTTTTGACTATTGTCTAAAGAATCACATTGCGATATACACAAAATTGCATGTGATTTTTTTTTTTGTTACCAAGCATCACCATCTAAGTAGGTGAATCTTGGAAGGAAGATTTGCCATTGGGACAAAGTGTTCTGCACTTTCTTTTCTTCATTCTTATATTTTTCCTTTTTTTGAATAAACGCGTAAACCTTTTGTATAGCAGTTGTTCACCTGTCAGACCCTGTGGTTGCTCCATTGATTTATACACTATTTCGGATACAATAAAACATTTCATTGGAGCAGCATAAGTGCCATATCTGATGTCCTCCCCACTACTTGTTTTTATTTTTCCTCTTTGTTTATGTACTATGTATGATTCCTTGTAATAACTTTCAACACTAAGAATTAAAAAATGGTTTCAGTTGTTTTCGTATGGATTCATAGAGCTTCATTTTTTGGGAGAAATATTAAACACACATGTTCACTTTGTGCAATAATGGAATAATCATGAAGCTAATTGGAAGCATGCTTTGAAAAGGGTTTTGAAAAGGTCAGACTGACTAAGTACAGTATATTAAAAAGACAAGTAAAAGCCGTTCATTGTATTTGTGTTTTGTTCCTAAGTTTCAAATGTACCAATAATTGTCATTTCCAGGTTTTAATGTTTATAATGTTTTTATTACTAATTTCAATGAAATCCTAATAGTATATATTAACCCCTTCAGGACAGTGGGTTTTTTTTATGTCTGTTATAGCTATAGCTATTTTGCTACTCTAGCTCTCTCTGTGTTTAAATAAAAGTGCACGTTTTTATTTAAATGGGTCATTCTGAAGAGCTCTGTGAATTCAAGTCAGTTTGTGAAATGTCATCCCTGCTAGATATTCCATGGTCAGCTGTAAGTGGTATTATTGGAAAATGGAAACAGGAAACAAAGCACATAAATATGTGCGAATAGTGTTCATTAGCTGTGTAAAATGGATCTCAGCGATATTTGGAGAAATATTGTCTCCTGAGGAAGCCAACCTTGCTATCGGTCATAGTACAGAGCACTGGTGAGACCTCACTTGGAGTATTGTACGCAGTACTGGAGACCGTATCTCCAGAAGGATATTGATACTTTGGAGAGAGTTCAGAGAAGGGCTACTAAACTGGTTCATGGGTTGAAGGATAAAACTTACCAGGAAAGGTTAAAGCATCTTAACATGTATAGCTTGGAGGAAAGACGTAACAGGGGGGATATGATAGAAACATTTAAATACATAAAGGGAATCAACACAGTAAAGGAAGAGACTATATTTAAAAGAAGAAAAACTACCACAACTAGAGGACATTGTCTTAAATTAGAGGGGCAACGATTTAAAAGTAATATCAGGAAGTATTACTTTACCGAGAGGGTGGTGGATGTATGGAATTGCCTTCCAGCGGAAGTGGTAGAGGTAAACACAGTCAAGGAGTTTAAGCATGTGTGGGGTAGACACAAGGCTATCCTAACTATAAGATAGGGAGCTGGGGACTAATAAAAGTAATAAGAAAATTGGGCAGACTAGATGGCCAGAATGGTGCCGACACATTTTATGGTTCTGTGACTATTGAGATCCATTTTAAACAGCTTATGAGCGCTTTTTGCAGATATGTGCTTCATTCTCTGTAAGTGCAATTATTCACTGTGTCACTTTAATACTGTTGGATACTGCGCAGTTTCTGTTTTTTATGTCTCTTTTATAATATTGGATTAATGAAGATTTTAATATCTTGATAGGCCATTTAACCATTTGTGTTTGTGAGTGCCTACTTTAGCAGTCTCACACCAAGTTAATATTGTATCTATCTCTTTTTTCTCTCCATGTACATGCGCTGCTGTGTTTGGTTCTGCTGATTCCATCCCTGATGAGTTCCAAACTTCCTATGCCATTAATATCAGCACATAAACTGTGCGGGGAAAGCTTCATGGAATGGGTTTCCATGGCCTAGTAGCTGTATGCAAGCCTCACATCACCAATTACAAAGCCAAGCATTGGATCTAGTGGTGTAAAACACGCTGCCACGGGAGTTTGGAGCATCGGAAATGTGTTCTGTGGCGTGACGAATCATTCTTCATTGTTTGAGAATCAGACGGACGAGTCTGGGTTTGGCCGATACCAGGAGAACGTTACCTGTCTGGTTTTTACTTAACAATATGAGAACTACTTGAAGATTGAAGTCCTACAGTTGTCCTTCAAGGTTCCCTCTGTTGATCACATGTAAAAACGGCGAGTCTCTCTAGAGTAGCAAACAGAGAGACAGTCGGCTGACCCTACCAGGTTGCCTGCTTACCAGGGAAACAGGGCAGCTGCCAGTCAGAGGATAAACTATTTATGTTAAGTGCATGCCAGTTTATTCTCATACTAGGGGCTATGTTACCATTATTCTATATTACAAGCACAAGTGAAACAAAAAAAAAAGTCCTTTAATTTGAATATTATCTATTAAAAAGTGAAATCACATAACTTCTATACACTTCGTTGTGATATAAAATAAATCTGTATTGCAAATGACTAAAATGGTTTCATATTGATTATAAAATTAATCAGTAAACCAAGATTAACATTTTTTTTAAGCAGGCCTGCAGCATTATAGCACTGTGCACTTACTGCAGTTTTTAACCAGGCAAAACACTGCCTTTGCTCTGCAATTGATATTTAGAGTGTATATTTAGAAAGGTAGCGCAGCACATTTGGCGTCTGCTCATTGCACCTGGGGGCTGCTTTCCTTTGTCCTTGGGTATAAGATCTCATGCCGCATTGTGTTTGCAAGGTCAGACAGCCCCAGACACATTAGTAGGTGGCCAAGTAAAAACCACATGAAATCAATCCTTGTACGGAAGTGAGCAGCTCTGTGTATTTAATTTAGGCAAGGTGGATGGGACTGAATGGTCTGATTACCTAACCCAGATGGTAGATGAATACGCTGAAGACTAGATAAAGTTGTATGATTTGTCATTTAAATGTTTTCTACATACTCTGTTCTCGTTACCGCCTCCCACCAACATCACTCATATTGTTATGCACCCAACCTTTGGAGGTCATCTGTGCTCTCTACTTTAAAAAAGGCTACTTCAAGCAAAAAAGTCTGCAGGTTGAAAGCCATAAAAGATGTTTCTTTTGATATTTTAACATGCGCAAACCAGATTAAGCAGATTAAAGTGTGATAGAATGAATGGATTAAACAATAGCCTGAAGTGATATTTGTGTGGTAATGTTTGTTTTATTTCAAAACATATATTTACTGAAAATATTAAACATTTTCATATTTTTGTAATAAAAATAAATAAATAAGCAGATTAAAACACAATCAACATGTATACTAATAATTATTTATGAATAATTTTATAAAATTGGACAGCTAGATTACTGAAAATATATATATATATTTTATAATTTAGACTTTTTTTTTTTTTTTAAAGACAACTAACCTTTTTATTTAAAAACCTTTTTAAACCAAGTAAACAAAGTAGTAGTACCCCCAACCGTAAATATAACTCTAAATCTGACCTTAGCACTAATCCTAACCCTAGATCTAGGGTTAATTTTGTCTTTTTTTCCCTCAGGGTTATGTTGTTGACCTTAAGGAGCCTGGGGGGCCAAATGTTGGTGTTGCTTTATGCCTCAACATCGAGGCATTACAGGAACACCTTTTGAGCGGTGGTAGCAATCATTGACTTTATATATATATATATATATATATATATATATATATATATATGTTCTGTGTCACCAACTGTAGGGTAACACAAGTCATATATATATTTGTCCATATGTTAAAGAACCAATGTCCTATTAGGGTCCTACATGTTTTTCCACACTAAGTCTACTTTGGCCTTGAGCTTACAATTCCCTTGTTAATTCCCTCTTTCTAACAACTTACCCGTTCTCCATGGGTCTTCAGTTTGTAATCTCTTGCAGCTCTACTCGTCCATCTTCTAGCCTCCTTATCTAGAACATTCTCTGCATTTGGACCTTTGGTTAAAGTCTCCAGATTACACACCTGAAAAAGAACAACAGTACAATTATTTCATTCGATATTTTGAGGGCATGTTGCAAAATCTAAGGTCTTTTAAAAAAAAACAGGCATTAATTCAGCTACTAATGCCTGATTGTTTAAATTTCATTGTTCACCCCAGTTCACCTATCTGGGAGGTATGTACTGAACCCCTTCCTGACGCTAGGACGTACTATGCCTTCCTGATACAGTGCTTTAAAGACGCTAGGACGGCATAGTACGTCCAGTGTTAAACAGCTCATCTGGGCTCCCAGCAATGAGCTGTGCTCGGATCACGCTGCAGGGACTTGCAGAGGGATCCCACCTGTCAGATGAGGAGACTTTGAGTGCTCAAAGCGAGCTCCGGCTACATTTCAGGTTCGGGCACGCCTCCGTGACGTCACATGTGATGTCCGGTGGTCTCACAATCTTTTAGCAGGAACACACAGGGTCTATTAAGACCCTTATCGGGTCTCTGCCATTGTGTTCACTGGCCACCGAACAAATCACGACGGTATGGTACTTGCAAGCACCATGCGTCACAAAGGGGTTAATGGCGAGCTGCAGGTGACTTAACTTTGCATTGTGCAGGGACAAACCTGCTGAGTTTCTCTTGCTAGAAGGACAAACTGATATTTGTGAGTGTGTCAAACATGATTACAATACAAATATAAAATTTTTAATGAATACAGACATTTTGGTAATTATTTAACATTAGCATGCATGAAAAAGGTAAGTCATTTGCAGGTCACTCTGGTCCTGTAATATAGTAGCTAAACTGATCACAGCTGGTAATGAAAATTATATAAACACAGTTTTGCTTTAAAGAGTCAATACCTTATCGGTGCCAGCAGGCTGGAATTCCTGTACAGGCATAGGGGTGAAAAGGTTTGTATCTTTCAAAAAAAGCTGAAGATTCTCCTCACGGGAAACCTGTAAATAAGAATGAGAAATATATAACTGAGAGGGTAGTGGAAACATGGAATAGCCTTCCAGCGGAAGTGGTAGAGGTTAACACAGTAAAGGAGTTTAAGCATAAGTGGCACAGGCATACGGCGATCCTGGATATAAGATAAGGCCGTCGACTAAAGAAAGTATTAAAAAAACTTGGCAGACTAGATGGGCCGAGCGGTTCTTATCTGCCGAAACATTCTATGTTTCTATGTGTAACATAGGCAGACCTGAAAGCAAATCAGCATTCTATAGAAGTGAATTAAAGACATTGAGGGCTATCACAGTAAGAAAATACCTGTGCAAAAAAAAAAAAATAACCATCTGCACAAATACAAAACGTTAAACTATTGTAGAAATATGAATAGATGTAAATTATAGATACAAAATATACTGTTTCACTAGACATTTTTGTTGTGTATATATCTATATAAATACATAAACACAACAAAAATGTCTAGTGTAACAGTATATTTTATGGTATGTATGTTTAATACTTATCTCGAGATCTTGCGGAAGCACGACCTGTACAGAGCGCAGATGGCGCCGTACGGAGTTTATTCCATACAGTGTCTATTCCATATGGTGGCGCAATTTTGCTGTACGGAACTTACTATAGTTTTTAAAGGTAACTTACCTGGTTTTGTCTCTAAGCCTCGTTTTCATCACAGAGGCGCAGACATATTTTGGAGTGATATTTAAAGGCTCAGTCTGCTTTGAACCTTTGCCTGTAATAGTGTCTTGAGCCTATTCGTGGTATTGTTATTCTGATATTCGCTATACTGGTATTTTGACTCCTGCCTGTTTGACCATCCTGCCTTCTCGTATTCCTGACCTCGGCTCATTCCTGTTTATTCTATTTCCTCCCCCCGTGTTTTGTCTAGTTCTTGGTTTGTTCCGGATTGATCTCCCGGATTTCTGACCTCATTTATTCTGCCTTCTCCTGCCCTTCTGAACGGCTTTCCACACCGACCTGCTACAATTGTTATATTAGTGTTCATAGGTTTACTGAGATCCTGGAGGTAGTCCTGGGTGCCGCACAAGTCTATGGCCTTCTCCATCTGCGGGTCAACCATAGGGTGCATGGGGTCTAGGACACTTCTTCGCCGCATTTTCATCGCTGACAGTTCAGCGCGGCAGTTAGAACGCTGAACTGTCAGCAATGAAGTATAACGCGGCCGTTTCACCGCGGCTGCAGCTATGTAAGAGCTGACAGTTCAGCGCTGAACTGTCAGCTCTTACAAATCTAAAAGTAAAACGAAAATAACCCCCCCTAATAAATGATTCCCCCCCCAATAGTAACACTAAACACTAAACTCCAATACTAACACTAAAATTAACCCCAATACTAAAATTAACCCCCTAAACCCTAATACTAACCCCCGACCCCTAATACTAACCCCGACCCCTAATACTAACCCTAATACTAATCCCGACCCCTAATACTAAAGTTAACCCCCTAAACCCCAATACTAACCCTAATACTAACCCTAATACTAACCCCCGACCCCTAATACTAACCCCGACCCCTAATTCTAACCCTAATACTAACTCCGACCCCTAATACTAAAATTAACCCCCTAAACCCCAATACTAACCCTAATACTAACCCTAATACTAACCCCCGACACCTAATACTAATCCCCGACCCCTAATACTAAAGTTAACCCCCTAAACCCCAATACTAAAGTTAACCCCCTAAACCCCAATACTAACCCTAATACTAACCCCCGACCCCTAATACTAAAATTAACCCCTAACACTAAACACTAAACCTAATTGTAACCCCCTAAACCCTAATTCTAAACCAACTAAAATCGGTAAAATACTTACCTTTAGCGATGAAATGTCCCGCGATGAAATCTCCAGCGACGATCTGTCTTGTGCTGTACTGTCGGCGGTGAAGCGGCTGCGCGGAAGCAGCCGCGATGAAGTGTCCCATCCCCGGGTGCATGATGGTCAGAGTGAAACCCATCTCGGCTACCTCTTAAATCCTCAGTTTCCTTTGATATCAGGCTCTGCATCACTGATCTTCCTCATTCCATTGTTCCTTGCGATCATTGATATACTTTTCCAATCACAGGTAGAAAAATGAAAATATAATAAGCAATGTACAGTATGTGCCATTACCTTTAAAGATGCGTCTACGATGTCTCTGAACCGTTCTTGTGTTGTCTTGCAAGTGTTTAGCTCTGTTTTACTGACCATTGTAAGATAATCTCTCAGTCGTTCATACAAATCCCCATCTAAACACTAAAAACAAAAAGTGCAAAAATATGTAAAATCAGAATCACCTCTTGAATCTGTGCTGTAACATTTTAAAATTGTAATTTTAGTACAAGCAGACATATTGCATTTTGCAATGTCAAAAGCTCGGAGTATAAAACAATCCTTCACTCCACCATAAAAATGCCTGCAGTTCCAGAATCTCAACACCGTGTGGAGCAAGTCACAATATGATTCTTTGCCATTTTCAAAAATTCTATTGCAAATTGGAAAGAAATACAACCTCTATTTCTCAGTGTTAATACAAGGAACATGTTGCACAAGGAATTATGGGAGCAAATAGTGGTTGTGCCAAGAGTGGATTGCTTTTGTTACACAGACTGTAGATAAACATTAACAGAGTGATTAACAACAAAACAAGATAGATACAGACGTCCCTACACTGAACAAAGAATCAAGATCACAAGAAAGCAAGCATTAAATAATTCCTAATTACATGCATTAAAACTGAAAACAGAATCGTCAGTACAATGGTTGAAATGTGTTTTCAAAAGGCATTTTCTACATGTATGTAATCCTAACATAAAAAATGTAATTACTCATTTAATATTTTGGAAACCACTGAAAACATACATCCATGTCTGCATTGGAAGAAGCACTCTATCATCTCTTGGGGGCAAAGCATATGGGCAGGTTGACATCATACAATGCGTTACCCCCCATAATTAAGCTTTTCTAAAGATGAGAAATCAACTCAGGGCTAATTAGTAAAAGGGGAGTTGTTGGTGCATTGAGATGACTCACCTTTTAGTGAATAACCCCCTGTGAGTCAGTTACAAGTTTGAATATGCTGGTCTCAGTACACGGTCACAAGTTTCCTGTGCTAACCCCTCAATTCAGACAAACTGGCCTCTTGCAATGTAAACAATACTAAGGGGAGGGGTAAAGCAGAACACTTTGAAAGAGAATACAAGGTAACACAAACTGGATAAAGTACAGGTTAAACACTACACAATACATCAAACATTTATTGCCTGAAATGTCTCTTTAAAGCCTTGAGAATGGTTCTTTAGAAGCACACATAGGTTGAAAATCAACTATATTTGTTCAGTCACAAAAAAATGTGGGTCTGTCTCAGTATTACTGGTGCCTGTTTTGTACTGTGTACAGGCACAATTTAACCCCTTGGCGACAAAACATTTTGACCTTGACTTTCCCTTGGTGACAAGGGCTGATTTTACATTTCTGGGGTGTTAGAGTTTAGCTGTAATTTTCTTCTCTCACACACTGTACCCACACAAAATTATATGTTGTTTTTATCGACATAAGAAGGGCTTTCATTAGATACCATTATGTTCATCATATCTTATAATTTTCAACAAAAACATCATAAAATATGATGAAAAAATAAAAAACAAAACAAACACTTTACTTTGACCTAAAAAAATAATAACATAAATACAATCATTAAAAAAGACCCAGTCTAAATAGTTTCTAAATGTTGTCCCAAGTTCAGAAATATGCTGGTTTCCATGTTTTTCTGCAAAAAGCAAAAATAGTGTGACCTTTTGACCCATACCGGAAGCCTAAATTTAACCCCAACTCTAACCCTAAATATATTTTAATTTTAACCCTATCCCTTATGCTAACCCAAATTTAATTGTCGCCCTAACAGCTATTCTAACCCTAACCCTAGATTTAAGCTAATTAAGTCTTGTTTTTTTTTTACATTGCAATGTTGCTGACTGTCTCTAGGGGCAGTCAAGCAAAAGATTCAGAGAATCGGAAGTGGGTTTTTTTTCCACTTCCAAAGCTCTACCCACAAGAGGGTACACAGCCATATTGCAGGAGGAGAAGATATTCATTTAATTGTATATGTATCACCCTTTTCTATTAGCAGTATCTCAATTCAATAACAATATATACCCTTTTCTATACACTTGTTTCTGTGCTTCATTTATCACACATTCCCTAAAAAGAATAACCTAGGAGAGTAGTGTAAAATTTCTTACATACAGACACATGTAAAAAAAAAAAAAACACATTTCTCGCCTTATTTAGATATGCTAGATGTGCTGCAGAAGCAAGTTCCAGAGACAGGGGCAGTTCAGGTAAAGTGTTGCTGGAGTGAATGGAGAGAGATGACAAGGTTGGAGGAGAGCTTTAACAGGCAGCCTTCAAAACATTGTATTGATCCTGCTCCTTTCTTGATCACTATTGGTTTTGGCTGCCCAAGCAGTTTGTGTCTGAGCAATGCAGTGTGCGAGTTCCGCTTACTAACTTTTATCTCCTTGTCAAACATGTTAAATACAGGAAGGATACTGAATCAAGGAGAAATGTGATTGCCATTACCGGAATTTGGAACAAAGCCTCTTCCCCTAAAGAGACGTAACTGCCAAATGTATAACTGAAGTATTCTCTGTTATATTTGATCAATACACAGAAAGATGTAAAATGTCACCAAACCGAACTAAACCAGAGACTAAAACCCTATTCTGAAATGCTGTTGTTTGTTTTCTCTGTAAAATCGACTTACTGTGCTACTGCCTCCATAGACTTAATACTGACCGGAAGCCAATTTTTTTAAACTGATCTGCCTGTAAAATACTAGTGGGGTGGCAACCCTAGCTGTACCAGGTGTTGATTTAATAAAAAAAAAGTACTAAAAATTCTCAAAATTCTTTAATTAGACAGATTGCACCAATTCCCCCTTTTGCACAGTGGAATCCTGGGGAAAATCCGCTCAAGCTCTGATACACTGGTGATCATTTCCACAATGAAAGCAGTCATACCGTTACATGGTAATTGCTGCTAAATTTACATTAGCTTGGCTAGATAAAAATAATATTGCTTAATCTGATTATAACCCATTTTTTCGGTGACTTGCCCGAATTAGGTATATGATGTTTATATGTTTGAGTGAGACACGCTGTGCAGCTGTAGAATTATGTTGTTCCTCATTCCAGCTTTGAGTAAAATGTATTAATATGCCTAAAGGGTATAAAAGTACATAATTCTACAGTTCCAACTTCACACCAGTGATGGGAGTGCTTGCACTTTGAGTTAGCATCTCTCTCCACGGCGGTTTTGTTAGGAGACGGAAAAAGCTTAGAACATAAGCACAATACATTCATATTATAGAAGAATTCTTGGAAAAGGAAAACTGCAAGGCAGAACTTGAGAAAGACTGGAGATCAAACAGATCCCAGCACAGTTAACATTAAAAGAATTGCTATTAGTGGGAGTAAGTGGTCTTATTGTGACATTATATGTAGTAGGCTTTATAGTTGTTATTATAGGATCCACATTATCAGCTTGTTACTCTTACTGGTCTGCAGCCAACCACATAAATAAATACAATTATTAGATGTCCTGCCAGTGCAGAAAACCAATAAAAGAGATAAATCAGTTAAACAACTCATTAGGACTCCCTTGGTCTTTTTTTATTGTTTTATTATGTATCACAGAAACTTCCCTTGACGCCTCATCACAGGTTCAGTAACTGAAAGCAGACAGGAGCACTAGATCAGAGTTCAAAAGAACAAAAACTCAAAGTGGCTTCATCTGACAGCTAGGATCCCGCTGCAAGTCCCTGCCAGGGGATCCTAGCACAGATCATCGCGGCTCCCCGGGAAGAGCTGTTAAACGCTGGACATTCTATGCCATGCTGGCGCTTTTAGGACCTGTAAAATTAGGATGGCATAGAGCGTTCAAGCGCCGGGAAGGGGTTAAACTACACTGGCAAATGTAACTATCTGAACTAAGGGGAAGACTTTTGACAAATAGGAGTGTTGGCTGAAAGAAGGCTAAACTGCAAAAAACATTTTTAAATAAAGTACAAATTCCCTTAGTTAGAAAAAGGAAAATACATTGTAAAGTATTGTAAAATATATCTGTTTAATTTATGTTAAGTAGGGCTACAGTGTTATGGTGTCTCATTGGAAACTTGAGTCTTTTCCTGACTCCTCTCCATTGGAAAACTATTCTGCTCTAAAACTGCTAAAAGGCAGAAAAATTTTACTTGCACTGTGGAAAAAAAAAGCTATATTGGCATGTTTACATAATTTAAAGATACAGAAGCCTATGGAAATACTTATAACATAGCAAAGGTTGGTCACACAGTTTGCTTTTTTTTCAACCTTATTTTCTGTACGTTATACAAGTTTTTAATAAATATTTATTTTTGCTTTAAAAGAATTTACAATTTTCCTGACGTTTCGCATTAACAAAAATTCCACAGTGGCTTCTAAATTCACTAACAGCCAATAATGAGGGATTGGAGACATAGGCAGGACTGTTGCTATAGCAACAGAAATACAGTTATCACACTTGAGTTGCAGCTTTTATGAGAAAAGAAGAGTTGAGGAAGAAACTGATGAGACAGTTCTGTTTCTTTTTTCTTAGTTTATATCATGTAGAACTTATTGAAACAAAACATTTACAGACACTGTAGGTGGAAAAGATCTTTTTTCAACAAAAAAAAAACATTTTAAAATTAAGTAATTAAATACTTCTTATGTCTCTTTTTATAAATATCATAATTTAGTTATGAATTAGGTCAGGCTATCTGAAATAAACATTGACTTAACCCCATAGTGACAGGACTGTGTTGAAATGTTTGTACTTTTAGCATTTCTGAGCTGCTTATGTTTAGTTATACATTTTCTTTCTCATGTTATACACCCACACATATTATATCCTGTTTTTATTGCCACTCTGTGGGGTGATCGCAGGGCTCTGGGGGGCAAAATTTTGGTACTGAATGACACCTCAATATTGAGGCATCATGGCAACACCGACTAAACATAGGCAGTGACCGTTGATCGCTGCCTATATGGGGTTCACTGCAGGTCCTGTCTCATTTTGGGTGGGACAGTCCCGTTTTTGGAGCTCTGTCCCACCTAGAGACTGAGAGTAAGTCTAAGCCAGTCATGTCCAAAGTCCGGCCCGCGGGCCAGTTGCGGCCCGTCCTTTACTTCCATACGGCCCCAGAGACACGGCTGATCAATGTCTCTCTCTCAAAAAAAAAAAAATATATATTTTTTTTTTTCTAAGTCCAATTCTCGCGAGACGCGAGATTTCGGCCGTTTCGCGGGATTTTCTCTGCAGGGAGGAGGTGTCCGTCCAGGGACACGGAGCAGCAGCTACCAGGTAAGTGATGGGGAGGAGGGTGGTTCCTGGGCATCTGAGAGGCATAATATTACTGGGCATCTGAGAGGCATAATATTACTGGGCATCTGACTGGCATAATATTACTGGGCATCTGAGAGGCATAATATTACTGGGCATCTGAGAGGCATAATATTACTGGGCATCTGACTGGCATAATATTACTGGGCATCTGAGAGGCATAATATTACTGGGCATCTGAGAGGCATAATATTACTGGGCATCTGAGAGGCATAATATTACTGGGCATCTGAGAGGCATAATATTACTGGGCATCTGAGAGGCATAATATTACTGGGCATCTGACTGGCATAATATTACTGGGCATCTGAGAGGCATAATATTACTGGGCATCTGAGAGGCATAATATTACTGGGCATCTGACTGGCATAATATTACTGGGCATCTGAGAGGCATAATATTACTGGGCATCTGAGAGGCATAATATTACTGGGCATCTGAGAGGCATAATATTACTGGGCATCTGAGAGGCATAATATTACTGGGCATCTGACTGGCATAATATTACTGGGCATCTGAGAGGCATAATATTACTGGGCATCTGAGAGGCATAATATTACTGGGCATCTGACTGGCATAATATTACTGGGCATCTGAGAGGCATAATATTACTGGGCATCTGACTGGCATAATATTACTGGGCATCTGAGAGGCATAATATTACTGGGCATCTGACTGGCATAATATTACTGGGCATCTGAGAGGCATAATATTACTGGGCATCTGAGAGGCATAATATTACTGGGCTCTGACTGGCATAATATTCCTGGGCATCTGACTGGCACACTATTCCTGGGCATCTGACTGGCATAATATTACTGGGCTCTGACTGGCATAATATTACTGGGCTCTGACTGGCATAATGTTCCTGGGCATCTGACTGGCATAATATTCCTGGGCATCTGAATGGCATAATATTCCTGGGCATCTGACTGGCATAATATTCCTGGGCATCTGACTGGCATAATATTCCTGGGAATCTGACTGGCATAATATTACTGGGCTCTGACTGGCATAATATTACTGGGCTCCGAGTGGCATAATATTCCTGGGAATCTGACTGGCATAATATTCCTGGGCATCTGACTGGCATAATATTCCTGGGCATCTGACTGTCATAATATTCCTGGGCATCTGACTGGCATAATATTACTGGGCTCTGACTGGCATAATATTACTGGGCTCCGAGTGGCATAATATTCCTGGGCATCTGAATGGCATAATATTCCTGGGCATCTGACTGTCATAATATTCCTGGGCATCTGACTGGCATAATATTACTGG
Organism: Pelodytes ibericus; assembly: GCA_036172795.1. Classification (NCBI taxonomy): domain Eukaryota; kingdom Metazoa; phylum Chordata; class Amphibia; order Anura; family Pelodytidae; genus Pelodytes; species Pelodytes ibericus. Next base: position 24,282,359 of record CM069858.1, on the reverse strand, counting down.
GCTCTGACTGGCATAATATTACTGGGCATCTGACTGGCATAATATTCCTGGGCATCTGAATGGCATAATATTCCTGGGCATCTGAATGGCATAATATTCCTGGGCATCTGAATTGTTTTTTTTTCATCTGGCCTTCAGATATGAAAGGCAGAGTGATTTTACTACTGTTTAGAATTGTCATTCAAATCGTTTGCAATAAAGTTTGCATAAAATAGTTCATTTGTACTTAATTTTAACTGTCAGGCAAAATGGTCGGCCCTCACGCATGTTCACTTCATCAAGTCTGGCCCTCTTTGAAAAAAGTTTGGACACCACTGGTCTAAGCCAATCAGCAGTCACAGCACTGTAAGCAAAATGGCAGTCAGTACTGTAAGCCAATCAGCAGTCACAGTACTATAAGCCAATCTGCAGTCAGTACTGTAAGTAGGGTTGCCACCACAGCCGGTAATCCGGCCTTTCTAGCCGGTAATCCGGCCTTTCTAGCCGGTACCGGCATAACTACAATACCGGCAATGCCCGGTATTGTTTTGCAGAGGGACGGAGCAGTTTGATATCGGCAGGGGTCCAATCAAGCCACTGTGCAAGAACTCTAGAAGCACCTAGATGCTGGTCTTGCCAGTCAGCTGTCTTGCACAGCCGAACTTCCTGTGTCGGAACAAGACGCTCTGAGTCATCATCACTATGCGCAGAAAGAGTGAAGCAGCTGACTATGAGATCCTCTGTGATGTACCGACTCGCGCATTGTCAGCATGCACGCTGCGCCCCTGAAAGGAAAACGGGAAAAAAAAGAAACTTTTCCGACAGCTACATGTAAGTAACTGTATTCTCTTTGCACAGTAATGGTAGCCTTACCTCATGACATGTTCCGTTTGGTGCCCATACATTATACTATTTATCAGTGACACAGTATGCAGTTACAGATTCAGATCTTTAAAGCAGAAACTCTCCTCACAATGGGAACAACATAATTTATCATCAGTTCTTGTTCCAGTATACTATATGCCAGACTATATTCCATTCTTTTTCTGAAATGTAACTTTCACAATGGAACTGTGAAAGTCATCCTGAGAACAGCTTGTGTGTCTGTAAGAGAGTTAGCTTGTGTCTGTGTGTGTGTATATAAGACAGCTAGCTTGTGTCTGTGTGTGTATGTAAGAGAGTTAACTTGTGTCTGTGTGTGTGAATATCAATTTGAATGTTAATGAGAATGGTTAGGGAGAGTGACAGTAAAGTATTAGGGAGCAGGTAGACTGTGAAAATAGAGGGGGAAGCCAGAGCCTCATATGAGTTGCACATCATGTCAGTGCTAGAGTAGAGGAAGGAGCACACAGATTCATAAGCAGGTTGTTTGTTCCAGCATATTTGACCAGAATAAAATGGACGTAACCCCTAATAAATGTGCTATTCTTTAAGGTCCCTACTTGAACCAACATTAATACTGCTTAATAACTGCTGAGAAAACATAATTTACCTTTTCCCCAAATATATCAACATGACCTGTAGTTTAGAAAACCAAAGTAACTCACCCTCATGATATCAGGTATGTGTGTAAGGTAGTAGTGATTCAGGTGTGCATTTGCAGCCGTGAGTGCCAAGAGATATTCATTCCGCGCCTCTGCCAGCTGTTGCGTGCAATCAACCATCTGTGTTGAAAACTAAGATAAAACACAAATTCAAGCTACACTGGTAGCATGGCATACAGAAAATAACATTATCGGCTGAACTACAATTCCATTGATGCTCAGTCACGGAACAGCAATGGCTGAAAAACAATGCACGAGCCGCAGATTACACACAGTGTCTATACAAAGCAATAAAGAGACTGTGCTGTTCTTCAGGATAGCCATAAGCATTTCCAAAGCATTTCTGACTTTTCAATAAAAAGGTGAACTGTGGTGAATTGCAAGAGCCAGAATAAAAATAGCTGAGTTGCAATAATAGATTTACTGAATTTTCCCAACTCATCTATTTTGTCCTGAGTTTTGCTTTTCTATTATAAGTTCACTATGTTGTGAATACCCACCTCTGTGTGAGCTTTTACCGCTTGCATGGAATGCTAAATCGGGTGTGTAAATATGTTTTTACGACTTCTACTGGAAATCTATTCATAGAATCCACTACACTCATAGAAATGTTCACATTTAGACAAACACTACACTACAGAAAAAACGAAACTTTTTTTTAACCCTTGCTTCCTTGGAGGAAGTTAAAAATGTTAGTCTCCTTTGTCCAGAGTAAACACTCAAGCAGAGGCTGCGCTGAGGTACGCTGGCGGTGTCCACACAACCAATCAAAGCGGGGTCTCGTCCCGCTTGGTCAGTCATGTCAGGTGTTCTCTCTCTGCGGATGCAACGAGACACACTCATTTTCAAAGGGGATCAACAGAGAGAGAGACAGTCACCTACCAGACTGGTTTGCCTGCTTCCCAGCAAAGTTTTTAATTACTTTTAATGAAACAATACATATAAAGTACCTAATCACGCCCCTTTTTTGCTCTCTATAGTGCTTACTAGGCGGATAGATTCTTTAGAATCATGGGTCAGATATAGTTCTCCCCTGATAGAGCGTCTTTCACATGACCCAGAAAGTCAGTCTCCTGATCAATAAGGTAGTTAATTTGCATTCTTTCAGTAAAACATTTCCATTTCTAATGTCTACACTTGACTTAAAGGAAAATTAAACATTGCTGAAGGAAGCAAGGGTTAAACAATACATTTTCCGGTAGAATTAAGTAAACCCGACGTGTATCTTAATAGATACGTGCGGGTTTACTAACTGATGTGTCTCACATGCGAGACACAGCAGTTCCCGGTTGTTGCCTGCTGACGTCAGCACGCGCACAGCCAATCAGAGCGGGGGCTCGCCCCGCTCTGACAGGTGAATGTGAGGGTCTCTCGCTGCTAGCACAAAGAGAAACCCTTGTTTTTGCATGGGATCAGCAGGAGAGACCTAGTTAATGCCCCCCCCCCCCCCCCCCTGATTCCATGCAAAAACGATGGTCGCGAGCAGAGAGAGTCAGTCGCCGACCAGATGGCTGCCTGCTTCCTATGGAAGCATGGCTGCTGTCGGTCAGAGAATAAACTCGTTCATCCTCATACCAGGGACAATGGAGTTTTTACTATATTAGAAGCACAAGTGAAAAAAAAAAAAGTTTAGTGTCCCTTTAAGCTTTAAATTTACAAAACCTAATTTTACGCTGACAGTTGTTCTTTGAGGTACATCACTCAAATCCATGCTTTTGGATAGTTTAAGGCACTCTACTTTCATAGATTGGACATAACTGTCCATAATAGCCATGCCTTATAGTTTGTGGTAAAGTACATCATTTACATTTTGTCTACGTTCATTATCAATAAAATTGTGAAGTCTGTGTAAGAATAAGGCAATGAAACCCATCTTTTATATTTTATGAGGCAACGTGGATGGAATAAGTGATTGTTTATAATAGTTGGTTTGTTTGTTTTTTTACACAGTTTCTTGGCATCGGGCCTAGCAATAATCAGCCTGGTTGTTCATTCAGATCTTTAAGATAATGGTTATCTGAATACTCTAGCAAATAATGTCAATATATAAAACTGCTTGATGCTGCCAAGAAGCTGTGTGAGGATAATCCTTACCTTGGCACTCAGCTTTTGTAGACTGGCCTTGGAGTGGAATATTCCATGGTCACTTTTCTTTAGTCTGTTGATAGGGGAGAATATGAGGTTTTCAAACTGAAATGCTGAGTTCTGCATCTATAATTACACAGGGGTAATACAGTGCTACCCCCCCCAAACTATTTAAATCACCCACTGGTCCCCCATAAGTGCCTTCTGAGTACATGGCTGGATGAGCATAATGAGAAGTATAGTCCACAACAGCTTGAGTGTGAAAGCTAACAATTCACTTGAGCTGTGGATTTAACTTGGATTCTCGATATATCAAGTTGTTATCTGGAGAAAACAAGTTAAAAAATATTAAACAAGTTAAAAATGCATGGCCTCTCTGGGCTTCTGTACCAAAGAAACCAATGAAATGCCCCAGTATTGCCCATTCTAATACCCTCACCACACAAAGATCTGTAAACAACACATCACATATGAGTTACATCCAGTGGGATTGCTATCGATTTTATTTTAAAACTATTGTTCAGAATTTGATAGCAAATAGTCGCCATTGAGGTTACTTTAGAAAAAAATAATAGCATTAGCAGTAATTGGAATGTATTGGAAAGTATTTGGTGCGACAATCTAGGCCATGTAGCCATATTGTGGTCCGCTCCAGTATGTAACTTCATTTCTTTCTTGTCGGTCCTTCTGCAGTTAATGTGCATGACATTGGGACATCTAACGTGCTTCACAGGCATGCAGACAGGCATGCAGACAGACTATGAGGACAATGATGGAACGATGTGCTGCCTGTTGTGACAGGTAGGTATATCTGCATTGCAGGCGCAGGTGGGAAAGGATGTAGGAAAGCAAGGACATTGGAAGCAGAACTGAAAGCAGAGAAAGATCACAGAGGAGAGCAGGGAAAGTCTGGAATAAAGGGGGACAGTAAAGCACTAGCACAATGTGTGGTTGGGTCAGATTAGTTGGAGTAAAGTGAGCTGGATCACAGAGGTGGGGTAGTAACGCGGGGGAGCAGAAGTGCGGAAGTAACTTAGGAGAGCAGAGGTGCGGGAGTAACTTAGGAGAGCAGAGGTGCGGGAGTAACTTGGGAGAGCAGAGGTGCAGGAGTAACTTGGGAGAGCAGAGGTGCGGGAGTAACTTGGGAGAGCAGAGGTGCGGGAGTAACTTGGGAGAGCAGAGGTGCGGGAGTAACTTGGGAGAGCAGAGGTGCGGGAGTAACTTGGGAGAGCAGAGGTGCGGGAGTAACTTGGGAGAGCAGAGGTGTGGGAGTAACTTGGGAGAGCAGAGGTGCAGGAGTAAAGTGGGGGAGCAGAGGTGCGGGAGTAGCGTGGGAGAGCAGAAGTTTGGTATCTTGGTTTTGTGCTGCCCTAGGCAGACAAAATTCGGGCACCCCCCACCCACGTTGCACACCTACGACATGCCCCATCACCCACATTAAATGCCCAAACACCCCATTACATGCCCCTATTACCCACATTAAATGCCCAAACACCACATTACATGCCCCCATCACCCATATTGCATACACACTAAATGCCCTATCACCCTCATTACATGCCACCATCACACTCATTTCATACCCCCACCACGTCCATTACATGTCCCCATCACCACAATTAATTGGAAGGAGCTAAAACTTGCTGAACGGTGGGGGAGCAAAAATGTTTGAGGCACCAGAAGTGTGCTTTAACACCCTCTGGCAAAGTGCCGCCCTCTGGCAAAGTGCCGCCCTAGGCGAGTGCCTTGTTTGCCTCGTGGAAGATACACTACTGGCATGGGGTCAAAGGATTTGAAGTGAAATAGATGATTTGGAACCTGGAGTGAAGTCGAAGAAAACAACATGTAGGGAGCAGCAAAATGTTTCTGTCTAGAACAAATCCTTGCACTGACCCTGCTTCCAATCCATTGATCAACAAAGGAATACTCCTCATATACACTCCCACAGTAATCATAACAATTAGGCTCACTGGTGTAAAAACTGCCAAATATCTTACACATTCCAACCCACTTTAACAACTTTACTGAAAAGTGATCATCAGGTCATTCCACTGTGATCACCAGATCAAACCTATTATTACCAAGAATAGAATAGATGCAACGTTTGGGAAGTACTGTAACCTTCTGAGTATTGCAAAAAAACTTGAGCACCAGACCACCGTGCTAGAAAACCTCTTATGAGAACAAACGGTGTAATGTGAATGGTTTTAACAGATAACCTCCACCAGCCCACCCAATTCCCACACTGGAGCATTTGAACCATGCATATGCTGCCACAAACATTTGACCCCGTTGCTCTGTTTTCTAAAACACTGCAGTAACATAATACATGTTGTTATTATTACACTTCAGCAAACACCCTCTTTGCTATAAGTTGCACAACTCTCTGGTTTTCAAAAGGGTCATGCCGAAAAACATTAGCTTGCTGATCTTGCTGTATTAAATCTACATTTACAGATTTCAAGTTTGCTAAGCCAGGCTCTTGAAATGGTTTTGTTCAGCATACATGGCTTATTTGCTAGGTTTGCAAAAGGAAATGCTGCATCCATTATCTATTTCTACATGTGTAATCCATAAACAATAATAATTCCCATGCATCGTGCTGTTTTAAATTATGAATCTAAAACAAATAGCCAAGACGTGGGGTGGATCAGACAAGACAATAACTAATTTAGTTCTGGAAGTACATATCAGATACAAAGGAAACCCGAGTTTGCTGACCGTGATACAGACACATTAACAGGTAAACTATGGTACTAATAACTTTCATCCCTAGTAAAGCAACCCAATGAACGTGTTTTCCTTCTACTTCCCTTTTATGCTTCCAATGTTCTTACCATTCCCCACATGCCCTTCCTCTCTGCTCTACACATAGTCCATCACCTCTCCAAATCCCTCTATATTGTACCATATTGTTAACTTATTCCCCCCTTTCCTCGGGAAAAAAAAAAACATACTCTAGTAATTCTGTCCGCATAAGGGACTTTCAGGCTTTTTTAAGATTTAAAAACTTCCTGTCTTGTTATAGCAATCTTAAGATTGGCAGAAAAGTAAAGTATAAAATAACACCACAATACTATAAAACAATGCATTTGACCCAGGCACATTACAAAAAAAAAAATAGTAGCCAATCATTACAAAATGTGTTTAAATAATCATAAAACCAGGAAAGAGAATGACTCACATTACAAGCAAAGGTAACATAATTAAAGATCACACCTTGCAGGTACAGATATCCTGGCTTTACACACAAACAATGGGTGACTCGCATAAGGACAGGAGGACACTTAACACCTATGCAAAGTATTTCAACTGTAATATAAAGTAATAATAACAAGGCCCTCCCTGGATATATATGTCCTGTGCACCCTGTGGTGGGCGTCTTGCTGTACTGAAAATAGGGTGCTGCAGGTCAACCCAAAGTGTGTACAGGGAAAGACACTGGGTAGGGATAGGCTGGCGGAATAAGCAATAGAGGACAACATGGAGCATCATGAGGGGGAACCACCAATGTCCATCAAAGTCACTTAATATAGACCAGGGGTCAAATTGTGTAGGAGTTGTAGTAGGGACAGTGCCATCAGCGTACCTATTCCCAGGCCAGAACCACAGTCTGTGGCCATGAGGCTGGCCCCCAGACCCCTCCAGGAACACAGGGCTTGGAGGCTTCTGTGACAAAATGTATAGACCATTTTAAAATTATTTTATATTCTCTACAAAAACAAAATGTCTAGGAGATAGAATCAGAATGGGGGGCCACAATAACTTTTCATTCCTCTCAATATTGATGCAGGACTCTGAAGCTACCATCCCCCCCTCCCCTCATTGTATTCCCTTCTCACCATACACCAAGTCTTCATCTTTCCGCCACCAAAATCCTTATATAAACAAATCAGCATTATGGTTCTCAAAGAATGTAACCATTTGTCTTCCAGTGCTGTTCCCTCACTTTCATGTTGCCCGCAAGCAAACTAAATGCTTACATTTAGCTTAGTGGGTTAAAAGTCCTCAAAGTGCATCTCAAAGGAAAGTTCCATTTGTAGCTCAGTCCCTGAGGTTGCTGACCAATCTCTTAAATTGCATCTGCACTGTGTCAAATTGAAATTACCTTCCACAATCAATGCAGAAAACATTTTCGGACCTTAATAATGATTTATTGCAGTTTCCACAAAAAGAATTGTACATCCATACTTGTATTAGGTCAGCCATTCCTCTATTTGTCATTTATGGTAATAATGCAATTACAATTTATTAATCATAGCGATATGTATAAAAAAATGTATAATAATAATGTTGGTAACAAGCAATATATATTAAGCCCGACGGACCTTTGCTGTCCTAACAAAAAAAGTATATTTTAAATGATGTATGATAAACAATTCAATTCAGCAGCCATTTCATGTTTAAAATGCAATCTATTCTTATCTTACTAACCATGAATTTATTTTTAAATATTATAAGAACATAAATTGTGCTGTCAGATAAGAAATCAGTTGACCCTGCTAGAAACAGCAGTTGTTTTAGTTTTTAAAGCATGGTTTATGAGTAGTGTTTATAAACAATCATGCAATTCCAAAATGGACGCAACCATGCAAAGCACTTCACAATGTAACAGCCAACATTTACTATGGCTTATTTACATGAAAACAATGGGGGTCAGGTATAAAAACCCCCGCAGTGCGAAGGGTCGGGAGAGGTATAAAAAGACCCAATCGCCATTTATTTATGTATAATGGCGATTGCGCCTTTTTTTATAAATCCCGACACTTTGTGGTGCGGGAAAAGAGAAATCCACCAAATTGGCGTAGACTCCTTGACACTAATCAGAATTTTCATCATCCGATTTCTTTATACATTGGCAGCGCTGGCGCAATGAGTGCCATCAAGAGCACAAAAGTACATAACTGGCGGACGCAGCGCAGACTACCGAAATGTATGGGAAGTCTGCTTTATACATCGATGCACACGCCGATAGTGCCATTATTTATATCATTTATACATGACCCCCCCCAAATATATCTAAAAAGAAAGTGGCTTGATCGTCATTTTCCTACAGAGCACTCAATTATGGACTAACCTCATGGACACCGTCAAATCCTCCAGTCTAAATGGATTAACTTTCATACTTCAAGCTTCATGTTGATTTATCACTTTAAATATCTAATAATGCTTTCAAAAATATCTGAATGAATGGATGGATGATAAACAAACAAAAAAAATGTATAAAAATAAAATAAATAAATAAATAAATATATATATATATATATATATATATATATATATATATATATATATATATATACACACACACATATATATATATATATATATTTCCAAAAAAGGTGCACTCAGCTCGAAAGTCCACTGTAGAGTGAATTGCCTGGGTGCTGTACAGCATGGTCTATATACACATCCAATAGAAGAAAATACGCACTCACAGGTCTTGAGGATCAAAAAAAGTTAATTATGTTAAGTCGATACTCCAATAAATCATGTGCAAGTAGTCGACGTTTCGGTCCACGTTCTGGACCTTTATCAAGACTATATACACACATACATACATACATACATACATACATACGTGTTTCAACATGAAGCTTGAAATATGAAAGTTAATCAATTTTAAAATGTTCCCTTTGATGGTAAGCAGCCTTTCCAGCACATGACGTACCACTGATAAGTTCTTGAGTCATGGGATTATGTCATTATGCTCAGCTGACTGGTTTAGCATCTTTTCCCATTGCCTGAAAGCCTAATACTCCCAGTGATGACGCTGGAGAGCGGAACCTGGTTTGTTGGGCTACCACACAGGAAACCATGAATAATATCTGCAAGATGTAGCATGGGTGCATACCCAACCAAAGAGGAAGTGCAATATAAAAAATATTCCTGCATTCAATTCAAATTTAAACATTTTTTGAAAGTGTTATTATCTGGAATGTATCTGAATCTCTGTTTGCCCATAGCAATACTGATATGACCGGTCTTTGTTCAACATCTAATGAATAGATATCTACAGCCACTTTTCCATCATAATCTTATGTTGTTAACTGTACATACTTTGACAACAGTTACTCAAAAGAAAAGGTCTATATATTGTATTAAAGCAAATAAGACACTACAAAAATAAACTTTTAAAAATATTAATTAAGAGACACACTATTTTGTGTTAACCTTTGTTTCTAAATGATTCAATTTTCAATATAGATTTTAATCTGCCTACTTTGGAACTAATTATGGTATGAGAAATTACAGCCCACACATAAACTCCTTGTCCTTCAATGTTTTGATATCTGCAGTAGTTGATTTAATTAGGTGCACTGTGGCAGTCAATCAAAATATTGTCTGCTTCATGCTAGTCTAAGCACAAGCTGAGTAAGTGTCTTAAGTTTGTTACAGTTGGCCTGTAAGTATGTTTTCAGTTAAAGCCTATATTTTTTAGTCTTTAATCTGTACCAGCACTTAACTACAGACTTTCCTACAAAGCACCGAAATTATGGAATAACCATGTCAAATCTTTTTCCAATCTAAAATCCCTTAAAAGCTCCCGTCTATGTATCTCAACACAGAATGCACTTGTAATTATGAGTGAATAGATTTCTGTGATGTCCGGTTACATTTGTATTTTAATATTATTTTGTATTTGTAGATTTTATTGTACCCTACTGTAACAATGCAATGTTTTCATAATTGAAAATGAGAAAAACCCGAGTGTATCCAGGTAAAATACTTTCTAAATAAATAAATAATTGTTGTATCCTCTTTGTAAAAACATCCAATTTATTAATGATTTTTTTTTTTTTTTTTTTAAAGTAAAAAAAAAAATTAAAGCAGAACACACATTTTTAAATTAGTTTTCCTGTTTCAAAATCATTGTAAATAAGAGGAAGTTTCCTTACCTTGCCTCGGCATCAGCGGCCTTTTCCTTGGCCACCTCACTCACGCGTTCTAAGTGGACGTAGCGTTTTTTTGTTTTGCTGACTTCTTTCACGGTCTCCAGAAGTTCATTCTGAACTTTCAAGAGCTGTTCAATGCTCTGGAAAAAGACCTTGATGTCAGACTCATTCAATTATACAGGAAAACAAATTGGGTTCTGAAAGGGACATGATGATCTTCCTTGGTACTTTAGAATACTTGCTAACTTCTTGACATAAGTTCCCAGGAAGTGAAAGGTATGGGCCTAAAGTGGACAAGGTTATATGATGTCACATGACAGCCCCATGCACAGAGACAATAATATCAGGACAGACCCATATTTGATGGGACAGGACACCCCCCAAAAAATATTTGTTTATATTTTACATTTGACACTATAATTATTATTTAACAAAAGGTTGTATATATTTCTCAGGTATTTGGCCACACTTTTTTTTTTTTAAAGGAGCAGGTCGTCTACAGTTTCAACCAAAATATTACTAGAGAAATGCTGCATCATGAAAAACTAAATAAAAAGAAAAATGTATTTTCAAAATGTATTTCGTAAAAAGGCCCTATAAAGTTAAAGTTACTGCTTTTGCTGTGGCAACAATCCTGTCTATCCCAAGCTTTCTTGTTTTAATATACAGATGTCTTTCTTGTATGTGCAACTGACCCTTTAACAAAATGATAGAAAACACAATTCTGGCAAGATAGGTTTGTTTCAGCTAAGTAAATCTATTCATAATGTCCAACTCTGTAAACTCACACAGTTCTATTCTTTATGAATGAGTGGGTGTCCAAATTGTATTTGGCACTAAAAGTATCATTAATGCAGCAATCAATCTTTTCTGTTAGCCAACAAAATCCACATGCTGACCTGCCAAGAGTTCTCTAATCCAGGCCACTGTTCCATTTCCCATATCTATGTTAATGAATGTTGTGAAAGAAAACCAGACTATTGGGTAAATCTACCTCAGTGAAATTTCCTTGATATTTTATAGCAGATGAATTGTTTGGTGTTTTTTGTATTTCATTTAAACGAATTGTCCATTTTGTCACATATTTTATAATGATATCCTGCAATTTGTGTTGTATTTAGCAATGGTTCTCCTTTAAACGCAATGTTATATCACTATAACACTTATAATTGTACAATCCTTAACTTAATGTCTTGCCCCAGAATTAAGGAAACCGTTCAAAAATTCCTTTGAGGGGCCAAGTGTCTAAAAAAGGACTCCCAGTTATTCTGCGCTGTGGCACGCCAGAACATCTTCCCTAGCACTCTGATGACCTGGCTTGGAGAAAATAGGTAGAGGACATGCCAGAACATAGAGGATGTTAAAGATTCACTCCCGTAGACACTGAACTTTTGATGGCTTTAAATCAGTAATTATATGAGTATAGAAGAACACATAACACATTTAAAACCAGGGACAAAGCTAGCTATTTGAAAATTACAAGCTATCATTATAAAAAAAAAAAAAAAATATGTCACATATGACTCAAAATTAAATAATAATATTCTATAGATTATTTCATTTTGTTAATAATGAATTGACATGAATGTGTATCTTTACAAAGTGGTTCAGAACAGCAATCACACAAGGACACAGGACAAGCACGGACACAGGGCGAGCAAATTAGGTGCTATACCTTTGACCAGTATCCTCCATCCAGATAAATTGTTATTATAGAAACATGGCAGCTGAACAGCTGACACTTCTTTTACACCGATAATACTACTTACTAGATAGAGGGAAAACACTGTAATTTTTTTTTAAGATGGAGAGTATTTTAGTTAAAATTTGTGGATATAACTTTTGTGTCACTGTAGTCGTTTTCATTGTGGGTTTACCTTTTTTAGCAACTGTTCCTTTGCAGTTCTAGCTGTTTTTGCAGCTTCCATGGTCAAGTTCCTGTAGTTTTCGGCTGCTGTAACACGGGTGTGCCCAATAGATGCAGTCCCTTCTATAGTGGACTTCCACACGGAAAACACACTCCTTGGAGGAATAAATCACCAACATCAAGAACTAGCATGAATCAATACAAGATACAATGTACACAGCATCCTGATAATGATCTAATGAGAATGAATACGGTAGGCTACAAAAATAAAATAAAAAAAAAAAACAGACAAAATACAGATCTTAAAAATAAACAAATAAAATAAGTCATTAAAATGTAATTTTTTTTAACGGTTTTGTTATTTAGACCTTAATTGTCCATCCCTTTTAATCACACTTTCCAAATTGCTATCATTTTCAAACTACATAGATGTTACCTTAACTTCTCCGTTTCATTCCAATGCATATGTATGTATGCTCAGCTTATTTTTTTTTTTGAGAGAGAGATATTTAACTTTTATATGTTGGCCTGCAGAATGTATAGTTCAAATGTGCTCAATGGGAAATCAGTTAATCAAGGTAGTTCCTATGATTCCATTCCTTGATTAACCCGTTCACGCTGGATGGCGCTTTGGTCCTTAACGACCAAAAGCTCCAAACAAGCTGAGTGATTGGGTACCAAGGAGACATAGGCAGAGACCCAACAGTGTAGGTAGATACTCCCTGCTGTTTTTCTTAGAGATGCCAAATAGTAGCCTGACATAAAAATTTACAATACACTTATTTTATTATAATTACAGGTACACTCCCTACTACAAAAAAAAAACTACTACTTCCAAGTATCTCTATTTAGGAGGAACAACCCATAGTTTGCTCCCAGATACTCCTGTCTCACAGCAATGAAACCAGACTATTTACACTGAGTCTTACCCTTGGTGACAGAGGCTATTTTAAACACTTCTGTGGTTTGTGTTTAGCGGTTATTTTCCTCTTTTCTCATTTAATGTACCCACACATATTCAGTATGGATTTTTTTTTAGCATTAGAAGAGTTTTCTTAAGATACCATTATTTCTATTGTATCATATAATTAACTATAAAAAATTAACACATTTTTTATTTTAACTTTTTCTGCTGTTGTTTCACGTTATATGGCAATAGCTGAAAGTAGTGGGGTTTTTTTCTATTTTCGTCTATAATGACTTTTTAACCCCAACCTTAATCATCACCCTAGCACCAACTCTAACCGTATTATTATATAATCCAAATTCTAAATTTTTTTTTTGCCAACTCCCTCTAGAGCGACGGAAATGATCACTAACCATTTCCGGAGTATTTTCTGATTACAGGGCACCTCCATATTGGATGCTGCCCACTATTTCTTCTCCTGGATCGGGGACTTTATCTATCTCTATCTCCGAGTTTGCGTTGTGAGTTGAACTGTGGTCCTGTCTCTGTATTGTATATGTGCATATTTACTTTTTATCCTGTACGTGACTGTGAGCAGGGGTTCCTTCATTGTCTCATTGGTCCTGCACCATTTGTCTTCTATTTTTAATCTATTCAAGAATATATTAAATCATCATAGAAGATTCTGAGTCATCTTTCACATGCCTGCTAAATTTGCCTGTTTGTGAGTGCATATATTCACTTTACACCTTATATAGTTTGTGTTTGATGTAGTCTGTGCTAGTGGAATCTGCACAATCCTGTTTGTTTATTTAAAATATTTGTGAAGTTCTGGTGGGTAGCTCACAAGTTTCAGTTTCTCATGGAACATTATGAGCCCCTTTGCACAATGGTATAATAAGCTAGCTGCCTTCTCACATTAGAAAGTAGGTGGTAGCTACCAAAAGATGTGATTTAAATGTTTTAGATTTTAATACACCTACACGCCAGCAGGGGGTCACAGTGACCACACGCTATGGTGCTTGTGCAATAACATTACTGAATGCCCAAGGGCTTTTTTAATCAGGTCCCCTATATATACATATATAACAAGTTAAAAAAAAAAGTAATTCGAAGTTATAAATAATGTTGTAATTAACGAGTTATGTGATTTTTATAAGATCATTTGTACGCACTACAAAACAACATACAAATACAAACCAAGAACATAAAATACTTATGCAATTTAATTAAATTATTGATGGTCCTGACAGTCATTTTAGCAAGCCTAATTGGAACTGGAAACCTTGTTCAGAGTTGCAAAGTGTCCCAACAATGAAGATTTTGTGTAATTTGGATAAACAATAATATTATATATATTTAATTATTTTCCTTTATGCTCATTCCTTCTCTCCCCTCTTCTATTCCCTCCCTTCTCTTGCCAGTCTGCCTGTATATATATATCTGTTTGTTTCTTTTATTTTGCATAACGATATTATGTTATCTATACATCCCCCCTATGATATTTGTATCATTAGCCGTCTCTTGTCTATAGTGGTTTTGCGGTCCTCCACCCGCTATGCCGGCTATGCGAGTGAAGGACGCGTCACTATGACAACGCGACACCATCCCCTTGACAACGACGTCAATGAAGTTTCCGGAAGTTCCCAGATTACTCACTTCCGGTTTAGCGATAACACAACCTCCATCCTAGTTCCAGCTGTCTCTAACTAGCAATCAGATGTGTTATCCGTGGGCTCTCTACTCTATATAGGGTAAACTTGTCTTGTTGTTTCTGGGGTATACTCTAGCGCTGTCTCTTCCTTTTTTAATAATATTATATAGTAGGAAACCCCACATATTAAAAGATGTTGTTTCAGAGTATCACCAATCTGCAGTTTTACCTATTAAGTATCATCACAGTTACACATGCTAATCCATACTTAAAAGAATGACTGGCTACAGCAAAGGTGGAATCTTAACCCAAAAGCCACTTATTCATAAATTGAAATTAAGATTGTGACTGCTGTGATTTTCAACATGAAGATAATCATTTGACTATGAACACAGGTGTTGACAGAATAAAAAGTAACACTATTGCGTGAATTTTAAAGAAGTTGTTGAGATTTTGTTATGAAGTATGGCAGGTGTACAGCTAAGACTGCAGATCAGCCAGCGTATTGCTGGATAAATATAACGTTTACCTGCTCCCCTGCAAAATATAGAACGCAAGAGTGTCCAGAAACAACCGATTCACTAATCCAGGAGTGGATATCATAGGAACTACCTTGATTAATGAACCGATTGCCCTCTGAATACATATGCATCATAACTTCTGCAGGGCAGCATGTAAAAGTTACACATCTCCCTCAAAAAAATGGATGACCATAAGTAAAAGTATGCATGGAGAGAAAGGAAGGAGGGGTTAATGTGAGATCTGTTCAGGTTATAAGCTTTTATGTAGTAGCAATCCAGAGGGATGGCTTTTAAACTTTTTAAATCAGATACTTAATTAAAAAAAAAACTTGTTTTAATACAAGTCCTTAAAGGACAATTGTCATCAAAGAACTGTACGCATTTTAAATAGAAATGTTTTTGTGAAAAAATACAAACTAATTATTAGCTCTTAATGAGCTATTTTTGCTTCCTATAGTTCTATCACAGGGCAGACATGTTGTTTAGAATCTTGGGTCAGATCTTCCTTCATCTGACCCAAGATTCTAAACATCATGTTTATATATGATAAAGCTATATGGAGTTAAGATGGGTAAATAATATTTTTTTTTAATATTCTTTCATTAAATCACTTTTTTTTTTTTTCCACGACAGTTGTGCCAAGTTTCTTATATTTTCTAACTAATCTTAAAGGGACTGTATCACCTGAACATAGCTTATACTGTAAATGTAGAGAATTACAAAATATTGAAAATGACACCTTGTGGAGAAAATTAGGAGAAAAGGGTGTTTTCAATTTGTCAGCGTCTCCTGCTTATGACATCACCTGTGGCTGGATATGCAAATGACACATTTCCACTGAAAACCAGTTCATTCGCATAACAAGCCACGGGTGATGTCATAAACAGGAAAGTCCGCAAACACCATTAAAATACAATTTTCTCCAAAATCTGGGCATCTGCTTGCTGCTTTGCTAACACTATGTATAGATTATTTTTCAATATTTTTGTATTCTCTGAATGCACAGTAAAAAAAAAATGTTTAGGTGATACAGTCCCTTTAACTTAGCTGAAGTTCCAGAGGGCTGTGGCAGTAATTGATCTTTAATCTGTTACTCAGTAGCTAATACAATGTAAACTTAGAAGGAGTCAATGGACCATTCTTTAATTATTCTTGCAAAATTTTAATTGCTTATCTCAGCTGTCTCTTTCACTTTCTTGTTATACAGGATCTAAAAAAAAAAAAAAAAAAAAAAACTATCTGTGCTCCCTTCACCGATATCATGAATGACTTGTTGGTAGAGTAGCTGTGACGACTGGCAGCTTACGTTCAGTCCAAACAACTGAAACAGCTATTTACCACAGAGGATTAGAACATGGGACCCTGCCAAGATTTGTTAAAGTGTATCCATCTGTTCCTCAGAATATGCAACGTAACAGAAAGACATCTGCAACTGTTGCCGTTTGGGGGATCAGTTAATGTCAAGCAAAATCAAATTAAGATGCGAGGAAACAGGGAAAGTACCTCAGTCCCTGCGAGATTTCTTTAATAAAAGTCTTTCGTCTGTTATTTAGATGTAGAAAATGGTCCACAATTATACATGGAACACCAAAAAATGTGTATATTAAAACAATTTATAAAATGCATTGTTTATGAAAGAGAATGACATGGATGGGGCATTAAAATAGAAAAGGTATTCCATTCAGTTCCACCTGAACTGAAACTCTGACTCCCATGATCCTCAGCTGTTTTAATAGGATGTATAGTTCAACAGTAGCCTTAAATTGGATATTCACTAAGGACTGTGACCTACTATTATGCTTTAGAAAGGCATGGGTTATTATAGTCGGGGAACATCTAGAAGGCCACTGTTAGAGGATTAGGCATTGACTTTCCGCTCTCTACTCTCACAGCTGGGCATTATGGATTGTGGGCAACTGGCAAGGCAGGAGATGGAGGACATAACTGCCAGTCCGCAGTAAGGATGGCTGACAGAGCTCTGAAGATGTTAAGGCCAGTTTGTGATTGGGCAGAGCTAAACACCACTACCTGTGCTTGGATCAACATATTTGATTTATTGGTATCAACATTTAAAACATCACAGGTGTAGATATCTGCAACATTTTTGTGGAATGTTTTAAATATTGTTATTAATCCCCCTGTAGTAGCAACCTGGATTGGACTAGGAAACAGAATGTCAACTATTTCTCATATCTGCCACATTCTGCTTTCTTCCCGCTCTATTCAGGGTGGGGGATAATGAATGGTTCAGCTCCACCCATTCCTACTATGGCCACACCTACTTGTTTGGAATCCCGCTGATTTCTCAGAGTTGCCCATTATTTGGTCGGCCACCAGCTTCTTTACTCGGACCCCCCCCCCCCCCCCCCTTTTCTGCTCCTAGAGCAAAAGGAAATTCCTGATTACTATGCTAGTTATAGTATGTTCAGGTAGTCCAGAGTAGGAAACCAGCAGCCTTCCAGCTAATGAACTACAATTCTCATGATGCTGGTTGTCAGTTGAAAAGGAACTCATTTGCAATTACATGATTTGGACAGGAATGCTGCCCGAGTTCCAGTATATCACTCCGTATATTATTAAAAGTAATATTTGCATGCAGTGGCTGGAATTCTCTGTTTTTTCCCCACTTACCTGCATTCACTGGTCTCGTTTTTCCCACGTTGCCAATCTCTTTTAAGGTACTGACCCGCCAGTCTCTGCAAAGCCTGGAGGTCACAAAAACAGCATGTTCAGAAAAGGTCTCTTTCTGTTGCTCTTGTTTACTGGAACATACTGCTTTTCCTAACACTGTTCTGACACATTCTGCACTTGTATATAAAGAGCCCAAACATTCCACTAGAAATCATACTCATTCCAACAGAGGTTATGACTGGGTTTGCAAATATTGGTCTAAGCCACAGTAGATGTGTGGAATGATTGCCAGGAACACTCTTAACATAGGAACATGACTGACCCCAGACCAAGAGTTAAGTGAAAGTGTCTTTTAATTTCCAGAAGGGAATTGGGTAATATAAATCTAGCAGTTTGACCCCATTTCAATAATAATAATAATAATAATATTAATAATAATAATTGCAATTATTATTATTAGCATGTTTGTTATTATTAATAGATTAACCAACTAGCAGATCCCAATCTGTTACGGAGCATTTAGACTTCTTCTGAAACTCAAAATATTGACTGCCAGACTTCTAGGTCACGGAGATGATTCTCTACAACCTGTTTGGTGTATGTCGTCGATGACCATCTCCTCCAGACTGATTGGCTGTGTGGCGCTGAATGGACGCGCATACACAGCGATCACAGAGGAAGACAGACATTTGTCGGACCATCTCTCACTGCTGGCACGGAGTTATGCTCCGCAAAATGGAAGCCCATTTGTGTGCTTGGCAAAGATGAGGAGATTATATCTTTGGAATGGTGCAAAAAAAAAGGGCAATCACGGAGATCTTATATATACAACTGCACCTTTTTTATCCATCCTATTACTTTTGTCAGAACTGAAATTGTGCTTGCACCATGCATGGGGTAATTTTAAAAACACACTTTGTGAATATAATTACATTTTTTCAGAAACCTGTACTGTAGAGAAATTACCTATACAGTGTATCAGAATTCAAACCATATCATTTAACATCAAACTCCACTAAGATAATAAACCATATGCCAAAAAAATTTCAGCATCTGTGAGTCCCACCTCCCATGAGAAAGTATGCAGAAATCAATACTGTTCCATAATAGAGGATGTCATGCTGTAAAAATGGTTCTGATCTGCCTGGTAAGCAGTGATCTAATATCTCCTTATGTCTTGTCTTTAGAACAAGCCCCGCTGTTTGTTATTGCTGACTGTACACTGGCTTATAAGTAAACAGCCTCCTTGTGTGCGCTTCACTGCAAGGGTTGTTTTTTCTGTCTCAGAACATCTGATTCAGATGTTTGTTTGTTATTTCACAGAGGTGCCACTTGCCAGATGTATTTATTTTAAGTCATCCTGTCTTCCGGGGCTTCCAAAGACAAAGCAGCCTTTAAGCAGTTTTCCTTGGTAATGAATTATTGAGTTGCAATAGCTGGAACAAAAATTCACATTGCCGATGCCTTTCCTCTAGTATTTTGGTTACGTGATGGAAACAGTTTTGTAAATGGAAAGAAAAGAATATATGTTTTTGCACCTAAGATGCTAGAGGATGGAGTTAGAGACTGATGTCACAGGCTACACGCTGTTTAAGGAGGAACTAAACCAAATTTCTGTGTAATCAGGCAGAACTTAATTTCTGCCTGATAAAAACTGCCTTTTAAAAGGTGCTCAGATTGTGTAGAATTAGAGTTATTCTCCGATAGTCAAGCTATAATCATCCGATAATTGGCTCTGAAATGGTGCCTCCGAAGACCAGACATTTGGATCACATCAGTGGACGGCAAAACCAGAATTTCAGAGCTACTCAGGTAGCTTTGATGTGCCTCTGAATATATTCACAATTCGGAAAGTATAGGTGATCCCACACTCCTATCTGCCAAAACCGAAATCAAACAAAATATGCCTGAAATGCTCCAAACCAAAGCGATAGCCTCAAAATCCCCATTATATCCTAGGAGATCTTTCGCACACACCAAGAATAAACCAAAATTAGACTGAAATAAACCGAACCTCCATAGGAAATCTGTGTATAAATACGGAGCACAAGGCAAGACATAATTTTAGAGAAGGATCTCAGCCATCTGGCACTAAAGCCAAAATAAAGAAATTTTGCAAGGCAGGTTAAGGGTCAGGACAGCTAGTGGGGACACTGGTAAGCAGGAAAGGTCAAAAACTTAAGCCCAGAGTTTTTTTGGGCAGAGGAGAACATGGCATTGGTGAGAAGCTTTTGCCAACACTACAACTGTTTGATAGGGGCAGCAGCCAAGAACACAAGCCTGATGAGGAGAAACTATATCTGGCAGGAGTTTGTGGATAATGTCAACCAAGTTTGTGGGAGCAACCGATCCCTGGAGGTGGTGAAAAAAAAGTAAGTGCATTTGAAATACACCACAGGCCTCTTGTAAAACTGCACTCCGCACATAGCTCGTATACATGTAGTTCATGGCTGGTTATAATGCATAGATAGGGAATGTTGCGTGTTAAAATGACTGGCACACATGGAAAAGCTGTAAGGGTGTGTGTAACGAACTGTAGCTGTACAGAGAATGTTAGCTGGAGAGAGGGTGGGCAAGCAGTTCATTGCAGCAATTAACATGTACAAACAAATACTAAGAGTAGCTAAGGGCAATGGACATTGCAGTCCACAGCTGCAGTACATATTAATGTCTGTGTAGTAGTATATCATAGAAACTTAGAATGTGTCAGCGGATACTTTTATTAGTATCTTATTTCTCCGATAACCTTGTGCCTATCCCACGCATGCTTAAACTCCTTCACTGTGTTTCCCTCTACCACTTCCGCTGGAAGGCTATTCTATACATCCACTACCCTCTCTGTAAAGTAATACTTCCTGATATTACTTTTAAAACTTTGCCCCTCTAATTTTAGATAATGTCCTCTAGTTGTGGTAGTTTTTCTTCTTTTAAATATACTCTCCTCCTTCACTGTGTTGATTCCATTTATGTATTTAAATGTTTCTATCATATCCCCCATCTTTCCTTCAAACTATTCATGTTAAGATGCTTTAACCTTTCCTGTCAGAGCTGTGGGAACTGACATGTAATGTGGATAGGTTCAAAATTATGCACCTTGGGTGTAAAACCCCCAATCAGAATATGGAATATTTGATACCATCCTAACCTCAACATATGAGGAGTAATAATTTCAGAGGATCTAAAGGTAGGTAGACAATGTAATAGAGCAGCAGGACATGCTGGCAAAATGCTTGGCTGTATAGGGAGAGGTATAAGCAGTAGAGGGAAGTTCTCATGCCATTGTACAGAGCACTGGTGAGATCTCACTTGGAGTATTGTGTAAAGTACTGGAGACATTATCTCCAGAAGGATATCAATGTATGCACATGTACATAGGTGTGTGTGTATGTATATATATAGATATCAATATGTACATGTTTGGTGTGACAAGTGCAAGGTATGGTGCAAAAAAAGTGTCCAAGAATTTTGCATTGTTTTTACCATTTAGAGTGGGAAAACACAGCCTCAGGGAAATATATTTAAGGTTCTTGCACCTTTTAATGGCAAAATGTGTGTTTTGGATCCTTGGGGTGGAGTATCCGGAAGAGCAAGGTGGGCCTGTTCTCCATCCCACTTTCAGGTAGAGTGACTATACAAAGTCCAGGCCGGGCTTTGTGTTAATCATCCTGCTTCCAGCAGACAGGTCTAAGCTCACCTGTGTCTGTGTTGTACAGACTTTGTTCTGAAGAATGTTGTGACCCGTGAATTGATGGAACCTTAAATAAACAGAGCTGTGCATTTGGAAAACGTATCATCGCTTTCGGAGATTGCTTTGTATTTCTGAGAAAGACTGTGCTGTATCAAAGATCCCAGATAAACCTATGCCAACAGGAACAGGTTTGTCACAATGGATAGAAAGCTTACCAGGGCAGCTGCACAGATGCCACCTTTGCTATAAGTCCATTCGTGAAATGTCCTTCCTGATCGATATTTCACTGTAAGTGGAATTCTTGGAATGTGGAGGTGTTTAAGAACATCAACAGCTCAGCCATGAAGAAGAAGACTGTATTAATATCAGCACTAAAGATGTACAGCGGGATCTTCATATATTGTGAGCAAGGCCTTCTTCTCCAGCATCAGGCTCTGACCTCACAAATTATCTACTGGATGAATGGGCAAAAAAATCCCACGGAAACTCTCCAAAATCTAGTGGAAAGCTTACCAAGATGTACAAGATAATACAAAATTACCCATGAATCAGGGGTAAGCAATGCAGCATGTTTTATTCTGATTTGTTTTAAAGAGAACCTACAAGAACCTCCCAGAAGCCAGAAAGTTTTTTTGATAAAAATGTATACATCATAGTAGTATCTTACCTGTCCATATTCCTTTTCAATAGCTGCTCTCTGCTTGCAAAAGGACCTAATGGGTTAAAAAAAAAAAAAAAGAAGTTGTGGTTATACTTGAACTAAATTAATGGAATTTGTATAAGTTTATTATGTACTTAATGAAGGCAGATGTTATCACCAATGTCATTTCCCCACATACCAATGCCATCCCCCTCAATCACATTATCGATTTGCAATTGGGGTATGCAGAGTGTGGGAGTCAGTCTATTTAAAGGGACTGTCTAGTGCCCAAAATGCATCTTCCAAATATTAATGCATATTAGTGTGCTTTCAAAGTACTTTAAAATGCAAGTCTTACATTTTGCATTGCTTAAAATATAAAATACTTACAGCTAGAAGATATTGTGAAATTACAGCAGTTTGCAAGAAACAAGGACTGCCCATACTAGATGAGTAAAATGAATTTACTTTTTTTTTTTTTGCTGCAGGAACCAATGAGAATAATGCCATTCAAATAAATGGAATATCAGGTCTCTCTAGTGATGTCATCAGACATTGTGTTGCACTGTTAAGAGATCCTACTGTGTACAAGAGCAAGGCCACTCAATAGACTCAATTTGAGGAGGACAGGAAGTGACTATATGAAACAAAACTTTATATCCTCAGGGTCTATAGAATCTGTGCTGCCGCACCTGAAGTAAACATGCAGAGGGGCTTGAGTCAAATATTAAAAATGTAATTTATACAGAATGCCTGCATCAAATCACACAGGGATAAAAGCACAGGGCATTATACAAGCAGTGATCTTGCACTAAAGTGAGTTTGGGGACTAGACTGTCCCTTTAAGGCCCCCTCTGCTGACCCCATGCAAAAACAAGGGTCTCTTTCTCTGCACTAGCAGAGAGCCAGATCAGGCTGCCTACTTCCCATGGAATCATGGCGGCTGTCAGTAAGGGAATAAACTGGCATGTACTGTCAAAAGCACACGCCAGTTTATCCTCACACTAGGGACAATTAACTTTTCACTTGTGCTTCTATATTAGAATCCCAATGAAAAATAAAGTTTAGTAGTTAAAACTGTTGACCTCATTGTATCAAAACAGACACAGGTCAGTAGCCCCATATCCCTTCGTTGGGTCTCTTATCAGGACCTGTTACACTGAGTCGTCCTTTTTGTTCCTGTTCTTCTGTGCATGGCAGTACAGGAACAGAATGGGCGGCTCATTTTAAACAAGAGTTACTAGGCACAAATACAAACTACAGAAATAGTAGACTTGTTTTTGTTTTGATTATGATATGGTGAAATTGTTCAGGAAAATAAACCCTGGGGGGGAAGGGAACATTTCTTTTCGAAATGGAAAAAGTTGAAATGACCTCTCCAGCAGGAAGAACAGCTTTAAGCCAAAGTAAACCTGTCATTAAATCTAAAATTGCAGTCTCTTAAGTGCCAATTAGCTGAGCATCGATGTGTAGGGATTGGAGTTTAGAAACATTATTTAAAGGAATGGTAATGAAAATAATAATACAAAAATAAAAAATATGGTGGAA
Organism: Pelodytes ibericus; assembly: GCA_036172795.1. NCBI lineage: Eukaryota > Metazoa > Chordata > Amphibia > Anura > Pelodytidae > Pelodytes > Pelodytes ibericus. The sequence goes on along the minus strand of CM069858.1, from coordinate 24,258,399 downwards.
TAAGGGAGACCAATCATATTCTTCTTTACTACCCAGATTATGGGTGATGTGTGCAGAGCTTTACATAGAAAAGAATGTTCCTTCCTCGTTAATGGGCAGAGCTAATGAGCTCTGTGAAAGAGGCAAAGAGCAGGGCTATGTACTTTCCCACACAGTCCTTGATTACACTTCTGACACTGATTTTTACTGCACAAGTATTGTTGCAAATAGGGTTGCCGTCTGGATGGTGTTTTACTGGCAGGCAGGTAAAAAATTGGCTTGAGGCCAATGTTACATCTGTGGAAAGAGTAAAACAAATTGGGGTCTATTTACTAAGCAAGTGTATGTTTCAGCTCACCTTTTAATAAATAGTCCCATTTAGTGCATTTAGATATGCATGACAGGATAAAGAGTTGTCTTAAAAGGAGACCTACAGTAATTTATTGGGTTATTTAAAATTATTAAAAAGAGACACTTCAGATATCAAACTAATGTTGATGCATCTGGTGGTGTTTAACCATTATATTGTATTTCCTATAAAGACGTATATGGAATCAGTTAACTTCTTTCAAATTTTCCCCAATAATACAGAATTACAGTATTGACTATGAATGCTTCTACAAATAATACTAGTAACCCACTCATGACCCACATGTCAGTCTATAAAATCCTCCGGGGGGTTGCATACATAGTAAAATCAATAGAAGCATTCTATCATAAAAAACATAATTACCTTTAGACACAACTTACAGTAAAGTGATACAAATTTTCCTCTGCATCTGCTTGTAATATATAAATTCCAATAAAACAACATTCAAAAGGTAGAAGAAAAAAACTTGATTTTGGCTATAAGTTAAAAATGATTTACTGGCAATTCAATTTATAAATATTTTTAATTATTTATAGTTATTTATTGGTATCCTCATAATCACTGTCTTTGTTTCATTGTACAACACTTAATAAATTAATAATAATATGATCAGTAAAGGAATGGTCAAAACTGGAAAAACTAATAATAATGCAACTAAAACAAAGCAAATAGAGATTATTTTTTCATTATAATAATACACTTTCACTGTAACCAACACATGTCCACCCTTTGATAGAACTATACAGTGCAGAGAGGGCTCAGTTTTCTTTCGAGAAAGTATTTCTATATAAAATGACTACACTTTATTAGAGATGGGACAGCCTGGAGAAAAGGGGGAAAACTTGGGGGAAAAAGTTTTGAGTGTGGAATATATTCTTTTACAATGATAAGTACCGTAATATGTTTATGACATGGAATTCAAACTATATAACATGAGGAACTTCATGAAAGACTTATGAGGAGTTATGTCAAGTCTCAAATGATTGCAAGTTCTCTCACCTGAAGACAAGCAAATCCTAGAATACAATTCAAATACTGGAAATGAGAGCCGTAAAAAAAATAAAAGTTTTAAAAATTAAATTTAGCTTATTGTTTACTGAAAAGCTGTACTTTTATTCCAAACATAACACTTTTATATACTCTGCATTTCATGTTCCTAGTGTAACAAAATGATTTTCAATTTGTAAAAAGTACTCTACATTTTTCCCCAAACATTTAGAATTTTTCTGGGGAAAAAGTTTTTTTTTTTCCATGGCTTCAAAATTTCCAGAAATTTTACAACTCTGCACTTGATACAATCTTTCAATTACGCATAAAATACATTTTTAATAATCAATTCTCTAACATAGGTCACCAGGCCTGGGAATGATTAATACCTACAAGAAACAGCCGAGGGATGTCTGCACGATACATGAAGACATCCTCCATGCTGCCCAACAATGGACAGCAGTGTCGGGCAGCATGGAGGATGTCTGCACTATCGTGCAGACATGCCCCGGCTGCCCGATTCTCCTGGTGGGTAGTGGAGGCAGCGAGGGGGATCCAGGTCCCCTGCAGCTCTGCGGGGGACCTGGATCCCAGTCTTATAGTCTGACCTCGATTTGAGGTCAGATTATAAGACGACCTTAAATATAAGACGAGGGGTATTTTTCAGAGCATTTGCTCTGAAAAAAACCTTGTCTTATATTCGAGCAAATACGGTAAGTTTAATAGTATATTGAAGAAAAGTAGTGTCAAATTTCATTCAATTTCAAGTGTGGATTGAAAAACTGTAAAAAAAAAATAAAAAAAAACCCCAATAAAAATGTAAAAAAAATAAAAAATCACTCGATTTTTATATTATCTTTGCATCATATATCACTTATATTAAGGGGAGAAACAATGCAGTTACATTCTCCACTCTCTTGGGGCTATTCACTAAAATATCTCTCGGGGCTATTCTACTAGTCGGTGTAGACGCATCCTTGCTGGTCTGTTAGATTAACACTCCGATAAACACATATTTACAGATTTTGCTGATGATTTGTCATACTGAAGGACCAATATGGGGGTCTATCAAGTTCTGACTCCCCAAGGACTGAGGGGAGTTTTGTCAATCTCATACTGCTTAGTTTTCGCTGTACATAACCAGTGATATCTTCTAAAAGGGAACAAAAAATAAATAAAATTAAAACAGCAGAGCAAAGCCAATTTAATAAATGTAATGGCAAACGTTTTGGCATGGCTCTCTCTCTAAGTAGTGAATGCCTTGAGTGCCTAATATAAATGAAACAAAAATTATGAACGACTGAAATAAAACCACTAAGATGCATTATCAGAGATTATTTTATTACAAACTTTAAAAGACAATTTCCACTCGGGGATTCAAAATAACATTACTGCTGTATTAAACCTCTTTCCCACTAATACTCATTATACGGGTATTTGTGACTGGATCTTAAAAGGGACACTGTGAGCACAAGACATTAGGGGTTACTTCTAAAACTTAATTCTGGGGCAATCGAGACTGGAGCAATTACCACTGAAACAAATGGAATGTTCCTGCTGTTTAGATCACTTTTTGAATTGCCCCAGAATGGAGTTTTAGCAATAACCCCCTTTGCCTCATTTAGCCAATCATACGGGTCTACTCAATAGAGAGAGAATTGCAGGGAATTGAGACACAGGAATTTCAAACTTAAAGGGACTGTCTAGTGCCCAAAATGCCTCTTCATGTGCTTTCAAAGTACTTTAAAGGAACATTAAATACTGTTTAACCCTTGCTTCCTTGAAGGAAGAAAGGGTTAAAAAAAAAAATGTCCCGGGAAATTTAAGTAAACCCGACGTGTATCTTAACAGATACACGCAGGTATACTATCTGCTGTGTCTCACATGCGAGACACAGCAGTTACCGGTTGTTGCGTGCCGACAACGTCAGCATGCGCACAGCCAATCAGAGCGGGGGCTCGCCCAGCACTGACAGCCGAATGCGAGGTTCTCGTTAGCAGAGAGAGACCCTCGTTTTTGCATGAGATTAGCAAGGGGAACCTTCCTATGGAAGCATTGCAGCGGTCGGTCAGAATATAAAATGGCATTTACTATCAAAAGTACATTCCAGTGTACCCTCACACTGGGGACAATTACAATTTCACTTATGCTTCTATATTGGAAGCACAAGTGAAATAAAACATTTAGTGTCCCTTTAAAATGCATGCTTTACATGTTACATTGCTTAAAATATAAAATAATTACAGCTAGATGAAACTATGAAATTACAGCAGTTTGCAAGAAAGCAGGACTGCCCACACTAGCTGAGTAAAAGCCATTTCCTTTATTTAGTGTGTTGCACTGTTAAGAGATCCTACAGTGTACAAGAGCAAGGTCACTCAGAAACACACATTGCATTCAAGTCGAGGAGCACAGGAAGTGACTAAATGAAAGAAAAACGTTATATCCTTAGTGTCTATATCAATCATTGCTGCCGCACCTGTAGTAAACTTGCAAAGTAATCACTTGGGAGAGCTTGAATGTTAGAAATGTTATTTATGCAGAATGCCTGCATCAAACCACACTGTAAAAAAGCATACAAGCAGTAGTATTCATCTTGCACCAAAGCTGATTTTAAGCATGGTTTCATCCAAACAATTACAATTTATAGGCATATTTTATGATAAAGTAAAAAAAAAGATAAGACAGATGTATTTCTCTTTACTTTATATTATGAAGGACTAGTCTCATCAAATATTTTTTGTGGTGACTATAGGTGGAACTCCCCCTTTAATGTACATTAGTAAAGCAGTCAGCACTAAAAGTAATAGAATTTAGGGTTACTATTTTTAACATTTGCTGTCATTTATAAATATGTTTAGAAAGGTCCGAATTTAATAGTGATAGGTATACATTACCTACAGAAAATATTGTTTGTTATGCTTTGAAATGCATTTGCTGACAGTTTGTGTTTAGTGCTGAGATTTATAGCCGCGTTATGTACGTTGATAATCTGATCACACAGATCAATAGGGAAAAAAAAGCTTTCTAAACAATTTCAACAGCTTAGTGATAAAACATCCTCCAGCTGATTCAATGACATCAAACAGAATTGCAGAGGTTCTACAGATCGTTTGTTCCAACTATAACATCATATTAATTCCTCTAAAGTGTACTATAAAGTGAACTCCCCCATCCATGGTTTCCTCCACTGTGGTTTCATGCAACCGTGCTTGACAATGGCCCGGAAGTAACTCGCAACCATCAGTAATAAAATAGCCAAGGTGGAGCCAACCTTTTGTAGACTTTAGGAGGTGGGGTGCGGCCCCGGGAGCCATGTACCACAAATGGTGGCATTGTGGGAGACTGAGTGAGATGAAAAACAACTTGCAGCATCTTCTGGCGGAGATTTGTGACCTTCCAGGTCCACTTACGGCACCTCTGTTTTTGTTCCTGCTGGATTGCCCGACCATTACCAAATTTCAGCAAAATCTTCTTGCCCATATATTCTCTGCAACTAAAATTTGCATTATTGGAGAAGATCCAATCTCCCCAGATAGCAAGAGATTATCGCTCAACTTGTCTATCAAAACCAGATGGAGAAGTCCGTCTTTATCCCTGACGATAAAAGTCAGGAGATATGGTCTCCTCTAAGCAAATATGCAAACCTATGAACCTCCCCATGGGGAACCACCACCACCTCTTCTATCCCGTTTGGATTTCAGGCTGAGCCAGCATTTCTATCTTAACCAATGAGTTAAGATAGCTTGGGGGGGAAGGATTATAGCACTGACACTTTATTTCTCTGACCTCCCCACTGATATTGCATCATGAGAACAACAATTGGATATATGTATTTCCTAAATACAATATCTTAATGGTGGACCACTTGCACAGGGGTACCTTTTATTTTTACAAATCTTTTGAAGTATATATAGATAGGTAAATCAGCTGACAAGAATTTTAAATTTACCAGATTGTACCTACTGTAAACATTTGTATTATTGGTGATTTCTCCCTTTTGTATATATGGAATTTTGTATTTGATATTTTGATTAATAAAACTATTTGGAACGGGGAAAAAAAAAGACTTTAGGAGCAGAGCAGAACAATCCAAGAGCATACTTTGTTATTTTATTTTTTTTAAATGTTTACTTTTATTATAAATATACACTGAAATACATAGCATAGATAATATATACGTGCCCGAATAGGTCAGACATTATAAACGCAATAAATACACACATATTTACACACGTAATTTGCCCAAGTACAAAGAAGTAGTAACTGCGATCAATTTATCCAGAAATGTCTCAGCTTTCATTGATCCAATAATTCCACTTCTCCCAGTTAAACCGGTCTTGTCAAAGGATCTCTTTTCCATTGATAAATTAATTGATTTTGTATCGTACCTGTATATCTTTCCAGTGTCTAGAAAGCCTACAGAGTTATTTTTATGAGACAGGGAAAGGGTACTTCCATACAGTTTTATGTAAAATAATATACATTACCTCCCTGGCTCCTGTGATTTGTCAAACCCTGAGTCAGGGGAAAACAAGACATTGTTATATAAAATGTTCTGGGTTTTTTTCAGCTTTATCCCTCTACTCCATCACTGACATTTTGTCTCAAAGGAACCAGTTATCCATCTGTGTGTGCAATATAATGACATGCGGATTGTACAACTCAGCTGACCTGAAAATGCCCATCTATATAAATATAACTGGCCTCTGAAATCTATCTTCCCTGGCATTGAACTATTTTTAACTTGCTTTTATCTACCGTAATTGAGGCCCATTATGTATAAACAGCAAAAGATGCATATTTCACTGCAAATGGACTGCATGCTTTTAAACAGCTGGACAAAGATCAATACTTGTGCAAAATATTGGCATATAGAACTACAGAGGCGTAAAAACCTCAGAATAAAGGTCATCTATAACGATAGTTATAGAACACCAAATCCAGATCAACCATTGATTACTATTTTTGGACAATAACGAAAGGGACCTATTCACCAAGACCATGCTCCAGGTGTGTCTAGATCATATGAACATTTCATTTCAATGACTTAACTTCCATTGTGCAGGGATAAACTAGGTGAGTTCCACCTGCAAGAAGAACCGATTTGGCCCTGCTGAATTAATTGTTAAATCTTCAAAGCACAGTTGATGTTCGTCTCACCTCCACTCATCTGCTCCTCTCTTTTAGTGAATAGCCTTCAAAGTCACAAGTTAAGAAAAAAAAAGAAAAGAAAACATGTACTAATATGCATGCTTATTATGTTAAAAGGACCACTGAGAGTAAAAAAAATAAAAATTGTAATGCATTGATCCAATCAAAATGAGCTAATGTTTTTTCCAGCTGGCCTTTTTTCTCATTAACTGTGAACCTTAGGGTTGCCTTCCCTGGAGATGGCAAACTAAAGTATACCTGTACTGACCAATGCGTGCCTCAGCCAACCAAAATGGCATGAGTAAGAGTTGGTCAGCAGTGTTTTTTTGTCATTCAGGAGTGCAAGCCAACGCTTGATATTTTTGGAGGCGGGGACCTGCACTGATACACGGTTTGCCTCCGTCTTTGGTTGGATCATCACAAATTTGACCGAAGATTCTGCCAAGGTGAACGCTCCCACCTTTATCTAAAGGGGCTCCCCAAAGCACAGAGGACAAGCAAGAGCGGGTGCGGCAGGAAAGCCATTTTACTCCATCTGCTTTTGGATTGAATATGCCGTATTACATAGCTAAATGTCACAATTTTTCGTATTGGAAATTGGCCCAATAGGGACGGCTCCGAGTATTGTTTCTGCCGCAAAGCCCATAATGGCTTCGTTAACAAGACACAAATTAAACAAAATTTAAGTTGTGGGTGATAGGGGTGATAAGTATTGTAAAAATTCTATCTGAACAGAGCCAACAAAAAAAATAAAAAATACTGTTATCATAGTTTTGTTAGTCTTTCATTGTAAAACTTGTCATAAGGTTAGCCAATATACACAATAAGTTTATAGGCTTGCTTCCAGGTACATTTCAAAGCATGTTAATGTAGATAAGATCAGCAAACTGTCTACAATACAGTTTACATGAAGTCATGTTAACAGGACTACTGAAAAGCAAGAATCTAATCACAAACACATGTTTAGTCATAATCATACAATGTAATATAATATACGGTGCCAACAAAACTGATGAAACCTAATTCAGGACCTAAAAATATGGAACCTTGGAAAATGTGGGTATTCACACTACAAGCAGTGCACAACATGAAGCACAACATTCCCCCTCTGTCCCCCGTGTGTGACTTCCACTTACTAGCGTAGCATGTCACTGATAGAAGTTTTACCAGTTGCTTGCTACGCTAGTAAGTGAGAATAATAAGTAAGACGATTCTACTTTACGTGTCGCCGCGGCTCTTTCGGAGGGGGTGTGAGGTGGTGTGTGTCCCTCGCGCAGGCGCTCTTCTGCCAAAGTTACGGCTGATTGACAGCTGTAACTGTGTGTGCATGCGCTGTGGTACGCAATGAGTGAATTCTACTGTTCTTGTGCAGTAGAATTTGCTCCAGTTTTTTGTCAGAACACCGCCTCTCTTAAAATGCTGCCTGGGTCCAATGGACCCTTTTTTTAGGCTGGCTCTGATGGAGTCTACCTACTAAACATTCAAAATTTGTGAATTTGTATCTGTGTGTTGTGGTGTACGGTGGGGTTGCGAAGACACACAGAACTGATGACAGAGCAACAACAGTAATTCAATTATTATTTTTTTGTATTTAGGATCTGCTGAGGGGGAAAAAAACACAACGATAGATATGTTTCTCTCCCTTTTAACTGCAGCACTTATTGAATACTGTTTTTTGACACTATAACAGAACAACACTGCTCTAAACACTGAAAACATTAGACAAGCACACAGGCCCTGAGATTCGAGATTGGCTGGGGAGTAACTCCCCAATCATTTTATACACAGTGATCTCCTAATACTATCATTTTAATAAGCCAATAAAGCTAATTTATGTTCAAGCAGCACCGTGCTATGAACCTATGCCAAATATTTCAGACATGGAAATGCCACAGCCTTTTTTTTGTGCTGTCCACCCACTCATTCTAAGTTCCCAAAAGTTTACTTAGCTCCCCACTGAAAAGGAAATGAATATATTACTCAAATATGCTTCACAAAACACTACAGTGGTCAGTGTGTAGAGCTTTTCCTCAACCAGACATCTTTAACTATATAAAGAAAAAGTTTAATATAAATAAATATAAAATATCCTGCTAATATAAACAGGTAGCTAAAGCAAATGAGGGGTTGGCATATTGGTGCAACATTACAACAAAAAGATAGAAGGATCAATGACACGTCCCAAATATACACAGTTCCATGCAGAAATAGATTAATATAATACAGACAGAAGGTGAAAGACAGAAGCAAAATACATGTCTGCAGGTCAGTGTATATAATATCAATGTACACAGGTCAATGTATATTAAATAAAATTGTATACATTTTGTTTGTGGGTGTGTGAAGGAATAGGCAGGGTGAATAGGCATTTATTGAGAAGTGATAATGAGTGAGAAAAGAAAAATAGATTTAAACTAAACATACAAATAAATGTGCTTGGGTAAAGAGTAGTGTTGAGTGAACCCGAACCGCACTGTTCGGGTTCGTACCGAACATTACGGTTTTTGGACTCCGGGGTTCGGCGATTACATTGTATGTAATGCTATGGGCTTTCTATAAACCGAAATAGAGTCCCCATTCATATTAATAGGTCAATTGACCTATTCTTATGAATGGGGACTCTATTTTGGTTTATAGAATTACATGTATTACATAAACCGAAAGTCTATAAACCGAAAGAGATTCGCATTACATGGCTATTGTCTTTCTATAAACCGAAATAGAGTCCCCATTCATACGAATAGGTCAATTTACCTACTCGTATGAATGGGGACACTCTTACCCCCATTTTACTTCATTTTTGCAGCCCTCTAGCCCTTTCCAGGACTCTTTTAGAGACATTTTAGTGGCCAAAAGTTCGTGTCCCCATTGACTTCATTGGGGTTCGGGTTCGGGGTCAAGTTCGAGCACGGACCCGGACATTTTTTCGAAGTTCGGCTGAACCTGCCGAACCCGAACATCCAGGTGTCCGCTCAACTCTAGTAAAGAGGCAAACAGGAGGTGGAGGTATTACAAATACTAAGAAGAGGCAGGATATAAATCTATATAACTCACAACAAAGGATACACTGCAGTACAGTAAAATAGTCAACTACTGCAACTAACAGAATGTAGCAGAGCTTTCCAAATATTTGGCTCCTGTATTGGCCAGCTTGACTCATCAAAGTTACTGCCTGGTGCCCAAAATGTCTCTTCCAAATGTTCATGCATATTAATGTGCTTTCAAAGTACTTTAAAATGCTTGTTTTACATTTTGCATTGCTTACAATTTAAAATACTTACAGCTAGATGAAATTGTGACATTCCAGCTGTTTGCAAGAAACAAGGACTGCCCACACTAGCTAATACCCTGTCTCTCTAGTGATGTCATCAGACAATATGTTGCACTATTAAGAGATCCTACTTTGTACAAGAGCAAGGTCACGCAGAGTCCACATAATGTATTTAGTTGGAAGAGCACAGGAAGTGACTAAATGAACCAAAACGTTATATACTCAGTGTCTATATAATCAGTGCTGCCGCACCTGCAGTAAACATGTTAATTACTGGGGAGGGCTTGAGTCAAATATTAAAAATGTGATTTATGCAGAATGCCTGCATCAAATCACACTGAAAAAAAGCCTGTGCACTGTACAAGCAGTGATCCGCATCTTGCACCAAAGTGAGTTTGGGGACTAGAGTGTCCCCAAACTCAAAAGAGCTCAAAATGAAATGCTATGTGATACCATATAAAGATGAAAGAAGTGTTGTTACATTTTGTCTATTGTTAGATTGTATAACCTGTGACAGAGTGCTTAGCTTTCTAGTATGATAGTTCAATTCACACTTCATAAAAAACTAAACGGGGATTCCTCCAAGAATAATAAAATATATAATCTTTAATATATACACTATAATGTACTGAAATACATTTAAAGAAAAAAAACAGTCAAAGAACAGTATCCACTAAACAAAAAAAGGGCCAGGAGTATGAAAACACAAAGAGTTCTCCTATATAGGGGTGACAAACCTACTTCCAGTGTGGCATGCAGACACTGTAAGCAAGCAAGCAGGCAGCTTGATGACTGTGTGCTGCCCAGGCACACAGAGATCTTTTTAGACTGCTTTTCACACTCCCCGCTTGTCAGTGCCAACTACTGGACACCAGGGAACTAAAGTAAGTCATAGGGTGCTGGGCAAAACCGGTGGGTGCAATATTGTTCCTCTGGTAAGACCTATGGGTGCATCACTGGCCTTGTCAAACCAAAGTAACATTATTAAATGTTCCTCATCTTTCCACTTCTGGATTTTTTCCTAGTGTTACAAAATATGTAAATTAATATAAAAACAAGCTGGTTGCTCAATCACCTCATTGAAATGCAGGTTTGGTCGTATACGAAGAAAATTAGTCAGTCAGTCAATTACACAACCTTCACAGTGTCTCTAAAGGTCAAGAAAATAAATCTCCATCTTTACTTGCACCAGATGTACAAGAATGCACAAGGAGTTTATACTTTCAGTCTGTAGATGTGGTTTTGTTAACACCTATTCAGTGAAAGTTAAGTAAACCAACTAACCAAAAAGGGAATCAACACGGTAGAGAGTATATTTTAAAAAAAGAAAAGATTACTACTTCAAGAGGACATAGTCTTAAATTAGAAGGGCAATTGTTTAAAAATAATATCATGAAGTATTACTTTACCAAGAGAGTAGTGGATACATGGAATTGACTTCTGGCAGAGGTTGTCGAGGTTAATACAGTGAATGAGTTTAAGCATGCATGGGATAGGCATAAGGCTATCCTAGATATAAGATAAGGCCAGGCACTAATAAAAGTATTACTTTAATGAGAGGGTAGTGGATGCATGTAATAGCCTTCCAGCAGAAGCTGTAGAGGTTAATACAGTGAATGACTTTAAGCATGCATAGGATAGATATAAGATGAGGACTGTGACACCAAACACATGCTCATCAGGGGAGGGGCTCCTGTCATCCCAGATATTGCCAATGATGGGCAGATGGTCACAGGACCGTCTCTCTCTGCTGCCACAGAGCACTGCTCTGTCAAAGTGGCAGCTTTTGCCCTTTAAAGACGTTGTTTTGCTGCACCAATGTTTACTGTATAGTGGTCCATTAAAATACAGACTTTGGGAGAATACCCAAAGAGCTCTGTAGATATATTAAACAGATATCACGGATCCTGAACCCTCTGAACTGAACCTTTAAATAACCTATGGGGTGATTCATGGACCATCAATGTAAAATGTCTCAAAGTCATCCAGTGCTGAATCATATATAACAAATAAATAAATAAAAAACACTATACGCAAGATACCTAACCACTAGTTTTAATAGATTATATATTTTTTAATAGCTATGTTTACGTGCTAGCAGAATTTATAGTAACCATCCATAAACAAAATATAATTAACACAGATGGGATCCTTTGCTATATCATTGTGGATTCACACAATAAAAATGCAAGGTGCAAAATTAATTTTAAAAATGAAAATTAAATGTTGTTTAACCCTTGCTTCCTTGAAGGAAGCAAGGGTTAAACAATACATGTGCCGGTAGAATTAAGTAAACCCGATGTGTATCTTAATAGATACACGAAGGTTTACTAACTGCTCTGTCTCACATGCGAGACACAGCAGTTCCCGGTTGTCACGTGCTGGGGGCTGGTCCCGCTCTGACAGCTGATTTCGAGGGTCTCTCGCTGCTAGCACAGCGAGAGACCCTCATTTTTGCATGGGTCTAGTTACGGTCCCCCCTGCTGATCTCATGCAAAAACGAGGGTGTCTCTCTGCGCTAGCAGCAAGAGCCAGTCCGGACCAGACGGCTGCCTGCTTCCTATGGAAACATGGCAGCTGTCGGTCAGAGGATAAACTGGCATGTTCTATCAAAAGTACACGCCAGTTCATCCTCATACTAGGGACAACTAACTTGTCACTTGTGCTTCTATTATATTTAGTGTCCCTTTAAAATTGAGGGCAATGTTTTACAAACATTTAAAGTTAGTTTGGAATATTGTATATGTGGGATGAAACTTTTGTATAGAATATAGAAATAATATCAGTTATATTGATACAGCACAAACACACGTTCATAAACTTGATCTTACCTCAATTTACCTGCACCTCACTTTTAATGAACAGCTCCCAAGTCAACAGACACATGTAAAGCTTTAACACAAACTACAAAATGTAATTTAAATTTAACAGAGCATATATTTAATTAGAATAATCTTTTATAGCAGAAGTTGTTTTTGTAGTGATTTCAAAGTATTATGCCTTAGTGGCTCTGTAAGAATGATGGGTATTTTTTCCTTGCTATATATTACCTGATATCTTCCAAGAGTTCAGTATCTTGCTGTTGCTTATTTTGAAGGCTTGATAGCTGTTCACCAAAACGCACCTTTACTTCTTGAGTAACCTTCACCTAGAAATAATAAATTGGTATAATTACGAGTAACATAACCAAAAAATGTAACTGTATAAAAGTAGTATTTAAAGGGGACATTTACTGAGCAGTGTTCTATCCACATTGATAGGAAATGTATCAATGAATGTATGTCTTTAATGTACAGTTATAACTATTTACCATTGCAATAGATATAGCATTTGTACCAATGTCAGCAAGTGACCGGCATGTGCATCAAAAATGCACTGTACATTTTATCACATGCTGACGTGGAATAGAAAAAAAGCACCCACTCATGAGCCTGAATATTGATTTCAGATTGCCGTATAGCAGGACTCTGCACAGTTTTGGAATAAAGTGTTCTGTAAAGGTGCATGCTGGGAAATGGGTGTTAGTACAGGACTTGACAAACTTAACTGAGTTTTAGGAGCCAGCAAAAAAATTCTAGGAGCCAGACAATGGCACATATACACAATCAAACACACACGCAGTCAGTCAGTCTCATACACACACATACACAGTCAGTCAGTCTCATACACACACATACACAGTCAGTCAGTCTCATACACACACACACACAGTCAGTCAGTCTCATACACACACATACACAGTCAGTCAGTCTCATACACACACATACACAGTCAGTCAGTCTCATACACACACATACACAGTCAGTCAGTCTCATACACACACATACACAGTCAGTCAGTCTCATACACACACATACACAGTCAGTCAGTCTCATACACACACATACACAGTCAGTCAGCCTCATACACACACATACACAGTCAGTCAGTCTCATACACACACATACACAGTCAGTCAGTCTCATACACACACATACACAGTCAGTCAGTCTCATACATACACATACACAGTCAGTCAGTCTCATACACACACATACACAGTCAGTCAGTCTCATACACACACATACACAGTCAGTCAGTCTCATACACACACATACACAGTCAGTCAGTCTCATACACACACATACACAGTCAGTCTCATACACACAAAACTGTAGGAATACAGCGGACATTGTATAATGGCTGCAAGCGTCATCTCTGGAGTTTACAGGCCTGCTCAATGTAAAAATAGGGGCAGTGATGACTAACATGGGCACTGCAGATATACCCTCATGCTCAGAATTATCAATACCTGAGCATCAAAGGATATGTAGTTCCAAGGTTAGCCATCACTGTACTGCGACATCCAGCCATTTCATGTGGTAATGATGTTGGTGTCTGTAGCTAGTGGTTTGCACCTGAAGGCGGAAGTGTGGAAACAGGAAGCCAAGATTTGTTTCTCTTCACAGTGAGACTGCATTGCTTCATTGTTCATCTAAGTCAGTGATTTGTGAACGTGAGAGCCCATTCCTCTGCAGGAAGCCAAGATGAAGCGTTCAAAATGGCCTTCCATTTCAGGGACTTTTCTGCCCATCAATATCAGCCACCCAGTTAATTCGTGCTCTGCTTCCCTTCCAAGAATCTCTCTTGCACCAATGCATTCAAGTAAAAACTGTGCACTAAAGTGCCTAAAATCAGTGTTCGATCTTAACATATCCTGGGTCCTCCTTAATTGATGGCGTTACTGTAGACAGAGGCCTCCTAGTGCCACCTCTGCCATAGATTAGCCATTACTGCCCTAAACAATGCAAAACATAACTCTACAATCCCACACACAAACTGTAAGGTTTACCAACTGCCTCCAGAGACTTTGGTTGTGTACAGTATGGTGGATGTCCCTCTCCAGCACTGCAAAGTGTCAGGAGTTATAAATGGCGACTGCGCCTTTTTTAAAATAAAACTCCCGACACTTTGCAGTGCGGGACCCCCATTATGTTGATTAAAGGGGCAGTTCCACCTACCATATCCAATTAAATTTTTTTAGATAAATGCTCCATCATGTAAAGTAAATAAAAAGGAAATTAATTTGTCTTGTCAGTTGCTTCCTATCGCCTAAAATAAAATAAAGTGTAAACAAATATATTGTCTTGCCTATCAATCCAAAAAAGGATGTACAGGCCCAGGAAAATAAATGTCAATGTAAAATTAAATGAGAACTGTAAAATGCGTTAAAGTAAAAATAAGTGTATAAGAAACATGTACAACATACAGAAAATAAGCTATGTCCATTAAGACAATAACTGTTGAAATGATACAGTATATCATGTCTTTAATGTATTTGTTAAATTATATCTGGTGAGTATTATTACAATACCAGCAGCTAAATAGGTAACAACCATAGTATTCTATGGAGTATTTGTTCAAACAATGACAATGAAGCTCTAGGACATAGAGGTCCTCCATTATTACTCTGTAGTACAACAGCATAAGTTGAACAAATTTAGTTAACCCTTTCTTGACACTAGGACCAGAGGCGTAACTAGAAACCACAGGGCCCCGGTGCGAAAAGTACCCTGGGGCCCCCCCATGCATCTTCCCCTGCCCCTCCATTTATATAACACATACACATACATACACGGACACACATGCTAATACACAGACACACAGAATGATACACATTCAGATACACAGAATGACACTTCTAGAGATACAAACACTGACACACATACAGATACACAGACACACACTGATACACATGCGGATACCCATATACACATACAGACAGACACGCATGCAGCTGCACATACACAGAATGACACTCATACAGATATAAACAGTGACACACATTCAGGAACATAGGGGCACACACTGACACATTCAGACAAACAGATACACAAACAGACACATAGACATACAGACACACATGCAGACAAACAGATACACATAGACATACAGACACACATACAGTCAAACAGATACACATACAGACACCTAGACATACAGACACACATGCAGACAAACAGATACACATACAGCCAGGGGGCTGGAACCAAAAAAATGGCGTATTTGTGACTTGCGTCTTCTGGGACGCAAAGAACCATGCGTCACAAAGCAGTTAAAATGCCTTTTTTTTTTTTTTTTTTTAAAGACCACAGTCTTGTTAGACTTATGATACAAAACAGTGATAAATAGCGCTAAATTCGCAAACCAAGCTGCACTTAAAGCAGTGTGTCCCTAAATAACACACAATAAAACAAATGCAGAAAAAAAGTACAAGAAGTGCGCTACAGGTAAACTGAAGCAAGTGAACAATATTAAAACACCTGTGTGGTGAGTGTATAGTGATAATTAGACAAACTAAAAGTTGGGGGAGATCGCAGTAATTCTCCTCTATTAGTACACTCACAATACTCCTTCAGGGTAAGGAGACTTGTCAGAAAGTAGGCTGTATACACAGGGAGTAATCCTTCTCTTCCAGGTTCTCTGTCCTCCACTCATATATTTCAGAGCATAGGGAAAGGAATACCCATAGATGGAATTAGGATAAAGACAAGTACAAGTTTTAATATAAAAACAATATCTGCTTACATATAGGATCTCTCGGTTTCTCAGAACCAGTGGGCGCCACACAGTCTGGGAAAAGAGTCCTTTCAGCAGCAGCACGAAGAAAAACAGTCCAGAAGGGGAACTGTCATAAATCGCAAAAGGATGCAGGTCTGTCCAGGAGCGCTACGCGTTTCGCCCCTACACTGGGCTTCAACTTGGCGTCTTGTTAGACTTATGATTCTTTTTTTTTTTTAAAGGAGAAGCTCCACATACAATATTGTTTTTTAATTATTTTATTCATGTTGTGGTAATAAACTTATGTTTAAACAAGCGGCAGTTCTCCGTTACTTTTACAGAGAAAGTTAATTCACTGGTTGCCTCTAAATTCACTGACATCAGTGCAAGGAAGCTGACAGGAGAAGGGTGGCCTCCCTCTATTAAATTGTATATGCAGTTTTTCAGAGATCAGAAGAATTCAAGGGAAATGTTTGGCAAAGTATAGATTGGAACTGCCCATTTAATTATCATGTAATTAAATACATGTTCTATCATGGGGATATGGGGTAAGTGTTATCATTGTGGGACCTAGAAGTCTGAAATAATGACACCCCAGAAGGCTTATCACATTGTAGTTTTAAAGGGACTGTATAACCAAAACAATTGTTTCTACTGTAACTGTAGAGAATAAAAAAAAAAAAATACTGAAAAGGATCTACACCTTGGGTTAAAAAAATTACAAGCAAATGCCTAAATTAGGAGAAACATTTGTCTGTGGTGTCACCTGTTTATGACATCACCTGTAGCCTAATATGCAAATTAACCTTTTTTCAATGGGAGACATGTAATTTGCATATTAGGCTACAGGTGATGCCATAAGCAGGAGACTCCACAGACACATTTAAAACTCATTTTCTCCTAATTTAGGCATTTGCTTTCAGTTTTGCTAATACAATGTATAGCTCACTTTCAATCATGTTTTATCCCCTACATGCACAGTAAACACAATGTTTTGGTGATACAGTCCCTTTAATTATGAATCCCTTTTTAAAAAAAATTTAACTTCAAAGCAGTTTTCATAAAAATGCACACTTTTATAAATAGTTTTGATAAACTTTGCTGATTAAAAAAAATCAAAGAAAGAGAGAGAGAGATGAGGAAAGATAATTGCACCCATTGGCAATCGTGTCTGTTTTATAAATTATAAAAACACAATAACAACGCATGGTGATTATTTATTAAGCTTGACCTCTGGTGATTTGACAACTGACTTTTGCTGATGTTCAGCTTGAACTGTAAGTGAGCTGAAGAATAGATTACAAAAGTAAGCTTTAAAATTATTACATATACAAAAAAAAAATGATTGGGATGCGTGTTTACGGTCTGTTTATTGTGTGTTAGTGGTTATTTCACATCTTGCATGTGGGTCTATTGCTTTTGCATGTTTCCTTTGCACAAAACCAAGCATTGTTACATGCTACATGTGACCATCACCAATAGCTATGGTTGCCACCTTTTCATTAAAAATAAATAAATAAATACCAGCAATGCAATTGTCTCCCTAGACTCAACATTTGACAGCAAGTCAATCTTTTAATAGCCTGCCAGCACAATCCAGTAGGTGAAGGACTGGCTGCAGCAAATTGTTGATATTTGCAAAAAAGGTACAATAGCATTTATTTTTATTTTATTGTGCTTTTACATAACCACCAACTGGGTCTCACCCAGAGGTTCCAGTTTATAACAACAGGCAGCGACAGACTTCAACCACACAGTTTATATTACATAACTAGATTACAAAATTGGTAATCGGGTCCTGCGAGGGCAATCGGGGGGGCTGAGCAAGTCCTGCAAGGGCAATCGGGGGGCTGAGCAAGTCCTGCGAGGGCAATCGGGGGGCTGAGCAGGTCCTGCGAGGGCAATCGGGGGGCTGAGCAAATCCTGTGAGGGCAATCGGGGGGCTGAGCATATCCTGCGAGGGCAATCGGAGGGCTGAGCAAGTCTTGCGAGGGAAATCGGGGTGCTGCGGTAATTTCTGGGAAAATAGGACAATACACATAGGGACATTCCCTGAGATTATCGTTACGCTTTGTGTTCTAAAGAATGAAGGTAATTGGCATGTCAAAGAGAACATCAAAGGACAGTAAACCGAAATGCCCTAAGGCAAGTGTTGGCAGTTAATAGCAATAGTTTATGTATCTTGTTAAAAAGCATGCTTCTGTATGATCAATGGAGAGACAGATAAACTGCAATGCAGCCACCAACTATAGGATCTCAAACAAACATAAACAAATCTTTATGTCAGACAACACCAAATGGCATGATTACTAGAGTATGTGGCATGTAACTAAAACATGCTCCTGTATGATGTCAGACTCACGTTTCTTTTTTATCTCTCAAATTGTCCTGTTTGGTGTTTATTTGTCTGAGAGTCCTGTAAACTGTTGGCAGAAACAGCTGGAGAATAACTAGTAATGGTCTATTTGTTTATTAACATATTCTGCCAATCCCGGGACATGTTAGGGTTTATTCATTCAATTGTGTGAGAGAGAGAGAGAGAGAGAGAGAGAGAGAGAGAGAGAGAGAGAGAGAGAGAGAGAGAGAGAGAGAGAGAGAGAGAGAGAGAGAGAGAGAGAGAGAGAGAGAGAGAGAGAGAGAGAGAGAAAGAGAGAGGCACACAGAGAACCAAATAGAGAGAGGCACACAGAAAACCAAATAGAGAGAGGCACCCAGAGAGAGAGAGGCACAGAGAGAGAGAGAGAGAGAGAGAGAGAGAGAGGCAGAGAGAGAGGCACACGGAGAGAGACAGAGAGAGAGAGAGAGAGAGAGAGAGAGAGAGAGAGCGAAAGAAAGAGCGAAAGAGAAAGCGAAAGAGAGAGCGAAAGAGAGAGCGAAAGAGAGAGAAAGACACAGAGAGAGAAAGACACAGAGAGAGAAAGACACAGAGAGAGAAAGACACAGAGAGACACACATAGATTATAGACACAGAGAATGCGCATGTGCATCATTTAAAGGGACCCTGCCACCTAAACATTCTTGCGCTACGTAATGTGGAGAATACAAAAAAGATCTCTACATTGTGTTATCAGAATGTTAAGAAAATGTATCAATTAAGAGAAAAATATTTTTTTAATTCCATTATGGAGGTCTCTTGTTTATGATGTCACTCTGTGGCTTGATGTGCAAATTACACATTTTCCATTAAAAGCAGTTAATTTGCAAAATGAATCAGAAGTTACGTCATAAACAGCACACACCAGAGACACAGGGCTGTTTATGCAAAATACACTTTACGCTTAATCTATGCATTTGATTACAATTCTGCTGACACTATGTATAGATCATTTTTATATGTAGGTAATAAAGTTCCTTTAGTGTATCTAACTTTATAAAAAGAGAGAGAGAGAGAGAGAGAGAGAGAGAGAGAGAGAGAGAGAGAGAGAGAGAGAGAGAGAGAGAGAGAGATGTGTATGGATAGAAATGCAAGTACGAAATGTATGCTGCCTTACGTACGTATATGTGTGTGGTGGGCTGTAAGTGCAGGTGGAAAAGCTTTTTCAAATTAGAATTATTCATTTGCACTGAAGCATCTATAGTCCTCTTTCTTAGTACCAGCATGATAATTACACAGTAATTGTGTAGGTAGAAATAGCAAAAAGGACATTTGAATTGATACTGCCAGCGTTAAGTCTAGGTAAGTTCCTTATTTTTTAACCAGGGCAGACTGATCTCATTTATTGATCTCCTTGAACTGGCGTCATCTTTCCCAGTCACCTTGAACTATTGTTATAGTTGCATGAAAACCACTACCTGCCCCAAAGAATGTTTCAAGACAGACTTCCTAAGCGCTTTAAATCAGACTGAATGTGCTTCGAGTACTGCCAGGAAAGGTTTAAGTAAATGGATGGCTATTTACCTGCTCAATAGAGCAGACTTTGCACAGATCTAATCTATTGACACAAACAGAAGGCTATCAATTACCAACTGGTCCATCACATAGGCTAGTGCTTTTGTCTGGAGACAATAAACCCATTCAGCATTACAGTGATAATAGAAAGAACTATAGTTGGCATTTGTAGTAGCTTGTAGAAGGTAGGTGCAGATTGTCAAGAAAACAGGTGAGGTCAACATAGCCTTTCATCCTTGCAAGGTCAATAAAATGAGTATCATTACATTTGGTAATAACAAAAGACCCAAGCTGAAAAAAAGAGGGAATATATTGTTTAAGTGTATCTTTACTACCTTTCAATAATACTTTTCTCCCCAACCAAACTCAAAGTGGTTTAGCACACACTTGCAGACCTAGACAAAATTGCAGCATTTGACACAGTTATTTGTAAATATTACATTTGTTATTATATACCAACCTAACAGTAATCATTTGTCATAGAATGGAACACTGAGATGGCCCTGCCAGGAACCAAACCTGTACTGGACATATGGAATGTATGTCAGGTAAACCAATGGGTTCCAATTGGCTGCTATCTCATACTGCACTTAAACTATCCATGTTAAACCATTCACATGTGTATATTGAGAATTCAACATATTTAATAAGTTTTCCAGAAAAACCAAAAAGATACTGATCTGTGCCAAGCCTTTCCCGATACATGACAATATTTGTTTACTATTTACAAATAACAGTGGCTATTCAGATGGCTGGCTGAGACTCAATGGAACTATAGTTCACAACAGCTGGGGTGCCATAGGTTAACCACCACTGGCCCCCTTGCCCCTTTGTACACATAAAATGATGTTCCATATGGATTACAAAGCATGTTATTGACAAAGCAGGCATGTTGTGTGCTAGTCAGTCAGGTGGCACTGTGACAGGTAGATCCCTTTCTTCCTGGAATATACAATAGTGCCTGCCAACACATCAGTACACAGAGGATAACACATGACCAGCACAAGTACTAACCACTCCCATGATGCTAAGCCAGACAAATGGTAGAGGATTAAAGCCCTCAACAGCTGGAGTGCCAAGGGATAGCTATCACTTTTGCACTGCAGCTGTTGTGGACCCAACCTCTTATGATGCCCAGGCAGCCAAAATGTGTGATGAGCATATTGGGAGCTGATGTTTACAACAAGGATTACAGCTTCCAGTATCCTCAGCCAGCCAAAATACCGAGAGTTGCAGTGCACATCAGCTAGGAAGACACATGTGATCCCGTCCAAACACAGACACCAAGGAAAGTTAAACTCACTTTGCGAGGAGGGGGCTGCATCCTGGCTGCTTACTCTTGATCCATACACAGTCCGCAGAGATGAAAGGTGCCTGGAGTCCGGAACAAGCTTCACCTCTCTATCGGTTCACCGCCCCGCCCACCAACTCCAAAGCGACGTCCTGGGCAGGAATAACCACGCCCCGTCTCTACATAATCCCTCCCATTGGGTTGTTTACCCACTGGGTTGCTGCTCATTTACGTTCGGCCACACCCACTTGGCATGAAGCCCCTCCCAAGACATTCATACTTCTGGCCAGGTCTCCACACTCACAGCTACACCTCATGTTGTCACGTCATGTCATATACCAAGGGTTACTTCACCGCACAACTTTGAAGAATACCAACGCAGAAGTTTGAAAACAAAAGTAAAGTGCTATTTATTTTGAGGAATGCATTTATACGTATTATTGCTTTTACCTGCTAGACTGCACTATATAAAGCATACCTCAAAAGTGTCACAGGCCCTATTTTTGCACCCATATCCCCCTGTTCCTTTGTTCCACCTCTATTCTTCTCCCCCCTCATGTGTGCAATCTCTCTCATCTCCCTCCCACCCAGGGTTGCCACCTTTTCTTCAGAAAAATACCAGCCATGCCACTACCTCCATAGATTTAACATTGGGGTCAAGCCAATATCTTACTGGCCATGTGGCAACACTCCCCCCCACTCATGTGTAGTGTGTTTCTCCTCTCCCCCTTGTGTGTGCTCTGCAGCGCGCGTGTGTGTGTGTGTGTGTGTGTGTAGTCTGTCTCCTCTCCCCCCTCATGTGTGTAGTCTCTCTCTCTTCTCTCCCCTCTCGTGTGTGTAGTCTCTCCCCTCATGTGTGTAATCTCTGTCTTCTACCCCCTCATGTGTGTAATCTCTGTCTTCTACCCCCTCATGTGTGTAATCTCTGTCTTCTACCCCCTCATGTGTGTAGTCTTTCTTCTCATGTATGTAGCATATTTCTCTCCTCTCCCCCTTCATGTATGTAATCTCTTTCTCTCCCCGCTCATTTGTAATCTCTCTCCTCCCTCATGTTAGTCTGTCTACGTCCCTTCATTTCCCCATACACCCCACATGAATTTTTACCTATTTTGCACAACACCTTGCAACGCGCATTCTAAAAGCACAGCCTGTACATGTACGGCATTGTCATTAAAGAGTTAAGCGCTGTATAAATTGCTCTGTACTAATCCCAAGATTATCTTGTTAAAGTGCCCTTCAACAAAAGTGCATTTTGACATAAACAAATAACTGTGTGCATTTTATTGTTTCCCCTTTAGACACATAAAAAAAATAAAAAAAACAGATTTTTTTTATACAAGAAGTGGCGTAATAACTCTTGTATAGATCAACGGAATGGAAGACATGCAATTTCCTTCGAGATGCGTGTAAACCGTAACAGTTTAGCAAAGGCAGGGCGGAGGAAGTTGGTGAGCAGAAGATTTGTCTGTCTAAGTAATGTGTTAGTGGTCATAAGAGAGACGTGTTGATTCACAAAAAGATCTGAACAAGACAACATTCACATAAGCAATATCAAGCTAGAGCAGGTTTGTTGGTGGACAAACTCTTTCATAGTTCCTTTATATATACATAATACAGGGCTTGACAAATTTAATTTTATTCTAGGAGCCAGCAAATTTTTTTAGGAGGCAGACAATCACGCAATTCATAAACACACACACACCAACCCACGTCACATATACACCCCACACACCAACCCACGTCACATATACACCCCACACACCAACCCACTTCACATATACACATATATACCCCCCCCCTTCACATATACACCTCCCCCCCACACCTCACATATATACCCCCCTTCACATATACACCTCCCCCACACATATATACCCCCCCTTCACTTATACACCTCCCCCCACACATATACATCTCCCACCCCACACTTCACATATACATCCCTCCCCCCCTTCACATACACACCTCCCCACACACTTCACACATATATACCCCCCTTCACATATACATCCCTCCCCCTTCACATATACACCTCCCCCCACACTTCACACATATATACCCCCCCTTCACATATACACCTCCCCCCACACTTCACACATATATACCCCCCTTCACATATACACCTCCCCCCCACACTTCACATAAATACCCCCCCCCTTCACATATATACCCCCCCTTCACATATACATCTCCCCCACACTTCACATATACATCCCTCCCCCCCACTTCACATATATACCCCCCCTTCACATATATACCCCCCCCTTCACATATACATCTCCCCCACACTTCACATATACATCCCTCCCCCCCACTTCACATATACAACTCAAACATATAAGTTTTTTTTTCTCTTCATAACTTCTGAGTGCTGGGTGTCGTCTCTTGACAACCCAGCACTTAGCCGAAAGAGCCATGAGGATCGGCTGCGGCACGAATGTTCCCCCTCCCTGCTGCCTTACCTCATTGCTTTGGAGGGGGAACATTCGTGCCGCAGCCGATCCTCATGGCTCTTTCGGCTGAACACTAACACACGTGTTGCGCGAGGGGGCGGAGCTTGCTGTCTGTCCCCTCGCGCTGCAAAAGACGGATGGCAGCGGCAAGGGGAACATTAGGGCAACGGCACCCGGGCGCCAGGCTCCATTTCCAGGTCGCCATGGCGACCTGGCGCCCGGGGTTTGTCGAGCCCTGACATAATAGGCATATGGATAAGAACACATGTGTTCTGTTTAGTTTGAATATGTGCAAAAAAGGAATACGACACTAACACAAGTGAAAACATTAATCCCGTTCAAAAGAGCACTGCCAAACGCATGGAGAACAGTTTCTTCACAAAGCCAAGTCTTTGTGTTTATTGGTCAGTCTGTTTGATGCCACATTAGTCCAGAGAGTCTGTGTAGTGGCAGCAGGACACCCTTAAATGGACTCGGCAGTGTCCTGAGCTCAAATTAGTTTGTAAATAATCCCAGACTTCCATAGGTCAGCTGTAACTTCCTCCAGATGGTGTTCCTTCATGAACTTAGATACATCCAGGTAGAACCATGGTGTAGTCTAGTTGTAAGGGCAACAGGAAAAAGCGAGACATAGAGTTCCCAACTTGGACTGTTTCATCCTACAGAAAGTGTCTTGTGCACACAGTTGCATACAAAAAAAGGTCCTTAGCACTGTAGGGATGTCAGGTAAGCCATTCCCTCCCTTCTGAAGCTTCTTGTACATCACTGCATGCTTTACTCCATTTTGGAGTCCTAGATGAAGTGGAAGACTGCTAGTGTAACCAGCGGTAGCCAGACCATGCGCTGTGTACTGCAGTACAGATCTTGTTCAGCAGCACCACCTTCTTCCCCTCAATGGTAAGGTCTCTGAAGCTTCATAGTCCAAACTTCTGCTTCACCTTTGCGAGTCTCTCGTCCCAGCTTTTCACCTCTCTCCTTTCACCTGGTCGTAACTATTGAACATCATTCATGTGTTATGTATGTGATTTCATATGTATAAACACTGTTATCTCACTTTCCTCCTAGCATCTTCTACTATGTCCCCTCAAATACCAGCAACAAGTGATGACTGGGCCTCATTACTTTTTCAAGCAACGCAACAACTGGCAGCTCCTTCTTAGACTTCACCAGTTCAGACTCCTCTGTTGGCTTTGGTGGCAGCTACCTCTATATCTGCCTCCAGTAAGTCAAACATGCAAATATTTAAGCATGTATTTGCATGTCACCAACAGTAGAAACATGTACAACGGACAGGGCTTCTTCACAAAAGAGGGAATTGCATGGAAACATAGAATGTGTCGGCAGATAAGAACCATTCAGTCCATCTAGTCTGCCCAATGTTCTAAACACTTTTATTAGTCCCCAGTTCCCTATCTTATATCTAGGATAGCCTTGTGCCTATCCCACTCATGCTTAAACTCCTTCACTGTGCTTACCTCTGCCATTTCCGCTGGAAGGCTATTCCATACATCCACTACCCTCTCAGTAAAGCAATACTTCCTGATATTACTTTTAAATCGTTGCCCCTCTAATTTTAGACTAATGTTTAGACTATCTAATTGTGGTAGTTTTTCTTCTTTTAAATATACTCTCTTCCTTTACTGTGTGGAACATCCATAACTCATGCAATTACCTTTTTCCCGAATGAAAGCCAATGCACATGTTGATGTGATATGTTTTGCACTCAAATGTATGCACTATCGGCACATCAGGAACCCATTCACAACTTCCTACCCCTCCTCTGATGAAGGCATCCAATGCTGCTGTCCATGGTAGTAAGGATTTGGTACAAAGCTGGAACCTCTGTGCAGAAATAGGTATAGGTCAGGGCTTGACAAATGTAATTTGATTGTAGGAGACAGCAATTTTTTTTAGGAGCCAGACAATCACGCAAACATACGCGCAATTCATAAACACACACACACACACCGACCCACTTCACATATACACCACACACACACCAATCCACTTCACATATACACCACACACACACCAATCCACTTCACATATACACCACACACACACACCCACTTCCCATACACACCGAACACATACACAGTTTTTCCCCCACTTTCTTAACTTGACAACCCAGCACTCAGCCGAAAGAGCAATGAAGATCGGCTGCAGCACGAAAGTAATGTCCTGTAATAATGCAATATATGAAAGGGCAGCATGACAACAGGTTGGTGATGCAGCCTCATCACAAGACTGTCAGTCATAGGCCCTCGGCCAGTAATTGCCCTTCATGGGCGGCCGTCCCTCCCCCCTTGGGGGCTGGGCAAAACCTATATAAACCCTTGCGGTGGTTTTGCCCAGCCTCTTTTCTGGATTATAGAAATCAGTTCCCTCCCACCCATCCCTCTTTTGTCTTGTCTTTGTCTATGTCATTGTTGTGGTGGCAGGGGGTACTCAAGGTATGACGTCAGTGCAGGGGGTTGGCTGTCTTGGGTATGGCCAACCCGGGAGGCAGTAGCTCTGGGAGCTAGCTGCACGGACTCCCCACGGGCTGGTCCCTGGGGAGTGAATATCAGGTGGATACCGTGCAGGGGCATTGACGCCGGTAGACTGATATTTTTGGTTACGCCTACGTCCGATCCTCGGGTACCCAATCCTAGATATGCTACCGCTTAGTGGCTTATACATGTGGTACTCCACAAGATGGTATCCTTTGTACATGGTATGTATATGTTATATATGTTATATGTGTTTTCCATGGTTGTATACGTTTTTTAGTATACGTTTAAGTTGATTCGTTACTGATAATAATACAAAATCTTTGTTACAGTATTTCTTAATAAATACTGTGACCTTCATATCCAGTTTGTTGTCCGTGTATTTTCTTGGGGGGAGGTTGCGTTAATTCGCCATACCTTGGTCATGTTCCCCCTCCCTTCTGCCTTACCTTATTGCAGGGGAGGGGGGAACATTGGTGCTGCAGCCTATATTCATTGCTCTTTCGGCTGAGTGCTGGGTTGTCAAGTGACGACACCCTGCAGTCACACACGCGTTGCATGAGGGGGCGGAGTTTACTGTCTGTGCAATCCACACAAACTTCCCCCCTCGTGCTGCAAAAAAAAACTAATGGCAGCGGCAAGGGGAACATGAGGGTACCGGCACCCGGGCGCCCGGGGATTGTCGAGCCCTGGTATAGGTTATTGCAAAGGACCCAGGTAAAAGAACAGAATTATTCTGCCTGAAGGAAATCCACCCTATGGTTAAGCCGCAGATTTAATTCCCCCAGGACATTTGCACTCTTGTCAATGACGAGGATAACGAAGCGCATCCAAACTAACAGGAGACTGGACCGGAGGTGAATGATCAAGGCGAAGGTACCGAGGGGTCAGATTTCCCCATGGAAACACCATTTAAACTGTATGTTGCATTTTTATTATTGTACCCAGAATGCATAATTTTACACCTGTCTAAACAGAATCTTATTTGCCATTTATCTGACCAATTACCCAATTTGTCCAACTCCCCGACGCAAAGATACTTTTTCTAGTTCCGACTGTATTACCCTACTTCATTTTTTGTCATCTGCAAACACTGAGACATGGCTTCCTATGCCCTCTGGGAGATCATTAATTAACAAATTACCCAGGACCCAGGACAGATCCCTGATGTACTCCACTTATCACATCTGTCCAATTTGAGAACTTCCCATTTACCACCACCCTTTACATCATTCTATTGTTTATCCAATTGGCAATCCACAAACAAACATTTGGCCCTAAGCCTATTTCAGTCAATTTGTATAGTAACCTTTTGGGTGGAACTGTATCACATGCCTTAGCAAAGTCTAAATATATCACATACACTGCAGCAGCCATATCTATGTTTTTACTCACCTCTTCATAGAATGCAATTATGATAGTTTGAGAAGATCTGTCTTTAACAAAGCCGTGTTGGCTCCTGCTTATGAGATACCTGTTCAATGGGAAATCTTGAATATATTCCCTTAGCAACCGTTCAAACAGTTTCCTCACCACTGATGTCAACCGTGTAGGCCTGTAATTGCCCGGCTGGGATTTTGATCCCTTTTAAACCACATCAGCTTTACGCTAATTTGTGGGCACCATGCCTGAGATTAAAGGTTCCCTGAAAATCTAAAATATCGGTCTGGCCAGGTTTAGCTCTTTAAGTACCCTTGGGTGTATACCCTCCGGCCCTGTCTACCTTAACAGCATTTCATTGTTTTAACACTTTTATTTGTGTCAACCAATCACATGCTTGCTGTTACTGTTCTGTAAAAGTAGTTTGCAGGTTCTTGTTCATTGGTTGTTCCTTGGTAAAAACAGAAATTATTTAAAATATATGCTTTCTCTCATTCTCTACTGACTATCTCACCCATTTCAGATAACAAAGACCCAACATTTTTAGCCTTTAATTACAAATACAAAATGTTTTAAGAACATTGGCATGACACATTTAAAAATCCATATGTCGAGTTGAATAAGAGCAAAATAATAATATATATTTAATGAGTAAAACATACAAAACACATGGTGCATAAAATAAAATATGGTATTTATACAGTGTTGCCCCTGTAATACATACTGTGTCTAAAAAATCTAAAAAAATAAAAAGATCTGACACATTTCACCACTTAGACCTCAACTTCTTCGGAGGAAATGTGTGTAAAAGTGAGTCGTCGATCCAATTTTAACAATCAACAGAGAAGGCATGTTTTGCTTGAAATATGGACTATAGTGTCCACCAATAGATGGCGATGTGCTTTCATAAATGGTGCAGAAATGTAGTATATACGAAGAGAAAGAAGAATTTTTCCAGTCAGCTGGAAATGCTCCATAAAAGAGAAGCCATCAGGCTTCAGCAGCTGTACTGGAGAAGCTGGCTACATTTTTGTTGTCACAAGATGTTGAAAGATGACCTAAACTTGTTGAGGAGCTACTTACATGGGCAATCCCACAGCAGAATAAACCTGATAATTCTCTCTAACTTGAAGAGAAACCTTGAAGTGCTGACTCTCAGTAGAAATCGGCAACATTTCAACACAGAAGTATCATCTGGTGGATGTTTTTCATTTTGAATGACAGCATCATCTGTGCTTGAGAAATGGCCAGACTCTACCTTCCACCTGCAAGCAGGGCCGGTGGAAGGATTTTTTGATACACAGGCGAAAGTGCTTTTTGGTGCCCCCTCCTCATGCCATGACTCTCCCCATATCCCTTATCTATCCTCCTTCTCCCCATATCTCTTTCCCTCCCCCCATCTGTTTTCTGTTCTCGACCCCTCCACCCCCTATCTCTGTTCTCTCCCCCATTTCTCTTTTCTCCCCCCTCCCCTGTTCTCTTTTCTCCCCCCTCCCCTGTTCTCTTTTCTCCCCCCCCCTGTTCTCTTTTCTCCCCCCCCCTGTTCTCTTTTCTCCCCCCTCCCCTGTTCTCTTTTCTCCCCCCTCCCCTGTTCTCTTTCTCCCCCCCCTCCCCTGTTCTCTATCTCTCACCCCCCTCTCCTTGTTCTCTTTCTCTCACCCCCTCTCCCGTTCTTTTTCTCTCACCCCCTCCCATATTCTCTTTCTCTCACCCCCCCCCCCCCCCCTCCACTGTTCTCTCTCTCCTCCCCCCCAGACAGACCCTGACAGCAGACGGCCACTGTGGAGCAGCCTGGGTGGGGGTGGATCTCACCGGGTGCGAGTTCACTTGAAGCAGAGCGGTGTGTGCCTCAGGGAGTCTCGTACCCGATGAGATCTGCCCACTCCCATGCTGCTCCACAGTGGCCGTGTAGAGGGCTAGTGAGGGGAGATTATCTCCCCAGCCAGTGCCTCTACCGGCATTTTTTTCCCCTTAAGGGCTGGCACCCCCGTCGCTGCGGCGCACTGAGCAGCCTAAAGGTGGTGCCGGCCCTGCCTGCAAGTGTAGCAAGAATCGCCAATACAGCTGATGATGGTTTCTTGTCTATGAAGCATTTCACTCCGTATACTACATTTCTGCTATTTTGGTTACCACAGCACCATCTATTGGTGGACACTGTAGTCCATATTTCAACCGAAGCATGCCTTCTCTGTTAACTGTTTGAAGCAAATAAAAGACTTCATTTTACACACCTTATCTCTGAGTCATACATACACCATGAAGAAACGTGTCAGGGTTTTTTTGGGGCTGCACAGGACTTACACTGTAGTGACCTCTATGATATATTTTTTATTTATGAATTTTTTTAAGAAGTGCAGAATGGCATTAAATTCATCAGGTGTTTTTGTTCTTGCATTGGACTTACACTGCGGTGACCGCTATGATATTTTTTAAAATACATTTTTCAAATAAATGCCATCCACATCTTGTGCTAGTTGGCTTCTTTTTCATTATTGTATGAGCTGCGGTGCTTGAGCCATGGAATTGATATGTCCGCGTCGTAGGCTTCTGGTGTGTGTGGATCTATCTGAGATCAGGTGATGGACTTGGCCATTGCTCAATGTTCCACTTCTTTGCCACAAAAAGCTCCTGCGTTGCTTTTGCATTATGTTTTGGGTCATTGTCCATCTGTAAAGTGAAGCCCTGTCCAATCAGCTTCACTGAATTTGGCTGATTCTGAGCAGACAATATCTCTGTATAAACTTCAGAATTCATCCAGCTGTCTTCTATCACATCTTCAATAAACACTAGTAACCCAGAAGCCATGCATGCCCATGCTATCACACTGCCTCCACCATGCTTTACAGATGATTTGGTATGCTGATCATGAGCCAAGCCTTCTCCATACTTTTTCCTACCCATCATTCTGGTACAGGCTGATTTTAGTTTCACTCTCCAAAGAATGCTGTTCCAGGACTGGATTGGCTTTTTTTTTTAGATGTTTCTTGGCAAAGTCTAATCTGGCCTTTCTCTTCTTGAGGCTTATGAATGGTATACACCTTGTGGGGAACCCTCTGTATTTGCTCTTGTGAAGTCTTCTCTTTATGGCAGCCTTGGATAATAATAATATGGCCACCTCCTGGAGTGTTCTTCGCTTGGCTGGGTGTTGTGAAGGGGTTTTTCTTTACCATGGAAAGGAGCCTTCAATCATCCACCACTGATGTCTTCCATGGACTTCCAGGCCTTTATGTGTTGCAGGGCTGACCAGTGCGTTCTTTCTTTCTCGGACTGTGCCACTCCCAATGTTCTCTGATGTTTTTGTTTGTAGAATAAGGATGGCCTGTTTCACATGTGTTGAAAGATTCTTTAACCACATGTTGTGGGTTCACAGCAACAGCATTCAAATGCGAATGCCACACCTGGAATCAACTCCGGACCTATTACCTGCTTAATTGATGAAGAAATAGCAAAGGAATAGCCCACACTTGTCCAATTTTTTGAGTCAATTGTCCAATTACTATTGGTCCTTGAAAAAGAGGGGGCCACATATTAAACAGCTGTAATTCCTAAGTAATAATGTAATTCCAGTTTAAATCCTTGAATTAAAGCTGAGAGACTGCACTTTAAGCCCATATCCATAATTTAAATATAACATGAATTTATATTGGTAAACAGTCTAAATATCAAAGCTTGAATCAGTCACCAAATATTTCAGGTCCTAACTGTATATCTGCTAGTGCTCCCACCATTACTTCTATTTCTGTTACTTTTGTGTTGGAGGAACCACATGTTGGTGTTTTCTGGTAGCCGCTTATCTATCCCTGGCCACTGTCTTATTTTAGCATTTATTTACTCATACTTTCTATTGCCATACCAGGAGGATGTATGTATGGAAGTATGTAGGATGCATATACGCACAGACAGAATCCAATTAATTAATCATGGTAGGTCCTATGAGATCTCCACCCTGATTAATTAATTGGATTCTGTCTGTGCGTATGTCCATCCTACATACTGCCAGACTGCACTTTGCACGGTCTTTCTGCAGCATGTGGAACAAATATGTCTCCCTGAAAACAAGACTGATGATGGCAACTGTGGTATCAGTCTAGAGATAAACACTGCAACCAACTGTTGACAGACTTGAGGTACAAGTACATGAAATTGGCCTTAAAGCGTGCTAAGTTTGAACGGACCACTGCTCCAGAGGCAACATCCCCACTTAACCTATCTCCATCAACAGAGGTCAGGCTGGCGAGGAAGACAATGATACTGATATTGATAGACAGTTGCCTATCCCATAATCCTCCTTGGTTGCCTCTTGGTAGTAGCCTTGCAAACGCTGGTTACTTATTATTCTTATCCCCCAATTATACACCTCTGCCAAAAAAAACCACTCCCCCTCTCACTGGTCCTCCCTGTCTTGGGCTTGTTCAAATAAAAACATTATTT
This sequence comes from Pelodytes ibericus, assembly GCA_036172795.1. Classification (NCBI taxonomy): domain Eukaryota; kingdom Metazoa; phylum Chordata; class Amphibia; order Anura; family Pelodytidae; genus Pelodytes; species Pelodytes ibericus. Next base: position 24,226,162 of record CM069858.1, on the reverse strand, counting down.
AAAAAGACAAAACAAACAAACAAAAAAAAACATAATAATAAAAAATAATAAACTGCGCCCCTCCAAATTATTTTTATTTCAAATAAAAATAAAAAAAAATGTATAAAAGGGATTATTTTAAACTTTCTCTACCTTATTTTTCAGGTATACTCACACCTCAAACACTTCAACAGGTACCCTTTTATTTCCACAGTGCCTGACCTGTCCACTTTGGGACACATAATGTGACCCTTTAGCTAAATTGAATACATTTGTCCATACTTAGTGATGTTTGTATTATTGTGTAGTTTAACAAAATTGTTATTTATTTTGGCAAGAAATAAATATCACATTCCTTCTCAGGGGTGGTCCAAGGCTTGTGTATATACTCCACTGTAAACTAGCTGACAAAATATAATCTGCAGTTGGTGCTCCAGGAATCACTGTTATACTGTTGTATGTCTTGAGCAGTTTAACATTTGTTTCAATCTCTGAAAAAAACAAAATGTTGTACTGAAAATCATAAATGCCCCTTGAAGTCTTCTGCTGAAATAACAGACTCTAAAACATTATATTCTTTGGTATCAAACTCTGTTATGATAAATAAGTTATATTAATTTTCTGCAGTTCTGTGCATTGAGATAGTAAACATGTCTGCAATTTCACCCATAAGCCTTTCACATGATACACTGCACAGATCACCTTAGTGATACCTCCTAATATACCCCACCCTTAGTGCTGTCACTCACCACTGCAGTGTGCATACACGCAATTCTTTCTCCAGGAAGTAGGGACCGCGGGACACCAGTCCTGACTCCTGAATTGTAACTGTTCACATCAGGACAGATGGGAAGTATACCTGATCACTTCTATATCTGTAACAAGGCCCAGAAATGATTTTTACAGAGATGGAAAGAAGTGCTGCACTCCCTCAATCTTGAAACAACTTACCAGTACCATCTTTGTCCCCAAACATCTTGTCTGTGCCTTGTATGTGTCATGTTTGTGCTCAAACAGCATTAATGTGCCATTGTTGTGCCCAAACAGATTGTCACTGCCATCTTTGTGCCCAAACAGCAATTATGTGGCATCTTTGTCGTCTAACTTTTCTATGCTCCCTCCCCTCAGATATGAGCACCAAATGTCAAGTACGTTTAGTGCTCAGCCTTTAAATAAACTGGTGATCATAAGGGGGTGGAACATAAAGTTTGCCGTTCTAGACTTCACCCCTTGCACTGCTCTCTTCAGTTCTGTACAGTGGATTTTATGCCACCCCTGTGACTATTTTTATAAGACAGAAAAATACCTCTGCTCCCATACGTAATAGCTTCTTCCTCTTTCAGATTCAGCATAGACAGTGCATCAACAGAGAAAAAAAACCAGAGCACAGCAAACAGAGATCCTGTTATTGTCACAGCTCTATGGGTTTCTAGCAGACAGCCTGGTAGAAGTGTTGATGCACTTTTGAATGCTGCTGTACCATCTTAAAGTACAGCTAAAACTTGTTTTTACAGAAGTACAAGTGAAAAGGTCCCTAGTATGAGGATAAAGTTGCACCAACTTTTTACAGTACATGCCATTTTTATCCTCTGACTGGCAGCTGCCATGGTTCCAAAGGACAGGACAGTGACTGTCTGAGAGATCCTCATTTTTTTTACATGGGATCAGGAGAGAAGACCATAGCTAAGTGAACAAGCTTCAGATAAGCTCAACCTCAGGCAGAGCTCATAGTAAACCCATGTTTACATGGCAGCAAGGGTTAAATAAGTGTAATGCCCTTTAAACAGTAAGAACCAAAATTACATTCCAAAGGTTGTCTGCTACATGAAGATTCGGTTTCTGCAAGCTCTCTCTGTGAGTGCATTACTTAAAGGAACATTAAACGTTATACTATATTAGAAGCACAAGTGCAATGTAAGTTGTTCCTAGTATGAGGATGAAGTGGCGTGTACTTTTGCTAGTACACTCCAGTTTATCCTCTGACCGACAGCTGCCATGTTTCCATAGGAAGCAGGGAGCCATCTGGTCTGCGACTGGCACTCTCTGCTAGCGCAGAGAGAGCCCCTCATTTTTGCATGGGACCCCCCTGCTGATCCCATGCAAAAACAAGGGTCTCTGTGCTAGCAGTGAAAGACCCTCACATTCGGCTGTGTGTGCGTGGACAACACAGGGAACTACTGTGTCTCGCATGCGAGACACAGCAGATACTAAATCCGCGTGTACGTGTATCTTTTAAGATACACATATTGTTTACTTAAAAGTCCGGGACATGCTTTTTTTAGTCCTTGCTTCCTTCAAGGAATTCCACTTTTCTTCTGTGTTTAGTCCAGAAAACAATCCTTCCCAGTCTACAAGTTCCATTGATGCCCTTAGTCCATCAAGTTTAGCTCTTCTAAAAGTGTTTTGGTGGCATAGTTACCAATTTGTTTTTTGGCATTAATCTCAAATGAAACCATGTTATGGTCACTATTCCCCAAGTGTTCTCTTACTTGAATGTTTGAGATAAGCTCCTCTTCTAGTTGGGGTGTCTACAAATTGTGCCATAAATTTGTTATTAAGCAAGAAACTTGCTGCCCTTAGTGGAACTAGTTGTGCCAAAATTCAAATCTTTATCTGGGTAATTAAAATCTCCCATGATGAAAACTTCATTCCGATTTGCAGCCTTTTCAATTTGTAATAAAAGCTGATCTTCTCCATCAATATCATATCATATTTGGTGGCTTGTAACATACACTTAAAAGTAATGTGCGATTCTTTTTAGTGTCTATGCTAATCTCCACCCAAAGTGTCTCCACATGAGTTCCAGTATCATCATGCACACCTTCTTTAATAATGGGCTTTAATTTTGGATTTACATATAGACAAATCCCTCCCCCATTTTCCATTTACTCTGTCCTTTCTAAAAAGTGAGTAGCCTTGTAAATTAACTGACCAGTCATGGGTCTCATCCCACCACGTTTCTGTGATTCCGATTAAATCATACTATTCAGCACTTACCATTATCTCCAGCGCACCCATTTTGTTTGTCAAGCTTCTTGCATTTGCTAAAAGACATTTAAGATTACTACCCATTTTCTGTTTAGTTGACAAACACTTAATGCAGATTGGATTGTATGTACCTCCCTATGATCTATGTTAACCCCACCACTGCTTTCCTCCTCCTTTCCCATAGCTAGACCCACCTTCCAATCTACTCTAGCTACCATTGCTCTATTTTGATCTTGACCCCCCCCCCCCCACAGAGCCTAGTTTAAATGCTCATCTAACCCTCTAGCCATCCTCTCCCCTAATACTGCAACCCCCCATCATTGAGGTGCAGTCCATCCCATCCATAGAGTCTGTAGCCAACTGCAAAGTCTGGCCAAATCCCTCTTGCTTACACCACCTTCGCAGCCATGCACTAAGCTCCTGCTGTCTCCCTGATGTAGCGAGTGGCACTGGTAATATTTCAGAGAATATTACCTTGGAGCTTATTACCTTGGAGCTTCGTTCAGCTTATTCCTAGTTCTCTAAAATAATTTTTAAGGACCCCTCACCTACCATTAACTTTGTCATTAGTACCACTGTGTACTAAGACCTCCAAACAATCTGCCTACCTGGTCCGCAACATGCCAAACCCGAGCACCAGGGAGACAACATACAGTTCAGTATTCGGAGTCCTGGCGACAGATTACCCTATCTACCTTCCTAAAAATAGAATCCCTTACCACCACAACCTGTCTAGCCTTCCTAGTGTCCTGGTTCACAAACTGTTCTGGGGAGGCTACTCACCTGGCTGCTTGGAGAGTCAAAGTGCAACAGAAATGCCTCTTTTGAGCTAATCTCCCCAGCATCCTCACGCAAGCTGGCAAACATGTTGGGGTGAACTATCCCAGAACAAGCCTCCCTAGCTCTCCGACCCCTACTTCCCCTGACACAGCTAACCCAGCTCTCTGCCCTAGAAACCTCTTCTCCTCCATCTGCACCTCCCTCTACACTGGCCCTAGTCAATGCCTGCTCAGTGAGCAGTAAACTCCGCTCCATGTTGTTTATGTCCCTCAGTGTTGCCAGTTGCCTCTTTTGATCTAGTTTTATATTATTCAAATCTTGATTATTAACTTTTTACATTTTCTGTTTATGTATCATTGTGTACCCTGCAGGGAGGGGGGGGCGAGAATTGCTCCCAGGCCTCCCTCTACCCTAGCTCAATGAGCTGCAGATGCACCACTTTTCACTTATAAAGCCCTAGTGTGTAGCATTTTCTACTTAATTGTTTTGTCTGTCTGTCACTCTCTGTACATTATCTGTCACTATATCTGTCCTTCCTGTCTATCTGTGATTGTCTCTGATGACAATGGGTGAGCTGATGAAACTACAAACTGGGCCACCTCAATCTATATAATATCATTCTGGACTTGGTCCCCAAGACATACTTGAAAACAAAATAAAGATCAATGTATTTTTCCCGTCTAAACAATGGTTAAATACATTTAAAAAAAATGTGGACATAAGGTTTGCTTATGTTTGGACTGTATCATTGTTTCCTACTAGTGTGACTAAAGAATACTAAAAAGTGGGTTGGTGTAGGAAATATTTAGGTCTGTTACAATTCTGGAAGTTACACAAATACCACATACAGAGCTGGAGTGCTTCAGTTTGATCTATGACATCCTGTGGGTTTACAAGCACAAGACCAAAACTGTCTGCCGGAGGAACACTAAAAACTCGGAAAATGAGTAGAAGAATCCTTACCACTCTCGTCCTTATTATATCTGTATCTAATGTATTCACAGCTATCTGTTCAACTGGTAAGTCACTCATATTTAATTGCTATTTGGTAGAGATTGAAATCCTGCTTCAAATACCGGTAAGATCGATCCGAGGAAAAGATTGTATGTAGAACGACGGACCAGTTTTCTGCTGTGTCCAATTCTTTTTTTATTATATTGTTTATTTACAGATTTATTAGTGAAAATGTTTTGGGCGAGAGAGGGAGGGGAATAAGCCATGTAAACATGTTACAATTACAAATCTTAATAATAACAACTTAAAGGTATTGACTTAAAACTAGATGATTAATATGAAGAAACTCCAAACACTACTGTAAACCAAAATATATTGCTAACTTAGCAAGTATATCTCAGTTAAATAAAGGCATATGTACATTTCTATGTATGTATATTATGTTTATGGTCACACATGATGTACAGAGAAACTAGTTTATAGATTAAATGCACAATTCATTTATTGCATGTAAATAATACGAAAGAAAGCAGTTATTGGAGAAGGAGGTAATACTCTCTAATATGTGTAAGTGAATACTTATTAAAAAACATTTTGAAATAAGGTGCGTTATGGTAAAGAGCCTGTTACTAACTATTTATAGGAACCTTGAACCATGCACTCCAGACTTTAAGGATTAAATGTCCTGGTGCAGTGCCGGCAGGAAACTGCAGATACTAGAGAGACTAATAGAGAAAGGAGCACTCAAGGAACATGATAATACAGAATATACAAGGTTATTTAAACAGATCAAATATTATATATATATATATATATATATATATATATATATATATATATATATACACACACACTGTATGCACAAGTCTCTCTGTGAATAACTAGTATATATATATATATTTATATCTAAAAGTATATATATATATATATATATATATATATATATATATAAATATACTGTGTATGCACAATTATCTCTGTGAATAAATAGGATATATATATATATATTTATATCTAAAAGTATATATATATATATATATATATATATATATATATAAATATACTGTGTATGCACAATTATCTCTGTGAATAAATAGGATATATATATATATTTTTATATCTAAAAGTATATATATATAAATATACTGTGTATGCACAATTCTCTCTGTGAATGAATAATATATATATAAATAAACAATCTAAATGTAACAAGAATGCACTCGCAGGACTTAGTTTAGATTTCAAAAATCTTTGTGAATTTAATAAATAGTCATAGCAAAAGTATATATATATATATATATATATATATATATATATATATTCTGTGTATGCACAATTCTCTCTGTGAATAAAAGTGTTATTCATAGTATAATAATTGGTTATGCTCACCTGTAAATTATAATACTAATGTTGGTATAGTTAATAACACCTAAAAATTGGATGTTATATTGGGAATGTACAGAATCAAAACAATTATGAAATGATCTATACATTGTGCAAAATGACATGCAAATGCATAAAATAAGAGAAATGTGTGTGATATCTTCTGTTTATAACATCATCTTGTATTAGGGTTGCCACCTTTTCCTCCAAAAAATACCAGCCATGTGCAGGCGGAGCTACAAGAGGGAGGGGCCATGAGGGGTGGGGCCACAAAGGGGGCGGATTATCACTGAAATTATATATATTATTTGTATATCATGCCGCTGAGAAGCGTGTGTGTGTATATATATATATATATACATTTATATATCATATACACACACAAGCTGTCTCTCACACTCGCAAACAAGCTTTCTCGCACACACACACACACACACGCTGTCTATCACACACACAGACAAGCTGTCTATCACACACAAACACACAGACTGTCTCTCTTGCTCAAACACAGAATTTTACTCACTCTCTCACCCTCCCCACCTACCCTCACAAGCATGTTATCCCGGTCTAATATAATATGAAGGGTGGTTGGGCGCAGCTGGTCAATATGCCAGTAATATTTTGCCACTCAATATGCCAGTAATATTTTGCCACTCAATAAGTCAGTATTTTGCCACTCAATAAGTCAGTATTTTACCATTCAATAAGCCATTATTTTGCCATGTAATATGCCAGTATTTTGCCCCTCAGTATGCCATTCTTTATCCATTTAATATTCCATTCTTTTGCCCCTCAATATGCCATTATTTTGCCCCTCAATATGCCAGGATTTTGCCCCTCAATAGCGTTTAATAGCCATTTAATATGCCAGGATTTTGCCAATTAATATACCAGGGTTATGCCAATTAATATGCCAGGATTTTGCCAATTAATATGCCAGGTTTTTGCCAATTAATTTGACAGGGTTATGCCAATTAATATGCCAGGTTTTTGCCAATTAATTTGACAGGGTTATGCCAATTAATATGCCAGGATTTTGCTAATTAATATGACAGGGTGCCAGAATTTTGCCAATTAATATGACAGGGTTATGCCAATTAATATGCCAGGACTTTGCCAATTAATATGCCAGGATTTTTCCAATTAATATGCCAGGGTTATGCCAATTAATATGCCAGGATTTTCCCAATTAATATGCCAGGGTTATGCCAATTAATATGCCAGGGTTATGTCACTCAATATGCCAGGGTTATGCCACTCAATATGCCAGGGTTATGCCAATTAATATGCCAAGGTTATGCCAATTAATATGCCAAGGTTATGCCAATTAATATGCCAGGGTTATGCCACTAAATATACTAGGGTTATGCCAATATGCCAGGGTTATGCCCCTCAATATGCCAGGATTTAGCCACTCAATATGCTCGTTATGCCACCCTCCTTCCCCAGACCCCAGTACTTACCTCGTTGCTGCTGTCTCCCGGTGCAGGTCCGTGGCTGTGAGGGAAGCGTTGTGCGCTCCCTTCAAGCCGCACGGATCAATAAAGTTTGTTGGAAAAAAAAGTTTAAACAAACTATATTGAAGCCGCGCGGCTGGAGGGGAGCACACAACTCTTCCCTCACAGCCACGCGGACCTGCAGAGCACCGGGAGACAGCAGCAAGGAGGTAAGTACTGGGGTCTGGGGAAGGGGGGAGGAAAATACTGGGCTTTGCCGGGGCCGGTATATCTAATATACCGGCCCCGGCCTGAAGACCCTAAATACCGGCTGTGCCGGTAAATTACCGGCCGGTTGGCAACCCTATCTTCTATGCAAATTACATATTTCCGAAATGTGTTCATTTGCATATCAAGACACAGGCGATGTCATAAACAAGAGACAGCACAGACACAGTTGAAACACATTTTCTCTTACTTTATGCATTGTCATTGTGTTACTTGTGGTAACACAATATATAGAGCATTTTAAATAATTTACTATCTCTACATTCACAGTATAAGCAGTGTTTAGGTTCATGGGGTCTTTTTAGTTTAGCCTAAAGTCAAATGTTTAATGGCCTGCTGGTAAAATACTGTCTGGGTGGTAACCCTAGCTATTTGTCTCTCCATCTTTTAAGTCTGGAGTTCCTAGTTGTCTAGCACGGCCCGGGCGAGATATGGTTCTTCTACTGTTGCTCGGGCTACATTGTTTTTACTGTGGATGAAGAGAAGAAAAAATGATTGAAAATTATTCTATACATTATGTTAGCAAAATTGCAATTATTGTGTCTGTGGAGTCTTCTGTGCCTCTTCAATAAGGACACTGAATTAGTGGGGGGGGAAGTGTCTTAAATGTGTCTGTGGAGTCTCCTGCTTCTGACATCACCTGTGGTTTCACATGCTAATGAAATGCTCTGCAATGGTAACTGTGTAATTTGCGGATCAGGCCACAGGTGATGTCATAAACAGGAGACTCCATATAGACACTGAAACACATGTTTCTCCTAATGCAGGCATTTGCTTGTCATTTTGCTAATACAGTCTCTCAAAATATGCTACAGATTGCAAGAGCCTGCATTAAAATTGACATAAATAGAATAATTCAAACATATATATTTTTCACGTAGGTATGAAAACTGACACTCGAGTTTCCAAGGGAAGAATCCTCCGGCAATCTGATGATAAATGTAACGCTTCAATTCTTGACGATGAAATTCAAAAACAATTGATAAATCCTATTACAACACTCTTTGTTCCAGTACTATATTCTCTAGTATTTCTCCTGGGTCTTCCAGCAAATGTTATTGCACTTTGGGTGCTTGCTTTCAAAAGTAAAAAGATGCCATCCACTCTTCTCCTACTCAACCTAGCTGCTGCTGACCTGTTACTCATGCTGGCTTTACCGTTTAAGATCATTTACCACTTCATTGGAAACAACTGGATTTTTGGAGAATCTCTATGCCGGACTGTCACCTCTGTTTTCTATGGAAATATGTATTGTTCGGTCTTCTTCCTTATGGCCATCAGTGTTGACCGCTACATTGCTCTGGTACATCCATTCTCTGCCAAATCTTTACGAGGCTGGAGGGCCAGCGTAACCGTTTCTGTTGGGATATGGTTGATCGTTGTCTCAGGATCCTCTATCTTTCTGTTTGTTCCACAAACTAAAAGTTTTGAGCAACCAAACATTACGACGTGTCATGATATCTGGGCAACGTGCACCACTGACTATGAATGGTACAACAATTATTTTCTTGGACTCTTCGCCCTTGGGTTCGCTAGCCCTCTAGTTGTTATTGTGTTATGTTACATTCCGGTTGTAGTAGTACTGACAAGGAGTAGAGACTCGCACAGAAATGTTACCTGCTTGATAATCCTGGTCCTTCTCACGTTTATCATCTTCTACACCCCGAGCAACATTCTGCTTCTATTTCATTACATGGAGAAAGAATGGGAATGTCATAACCAGCTCTACTTGTGGTACACGGGAGCTTTGTCCCTCACATCTTTTAATGCCTGTATTGACCCGTTCATCTATTACTATGTTTCAGAAGACTTTAGGACACTGGTAAAAAATACCCTCTGTGGCAGACAAACAGGAAGCAGTGAGTCATCAAGAAGCACCAACAGATCTAAATTGACTTCTGATAACAAGGACGCTGTAGCGATGAATGGTTAAAAACGGAAATTTAACAATATCGGAGACATGTGGAAATCATATACAAACATAAAACAAAAAATATTTTTTGGAAAGCATATCTATTTTTCTTATATATGTCTCTTTGATATGAATCCAATTGTTACCATCATGTATATACTATTACTTATAATTTATATATCGGGTTTGACCTACAAGTCAAATATTCACACATACCGTATTTGCTTGAATATAAGACGACCATGAGTATGAGACGACCCCCGAAACTTTGGATATCCCCAACAGAAACGGTTTAACTTGTATATATTCACATGTAAATTGCTTTTCTAATAAAAATTATGATATAAAAAAATGCATTTCTTGTTTTTATTTCCTTTTATTTGCCCATCTGCCCCCCACAGCCATTTGTCCACCAGACTTAGCCAATGCTGTCCCTCCCCCAAACTTGCTCAGTGCTGCCTATCCCCCCTCCCTCCCCCAGATTTGCCCAATGCTGCCTCTCCCCCCTCCCTCCCCCAGACTTGCCCAATGCTGCCTACCCCCCCCAGACTTGCCCAATGCTGCCTCTCCCTTCCCCAGACTTGCCCAATGCTGCCTCTACCCCCTCCCTCCCCCAGACTTGCCCAATGCTGCCTCTACCCCCTCCCTCCCCCAGACTTGCCCAATGCTGCCTCTCCCCCCTCCCTCCCCCAGACTTGCCCAATGCTACCTCTCCCCCCTCCCTCCCCCAGACTTGCCCAATGCTGGCTCTTCCCCCTCCCTCCCCCAGACTTGCCCAATGCTGCCTCTCCCTCCCCCAGACTTGCCCAATGCTGCCTCTCCCTTCCCCAGACTTGCCCAATGCTGCCTCTCCCCCCTCCCTCCCCCAGACTTGCCCAATGCTGCCTCTCCCTTCCCCAGACTTGCCCAATGCTGCCTCTCCCTTCCCCAGACTTGCCCAATGCTGCCTCTACCCCCTCCCTCCCCCAGACTTGCCCAATGCTGCCTCTCCCCCCTCCCTCCCCCAGACTTGCCCAATGCTGCCTCTCCCTTCCCCAGACTTGCCCAATGCTGCCTCTCCCCCTCCCTACCCCAGACTTGCTCATTGCTGCCTCTCTCCCCTCCGCCAGACTTGCCCAATGCTGCCTCTCCCCCCTCCCTCTCCCAGACTTGCTCATTGCTGCCTCTTCCCCCCCTCCCCCAGACTTGCACGTGAATCCTTTTCTCAGTCCATAGAGAAGTGTATTATAGCGTGTTTCTTTTTTTCTTCTAGCCCAGAAACCGAGTTGTAAAAATTCATTTAAAGTGGAGAATGTTTCCAACAAGGCTACTTTGAAATTCCCTTGCCAATTCCCTGCAATTCTCTCTTTTATGAATAAAGCTTCAGTTTATGAACTGGGTTAAGCAGAGGACTTGTTTTTTGTTTTGCAAAACTAATTTATGACTAGACTGTTGTAAAAAACAAAACGTCAAACAGAAGTCACATGAAATAAATACAAATAAGGAGTATTTTTGATGAGATAGCAATATGAAAATATGAAAATGTACATATGTACATAAAAGGGGAACAATGTAAACTAGGCTGAAAGTGTCACAAAAGGTTATTTTTAACTTTGGTTTCACCAATGGAAGCAAAAGTTAAAAATCCATTGTGACTGTTATTAAGCAAATAAACTGTGTACAGTCATACCTCAGAGTTATTGCGTGTTCTGTTCCGGACCAGCGCAATATGTCGAATCCCGCAATAAAGCGAGTCATAAAGGCCAAAATTACTTGCCCAATGCTGCTTCTCCCCCCCTACCTCTCCCAGACTTGCCCGATGCTGCCTCACCCCCAGACTTGCCCGATGCTGCCTCTCCCCTTTCCTCCCCCAGACTTGCCCAATGCTGCCGCTCCTCCCTCCCTCCCCTAGACTTGCCCAATGCTGCCTTTTCCCCCCTCCCTCCTCCAGACTTGCCTCTCACCCCTCCCTCACCCAATGCCAGCTCTCCTCCCTCCCTCCTTCCCTCCCCCAATGCTGGCTCTCGCCACTCCCTCCCCCAAACGTAGCCAATGTCCCTGGTGGCTAGTGGGGGCAGCCGGTGGATGTCTGTGGATAGGTGCAGACATCCTCCATGCTGCCCGACACGTCCGTCTATTATGAAGGAATGCCGGATGTTCATGTGACTTTCTGCCGGCCCTAATAGAAGTCCTGGCGGAAGTGCCGGGCAGCAGCCGAGGATGTTTGCCCGTATGTGCAGACATCCACCAGCAGCCCCAATTTCCCTGGTGGGTAGTTGGGGCAGCCGGTGGATGTCTGCATGATATGCGCAGACATCCTCCGCTGCTGCTGCCCGGCACTTCCGTCTGAACTTCTATGACAGACCGCCGGAAGGTCACATGACCTCCCACCTTCCGTCATAGAAGTCCGATGGATGTACCGGGCAGCAGCGGAGGATGTCTCCTGGATCCCAGTCTTATAGTCAGACCTCGAATTGAGGTCTGATTATAAGATGAACCACAATATATTTGACATAGTTTTGCTTCCAATTTTTTTTTGAAAATTTTAGAATGGTTTCCCATGAGCTGATATTTAATGTCATGCCACTAAATACGTAATTATACTTCCACTTTTAGATGGAATTATACATTCTCAAGTTCGGCAGGGACAGAACATATTACCAACTTCCTCTATTATCTTCTGGGCATATTGTATCTTTTCAGATGGTAAAATATTGTAACAAGACACTGATTTCAGGACACTTTGGGGCCTATTTACGAAAAAGTGAATAGCACTTAATTTCACTGACTTAACTATACATTGTGCAAGGCCAAACGTGATCATCTTTTCATGCTAAATGAGCTCAGCTGGCTATGGATAATGAATAGTCAAATCTTTAAAAACTGGGACACTATGGACTTTACACTTGAAATATGGGATTGCTGGCCAAAGTAGTCGAGTTGGAAAACTTCTCCCATATACTTCAAACTCTGCTATATTAGCCTTAATTTTGCTATTCCCTCTTTAATCAATAAAGACCCATATTTTTATGAGCATTATAATTGCTCCTTGTGTAACTGAGATCACTATGACTTCACCCCTGGCTTGATATGCAAATGATCTCATTATTAATGGGAAATATGTCCTTTTAATATCAAGCCACACCTGATGTCCTGAGCAAGATACATCACAGACACATTTAAAACAACAGTATATTTCTCTAATTTTATGCATTTGCATTGCATTTTGCTAATACAATGTATAGATCATTTTTCAGATTTTTTCCTTCTCTGCATTTACAGTATAAGCAATGGTTAGGTTTGGCTCCAAATACAAATTCCCTTAAGAATGCACTCACATATAAAAAGTACTAAAAAGGCTCATTTACACTGACAACATAAGTAATGTTTAAGTTGACAGTAGGGGTTATTCACCTAAGGTGAGGTGCAGGACAATTAAGGTGAGATGAGGTGAGTTGAGATGAACATTTCAACTCACCAATTTAGATATAGATTGTGCAGGAACGATCCTGGTGAATTTGCTTAGCAGGGGGAACAACTCACTCACCAGGTTTGTCCTTGCACAATGTTGAGTTAAAATGGCGAGATGAAATGTTTGTCTCACCTCATCTCACCTGCAACTTATCTTTAAGTAAATAGACTGTGGGACCTCTTCAAAGAGCCAATAATCTTTTTTTTCTTCTTCAAAAGACTGTTGGCCCTGGTATGAGGATAAACTAGAATGTATTTTTTAATCTGAAAATGTTAGCACCACTTTGAGTTGGACTGCACTATGGTGTTTTTCTCTCCTTTTTTTTTTTTTACCTAGACATCTAAGAGAGATCAAAAATCCCAGAGAAGGATGCTTACTGTCACAATAATTAGGTCATTTTTTTACCTGTTTGTATACTGCACACCAATATGCACATTTATAATTCGATTTTTGCAATAGTTTTATTACTGTGTCAGTTTATTACTATGACAGTTGTATGGCACTATGTGTACTTGAATCCTTTTCTCAGTCCAAAGAGAAGTGTATTAAAGCTTGATTTTTTTTTTCTTCGAGCCCAGAAACCAATGGCCATAGTTACCGAGTTGTACGTGGAGAATGTTTCCAACAAGGCTACTTTGAAATTCCCTTGTCAATTCCCTACAATTCTCTCTTTTTCGGAATAAAGCCCCAGCTTTTTTTATGACTAGATTTCTGGTTTGATGCTGTAAAAAAACACAACGTCAAACAGAAGTCACATGAAATATGTACATATAAGGAGTATTTTTCATGAGATAGCAATATGAAAATGAAACCAGTAAACCAACAGATGTACATAAAAGGAGAACAATGAAAACTAGGCTAAAAGTATCACAAAAGGTTCTTTTTAACTTTGGTTTCACCAACAGAAGCAAAAGTTAAAAATCCACTGCGACTATTATAAAGCAAACGAGTTGTGTAAAGTCATAGGACCTCAGAGTTATTGCAGGTTCAGTTCCAGACAAGCGCAATAAGTCGAATCCCGCAATAAAGCGAGTCATTTAGGCTAAAATTACTTGCTCAATGCTGCTTCTCCCCCTCACCTCTTCCAGACTTGCCCAATGGTGCTTCACCCCCCCTCCCCCAGACTTGCCCAATGCTGCTTCTCCCCCCTACCTCACCCAGACTTGCCCAATGCTGCCTCACCCCCCCTTCCCCAGACTTGCCCAATGCTGCCTCCACCCCCAAACTTGCCCAATGCTTCCTCTCCCCCAGACTTGCCCAATGCTGCCGCTCCTCCCTCCCCCAGACCAAAATGATAAAGTACACTTTTTTTTTTTACTGTACATACCTTCTTTTGATGGATGCTTTTTGATGAGACTGTAGTTGATTGGTTGGCCTAATTTCAAGAAAAGGTTGTTGTGTCGGCGCAAATAGGAATGTGGAGTAGTCAGAGACACAAAGAAAATGGCGTCGTGAGACTTGCTCAATGGATGATTGCTACATCCTGTCAAGAGCAGTAACTGCGAAGCGCAATAAAACAAGGTATACCTGTATCTGCTGACAGTGTCGGCATGTGTGCAGCCAATCAGTACGGGGGCTCACCCTTCGAGTCTGATCAGGGTCTGTCAGGGCTGACAGCACAACTGAAAAAAAGGTCTGTTATGTGACTTTGTGAAGTTGTTTATACTATTTTTGTTTCATGGTCACTGATGAGTACTTAGTATTATATTTCAAATAGAGTGGGTAGATTGCTTGACTTTTTACCTAATTAATTTAATGAAAGTAGGTGTCACGTTAATTAAACCATCCAGCCAATTTCATCATTAATGTTTATTAGGGTGTGGGCTTAAGACTTGGCTTGGGGGCCACCACGAGTTTCATAAATCCACCTCCCCTTTTCGCTTCCATTTCCTTTCTTCATTCTTATTGGGTTTTCTCTTAGCACTCTATCTTCTCAGCTAAATACACACCTCCCCTCAACTCACACCTGGCTTCTCTTTTCTCATTCACCCAGAAAAAAAGCACACGTGCTAGTTCCTCTCTGTTTCTTAACATTAGTCCTTACTGAACATACAAACATTTTGTACTGGCCTTAGCAACTCAGTCATGTTGCTCAGCCCTGACTTCACAACCATATGATATAGTATATACATTTAATACATAAAGGGAATCAACAGGAGTTTATCTAAAAGAAGAAAAAACTACCACAACAAGGGGACATGGGGGGAATGTATAAACACAACGCACAAGCTGATTGCGCCAAATACTGGAACAATTGCCGTGTGCACCAATGTGTAAAGCAGACTCACGGGAGTCTGCATTATATATGTCGAGTGCGTAGATTAGGGTTGTGTTGGCGTTCGTTGCACCGGCGCAGCCTATGTATAAAGAAATCTGATGCTGAAAAGTGCCTGATTTGCGTCAGAGAACCTCCACCAAACACAGTTTGACAGAGGTCTCTCTCTCCCTAACTGCGAAGTGTCAGGAGTTATAAAAAAGCGCAAACGCCATTTTACATACCAAACAGCGATTATGCATTTTTATAAAACTCCAGACACTTAGCAGTGCAGGAGTTTTTATACATAACCCCCCATCGACTTAAATTAATGGCCCTGGTAGAGGTTAAAACAGTGAAGGCATAAAGCTATCCTAGTTATAAAATAAGGCCAGGGAAGTATTTAGAAAATTGGACAGACTAGATGGGCTAAATGGTTCTCATCTGCCGACACATTCTATGTTTCTATAAATTGTGGTGCATCTCCCGCTAAACTAGAAGGAAAAACAACCATTGTTTAGACAGTTTAGAGATTCATTATTATAGTTTAGAGAATTGTTATATTATGGGCTTGTTCCTTCTACACTCCTTTTCAACATCTCGCCTGGCCCCTGCCTTGTGTTAGTTACATCACCCCAAAATACTATTTGCACTGTCCTGTGCTTATCCCATTCTTCCCGTTGTGGTTAAGTGTCCCTCCAACCCTTACTCTGCCGACTGGCGGTACTGGGTTAACGAACGCTCCAACCGCTACCTGTACCTGGCAGGAGGACAGCAGGATTTCCCTGGAAACCCTTTAACGGATAGCGATTCTGTTGTGGTCCGCTAAAACATCAAATGACTGTCGCTCCTCCATAAAGCCTCCAGTCAGAGCGGTATTTTGGGAGGAAGGAGGCAATTATAAGAGGCATCCGGTGATGTGCTGTGTTCAGGGCTGCACCCATTGTGGGGTATATATTTAATAATATAAAAATAGTATGGAAATGACAATCAATTGCAAACAGATCCAAATAATATGGAACTATATTCCAACCAAAAATACAATAGCAATATGAGACGTGTTCACTGGTATTGTTGCACAGATGTTTTAATGGCATAAAAAAGAGAGGAGAATCTAAGCTGCTCTCCATTCTTGACAATATGATGTGTAAAGGGATTGTCTGTTGCCCAATATGCATCTTCCAAATGTTAATGCATATTAATGTGCATCCAAAGTACTTTAAAATGCATTTTTTACATATTGCATTGCTTAAAATATAAAAACACTTACAGCTAGAAACAAATTATAGCAGTTTTCAAGAAACTAGGACTGCCCACATTAGCTGAGTAAAGGTAAATTTCCTTTTCTTGTGTGGCAGGAACTAATAAGAATAATGTCAATACAATTAATGGAATTTCCTGTCTCTCTTATGAAGTCATTAGACAATGTGTTGCATTGTTAAGAGATCCTACTGTGTACGAGAGCAAGATCACTTAGATTCCACACAATGTATTCTATTCCAGTAGCACAGACAGTGGCTAAATGAAACACAACTTTATATGCTCAGTCTGTATTTAATCAGTAATCATGCCGAGTAATCACTGAGGAGTGCTTGAGTCAAATATTAAAAATGCAGACTGCCTGCATTAAATCACACTGGAAAAAATATGTGCACCAAAGTAATTTTGGGGACTAGACTGTCCCTTTAAAGGTATCAACTTGACTCTACTGGTCTCCTGTGTTTCTACATCTAACACGGTACCAACTTTCACCTTTACATAAAAAACACAGTTTGTAATAAAACCAAATATTGGTGAATGTATGTTCAGTGTGTGTGGGATTTTGCAAAGTCTAAATAAAAACAGTCTCGTCATAAAGTTTGGTAATAGTTTATAGGAGTTTACATCTGTACATTTTTCAGTAGCACAGAAAAAGAACACACAAGGTATGTGATAACAGTAACGCATAATAACAAACATGGCTTAATTTACAGACTAAAACTCAAAAAAGTCAAGTCAAAGAATTCACAACTCACTGATACATGATTTCACTCAATAAAAAGGAATTTAATATTATGGCAGGTAAATCAATCTGGGCGTCTGATGTGGTGGATAACTCGGGTAATGTTGGTGAATTTATTATATGATCGACAAAAGTCTACCTTATTGGAGAACAACAAAATAAGCTGACAATAACAGCCCTGAACATTTGTCCAATATAGTGTTCTAATAGGCCATTTCTCTTACCTTAAAATGTAAGCTTAATGCCCAGTAATTTCAATACAGAGACAGTGGAAATACACCAATGACCAGCAGCAAACTGAATTCCCGATGGGGGCAGAAAATGTTAACTCATTAAAGTATTCTGCAAGCACATTTTATTTAACAGCTTATTTAACATTAGAAATGGTTGGTGCTTTAACTCCCATTTAGGTCAAATCAAATTAACATACAATCATACAGTACCTTGCAATAAATATATTAATTACCTGGTGAAATGTACAGCTCATGTAGAAAATCTGATTTATACTAACAGAGTAAGAACTTGACTCTGGGTTTATTTATTTTTAAAAAAATTGGGAGAATGAAAAGTCCCGGAGAGGCAATGTATTAAAACATGAATTAAGCAAAATACTTTGTGTCACTTAATTGGACCTTTAAATTTGATATGGAAACTTCTAACCATGTATTCTTAAATGGTAGGTTTTAAGTTAATAATTAATTGTGATCAATACCCACAGTTCATTTTAATTTGATTTGCTGATGCATTGCTAAATAGGTGATAGCACTGCGAGTTGGTGATCTTGACATGACTGGTATTGTTTTAAATAGTGCCTCTATTACACAATTATAGATGTTTACTTTGGTTTGGCATATGGTTAAAATGAACCTCTAATCCATAGGTCAACAGAGATTCCAGCACCATCTTTGATCAACAGATTTTATTAGTTATCTCAAATATAAACAATTTGGTGTCATGCGACAAGCCTTCAGCCCTTCTAGTCTGTGTTTTTCTACCTGCTGCAAAACCTTGTTTGGTCATTGTCATTACCACGATAGCATGGTTCGACTCCATTTATATTTAAATTCCTTCATTGTATTAACATCTACCACTTCTGTTGGATGGGTTTTCCACACAGTGTGGCACAATACTTTCTCACAGTGCATCTATGCTTCTGACCCTCTAGTTTTAGGCTGAAACCTCTAGTCCTTGCTTATCAACTTCCTAAAGTTGACTTTTTTGGATTCCTTCATGTATTTAAATACTCGTTTTTCGACTTTACTTCAGGGTATTCACGTGGAGATTACTTAGTATTTCCCGATAATTGTAAGCCATGCATCATCTTAGTAACTCTTCGTTGTAGCAAATGTATAGGTCAAGAGCCTGAAAGCTGAAGCATTGGTGGTATATCCTACCTAGATTGGAAACTCAAAGGAACAGGGCAGTGTTTCTTTGTACGTCGACTTGCCTCTGTCTGATTTAAAAGGCTTTGCTTCTGTAATATGATCTGAGCTATGATTTGTTCCACGAGATGGCCCACATCTATGATGTTGAACACTCCCGCCCTATTGACCATGTACAGCCCGATTGGCGCGTGCACACACCAGTGACAGGAAGAGATAGTTGCCGGACCATCTCTATCTACTGCCACGGAGCGATTTGTGTTTAGTTCCTCTTTAACGAAAATAAATAAATAATAATTGGGGCAATCACTATAGATACTGACGCAATATTTTTACAGATTGCTTGAATTGCTTCTGCTTTTGTCCATCAGTAATTTGTCTCAGGTGGGACATCATGGAATGGATTCATGTGCACCCACAATACCCTTTGCCTACCCAGAATTCATTGTAGACTTACGACTGTTGTGGTGATGCTGATGGGTCATTAAATGCTAGCTTATTCGTCTTTAAATGGATTAGCATTTTGCACCAAAAGATGTACCTTTAAAATGCACTCAATATATTTCTGAATGACGTATATTTTAAGTATTGTTACCTGGATGAATCTCGTCAAAAGTGATGCAGACAAACATGTTTGTTGCCTATGATGACTCTGTGCCACGTGAAATACTGCAGCTAACAACAATTTCAGGAGTGGGCTTTAGTAATTGATTGTATTGCAAACTACCAACCCCTAAAGCGACCTTGTCTGTAAACACAACAACTTAATAGCTAAATACAATTAAAGTAACCAAAGACTATTTTACAAAATGTCTTGAAGCATGGTTGGTGTCAAAGAATACACTATAGCCATTAGACACAAAGTACTGTTTAAGCTGAGCGTTGACTGACACTTCAAACATCAACTTCAGTGCACAAGGAGAGGACATCATCGCAGCCGCAAGACTCTCCAGTTGAGGTTCTGGTTTATATTTCAGATGGCCCCAAATATTACCAAAATAGTTTTTATTGGGTTAGGACTTTTAAAGTCCTAGAACGAAGTGGAGGTCCATGTCAATAGTCACGTGACCTGCTGCCCTGTCCCCGACCCGGTTTCATTTTTCTTAGAAATAATTGTGTTGAGTTCCTGAAGCAGTTTGTCCTGTATATTGGAGGAAACAGGTGAATTCTTCTTCCACAGCGGACTCTTGGATGAGTCTGAAGAGGAAGTTGGCTCGAAAAATAATGGAGGTAAGGAACTCAAGTCCAGGGCACTTTTTGCCCCTTGAGTTCTTGTAGAAACTGGTTGGAATCTATTTGGGTCAAGTTGTCTTTCAAGTGAAGCTGTTTTTACGAAAGTACTACCAACTCCCCCATCAGGCAAGAGTAAGTTAGTGCTCTCACTACTCACAGTCTTTAGACCTTCCACATAATTGTTTCTATCTAAAGACTGTGTTTTAATATTGTCCTCCTTTTCCGATTTCTCTGGAGTAGAGGGCTTTATTTGGATTGGTGTACTTGGCACACTATGTTTATTTTGCTCAGTGTAGAGAGAGGGCTTTTTTGATCGGTCCAGAGGTGGAGGCAAATAATGTGGATCTGACGTAAGGTTGAAGTCCAAGTCTGACTGCGGCTTGATTTGGAAGCTCCCTACTTCCTCATATACTGGTTCGTGTTCCTCGTCAACTTGTTTTTCACGAAGCTCCTCCAGAGAGTCCTGATGCATCTTCATCGGCTAATAAAGAAAAATTTTTTTAGAATTGACATCAAAGACTAATCAAACATTCACTTTTAATATGCATTCCATGTTGATACACATGCAGATTAATGCATACATGCAAGCTAAAAATATTTGTGAAAAGTCATGCCAAGTGTGAAGTAACATACTGTTAAATTGACATTAGTTTAAAATATTAATTGGTTACAGCATTTCCTGGTATTGTTAAGAGAAAAGTAGGTTATTTTCTTATTAAACAAAAACAAGTATCCCACTATAATGCTTTTATTTAGTGTGGTCAGACTTGCACAGACATGGTCAACCGACATGGAGAGGGTAAGTTGAAGAGTACCTCTATTTTTGAGGCCAATGACATGTGCATGCACTAGCAAAGCATTATGGGGGCACATGGCACGTTTTAATCTTGGTCATACTTACAAAGAACATAGACAGTGTCCTTCGTGTGTGTAGACGACGCTGAGAAACAGGAATAAAGTACAAGATGCATAAACAAAAAAAGATACAGGTAGAATAAGCCGGGCAGGAGAAAGGAGTAGATGGATGATGAATATATTAAAGAGATAGTAAAAAATGGAACTGTCTATTTGTTTCCAACTTCAAAGGAATGATGCCTGAAAAGGTGGTAAAGCTGACACTGAAACACAGACTACTCATCAATATTGACAACAAATTCATGTTTTAAATTATAGTAAATGGCATGAGTAAACTAGTCACTTAACACTTTAGTGTAATACATGCTACCTTTTTTCCCCAAATATAATATAAACAATATTTCTCAACTTATTTGTATTTGGTTAAGTGTTAGAATACAAATAGTTGTTGTATTTTGTTGATAATTGTCAGTTACATAGAACCATAGAAGGTGTGGGCAGATAAGAACCATTCAGTCCATCTAGTCTGTCCAATTTTCTAAATACTTTTATTAGTCCCCAGTTCCCTACCTTATATCTAGGATAGCCTCGTGCCAATCCCACACATGCTTAAATTCCTTCACTGTGCTTACCACTACCATTTCTTCTCGAAGGCTATTCCATACATCCACTACCCTCTCAGTAAAGTAATACTTCCTGATATTACTTTTAAATCGTTGGCTCTCTAATTTTAGAGCATGTCCTCTTGTTAAAGTAGTTTTTTTAGAGCAAGTGTGTTCATGCGAAACGCGTAAGGCATATTGTAGTATCCCATGTCTTGTCTCTGTTTTTGTGGATTTTATATGGAGTTTTAATCGGATCCTTCTAATAAATATTCATCTATTTTTCACCGCATTGGGAGTGCATACGCCTTTGTTCGCTACTTTCTTCCTCATTATCAGCGCTGCCACTACAGCCCGGCTGGAGCACCCCTTATCAGGTGATATTTACGAGACATATGTCAATTGTTCTCTGGTGGAGCTGGCTTGTTTTCTCTTTTGTTCTTGTTAACTAATAACACACAAATTACTTTATTGTTCTTGTCCATATGGAATACATCATTCAAACATTCACGGTGTGGGTTGGAAAAAGAATGTGAATCCCTAGGCTAATGACTGATTGGGAGGAGTTAGCAAACCTGAACCGAGGTAACAGGATTGGAGGTGTGTTTTACAGCTACTTTGACTTATAAAACCAAAAAAACACTCACACATTTTAAGTTTGATATTCACAAAAAGCATCTGCTGATGGTAACCATGCCAAAAATTATTCTCATAAGACATATGATCAAGAATTGTTAATTTTATATAAAGCTGGGTGAGAAAGTTATTTGAAAGATTTTACATTTTCATCATTCCATAGTTAAATAAATTGTAGACGATTTAGTACAGTGGTTTCTCTCCCTAGAAGTGGGTGTCTAGCCAAGATGACTCCAAGGGCACAACGCAGCATGCTCAGTGAGGTAAAAAAGAACCTTACAGTTGAAAACTTGAAGTAATCATTGGAACTTGTTAACCTCTTTGTTCACAAGTCTACCATATGCAAAACATTGAACAGGCTTTAAGTCCATGACAAGAGAGACCGTAGGATGCTGCAGCTCTCAAAAAACCCAAAAACAAACACTGGGCATGAAGAAGGGTTCACTTTTACCACCAGCACTGTGAATGTTTAATGGGTGTGTTCAATAAAGACATGAAAGGTTATCATTGTTTAAGCACAGTGTGTGTATCTATACTTGTGACTTATATGAAGGTCAGATAACATCTTATGACCAATTAATTCAGAAAACCAGGTAATTGCAAAGGGTTGCTTACTTTTTCTTGCCACTGTATATACAGAATAGGACAATCCACTAAAGATTGAACTGTGGCAGTGAGACAAATCAATGCAAATGTCTCTGACTTAGCTACTCTGGACTGATTTTTGCAAACTGGTTGTCAATACACCACAGTGAACAGCAGAGATAGGTAAAATGTCTCTACAAGCACCCCAATATCCATTGTGAGGTCTGTAATCATTTAGATGTGCCGTTATCACTTACATGTTTTTATGTCCATAAACAGTGTTAATGCCTATTACTGGTGAATAGCTCTCATGTAGGTAAACATATATGATATATACAGGGCTGTCTTTAATGCGGGGCAAACGGGGCAGCTGCCCTGGGCCCAGTTACTCCTGGGGGGCCCAAGGCAGCTATCCCGTGGGCCCCCAGCTCCTGCTTGCCCTGTTCACAGCTCAATGCGCTGATGAACGTTTTTTTCCGGCAAGCCGCATCCGCTGGATGCGACGACCCAAAAAATGTAATTAAATAACTGACACCGGATGTGACGTGATGTCACATCCGGTGACTGCTCCCCCCCTTCATGCAGGAGGGAAAACTGCACGGAGGAGACGTCCGGCCCGGGACACAGAGCAGAAGCCAGGCGGTAAGCACTAGGGAAGGGGGGGGAGGAGGGAGGAATAAAACGAGCACGGTAATGGCACAATATTACAGGCATCTGAATGGCACAATATTACAGGCATCTGACTTTCATAATATTACTGGCATCTGACTGGCACAATATTCCAGGCATCTGACTGTCACAATATTACTGGCATCTGACTGGCACAATATTAAAGGCATCTGACTGGCACAATATTATTGGCATCTTAATGGCACAATAATACAGGCATCTGAATGGCACAATAATGCAGGCATCTGAATAGCACAATATTACTTGCATCTGACTGGCACAATATTACTGGCATCTGACTGGCACAATATTACAGGCATCTGAATGGCACAATATTACTGGCATCTGAATGGCACAATATTACTGGCATCTGAATGGCACAATATTACAGGCATCTTGGAAATTCTCCAGTTAACATATTATTCAAACTTTCCAGTCCCTTTGTCAATTCACCACAGTTCCATTTTCTGAAAATGTAAATCACTTAAACATTTCCCGAAAAGGTTTACATGTCTTTTTCGTCTAATAATGTTCACTAACTTCCCTTTTTTTATATGAAGACCAGAAAAAAAAAAAACTCACTAATGTCTGGTTAGCTGAAACCATGGTGGTATTGGTGTCATCACCACGGATTGGAACCAGGGGCATCGTGCCAAATTTTTGCTTGGTGACATCTGAAGAAGAGTGTCTTCGTAGAATTACAGGACGGAGATCATCATGCTGCAAAGTAAAATATTAATACAAAATGGAAAAGGTAATGGTGACATTTAGAATCCAACAAAAAACAAAAGGATACATTCTTCAAGTGCGGAGCATAAAAATACAAATTTATTAGAATTTTTTTTTTATTAGAAATGCGTTTATTTTCAAGCTCCGGACCGTCATATGTAGGATACCGTGTGGACTCCCATTAAGTGGATCATATGTTGGAGAAACGTTTGGACACTTTGATTTACTCTTAGCTTGTGGGATTGTAATACACTTGTAGCCACTAAAGTATTCTGTAAAGTGATGTCAGCCTACTCACTCACTATAGCTTAGTATCATGAACTGATAAGCTAACCTTCATCCCCACCTATGATAAACACCCTTCATATTTGATTCCTCATAGTGAATACCCCGTCAAAGGGAAGCTGCTCCTCTAGACATAAAAAATTCCTATCTCTACCAATGGAGAATGGACACCCTATTCACTAAATAGTCAACTGAGTGAATTGCTACCATGGGGCATCCATAAAAATCTAAACGATGTGCATAGTGGATCCAATTGATTTTTGGTATATGCAAGTTAATTACCTGGGCCTTCAGGATGCTTGTCACCCAGTCCCACATTTCAGGCTGACCTCCACAGATCAGACACCTAAAGATATGTTAAAAACCAGGCATTAGATATATCTTCTCAATAAATTTCCAAAGTACCAGAAAGAGAGATAGGTAGACGCAGATGATCTGTATGTAGACACATATGGTTACAGATACTCTGACTGGGAGTGGGTAATGGAAACCCTATTCTAAAACAATTATTGGGTCAGAGTTTCTTGAATATTTAAAAATTAACCTTTATTGAAGCTACTAAATAAAATAAATAGGAAAAACTAATGGAGTTTGTACACATAATGTTTTACAGTCAAAGCTATTTAAAGGTATAGTTGTGTTGACACCTAGTGGTTTATACAGGTATATATCATTTATTCTGGTATATATCTATAGATATATATATATATATATATATATATATATATATACACCTAAATACACCACTAGGTGTCAGCACAATGATACCTTTATATAGCTTTGAATGGGGGACGGGGAACTGTCCCTTTAAACCAATTAACTATATGATGTCATTGGATAACATCATGGCCCATTCTTAGTAGTTCTTATCAAAATGTGTTTGCAGATATATACATATATATATATATATATATATATATATATATCATTGTTCAGGTTTTTTTTAATTAAATCAGAAGACAGATGGAGGTTAAAAAAATAACATAAGTTTACTAGACATATATAGTTTAAGGATACTGTTCTTTAGTTGTAGTTTTTGTTTACTTGAGGAGGCTACGATAATTACATGCTGCCTGTCACTTTAAAAAAAAAGTAACTGGGCATTGTAGGCACTTACAATCCTGCAAATACAACTTCTCACTTCTACTATGTTCCTATTATTGGTTTCATCTTTACTGAAAATGTGGAGTGCAAGAACTGGTTTATTTACAATCAACCCAAATGCAAGTGAGTGGTAAGACCATTTGCACACTATTACAATCCATGTGCACACAATTGAGTAACACCTTCATTCATTTGTTTAAAGGTACTGTCTGGTGCCCAACATGCAATGTACTTTAAAATGCATGTTTTACATTTTGCATTGCTTAAAATGTAAAATACTTACAGCTAGATGAAATTGTGAAATTACAACAGTTTGCAAGAAGCCAGGACTGCCCACACTATCTGAGCAAAAGTTATTTACTTTTATTTATTAAAACATTTAAAATGTGATTTATGCAGGATAAAAACGATAATCTTCATCTCGCGACAAAGTGAATTTGGGGACTAGACTGTGCCTTTAAGCGGTTGCAGTTTATATGCTACTCTAACTCTAGATTTCTTGCTCTAGCTTGTGTAATCTGTTGCCCTCCAGGCATTTCAAAAGTTACCCACATCGGATGCTTTCTGCACAGTTTGTTCAATGTTTCTAAAGCCAAAGTACTTACAGCTGCTGTTTGTCAGAGTAGATGGTGAATCCCCACCTAAAGAGATGATTGAGAAGAGTCATGTCAGATAGGAATCATAACCCATCCTCTTTCACCATATTGCTTGCATTCTAGACATGGTGCTGTGTTGTTAGTTTGTTACATGTATCTTGGTACTGCACACAATGACACTGCAGAGGTTTGTGAACTGCAGATCCCATGATTCTCAGTGATCATTGAGGCTGACTGAGAATCATGGGATGCGCAGTTCCCAAATATCAGCAGCGCCGGGGTAAGCCATCACTGCTTTTTATCATTCACTTCTTCCCTTCTGTGCTTACTGTGAGGGAGGTTTCATCTTTTTCCGAATGCCCATGTAGACCTTGGCAGTTTCAAGAGGCCACTCTCGTTCTGGTTTGGCACTCTAGAAAAAAAATAACATGAAAAACATCAAACATCACACTGTTTATTAAACACATTAAAAAAACTACTATCTTCAGAAGGTGCCATTTTAATTTGCAAGAACTGTACCTTTTTTTCTTTGAGTAGCAGCAACTTGCGATCTCTGATGACAAAGTATCTCTCTTGAAACTTACATCCAAGCAGTTTGGGGGATTCCTCTCTGCACTTTAACAAACCACATTTGGGACTTTCCCTTTTTGCACCTAGAGTGTTAACAGATGAAATAGTAAGGAAAACATCAGATGTAGATATGGATTATCTTATTGTAAATGGGATTTAAAGTTCACCTGTGAAGAGACAGCTTCCTTCTCCGAGAGGAATCTTCTTTACGAGCAGGAAAGCAGAGCTAGGCTCTGCCAACTTGCACCACTGCAGAGCCTGCTCTAAAACCTTCTCCTTTGGGTGTAGAGGTCGTTCTGCAGAAAAATGATAACTTGATAAATAGCTGGCATTAAAACGATAACTAGTGATCAAATAAGACACAGTGAAGAAGCACAAGAATGCACCATCTCAAAAAACGTAGCTTATAATCTTTTCCTTTTCGTGTTCCAGTCCTTTCGTCATGATTCAATACTGTATCATACATGGCTTTATTCTTAGGATTAGAAGCACTGATTGGTTCATATTGCCCAAAATGAATGAGTTGATATCTGAAAGGTTGAGGCTGAGGTACATCGTTGCCTGACCTTGGAGCTCTGCATTCCAAAAGATTATCCATGGGTGTCAAGTGTCTATTATTAAACTGTTCGTGGTCACAGATGTGCTGACGCATTCCACAGTTACTAGCACTTAATAGGAACTGCCCATCCTCTGTTTCCACAAATAATTTATTAATAAACACCTAAATCCATTGAGTCTGTGCACATTTGTAGCTATGTAAGTTCTACATGAAAAATAGCAAGACATTTAAATCCTGCATTGTATGTTGTTATTTGAATCCTTACAAATGATATTGGAAGAACAGCTCCACGGGATTATTTAAAACTCTTCCTTAATTTTGTTTAGCTTGTTTTATTTACAGTAGGCCATATGGAGTGCTTCTGTGTATTGAGTCCATTGATGCTTACCCAGTTCCCCATTTTCAAACACTTCGAAGGTCAACCAGACGTCCATGCTTGCTGACACATTCCGCATATCCAGCACCTGATTGGTCAGCTCTTCTGCTGTCATGATTGGTGATACCTATACATGAGAAACACCAGAAGCCAAACAGAGTTCAATCTGTATGTATCTTGGTAAATGCTACTATATTTACATTCATAGAACTTGGTTTTTATAATCTCACTCAAGACGGCCTCATATGTTTCACCCCAAAGACAAGAATTTTAAACAAGCAAGTGAAACTAATTTTGCAAACTCATATCACATAATCTTTTAAATATTATACACCTATGACTAAGATGGAGGTTGAAACGCGTTAGGCATCTAGCTACCTTTGCTATGTGTACCTATTATTATTTATTTTTTTTACTCACTATCTTTAGTTGTTTGTTTACATGTAGCTGTACCCTGGATGAACTAAAATCGGTCTTGTGTAAACTTAAGTCAAAGTTTGTACGGTATTCAAAAATATTTAGGGTGAGTGTTAATTCAAAATAAAACTGAAAATACCATTGTGTAATACATTACAAAGTAAAGCAAAGGGTCTATTTACCAAAATATTCTCAGCGGACAGTAAAAATCCATGTTCAAAATAAACACAAAAATCCCATAACAAAAAATAGAACAAAATATTTTAACTACGAGTATAAATGTAGCGGACATGGATATTTACACCAATCAGTGGCATTACTTCCTTGGGCACCAGGGTGCGCTAGTTTACTTGGATCTAGAATAAATCTGTCTTTTTACATAAGACTTTTAGCTCATATACATAATATAAGACATTTTTATGTGCGGAATCTTTGTATATAATGCCTTATATCTCTGTGTAGCAACAGCAGAATTAGAAGTTTAATTACAGCTACAAAGTACAATTGTAGCAATTAGATTACCTCCTGTACAATATAGAGACATGTCGTCCATTCCATGCAGCAGACATTGGGAAAGTTAGGCAACTTACAATATGATTAAAGCTATTTGATTTCAGAATGACTGACCTTCAGGGTGACACAACAATCTGGCAGCTTCTTCTCCAAGTAAACCTCAATAATGAGATCTCCGGCTTGTGACAGCTGTCAGATAAAAGTTTAAATGCTGATTATGGTGTTTGTAATGTTTCATTACATTTTGTCTTTGAGTAATAATGACATTGTATCATTCATTAGACGTGATAATACTACACAAGTTTTTTTTTCATATTAAATATGTTTATATATATATATATATATATATATATATATATATATATATATATATATATATATATATATATATGATTTCAGAGCTCATGTAGTTTTTAAGTGTCATATGCAATACAGAGAAATTGACTGATCACTCCTCTGGCACTAAAAGTTAAACATAAAAAAAAATTACCTGCACATCTTTCCACGTAGTGATTAAACTGTTCTCCAAATCCATTTGTGTGACCTGCTCTTCGTCAATCTGTAAACAAGAATACAAAATATATGTCCATATAAAGATCAGTGCCAATGGTCAATAATAAAGTATACATTGCAATCTCCTACACATTAAAAAACAAAGGAAAAATACTTTGTGGGTGGGGCATGTTTTCTAAAGTAGACATGGATTCTGTATAAACAGGCTTTACTGACATGACCAGTCAAGCAAAAATGGAGCTTGGGTAAAAGTAGATGAGATTTGCTTAAAGGACAACTGTAGCAAAAAAAATAACTAATGTTAACCTGAAAGATTTAATAGAGTGTAGATAGTTTGCATAGAAATAAATTAATGAAAGAATATAAATAATGAACCTTATTGAGCCCTCTTTGCTCTGTTTAGCTCTAACAAGGGGCAGACATGTTGTTTAGAATCTTGGGTCAGATCGGTCAGATCTTCCTTCATGCGCACCAAGGTGAATGAAGAAATGTCCTGAGATTCTAAACAAAATGTCTGCCTCTCTAAGGAAATGTTTTTAGGCATCTGCCTGATCCAGTCCCGTATATAACAAATTGTCACGTTTTTCAATGGTTCATGAATTTGTACTATCTCTATGTAGAGAACCATTTTGTCCTGATAAAAGCTGTGTTCTTTTCATTTTGTCTTTTAAAAAGCATGACATTTCCAATAATATTTGTGTGTTTTTGCGATTATGAGATTTTCCTGTTGAACACAGAGGAACACTCACGCTGAATACACAGGGATAGTTGTCGATAATATCCTCCATGACCTTCACTTCATGTTCTCCCTTCCCGTCTGTCTGAAAGAGGCTGGGAGCGAATAATAGGGACAGGTTTTTGGTGCACATCTGGTTTAAAGCTGCACACTTCTGAACCCTGAAATTAAAATAAAAACAGGGATTTCAGATAAGAGATTTTTTTTGCCACACAACAGCCCTAAATGGTGAAACTCTTATGCATGAGCCAAACTAACAAGAGTAACACAGTCATAGGGAAATCAAAAGTGAGCTGAGATGAACCTTTCATCTCACCGACTTAACTTTACATTGCACAGGGACAATCGCGTTTAACGTTCTCCTGCTAGAAGAGATCAGCTAGCCATGGGTGATGTATAGTTATGGCCCAACAATGATCTTCTTGCGAAAGGAACCCACCTGCTTTGGCCCAATACAATGTGTAGTTTAATTGAAATGCTTATCTCACTTTAATCACCAACAACCTACCTGCAACTGAGACATCATGGGAGTCCCGAAGTGCTAGGAAACCAAACATCATCAACTACAGTTTTATTGTATTATTATTATTATTATATCTTATCCACCCAAGGAATGGAAGGAATGACTAACTGATCAGCTACCAGGTTTTTTTTTTCATTCCCCCAACCATTGCTCATGGAAGGAGGTTAGAGTGCACTAATTCCCCTGTGTATTGGGTAGTCCTGGAGATTCTGGTTGCCACTTTAAATACTTTTTTATGATTATGTGGAGGGGAAATCGCTTGCTGATGGAACTATCAACAGGTCTCTTGTGGACTTCTGCGAGACTCATCATTTCTAGTGTTGAGCGAACCCGAACCGCACTGTGCATTACGTTTTTTGGACCCCGGACCCGAAAACGGACATTCCACTGTATGTTCGTGTTGGAGTTCGGGGTTCGGCGATTACATTGTATGTAATGCTATTGCTATTCTATAAACTGAAATAGAGTCCCCATTCATAAGAATAGGTCAATTGGCTATTGGCTTTCTATAAACCGAAATAGAGTCCCCATTCATACGAATAGGTCAATTGACCTATTCGTATGAATGGGGACACTCACCCATATTTTACTTCATTTTGCACCCCTCTAGCCCTTTCCAGGACTTTTTAGAGGCATTTTAGTGGCCAAAAGTTCGGGTCCCCATTGACTTCAATGGGGTTCGACCCTGAACCCGGACTTTTTTCCAAAGTTCGGCCAAACCCGCCGAACACGAAAATCCAGGTGTCCGCTCAACTCTAATCATTTCCAATTCTTGGTAATGTATTACAGTGGGGAAAGGTTTAACCATCTTTTTTCGGTCCATTTTCATGTTGTGGTGAATAGGGTCAGTCCAAACTGATCAAATGGAACCAATTCCTTCATAGCAAATGCGAGGCAGCTAACAAAGCCTCCTTCATCAACCTACTTTAAATTAAAACCTTGGTCTCTGGAAGGCGCACTGACATATAATGACCAGTAGGTGGTAGCAGCATATCAAACCCGTTAACCATACTGAATCTTTACTATGCCCTGCTGATTAATGTATGTTTTCATGCATGTTATAGCACAAGACAGATTGAGAATGTAGAGTGAAGCCAATGGAAACCAAACCAGTACTGATTATACTGGTACACAGAAGAGACACCATCCAACTTATTTCTTACCGGTAAAGATGACCAATCAATGCAGCCAATGTAGCCTTGTTGACCTTCGGTAGTTGATTAATTAGTTCCATGTATTTCTCCAGTCTCTTACACTTCTCAGTATGCTCTGCAGAATATATGTTCAAGATATGACACAAATGTCCAATACAACTAAAATTATAGTAACTCAGGAGGTTTTTTTCGCTAATTAATGAACTATGGTGAATTGACCAAACAATTGCATTGTGAGCTGAGTTTGCAATGTAAGCCAGGGGAGATTTTTTTTTCCAATTTAGACAACAATTTGGAATCTTGGTTAACTCTGTTTAGGGAACAGACGCCATCTAGTTGTGCAAAATTTACACTATAATACTATAAGAAGGCATGACCGTTATACATTTTCATCAGATTTTGTAACCAGCACACAAGATGAGAGCCTCACTTCTACAAATTAACTAATTTCCATATGAAATTACAACTTAAATACTTTCATGTTCACTAGTTGAAGTTAGATAGCAAAAAATCTGAGCCCCTGGGAGCTGTTTAATTTTTAAAACTTAATAGCAGTAGTGTTGCCCTATAACTTGAAAAAGACTGGGGTATTCACAAACTCAGGATAAATATTAGGATCTATTTAGCAGGTTTGTTTTCATTAGCCTTTGTATATGTCTAAAACATTTTACATGTGCAAGTTAGAAAGTGTTTTTGTTTTGTTTTGTTAAATTTCCATCATATTTAATATTTGTTTTAGTAAATTGTATGCTAGGATCAAAACAATCTATCATTTGTGGGGGTACACTAAATTACTAAGAGGAAAATTACAGCTAAACACAAACACATTTTTTTCAACAGTCCGGTCACAAAGGGGTTAGACAAGAAGAATCAGAAAGCCTGCGTTTAAACATTGCATTTCCAGTACATTTACTACTGTAAGATAAATCTTTTTATTTATTTTTTTAATTTCACAGCTCAGTGAGCATCGGCCTGGGTGAAGGGTTCAGGCCTTGTCATAATTTACAACAAACAGAAACCTTTAGTAACTGAATCAGCGTGTATTTTTATTTCTATTCATTTACAGATGAAATATAAATAGTTATATCTTTGCTTTTAGCAGGGTGATTGTGTACATTTCTGATTGAGAACGAAGGCTGCAGGTGAAGTAGAAGCCGCTATTGGTGAAAGAGAGGCTAGTCTTACTAGCAGGTTTATACAGTCGATTGTGAGAACATAGACTATTACTTTAAAGAAGTAGTAAAGGTTCTATCTTTTGTCTGTGCATATATAGCAGCCCTACCGGGATTTTAAAGATGGCATCCCCCCTATTCTCGACAAACTACTTGGTCTCATCCACAGCATTCTTTCTTGCCGTGCCATCCCTCAGACAAGTGGTAGATTCCTAGCTGTTTTTTATTACCTCTGTTTATACTGTAGCCAGGCTAGTTATGTCTGACATCTCCAGAAATGTAGGGCTAAGGGACAACAGTTAGATTGCCAAACCTGCCATTTTTTTTCCTGGACACTGTTTACATGCTGCCCTCCAGTGTTTAAAATGCAAGTGTATCGAAAGGGAACCAAAAAAAAAATGATCAATGAGAGGATCCCATAAAAACTAATTTGATTATTTAACTGATTTCTCACTGAACACATGTGAATTCTACATAATTGCATGTAAAAAAAAAAAAAAGATACATATGTCAAGAATATAATGGCCGATCTGGCAAGAGTTCCTGGCACAACACAAGCTAAAGAACCTACCACCCTGAGTGATGGGGCTAGCCCAGGAGATTACAGAGGGGATACCAAAACCTGAGACTGTGGAGACACCAGGGTCAGTCAGAGTCACACCAAAAATCTACTACTATAACACTTTGTAATGCACTTTTTGTTCTTCTTGCACAGAAGAAGCTAAGCACTCTTGGCCTCTTGGCTGCATGATAGATCCATGTTTTTTGCTAGCTTTAGTGCCAAAGGTTAGAATCACTACAGCTATTGTGGACTATATTTGCCGTACATAGCAAATGGCAGTACATAGCGCCACATTTGATAAAGCGCCACATTAAATAAAGGAGATCTAAATAAGAATGGGAGCTTATGAAGATGACAGAAATAGAGATGGTGGAGTCGGTGGGTTGACCAAGTCAACTGTTCCGTATAATTTCCGAAAGCAACTCTGTCAAGTCAGACCATTCGATTATACATTCT
The DNA here is from genome assembly GCA_036172795.1 of Pelodytes ibericus. NCBI lineage: Eukaryota > Metazoa > Chordata > Amphibia > Anura > Pelodytidae > Pelodytes > Pelodytes ibericus. The sequence continues at coordinate 24,192,508 of CM069858.1, read as the reverse complement.
GGCAAATATGACCTAGTCTCTTATGACAATGTGTTGTATGATGTCATGTTCATCATATAACCTACTGCATGTATCTCTTATGGAATGCTATGAAAAATACAGTATAAGACTGATATGGCGATAACAATAAGCCTTTGAGTGGGAATTTGACAAACCATCCTACAGAATACGTGGTTTGTTAATGAGGTTATGCTATATTACCTGCCGCTTCTTTCCATTTTGGGTGAAGCTCTGTAGTAAAAATTGGGTCGTCTAATTCCCTAAAAAATCTTTTCAGCACATCTGTGACGTCCTCGATGAAGTTGTCGCTGATACGAAGTTTGACGTTCCGAGCATCTCGGCGGAACTCATCCATAAGCAACTTGATTCTTGACTTGGCTCCATTTTTACGGTAAATTCCTTCATGGCAGAGGCCTGCAAATGAGAAACAAGCACAAGATATAAATTATATGATAATATTTGTTTTATGTGACCAATATTTTCATACGGGTTATAAGAAGACTACATTTTATTTAATACCCAGTGTTTTTCTGGGAAACATCAAATTATATTTAGCCATTCACCACAAAATATCGGATCATCTAAGTGTTTGATATTGGTTTTCAAAAGCCGGTCCAACAGTGTTCTACACAGGATTGGAAATCTTATATTTTGGGTAAGGTATTCACACATTCACAGTGCTCCAACCACTGCAAGGGATTCTGGGTAGGTATTCAAAACTGGTCAACAATGGTTTAATCATGAAGTCAAAAAGTGGAAATACATTTCATGATCATACTTAATAATATAATAATAGTTCATTAAAAGTATACCTCACTCAAATTGAGCAACATTTGCCGTCTGAGGATAGTTAAAGTTTAGCTCCACTAACTGTGTCCCAAAAATGTTTTTAGATAAGTACTGGATAATATAAAGTACATAGAAAGAAAAAGATCTGTATTGCCATTTTTCCTCTACACTTCCTATCTCCTAAAAATTTCATACAAAGATTAAAATACAGTAGTTACTTCTGCTGCTATAAATGCAGTCCTGCCTATGTCTCCAAAGGCAAATGTATCTAATGCTAGCAAGTCATAGTAAGCGTTAAAAGAGTTTGTCTTATTATGTTACTGCATACACCATGTCAGCAACACTGGAGAAAGTTGGTGTCCTAGTGCTTGGTTTTCCCTTACGATATCAGTGAAGTCGTCTTAAGAACATGACAGAAAAATAATAACAATTTAGGGGCCCATGGTGAAACGTAATCAGCCCACCCATTATCATCAAAGTTACACATTGCTCTGCGTGTAAAGTTAAACTACGGTTCATACTTGACCTTGGTGCATCTTTATCAGCCCACCCATTATCATCAAAGTTAGATACAAATTGTTCTGGGTGGAAAGTTAAACTATGGAGCATACCTGACCTTGGTGCTTTCTATCCCAACCTATTGATCACATCTGAAGAAGATGGCTGTCTAGCCTAAGCACTAGGGTATTTAGAAATAAAATGGAAGTGCACTCCCAACCCATTAAGTCAGGTTAGAGAGCAGCCTGGGGGAGGGGCAATTGCCCCTTTGAAACTCTTTCCAGCCCTCCCTTACTCCCATAAGAGATGCCAACGTTGGCCAGTTTTGACAAAAGGCTCAATATTTCATTGTTGAATGTTCAGTCTCCAGGAGAGGTAAGTTTTCAAGCTAAGTATTGCAAAAACTAAAAGCACAAAATGGGATGAAATCATAGGGGTCTATTCACTAAAAGGTGAGCTGGGGTGAGATGAAAATTTCATCTCACCATTTTAAATACACACTGTGCAGGGACACACCTGGTGAATTCCTTCTGCTAAGCAAACTCACCAGGATTGTCCCTGCACCTTGTAAAGCTAAACTGGTGATATTCCATTTTCATCTCACCTCAACTCACCTGCATCTCACCTATTAGTGAATAGCCCCTAAAGTGATTTTCTTAATATGGATTGTCTTCCCCAGTTTTTTATTTTTCAACCAGGAGTAATCCAGTGGGCTTTTTTTTTGGGAATCTAAATACATGTTTTAGTCTCTGTATTCTCAAAAAACCTAACAAATGCTTGTTACATAGAACAATAAAACACTCACCATACTGCGTTAGAAATGCAATGCAGCTGTCTACGATGATGGGGATATCATTCCGGCTTAACTGTTGATCTCGTAAAATGTTTCCGCTGCTGCAAGCTGCTGATTGGATATCAGTGCTCCATGCTAAGAAGTCCACCCGGGTGATACCTTGCAGATACAAGGTCCTGCAGAGAACATAGCACGTAGAATATTGTGTGTTGTACAATTTTAAACACATGATCTATCATTAAAGTGCAAGTAAACGTTAATTAGGCTTATGGAGCTTTTCATTAAAGGGACTGTTGCCCAAAATACATCTTCCAAATGTTAATGCATATTAACGTACTTCAAAGTAATGCATGTTTAACATTTTGCATTGTTTAAAATATAAAAAAAATGTACAGTTAGATACATTTATGAAATTACAGCAATTTGTAAGAATCCGGGACTGCCCACACTAGCTGAGTAAAAGTCAATTTTCTCATTTTGTTTTTGCTGCAGGAACCAATGAGCATAATTTCATTCAAATGAATAGAATATCCTGTTCCTCTAGTGATGTCATCAGACAATGTGTTGCACTGGAAAGAGATTCTACTGTGTACAAGAGCAAGGTTACTTAGATTCCACACAATGCATGCTATTCCACCAGCAGAGGAAGTGACTAATTGGAACAAAACGGATACATGCTCAGTGCCTACACACAATCAGTGCGGCAGTACCTGTAGGACAGGATGCAGGGGAGGGCTTGAGTAGAAATATTAAAAATGTGATTTTTGCAGAATGCCTGCATAAAATCACACTGGAAAAAAGCCTGTGCACTATACAAGCAGTAATCTTCATCTTGCACCAAAGTGAGTTTGGGGACTAAACTGTCTCTTTAAAAGTGAGATGCAGGGGAGTTGAAGTAAAATGAATGTTTCATGTCACCGACTTAACTATACATTATGCAGGGACATGACTTGCAAACGTCTCCTTCTGCAAGAGCTCAGCTGGTCATGGATAATGCATAGTTAAATCTTTAATGAACCATTCATTATGCAGGGACCACACTATTTTTCTTACAGGAGTTATAAGCCTGCAGAATACATAGTTAAAATAATGAGATCAAGTGTTAATCTCACCTGCAGCAAACATGTTAGTGAATAGCCCCTAGTATGTGCATCCTTAGTTTAATTTGGGGTCTTGATTAAGCTTAATTGTGCTTTAGCCAATTCATCTAATGAAAACCTAACTGTATCAACCTCACTCGAGAGTTATTTTGGTTTTTTGATTCATACATTTTTCGATAAATTGAAAGACCTTTGATTGTGGTTTGCTACCAAAAAATGATCTGCACTTAAATCAAATTTCAACAAAATTGCAGTAGGCATTGTACGAGCTGCTGTGTTTCCAAATGTGGGACTGCTGGTTGCAGATTTAGCAGAGGTTGTAAACAATAATTACAGCAGTTCTACAACATGGCTCTAGATCATCACTAATAAAGGTTGTTTTTGAAAGTAACAGAAATATGAAATTATCTGTAATATGCAATTAAAGGACAACTAAAAAATGGTTTCCCTTTCAATTGAGCTTCTAATACAGAACAAAAAACGTTAAATATTTAGTGTCCCTACTTTTGACAGTACATGCCAATTCATCCTTGTGGGTCTCTGTGCCACCGCTAAATTCAGACCCCAATTAGATCAGCGGGACGAGCCCTTGCTCTGATTGGCTGTGCACTTGCTGGCAGCCTCCCCACTGCTTTGAGGCAGAGCTGAGGGTAAACCCACGTTCATCTCTAAAGAGACATGTCGGGTTTACTTAGGGGAAGGGGGGGGGGGGGGGCGAGTATGGGTTAAAACATGTTTAATTATCCTTTAAGAGTAACGTATTCTCAATAATAACCAGTAGATGGAGCTCCTTTCCTACAGTTAAACACTGCAAACTAAATAGATAGCGGGCAAGTTGGAGAATTTTTCAACTCGGCTATAAATGCCTTATTTTTAGCAATTTCCTTGTCAGTTCACTGTTTAATGGCTACAGCTCTGCATATTAATTGCCGAAAACAACACAGTATCCCATTGTTACATTTTAAAATAGTTTTACTCGCGCACATTTTATCCCAGCTCTTTGCATTCTTTAACGATTAAATCATAAATAGCTGTCCTTTTTGGATATTATGCAATGCGTGTCTAATAATAATGATAAAGTGAACCTACAATATTTCCATTTTATGAGGCTTAAATCAAAATTAATTTACTATATGCCCTGCATTAAGTCATTCTTTTAAATATCTATTCAGATTGATACTAATATCAATCACAAAATGAACATCAATTATGGATGGTAAAAAAAAAAAAAAAAAAAAAAAACAACAGGTCTCAAGAATAGCTGTAATAATAACAAAGAGTTTTCATATAACCCTTTTCTTCCCTACGGGAAGTTAGTACTCAGTTCATTAACCTCAGGCAGGTGAAGAGCTGAGTTGACCCTGCCAGGAATTAAACCTGCAACACTGAGGTCTGAGCAGATACTGCAGATGAAGCAACTTACCGGCCTTTTTCAACTAGTATAAGTGTCTCCTTCTTCTCAGAGTTCTCGGTTATTGGTGATACAGCTGGTTAAAAAGAGAATATATACGTATTTTAGAAGACCTATACATGCATTATTTAGATACAGTCCTTCCCTTTTAATGCTATTTATTATAACAGCAAAATTGTTCATGCAAATCTAGTCATAGATGTTTAGAGCAAAATCATAACTGACTATTACTGATAATAGTCAACCAACATTGTAATTACGACAGGGACATCCAGCCAGGGACACCAATAAACACTGATCTGTTGTTCTTCTACCAACATGAATGTGATTTCCTTATGGACAAGAAAGATTTCTTCCTAAGCAATATGTTGCATATTTAATGGGCAGCAAAGGGGTTACTTCCCATTTACTAAGAGTAGAATTATTATTTGTCATCTAGAAAAAAAAAAAAAAAGCGTCATTTTATTCACCCTTCAGTTTAAATCTGACAATTATTGGTTAATACTTGTCATGGCTAATTGTTACTGGAAAGAGGTTCCTTTCTGAAAATAGCAATAACTTAGTCATCAGGCACTAAAGGTCACAAGTTTTTTTTTTTTTTTCCATTTGTGCTTTTAGACTGAAAACATAGGGGACTATCCACTAAAAATTCAAAAATGACTTAGAATAAAGTTTAGTTCGACCTCCGAATTCAACCTCTACTTGCTAATCACTAAACTCACTCATGAACCTCGCCACCCTCAAAGATAGCTAGTTTGAAAAGAGAAATAAAACATAAATCACCTGTCCTTTTAAATGGTCCCCGGCCCTCAATTAACAATGAGACCAGGGGCTGGGAAAGCACCCCTGTCCTCCTCCTTTCCTTGTAACTGAGGTAGGGGATCTATATTTATTGTAAGGGTGGCTGGGAGCCTTTAGGTAAATCCAAGCCCTGATTATTGTAAAGGGAGACTGGGAGCCTCTGGGTAGCTCCTGCCCAGAGGCTCCTACATTCTTGCTTTCTAGTGAATGGCCCATGACACTAAACCAGGGATAAATAATTTACCTAATAATGGACTTTGATAAGGCATTATTCAATGCAAAAATATTTTCTACAGTTTCTCGGCTTTAGTTAGAAATATCTTGGACCCATCACAAATCTAGTGATAAATAGATAAATACCAAAACTCACTCAGCTCTTGGAGTTGACGTAGGTTGACACTGTCCTCGGTGCCACCGTGATCTTCTGGACAGATGAAAAGGTGACATTTCCGTAAGAGGAAAAATCCTTCCATCCACTGATCGGGATTCAGCATGGCCTTGTATCTCATCTTTCCCACCCTCTGGAATTCATGCACTAGCAAGCAATGGCAGCTCAGAGGTGTAAACCACTGCAGACAGGGAGAATATATCCTGTTATTATATATGTAATGATTAAATGCTTAACTCTTTAAAGAGACATTCCAACTTGTTCAACCCTTGCTTCCTTCAACAATACATGTCCCGGTCTTTGAAGGTAAACCAGACGTGTGTCTTAATAGATACAAGCAGGTTTACTATCTGCTGTGTCTCACATGCTCGCCCCCGCTCTGACAGCCGAATGCAAGGGTTGCTGTTGCTAGCACAGAGACAGACCCTCGTTTTTGCATGGGATCCTATGGAAACATGGCAGCTGTCGGTCAGAGGATAAACTGGCATGTACTATCAAAAGTATACGCCACTTCATCCTCATACTAGGGACAATGGACATTTCACTATATATTAGAAGCACAAGTGAAAAAAAACATTTAGTGTCCCTTTAACCAATACCAATGACATTTTCATTTTACCACTGTTATATATAACTATATAGTACTGCTTTGGTATAGACTTAGAATATATTATTGGATGATAGTTATACATTGTATTCCCCTGTTTTTGAAAAATGTATTAATAAAAATGTTTGAAAGATTTGATTGATAAAAATGTTATTGCATGTACTTTTAGGGCAGAAAAGAGAAGGAAATAGAAGCCACCATGTCTTTAAAAAAAAATACTGGTTGTACTATAGAGGCTATAGACTTAAAGGGACTGCATCACCTAAACATTGTACACTGTGAATGTGAAGAATAAAAAATGATTGAAAATGATCTATGCATCGTATTTGCAAAATTGCAAACAGACATTACCCATTTATAAGCAGCTCATTTGCATATTGGGCCACAGGTGATGTCATAAATTATAGACTAAATTAGACAGACACATTTAAAACACACTTTTCTCCTAATTTAGGCATTTGCTTGAAATTTTGCTATTATTCTCAACAATGTCTCAGTGATACAGTCCCTCAATAAATTCTAGCTAATGGCAACCCTAAGCCCTTTGCATTTCAAGTTACTAGATGGCTCTTACTTAGATAGAGACAAGGTCTGTCACTTTTACATAGATGCTGTATTTTAGCGTTGCTAAGTGTAATTTTACTTGAAAGCTATTTATATTGACATATTGAATAATAAGGTTAAAAAAAAGAATAATAATACTTTTCGATAACAATGCAAGCCCCTATAGCTAAATTAAACTTGCAGAAAATAAATACCTACCTTCCCAATGGCACAGGTCCAGCTCTGCAGGGTTTCCGGAGAATCAGTCCCAAACTGATGCATTTTTTCAGAAGATAGGATGATCTCAAATATGTACCGGAACCTAATTCAAAGCACATTGCAATATAAACAGGTGACATTTACTGTCAAAATAAGGGATATTAATATATTATATAGGAATATGCTTACTCTGTTATATATACACCATATATACAAGACAATGTTTACTCTATTACATATATATACACAAGACACTGTTTACATATACTATATTATTTTATAACATGTACTATAGATCAAATATTGTTCTGTAGCTATAGTATATGTAATAGAGTAGAGACTGTCCTGTATCTATTATAAATATTGGCAGGCATACAGTTCAATATTTTTTGAATATTTATACTTGTGAATTGAAGTACCTAATAATTGTTATACACCATACAGTGATATTTATAATGTGTATCTCATGCATATATTTCACTATATTTATTGTCTTTGTAATGCATATATTTCAGCATATTTTTTGTCTTTGTAAAGTTCACTTCATACATGTATTTCAGTATATTTTTATGTCTTTGAACTTGTGAATTGAAATACAAATTGAAATAAAAAAAATAAAAAAATATTGGCATGTATGTGTAGTATTTGTAATAGAGTAAACATTGTCCTGTATATACCGTGTATATAATATATATAAACATTGTCCTCTTTATATAATATATGTAATAGAGTAAACATGTACAAATACCATATATAAAGGACAATGTTTACACTGTTGTATAAACCATATATTACCGGATGTGGCATTGTATGATTTTACATGCAGGCACAGTTGACAAATGATGTCTCATGCATGTTTTTAAGGATACCTTTCCACAGGAGACGGACTGTTCAATGGATCGCTCTTGTTCACTCCCATACAAACAACTTCTGATGGTTTGAGCTTTCCGATTTGTTCAGACGTTTTGTCATTCTCATAGAAGATAAGGGATCTTTCCAAAACACACCAATGTTTGTGGAATTCTGAATAGAAGTTAAATCACACATTCATTAGAATCCTTTATTTCATTGTTAATAATTAATATGCTACAAAAAAATCTATCTATCATATATTTATATATCTATCTGTGTATCATATATTTATCAATCCTTATTTATATATCTATATATATATATATATCATATATTTATCTATCTATCTATCTATCTATCTATCTATCTATCTATCTATCTATCTATGTATCATATATTTATCTATCTATATAACTATCATATATTTACCTATCATATATTTATCTATCTATCTATCTATCTATCTATCTATGTATCATATATTTATCTATCTATATGTTGGACGCCCCTGCGCTATAAAAATAATTTTGGGAGGTAAGGGAAATCGCATATAATTCTTACCATCTTTTCCCTTCTTGGCAGTCACTGCTCTGCTCAACACAGCGGTCTTATTCAAATATCCAGAATGCACCACAGGCTGCATGATCTCATCATAAACTCTGACTTGATTCTGGTCTTCTGATGTTAGCTCTTCCACTGCATATGATAAAAGGATATGACAAAACTGTTATTCAGTACTGTGTTTCTAAAACACTCAAACAATAATAAATAATAATAAATGGGGCACTTTTGAATAGATGAAGTTGGACAACTTTCTTTATTATTTTGGGCACAAAGATAGAGCATGTAAAACACAATAAAAATCATATGTGGTTACGAATTGTAACATCTCAAATTTGAATACATTTCCCAAATGGTGTAAGTTGCTTTAAAATATACCATTAACCCAAAGTGGCTAAAAGCATATTAGATTGGACATAGTCTACATATGAATAGTCTATGTATGCATGGTGAAGATGGTTATAAATAACTGTATCAGTTGTGAGAAACTACCATTTGGACTCTCTCCTTCCAATATGAAACAAGGAAAAGACAGAAAAAAGAGGTACCTTCCCCTTTAATTGATAAACAAAATATATACCTTTTATTTAAAGATACAGTTTTGTTTATGGAAAAGACAAACATACACTGTGGGGGCTATTCACTAAAAGAAGGAAGCATCAGACTTCCTCCAACAGAGGGCTTTCAAAAATGGAGGTCTCCCTCCAGGTCAGCCCCGAACAGCTGACATCAGACCCTGATGAGACGCATAGATTGCTGGCGTGTGCCATCATCCATATGAGCTCTGCGCTTTTCCCACAGAACTCCTAATCTTGCAGTGCTGCTACCATTGCAAGGGGTTCTGGGTAGACAAATAAAGTTAACAATGAAACAGCTGTCCATGAGTGGTTATCTGGTTCTGCACCTCTGTCTAGTAAAGCAGACTAGTACTGTGGTCATTGGCTCATTGAAATTGAAGCAAAAAAGTGATCATAGTTAACCTTTTTTGCATATTCCTACCCAGAATCCCTTGCGGTGGTGGTAGCACTGTAAATGTAGGCGTTCTGTGGGAAAAGCGAGTATTCTGGCTTGTCTGGTGCGTGTAGATTTGTGTTAAATAATACCTCTGCTATCCCTTTAACTATCTTTGCCACTCTTCCATTTGTTTCCATTCTCCTCCCACATTCGTTCATGTGTTTAATGGCCAGTCTTTCCAAGAATCACACTTACAGCTACAACATTCAAACCCACAATCCCCAGGAATGGATCTCAAACTGTTATATCATCAACAGTAATATCAAGGAATAGATCTCTCATTACTATTGATGCTGTTGGTGCTAGTTTTCCAGTTCTCAGCCGCCTGCATCGACAGTGTAGAGCTGTCAGAGGCTCCGGGATCCGCTATAGATTCTGCATCAGAGAAGAACTGCATTACAGACTTCAGCAAGTTTGGTCCTGTAACAGCCATGCAGAGCACCTGCAAAAGATGAAACAAGTAATGCTTACACTTATAAAACCAACAACAGTGACCTGGAATACTGTGATGTCATTGTTAGAAACAGGAAATCAAAGAAGGAAAAGAAGAATATTTAAATTCAGCGCAGATAAGACAAACTCAAATAATTGTACAGTCAGCTGACAAAAAAAGCAAACTAGGGATCCTCCCCATATACAAAAGTTAAGAGAGACTATGAGAAGATTTGGAAATTGTGTGTGTCAAAGGGGAAAATTCACCTAGTTTAATTTTTTTTGTGGTGTATGTTTTTTTGATATATGTGAAATCAGTTTATTTTTACTTTAACCCCTTAGTGACATGGCATTTTGGGGGCTCTTTGGGGACATGGGCTGTTTCAACTTTTCTGCAGTGTTTGAGTTTAGCTGTAATTTTACTGTCTCATTTACTGTACCCATACAAATTATTTATTGTTTTTATCGGTAAAAGAAGGACTTTCTTTAAGTACAATTATCTTTGTCACAATACATAACAATGAATAGCTAAAATGGTAAGATGAAATGTTAATCTCAGCTCACCTTTTAGTGAAAAACCCCAATAAAATATGATGAAAAAATTGGAATTTTTTTTTTTTAATCTAAATTTGGCCTGAAAAATCTGTGACAGAATCACAAATGGTAAAAAAAAAAAAAGACCCTGTCTAAATATTTTTTTTTTTTTTGCAAGTTGTAGGGCAATAACCAAAAGTAGTTTTTTTGATTCCTAACCATTTTCCCTTACAGTGACCTTTTGACCCCAATCCTGTCCCTAAGCCTACATCTAACTCTAGGACTAACACTAACCCTTATGCTAACCCTAATCCTAATGTTAACACTAACCCTTATGTTATCCCTAGATCTAAGGATAATTTTGTCTTTTTCTTGTACTGAAATGTTGCTGACTGCCTTTAAGGGCATGCTACTCTGCAATACCAATATGGCCCCCACATTCGCTCTGGAGAGATTGCGGGTGCATTCAGAAGGAAATTTGGATTTGTTTAATGCCTCAACATTGAGGGATTACAGAACATCGCCAACACTGCGCATGCCACTGACTTCCCATCATAACAAAAAAATGAGTAGAAATTAATTTAGTATAAACACTTATAAATTATTATATAATCCTGTATGCACTCTTTTCAGTCCTCCTAAACTTAAATGTGAGATAAGAACCACAATTAAATTCCTCATTACCTTAAGTATCTCCTCCTGGGTGCTATAATTCGGGTGTGGGCCTCTGTACCTGCCTTCCCGGTATTTTTGTGTGATAAAATCTCTTCTTTGTTCCGTTATGTCATCATGATTTAGCACCTCTGATGGTAGAAGTCTTGCTGCCCAGAAACGGTTTGCTCTGTCATTGCCCAAGATGATGAAGAGCTAAAAGTAGATGAATGCCACCATTATACATATAGACTGTACATCCTATACAGTGGGGAAAAAAAGCGATAACTGAATATACAAATACTTCTGAAATTCAAATATAGCTTTAGATAAGTAGTGCATCGTAACTGACAATTCCCTGTATAACAATATATAAATATATATGAACACTTCTTGTAATCTTTTCTGTTCCCACTAAATGCAAACCATTGAAGTAATGGTGGGGTACAGGTGATGGAAAACCCCCTCCACCTGAAATTCAGTAAGTAGCAGAAGCATTATCAAACACAAAACTACACACACCAAACAAGCCAGACGGCCTGCTTTACCCACAGACATCACACATTCACAGTGCTACTACCACCAATGCAAGGGATTCTGGGTAGGCATATGCAAAGCCAGGGAACAATGACCACCTTTTGCCGTTTAATCCATTTAAAACATGGACTCCAGTTTGTCCAAATTATAAAAGTGTTCAATAAATGTAAATGTTACCGCAAATGATTATAAAACCTGCATATTTGTATTATCTTTATTCTGCCATGGTTTTCCGCCTTGACTATTCTGTATAATAAAAATAAGAGCAAAAAGGCACATTTTTGCTTAATTTTCCCTGTATATGTAAAGCTCAATTATACAGCTTTAAATATACTACATAGACACAAATAGTCTCATCTATGTAGAAGCAGCACTATTATTTAAATATAACCCCGTTGGATTTTTTTTCTGTAGCTAATAGGGAGTACAGTGAATATATAATAATGACCTCGCAACAAATCAAAGAGTGAAGTGAAGTAATTGCTTACACAGGCTTACAGTTTAGTAGAATGTTTAGGTTTTAGAAGCAGATGGTGCTTTGAACACTGTGCATGGTTATAAGGTCAGAACATGGAGTGAAAGGAAGGCTATACATAGAACAAATCATACGGTAACAATGAATAGCTGGATATAATGAAGGCAGTGTGAACGCTCTATTAATAGGGGGATTTCAAACCTGCACAATTTCATTGCTCCAGATGCTTGTGTCTAATTTCAGGCTCTGTACTTTGGAAATATTGGTCCCGAGGCTTCGGTGCTGACCTGAAAAAACAAACTAGAATGTCAACTACAGAACATAAAATATAGTCAGGTCTGAAACAATTAACCATTGTTAGAGCAAATTCTGTTATATGTTTTGGAAGATTTTAACACGTAATTATTCTAAGACTCCAAAAATCAATGGTATCTAACATTTGGGGTTAAATTCTGCCACCAAATGTAAGACGCAATTTTCGTTTCGGAAGCAAGAGATTCGTCTTCCGGAAGCCGAAATTCATCATTCAGCTGACGTAAGAAGGGAGAAGTTTTGGCTCTGGAGGACTTGCAACGCACCTCCGTATAAGTATACCTCTTAATACAGTTTCTTCAAGTCTAAGACTTTTTTCTAAGTAGCACCCCTTAAAAAGTGGTGCGTCTTAGAATTGACGGCGTCTTATGCACAACGAAATACGGTAATAGTTTTTGTACTACTCTGAAACCTTTTTTAAAATTAATTTAAATATATATGTCCTCGCTCTGTGAGAAGCCGATGCACTCCCATCCTCCAGCGCCTGGAACAAGACTCTGCCTCAAAACTAGGAAGGCTTCCGGAAGCTGTCTCAGAGCACTTCTGGGGTATACAACCACTGTGATAATGAATCATAGTGATCATATGCTACCCGTGTCAAAGACCTTTGGCTTTCACAAGCGCGTTTAGGCATAAACATAGGCATAGCGCCAAGGGGTTAATACAGTACCTTACAGAGCTCTCTCTGCTTTGTACAGCTCTAGGGGGCAGTTTATAATATTGGATCAGATCCTTCATATTGAGTCATAAATTGGGAATCATAACATGTATCTATATTAACTGGCCACTCCAAGAAATTTTCTCCACATATGTTTTACATGCTGCCCTGCAGAGGGAAATGAATTAAAGTATTTACTATGGGAGCCCCACCTGAATTAATTAGTTCCCCTTTGTATTCTGCAGGGGAGCCCATGCATCCAGCTGGCTGATGTGATTTGTGAAACTCTCTGCTGGAGAGTTGAGTGGGAGGATTAGTAGAAGCTGCTAACTTGAAGGGAGTAAATTGAACACATACAATATATATATATATATATATATATATATATATATATATATATATATATATATATATATATATATATATGCATAAATACAAATAAAATGCAGAACACCTATTTATTTATTTAAAAAAAAAAACTATTTATGTGTTGTTGCTTTCAGGACATACTTAAAAACAAGAGACATCTTAATATATTCTTCTTGGTAAAATACTTTATACATAAATATATAAGAAGTAAATAAATTGGTAATTTTTTTGTAATTTAATAAAAAGTATATCCTGAAGTTTTGATATCAATTTCAATTATGACTGAGTCCCATTTCTTTGGTAATTAAAGGATGAACATGAGTATTGCATAATGTCATAAATCAGGTCAGTCGTTGCTATACTGATGGGCCATGGATAAGGTTCTTGTGAAGATAGCCTTTTTTATTTCTTATCTTGTGAAGGAACATATTATCAGGGTTAGCATAGGTTGCATATGTATGTGTAAATCTACAAATGTTCACCTACCAGCACACTGCTTGCATATTACAACACACAGGTTAATGGAAGCCCAGTCAGGATTAAACGCCTTGCAGTCTGCACACTGCTTATTGGCTTTGTTTGACCAGATCTTCTCAGCTACTTCATAGTCGGACAGTGACTCCGAGATGCACTCAAGCAATGTTTCCATCCATTCCTTCTTCTCCCTCTCTGATTCTGCTGTGAAACTGGGAAACAACCTCGGATTAGATCATTTTAAGAGCAAGCAATAGTGAATACTACAAAAATGGCAGCACGGAAGGCATGTTCCAAAGTGATTAAACTAACTTATTTTGTAAGTACAGTTTATTTTAATGATGAGAATAATTTCACGTTTTGAAGTATTACAATTCGTTTTTCCAAAATAATCTATACAGAGCAGGTTGGCCCACCAAGCGGCTGATTTAGAGGCTCGGTAACTAGACACCCAACAGATTTGATGATTGGCTAGACAAAGTACTATACCCTAGCTGACTGACAAATTGACTGAAATGGCTGAACTTTGTGGCAATCAAGGTGGCTGGCTCACCAAGATAACAGGCTACAGATGTCCACAATTCCCACAGGATAATATGATAATGGGATGTTACAAATGGAAAACCTGCTAAGATAATTCCATGCATTCTCCATACTTCTTTACTCTGAAACAGTAGTTCTGACCCTTAAAGAAGTCAAGTCATACCTCAGACTTATTGCGCGTTTGGTTCCGGACCAGCGTAATAAGTTGAATTCCGCAATAAAGTGAGTCACATAAGCCAAAATGGTTAAGTACAAAATATTTGTACTGTACATACTTTCTTTGGATGCTTAGAGGCCATTGTGAGTGATCAATTGGTCTAATTGCAATAAAATATTGTTTGTGAAAAAATAGGGACATGGAATAGCCAGGGACACAAAGAAAATGGCGCTGAAACACTTTTTCTATGGATAATTGACACATCCTGTCAAAACACAATAAAACGAGGTATACCTGTACCAGTTAGTTGTCTATAGGTGGTGCCTGGGGAGCCCTGCTCATATACTTTGCGGAATATCCATATTTAATTGGCCTTTTCACAGATAGTTGCAGAAGGTTTCTCGTTATCCATGTAGATGTAATCTTCAATGAGATTATTTTGTTCTCTACAGTCTGATTACCTGAATGTTTTTTGAGGGGTGATCAATTCAAAGTTCTTGTTCCGTGCACAACGGATGGTGGAACCGTGCATTTCAATCAAAAACATCCCAATGCCCATTTTATGCAACTGCAAGGAAACGGAAAATGATCAGACAGCTTACAACAACTACTAGTTAGAAAGTGCCTGGGTCTCTGAGAACTAGGAAAGAGGCCCACCTCAGTGACCTGTCATTTACTAGGAAAGAGTGGCCCAACTCAATGACTTGTCATTTACTAGGAAAGAGAGGCCCACCTCAGTGACCTATCATTTACTAGGAAAGAGAGGCCCACCTCAGTGACCTGTCCTTTACTAGGAAAGAGAGGCCCACTTCGGTGACCTGTCATTTACTAGGAAAGAAAGGCCCAACTCAGTGACCTGTCATTTACTAGGAAAGAAAGGCCCATCTCAGTGACCTGTCATTTTCTAGGAAAGAGAGGCCCAACTCAGTGACCTGTCATTTACTAGGAAAGAGAGGCCCATCTCAGTGACCTGTCATTTTCTGGGAAAGAGAGGCCCATCTCAGTGACCTGTCATTTGCTGGGAAAGAGAGGCCCATCTCAGTGACCTGTCATTTCCTAGGAAAGAGAGGCCCATCTCAGTGACCTGTCATTTGCTGGGAAAGAGAGGCCCATCTCAGTGACCTGTCATTTGCTGGGAAAGAGAGGCCCATCTCAGTGACCTGTCATTTACTGGGAAAGAGAGGCCCATCTCAGTGCTCTGTCATTTCCTAGGAAAGAGAGGCCCACCTCAGTGACCTGGCATTTACTAGTTAACCCCTTCTCGCTAGTAGGACGCTCTATGCCGTCCTACTTTTTAGTGCCTAGAGGCTTGTAGGACAGCACAGAACGTCCTGCATTAAACAGCTGTGTGCGGATCCTGCTGCAGGGACTTGCAGCGGGGTCCCCACTGTCAGGTGAGGCCACTTCAGTGGCCTCAGTCTGACATCGCACGCTCAAACCGAGCGTCTGGTACATTTCTGGCATCCCTGTGACATTTAAAATTGGCATTAAAGGGAGAGCGTTAAGTAAACACTGTTTGCGCAGTTAATACAGATGATAAGAAACTATTTGTACATTGGGTCAGCAGAATTCCAAACAAATACGTGGAATTCTTGAGAAATGTGATTTAAACGACAACTGTCAGGTAAACGTTATGCTTACCTTAAATATTTCACCAAATGTAAACATTTCAAATGGAAATTCTTTATTGAAAGATTACAAATAAAGTACCTTATTGAGCCAACTTTATAGCTCTACCAGGGGGCTTCTTTCTTCTGACCCATCTGTGCCAAGATTATGAGCTAAATGTCAGCCCCCCCTGACAGTGCTATTCAGGCACAGAGGGATCAATAAGGTACTTTATTTGTACTCTTTTCTTAAAGCATTTCTATTTAACACTTGATGCAATCTTTCAATTAAACAGAAGTTGTTGTTTTTTTGCCGACAGCTGTTCTTTAAGTGTGTCTGTGGTATCTCCTTTCGATGACATGGTAGATTTGTAGGTTGATATTCAAATCCTCTGCTTCAATGGAAAATGGGTGGCTACAAGGTAATGTCTTAAACAGCAGATGCCATAGACACATTTAAACATATTTTTTCTCTTACTATGTGCATGTAATGTATGGCGTTTTCTGTAGGGTGTGTGGTCGAAAGCTTTCTAAATGTTCTGTTGACCTTGTTCTGGGCTTAAGCCTATGGTCTTGTTGGAGTCTAGCAATGCCTATGCCTGCTAGATAAATACCCTCCATGCTATATAAAAACTATCTGCGTGTTCACAAATGATGTACGTGTGTATGAGAATGAGGGATCTTGGTAAAAATGTACCCTTTCTCCTCCAGTGTCTTCTTACCTGTTCATTCTTGTAAATCCACAGTTCGTCGTTGATAAGGACTGCGAATATTTTAGACTTATAACCTTTCAGCTCCAGGCAGCCAGATTTCTTACATGAAACGTTGCAGCCAAACCGTGTTCGTGGGAAAAGCATGCAATGTTCCTTCACCTTGTTCTGGATCACAGAACACCACTCACTTCTCTGAGCTACAGAATGAGAAGACAATGTGTGATTAAAACTCTCTCTTAGAGTATCTTCGCGTTGCTAGGATGTTCTACGCCGTCCTATTTTTTTGGCGATGAGCTGTGCTTGGAGGGACTTGCAGAGGGATCTCGCCAGTCGGAAGAGGCCACTTTGAGTGGTCTTAGTCTAACAGGGAAACTGTTTACAAAATTGCACCATGCTCGAACCATGTCACAAAGGGGTTAACCAATTACAATCACCGACCACACAGAATAACATGAAATATATTCTTGTTTCTTTACTAGTGAACTAACGAATAGAAAAGGTGGAGAATTATCTTAATGGAGAATTATGCCTGATCCTTGTATATTGGTTCTCCAGTTTACAGCAGTGCACTGTTTTGTGAATACTATGCCAGTGTGTAGTATACTCACAGACAGTACTATTGCACTTTTGGCACAATAACTCAACCAAAAAAACAAGTAATACAGACAGTAGGTTTCATGTGTCT
This sequence comes from Pelodytes ibericus, assembly GCA_036172795.1. Taxonomy (NCBI): domain Eukaryota; kingdom Metazoa; phylum Chordata; class Amphibia; order Anura; family Pelodytidae; genus Pelodytes; species Pelodytes ibericus. The sequence continues at coordinate 24,174,785 of CM069858.1, read as the reverse complement.
TACATTTCCAAACTTGCCATTTCTGAGTTTTGGTACAGCTGTAAATATACCATTCCTCCCAAGCAGGGGAGGGATGGCAAAGGCGGAATAGGGGGAATTGCCCCCCCCCCCCCCCATACTGCTCAATGGGCTGGGGCTGCACCATTTTTCAATACTAAATGCTCTGGTGCCTAGATGTCCAATTGGGGCACTCCAGCTGCTGCAGAACTACAAACACCATAATCCCCATCACCCCAGCTTTCCAGAATGGAAGGGAATTATGATACCGTATTTGCTTGAATATAAGATGACCCTGATTATAAGACGACCCCCCAAACTTTGGGAAAAAAACTAAAAGCCTGAATATAAGACTGCCCTATAGGAAAAAAGTTCACATGTAAATGGCTTTTTAATATTTAATAAAAAAAAAATGATATTAAACAAATGCATTTCTTGTTTTTATTTCCTTTTATGTGCCAATGCTGTCTCTCCCCCCCCCCCCCCCCAGCTTGTCTCTCTCTCTCTCTCTCCCCCATGTTATCGGTCTCTCCCTCCCCCCAAACTTTTCTATCTCTCCCCCCCTCCCCTTGTGTGTCTCTCTCCCCCTCCCCTTGTCTCTGTCTCTTCCCCCTCCCCTTGTCTCGGTCTCTCTCCCCCTCCCCTTGTCTCTGTCTCTCTCCCCCCTCCCCTCCCCTTGTCTCTTCCCCCCTCCCCTTGTCTGTCTCCCCCCCCTTGTCTCTGTCTCGCCCACTCATTGTCTCCCCCTCTCCCCCTCTCTCCCCTTGTCTCTGTCTCTCCCCCTGCCTCCCCTTGTCTCTGTCTCCCCCCCTCCCTCCCCTCCCTCCCCCTCACCTTGTTTCTTTCCCTGGTGGCTAGTGGGGGCTGCCGGGGAATGTCTGCACAATACGTCCGTCATAATGGACGGAAGTGTCGGGCAGCATGGAGGATATTTGCACGTATCGTGCAGACATCCCCCGGCTGCCCCCACTAGCCACCGAATCTCCTGGTGGCCAGCGTGGGGCAGCCGGAGGATGTCTGCATGATACGCGCAGACATCCTTCGCTGCTGCCCGGCACTTCCGCCAGGACTTTTATGATGAAGCCGGAAGGACCTGCAGGGGACCTGGATCCCAGTCTTATAGTCTGACCTCGATTCAAGCAAATAAATTTAAGTAATTGTAGTACAGAAACAGATGATATGCTGGAGTTGGATGCCTAGGCCCCAGAAAGTGTACTTTCAATATAATTGTTTTGCCTGTCTGTCAATCTCTGTACCTTATCTGTCAGTATATCTGTCCTGTCTGCCTGTCTGTCTGTGTCTGTCTCTTATGATATTGGGTGGGCTGATGAAATTGCACAATGGGTCAATAAATAGTTTTTGCCACCCTGGCCAAAAGTTGCCAGTCCACCCCTGCTTCCAAGTGTCCCTATATAGGAGGAAAATTCCCTATTTTTGCCCTAAACATGAGCCACCACTCTGTATTCCATGTTACACCCTACTACACTACATTAATACTCCACTGTTTAAAACATGGTATATACACAAAGCAAACATGTTGATGGATTTCCTCTGTAATCAGCTTTTTAACATTTCTTTAATAACTGTACTTGAAACAAAAACATATAAATAATTAAACATGCGCCGTTAGTGATTAAATTATTTCATTTCCATTACGCTGATTTCAAACAAGATCTAATGGACGTTTTATCAGTACAAACAGATAATCACTAGAGGAAACATCTGTTAACACACAGCCAACTTCTTATCTAAGCCAGGAGGCTTGTGTACAGCATAAATTAATCGGACTGAAACTCCCTCCAAAAACACTAAAACAATGTACCATCTACCTGAGCTAATATTTGGTTATTCTAATCAAGTATGCAAGCAAGGTTATCACTAATATTTGGTTATTCTAATCAAGTATGCAAGCAAGGTTATCATGATAAAAAGAACTTTGTTTTTAACATTTCTTTTAACATAAACTGAGATCTCTTCCTGATGTATCAGTCTGACCCTGTTTCTTTAACATAGTATGTAGTTCTCTCCTCACAGCTCTGTTCTAAATGCTACTTACATTGTTACTGTTATATAAATAAATGTTCATATAAAGTACTAGTGAGGAGATACTGACCAACATAATTATTGTATTAGGCACAATTTAAGTGCAAGGCATTCTGGGAACAATAGTTTAGCTGATGATGATGATGGCAGACATACAAAAGTCACATGATTTTTAAAATGAACTATATTTAAATATAAATAGTGAGTATTGCTATCTTGTGTGTTTACATACAAAATTCCAGGAGGGAGAAAAAAAAAACAAGACATATAAAAAAAAAATGAAAAAAATGTTTCGATCGCCATAATCTAAAGGCAAAGGCAGCATTAAAGCAAGATGGCTGCCAGAGATGAACTCAAGGAAGTGTAATTACATTAAACAACACTATGGGCTTTATTTGTGAAAGAGAGAATTGCGGGGGAACTGCAGAGAATTGTGAAGGGAATAAAGCCTGGGAGTTGGAAAAATTACAGTGAGAGGAGAAGACTCGAGAGGAGTGACGGCGGCGACCAGCGGGGAAAAAACTTCACAGACCAGAACACAGATGAAGCTGAAGGTGAGTTTTAATTTCAAACATGAACAGCTTGAAAGTCTAAGTGCCTGCTCCTACCCGGTAAAACACTAAACGCCTAAGCGTTTCGCGCCAAACGTGGCGCTTTTTCAAGGCCGGAAAGGTTGGAAAGTTGGAAAAATTATCCCATTCAATGGAAATTCCCTTCTTAATTCTCTGCAATTCTCTATTTAATGTTAAGAGTGACGGAAAATAAATGAGACTTGTATCTTTTTCAGTGAAATCTCACCTTCACTCTCAGCTCTAAAGACAAAAATTCGATGTTTTGTGACTACTTCAAACTTGTTCTCTTTGCAGGAGCGAGCCATTTCAATTGAGGTGAGAGGAATCACTCCTTTTGGGTACAGCTCCTGGGGTCATACAACAAAAGAATGTCACAAATCCCAAAATACTATTGTAAATTTTATCCACAAGCCATGGATAACAACATGAATAGATGTTCTACACAAAGGCATAGTGCCAAGGTACATACATTTACAATTTGGCTACCACAATGTATACAATATATTTTTTTTATTCTCTACAAAGTGATAACTTGCCATTTTTAACCAATCCTCTTCAAAGCTAAGTATTTAAAAAAAAAAAAAAAAATTCAATAATTATAAAAATGGATATTATGTTACAATTGGCATTTTAAATATTTTTGATTTATTCACCCATACATGGTTTGTCTGGGAGAAAAGAAGCAAATTAAGAGTTTCACATGATATCTGTAACATATGTCACAGGGGCCTATATCCGGCACACATCCACAGGCGATTCACTGTACACCTGGATCTTTTGGACGCAAAAAGTGGGTGAGGTTATGGTTATATCTATTTTGTATAATATCAAGAAAATGAAAATGATGTTGAGAGGGATGTCTGTTTAGGGTACCAGTAAAATTAAAGTGTGTACAAAATTTGCTCAGAGTAGCTGAGGCTTAGCTATGGCATTTGCTGCTTCCTTGAAACCTAGAGATGGAAAATACGAAGAGGAAGCTAGGTGCATGCTGGGAAATATGTTCTAAGAATAATAAACTTGTATTGTGAGTGCATTTTAAAGAAGTACTTACAGACTGCTGAACTGTTTTTAAAAAAAGCTAAGACAAGTCAAATAGTCCACTGATAAATGTAAAGCTCTCATGACAGCTCCATTTTAATACTGGGACCACAAAAAGCATATTGCTGATTATTCACTGTAATCGTATTATATTAACATTAAAAACACACAGTGTGTCAAACATTGATCAATCTCTTTTTTAATCACCCATGATTTAGTACTGCAATTATTTAGAAAGGGTTTTAAAGCTAGATAGCATAGAATTTAACACTTCATTGACCCTTATGTATAAAGTGCTAGCAGGTATGGTTAACTTCTGAGAGTAGCTTCATTGTCTCCGAAAAGTTAATTTCCTGCCACAAGCATGGACTGAATAGCATTTTTATAATTCTCAGTAGGCTCCCACGCTGAATCACATCCTCTTGCGAGGACTCCCCACCTTACATTGTAAGCCTTTTTACGTAATTCTTTCAATATTAATTATACCTTGTGTTATTACACTATGATGTTCTTGTCCTCTCCGTTTATGTATGTATTCTAATTAGGAGTGGTGAAGGAGGGAAGTGTGGAACAACCAGTCTTTTTTTGGCGTTCTAACCCTTGGATATGTATTTTGCAACAAGCAGCATTCTCTGCTCTAAAACAAGTGCGTTTATAACCCTATAGGAGGTGGAGAAACTTTGGTTATAAGGTTTGCGCTATTTTTATGTTTCTTCTCTCCCATGGTGCATTACATGCTGTCCTTGGAGTCGAGGAAGGTGGCCATAAGAAGATTCAACAAGAAAACATAAACCCCTTATGTTTTTGCAATTTAAGTATTTTTTTCATACTATTTCTCACTGGGTGTATATTTAAAAATCATATATTTTTTAAACAAAATAATTAAATTTAATTTCCTTAGCACCAATCAAATAGTGCTCGTTTTTATGTTTTGTTTGTACATGAGGGTGTTCAAGGTATTGGCACTTTAAATTTGTTAAGCATCTCAGTACTATTAGTACCATTAATATATTTATATAAGTTATATATTTAACACCAGTATTCTGTATAGCGCCTGGATTCACTTTTTGTTTCTTATGATCAATTAGTTAACTGCAGAGTTTGCAGATAGCTGGTAAAGCATTTTGAACATATTCCAGAGAATTCAGCAGACCTATGGTGATATACAACAACTAGAGGACATAGTCTTAAATTAGAGGGGCAACGATTTAAAAGTAATATCAGGAAGTATTACTTTACTTAGAGAGTAGTGGATGTATGGAATAGCCTTCCAGCAGAAGTGGTAGAGGTAAACACAGTAAAGGATTTTAAGCATGCGTGGGATAGACACAAGGCTAGCCTAGCTATAAGACCTGGAACGGGGGACTAATAAAAGTACTCAAAAAAAAAACTGGATGGACCGAATGGTTCTTATCTGCCGACACATTCTATGTTTCTATGTTTCTGTTTTTCAACACAGCAATTCCTCTTGTGCAGTGCTCTCCGCAAATGAGTCTGGGTAAGGCGATGCAAATCTTTTAAACAATAGTTGAAGGCAGATTTCGAAACATTGTCCCCACATTAGAGGTATAATTCAGTCCTATATTTCACAGAGACAGTGCCATTTGAGTTGGTGCTTTATTGTGAAATAATAGGACTTCTATTTCATAATCAGCCAATATCTCCAAAAAAGGTATTGCACCAATTTGAGTTACTTTCTATAGTTTATGTCTACGAATCACACGTTACCTTTAAGACATTTCCGTCCCCTTTGGTAGAGCAAAAAAAGAAGGAGAGAGAGATAGCAAAATGACTTTAAGTCTTGCGAGAAATATGAAATACATTTCCCTATAATAATATTATATAATATTTTATTACATAATACTAGACATTTTGTATCTTACCTTCTCATTGCTGAAATACATTAGGTTCTGCCCATCAAACCTGACAAATCTTCTTTGGAAAACATAGTTCCTGAATTAAATATAAAATTTAATTTAATATTTTAAGGATGATTTATTCTCACTATACAATTATATTTTATAGTGAATCTGTCACCTACAATACAGTTTAATTAAATCCTTAAAGAAAACCAAAAATATGTTTTTTTATGTCTCTTGTATTAATATTTTCCAAATGGTTATCCGTCCAGTTACAGGCTACTTCATCAGACGGATCTTAGTTCTTAAACATCACACCGGCATTGTAACCAACATATTGTAAAACACATAGGGAAAGACCCTTTTCTTTGCTGTCACGGGGTGTTTATTTGGAATGGAGTTTTTGTAACATACAGGACTGACTACAAACATTTACAAACAATATTTAATCCTCTATAAAAGACAGTGATGTTAACTGAGATAATAAAAATACACTGTAGGGAGACCTGCCCCGTTTCACCCTAACAGAGCTTCATCAGAGCTCATGAGTGCTTGTGGAAATATTAACAAGTTATTGCCCTTATTTTTTGTTGTTCTCTACACTGATTTATTTTCTTTTATGTTTCTATCTGTTCATCTACCTCCACTTTTTTCACTCTTCCTACGTTTTTCTTAATATTGACCTTCAGTAGTATTTTATATATAGCAAAACATGATAATTAAAATTAAAAATTGATTTTAGCGCTATCTGTTTTTTAGATACCCATACTACATAATGAGCCTTGCTTGCAATTGAATGTCAAACCTATGTTGACTGTGATCAAAGTTTGGCTTACCCTTGTGGAGATAGTTTGTCTAGCCACCCTCTCATCACTGGTCGTGATCTGTCTGTGAGGGATGTAAAGCTGGCATATGGTGATATAGTCATGTCATCCAACAGTTCGTCTTTGTACAAGTGAGAAGGAAGGCTAAACCTATTAGTGGCTGGTGGTGCGTCTACGGTGGAGTAACCTTCCAATTCATTGTGTACAATTTGAGTGATTCGCTGTGGCGTTCCCTCTTCAACATCACTCTTTCTCTCCTTGATTGGGTCACTGGCAGATCTATCATTATAAGATAAAATAACTGATCAACAAATAAACATACCAAGACATAAAGCAATTTCTTTACGCATTAGAGGCCTAATTAACATTTGAACACACCTTTTTATTTGTTTGCAAACTACACATTTACAAGTGAAAATTAGTTGGCTCTTATCACATTCTATGTTTCTATATTGACTACAGAGTTAGAGTATGCTTGTTCTAGAGCCACAGTTAGAGTATGCTCGTTATAGAGCCACAGTTAGAGTATGCTCGTTATAGAGTCACAGTTAGAGTATGCTCGTTATAGAGCCACAGTTAGAGTATGCTCGTTATAGAGCCACAGTTAGAGTATGCTCGTTATAGAGCCACAGTTAGAGTATGCTCGTTATAGAGCCACAGTTAGAGTATGCTCGTTATAGAGCCACAGTTAGAGTATGCTCGTTATAGAGCCACAGTTAGAGTATGCTCGTTATAGAGCCACAGTTAGAGTATGCTCGTTATAGAGTCACAGTTAGAGTATGCTCGTTATAGAGCCACAGTTAGAGTATGCTCGTTATAGAGCCACAGTTGGAGTATGCTCATTATAGAAATCATGCTAATGATACCACTGGCACATTCAGTTCCCAAATGTATACATTCTTACCTATTATTACCTCTCTCCTCCCCAGGTGTAAACATGGGCATTGTGGCACACGTCCGTACTTTGGTGTTCTTGGCATCCTCCATGGTAAAAAAAAAAAAAAAAAAAAGGATTATCCATGAATTTCCATTCAAAAATACTACTTTCAAATATTACTTTCAAAACCAACAACAACAATAACAAAACACACACACACACAGTAAAAAAAACAAAAACAAAACATCAACAGTTTACTGTCACATAATAATCTACTCCATGATCTAAAAATCATATATAGAAAATCAATTGCGCGGTATTTCCATAAAAAGTGACAATGTTAAAAAACCAATACACGTACAAAATCCAAAGCACGTAAAGTGCAACTTGCGTGTTATTATAAAGTCCCGAACGTTGATACCGCTCCTTTCCTGCTGCCACCAGGATGGGCAAATCTGGTATTGCACAACTCCACTGGATAAAGCTTAAAATTGTCACTTTTTATGGAAATACTGTGCAATTGGTTTTCTATATTTATGATTTTTAGATGATGAAATAAAGCAGAAGAATTTTATATGATTTGATGAGCCTGATTTGTTCCTGAGTGTGTGAGTGAGACCACTGAAATTAACATCCCCTTGTGTTAAGTGTTACACTATATGTGTTTTTTCTTTCTTTCCCCGGTACTTGCGCCTCTACTGTTGGTATATGTATTCAATACTATTTTGTATATATATACATTTTATATATAATTTATAAATATATAATGTGAACATAATATATAATTTATATATATGTATAATAGGGCACCAAAATAGAATATAGGTTTTACATTTAGAAGTAGGATATTGGTTTTACATTTAGAACAGGATTTGTTTATTTATATATATATACAATACACTTCTAAATGTATAACCTATATGTTATATTTGTAATTCTTTTTTTTTTTTTTTAGCTTACAGAAAAAATTAAGAGAATGGGGGAAATTATGTTTACACAGTAGTCACAGTTTAAATCATATATAAGGGTGACATCTATTAATTCATTTAATAAAGGGTATTTTGCATTATTTTTAAAATCTTCAATGGTCATGTAATCAGTTTTTTACCTTACCTGTGTTTGAGGTTGCCTATTGAATACCGCCTCACAGTATGGGTTGACTGAATCAGGTGTTACTATAATAGAGCAAAATATAGAAAAAGGGTACATGTATAGATATAACATAACATTCTATAAATCCATTACACTTCATCTATCTTAGTCAGCTCAGTGTACATTGAAACAATACCTATATGGAAAAGTAATATACTTAAGTACATACTAGTAATATATTTTTGTAATATGCCATAACATGTTTATAAGCCTTTTCTTTTTGCTACAGCTAGCCTCTTATATGTATAACTGGGGACCATGTTGGAGTCTTCTATTTACTATTAGCAGAGGGCAATACGAGACATGGTGGGTGGGGCTTACTGTTAGTGTGGGTTGGGAGTTTGCTCAGCTAAACATTACTACACTGCTTGTGTACATTTGGTTCATGTCTCTCTCCAGAATAGGACAGGAAGAACTGGAACGCAGATGTCTTACCTAGACTGGAACTTGGTCTTTCTGGAACCTCCGGCAAATCCAATTCTCCAGAGTTTGAGCAGCTGTTAAACGAAAGTCACATTTTAATAAAAGGAAAAATAAAGCAGAGAATAAAATAATTCAAATGAGATGCAACATTCTCACCAAAAAGGCATGTTGGCCACTAACATACCAAAAAAAAATGAATGCATCAAAATATAGAAATATACACATGTAGCATTTTACATTTTGACATTTCATTGAAAGTACGAACAATCTTAAGAAACTATATATTATTTAGTAATACCTATGGTCCAATAGGGCATAGAGGGCACATTCATAATTACACCACTGAGATTAATTACGATCAAACTTTGCGAAATGCATCACTTTTTATTTTATATATATTTTTAGAAATACAAAGTAAGAATAAAGGATATAATTAAGAGGGGAATGGCACAATATAATACAAAACTGAGCGAAATGCATCACTGTGTATTACTGTTTTGCTACTTCCCTTGTTTTCCTATGTTGCATTGTCATTACTAGATTTAGAATTTGACTGCTGGGATAGTTTTGTTCTTATTGTTAGTGAACAAAGCACCTGTTACAATATACAAATCTATGAGCTTTGGTGTGTCACTGCTTGTGATCTTACTGGGGGCAAGGCACTAAAACTGACAAGTGAAATGGAAAAATCAGGCATCTACAGCTGAGCTGGAATGATGGAGAATTGCCTGATTTCTGCAGTTCCATTTACTATTTATTTCAGCTTGACTATTAGCGCCCAGTTAGCGCATGCCACTGGTCCTTCCCTCTTTCTTGATTTCTGCAGTACAAAATCAAGATGAGCAGCTCAGGTGCATGCTGGGAAACATTACTCTCTAAAGCAGCTCAGCTGCATGTAGGGTTGCCACCTTTTCTTCAAAATACCGGCCAGGTGGCAACCCTAGCTGCATGCTGGGAAGCATTATTCTCTAAAGCAGCTCAGGTGCATGCTGGGAAGCATTATTCTCTAAAGCAGCTCAGGTGCATGCTTGGAAGCATTATTCTCTAAAGCAGCTCAGGTGCATGCTTGGAAGCATTATTCTCTAAAGCAGCTCAGGTGCATGCTTGGAAGCATTATTCTCAAAGCAGCACAGGTGCATGCTGGAAAGCATTATTCTCTAAAGCAGCTCAGGTGCATGCTGGGAAGCATTATTCTCTAAACTCATTACACATTGTTAAGCAAGGACCCACATGCATATTTTGAGGCAAAGACCCTGATGGGGTCCTCTGCATCTGTGTCCCTGTAATCACTACATAAGGACAAAAATGCGTCCGTCATTAGGGCCTTAAAGGAACATTGCCCCTTGTTTAATCCTTGCTTCCTTGATAGTACACGTGTGTTTAATGCCTGCTGTGTCTCACATGCGAGTTGCTGAATCGAGGGTCTCTCGCTGTTAGCACAGAGAGACCCTTGTTTTATTGCATTGGGGCAGCAGGGGGGGACCTAGTTAAGGTCCCCCCCTGCTGCTTCCATGCAAAAACGAGGGTCTCTCTCCAGGGCCGTCTTTAATAGTGATTGGACCCTGGGCAAGCATTTGCTTGGGCCCCCTGGACCCTGCCCCCTCCCCTGCATGCAATCCCGCCATCCATCGCAATGTTACTCCCCCCCCCCCCACACACACACACACATGCCATAATTGTTGTGCCATTCAGATGCCAGTAATATTGTGCCATTCAGATGCCAGTAATATTGTGCCTTTCAGATGCCAGTAATATTGTGCCATTCAGAGCGCAGTATTATTGTGCCAGTCAGAGCCCAGTAATACTGTGCCAGTCAGAGCCCAGTAATATTGTGCCATTCAGAGCCCAGGAATAATGTGCCAGTCAGAGCACAGGAATATTGTGCCAGTCAGAGCCCAGGAATATTGTGCCAGTCAGATACCAGGAATATTGTGAAATTCAGACCCCATTAATATTGTGCCAGTCAGATGCCTGTAATATTGTGCCAGTCAGATGCCTGTAATATTGTGCCAGTCAGATACCAGGAATATTGTGCCAGTCAGATACCAGGAATATTGTGTCATTCAGATGCCTGTAATAGTGTGCCAGTCAGAGGCCAGGAATATTGTGCCAGTCAGATGCCTGTAATATTGTGCCAGTCAGATGCCTGTAATATTATGCCAGTCAGATGCCTATAATATTATGCCAGTCAGATGCCTGTAATAGTGTGCCAGTCAGATGCCTGTAATATTATGCCAGTCAGATGCCTGTAATATTATGCCAGTCAGATGCCTATAATATTGTGCCAGTCAGATGCCTGTAATATTATGCCAGTCAGATGCCTGTAATATTGTGCCAGTCAGATGCCTGTAATATTATGCCAGTCAGATGCCTGTAATATTATGTCAGTCAGATGCCTGTAATAGTGTGCCAGTCAGAGGCCAGGAATATTGTGCCAGTCAGATGCCTGTAATATTGTGCCAGTCAGATGCCTGTAATATTATGCCAGTCAGATGCCTGTAATATTATGCCAGTCAGATGCCTGTAATATTGTGCCAGTCAGATGCCTGTAATATTATGCCAGTCAGATGCCTGTAATATTATGCCAGTCAGATGCCTGTAATATTGTGCCAGTCAGATGCCTGTAATATTATGCCAGTCAGATGCCTGTAATATTGTGCCAGTCAGATGCCTGTAATATTATGCCATTCAGATGCCTGTAATATTGTGCCAGTCAGATGTCTGTAATATTATGCCAGTCAGATGCCTGTAATATTGTGCCAGTCAGATGCCTGTAATATTATGCCAGTCAGATGCCTGTAATATTGTGCCAGTCAAATGCCTGTAATATTGTGCCAGTCAGATGCCTGTAATATTATGCCAGTCAGAGCCCAGTAATATTCTGCCATTCAGATGCCCAGTATTATTGTGCCAGTCAGTGCCCAGTAATATAGTGCCAGCCAGATGCCCAGTAATATTGTGCCAGCCAGATGCCCAGTAATATTGTGCCAGCCAGATGCCTAGTAATATAGTGCCAGTCAGACCCCCCCCCCCTCCTTCCCAAGTACTCACACTTCACTGCTCCGTGTCCCCCGCCGGATGTCTCCTCCGTGCAGTCTTCTCTCTTGCACGGAGGAGGGAAACAGTAACCGGATGTGACGCGACGTCACATCCGGCATCAGTTTATTTTTTTTTCCGGCCGTCGCATCCATCGGATGCGGCTTGCCGGAAAAAAGCGTTCACAAGCGCAATGCGCTGTGAACGCTGTAGGCAGGGCTGGGGGCCCACGGGACAGCTGCCTTGGGGCCCCCCAGGAGTAAATGGGCCCAGGGCAGCTGCCCCGTTTGCCCCGCGTTAAAGACGGCCCTGTCTCTCTCTGCGCCAGCAGCGAAAGACCCTCACATTCCTTTGGAAGCATATCAGCTGCCGGTCAGAGGAAAAACTGGCATGTATCAAAAATAGGAACAACTAACATTTCACTTGTGCATCTATATTAAAAGCACACGTGAAAAATAACATTTAGTGTTCCTTTAAATTGATTTTATAGAACAGGGGTGTCCAAGTTTTTTCTGAAGAGGGCCACTTCACCAGAAATGTATGTGTGCGTGGGCCACATAAATGTTTCATTCACACAAAAATATATGCATCACAGACTCCACAGCAATAAAAAGCACGGTACCAACGATCCTCATTCTCCTGTGATGCTGATCTTGCCTTTGGTGTACCACACACTTGGTTACCATTGCTGGGGTCTGTTTAGTACATGTTGTGCGGCTATAATAGACTTTTCAAGAAAGCACCCTCCCTGGACATATCTGGCATGTTTGACAACCCAGATCCTATTGGTTACTAAAGGGTCACATGTTGGAATGTTGTGCACCACAGATCTTGCTCTACCACCCTCCCCACCCTATTTTCTCTATTGCAGTTACAGTCACATATTTCAATGATGACCAGCGCTATTATTAAAGATCATTGCCCACACGGGCTTGGGGAAACAGGGGTGGGTCGGCTTAAGGGGAGATATGGGTGGGTTGGCTTAAGTGGAGACAAGGGTGGGTTGGCTTAAGGGGAGACATGGGTGGGTCGACTTAAGGCGATCCAGCCCGGCTGGGCTCATGGTATACAAATGTTAGACTGCTGGTCTCTAGCCGGTAGTTGGCATTGGAGTTTGGTTCAAGTGCTGGTTCTTGACTAGTAATTAATAAAGCTGTGGCCAACGGACTTCTACCATTATATGTTGTTATTGTTTTATTTGGGTGTTGGTCAGTTGGGAATCCTGGGTATTGACAGTCAAGAGTGACAGGCCCTAGAAGCTACTTGGGGCTAGTTTATTAAACACAACAGATGGTCAGGTAACATTTAAGGTAATCCTGGTTGTTTGTGGATCAAGTGTTCTGAAGGCCTGGTCTCTGAAAGCCTGGTCTCAGCTGCTGGTCATATCTTCCCTTCAGAGTGTCAACCGAGTTCGTGTTTGAAATCAGCAAACTCCAAATACTCCTTGTGGGCATGGAGACCTACAAAGTAGGCGACATATAAAATAACTGGGTGGCCTTAGTTCTGTAGCTGACTAGAGAAATCTAGGGAAATGTTGACCCTATTCTTGAGAGTGGCTACATACGAAATAATCATGTCAGCAAATTGGTTCTTCAATATTACTGTAGCCCATATCCTCAGATAAAATGATGTATGATATATACGATAGCTGGTGTGTAATGGAAGATATTTACCACCTTCGTAAGGGATACTCGTTAAAGTTATACTAAAAGATATGTTTATCCTTTGTTGACTCCGGTTCATGAAGACCGCATAAAAACCATAGTTTAATTGCCGTATTTTAATTATTTGAGACAAAATAAACCTTTTAGTCGTACTGTGAATGTGGGATATTCATTTCTGAGCATAGTAGTGTTTCTGTGTTGTCTTTCTTTGAATTGTATTTGCTAAGGTTTAAAAGTGCATTGGTTAGAGGTTTAAACTATATTGAGAAAGGAAGATGCTATTAGGCAAACAGTCCAGTAACATACCACATCCTGTTAATGAAACATCAAATTTAACTTGTTACTTTTTATTGTTTTATACTTTATAAGATTGAAGATAACTAGACTTCTATACTTTGTATTGAGATATCATGTCAGTCAGATTTTAAAATGTAAACTAACGAATATATGAGTCAGAGCACTTTTAATATACAATAAAGAGATGCTAACAACATTACAGATGAGAAAGAAAAACATACATTCTTTAAACCACTGTTTTGTAATGCAGTTATCCATATAAATATATAATGTAATTCCTCTAGACATAAGTAAATCAGTGGTTTTGATACCCTGGTGTCTAGATTCCTCTCTCTGGTGTCCTGATCCTCTGATTGATCAGGGTATTGTATAATACCCAAATGCACACATGGGGCTGACACGCCCCATTTTCTATTATGCTTAGTGATCTCGGCTTGGAATGTTGGGTGCCATACGTACTTACAGGAACCAGTTTCTCATTGTACTGTTCACATAGTGCTGTGTCTTACTTTTCAGTAAGTGTTCAAAGAAGGATGTGCAAGGAACATCCTGAACACCACAAAAATAAATCAGGACCACAGGGCAGCATCATGCAGGACTGAATCTATTTGTAGGAAGGGGACTGCAGAGAAACTTTGGAAAGGAAATGATCAAATCCATGAATACAGAAAAAAGTTTTAAAACAAGAGGGAATTCCGGTAGTTTGAAGTTGATTGAAGGGAAATGGTTGAACATATTATTGTAGCCATCTCAGGGATACATGGGTTAATTACTGAGCTGAATACTAAACTTGTCCCTCTGTAGGATTCTCGGCGGATTCAAAGCTAACTAGTACAGGGAAAGGTTGGGGCTAGGCTTGCCCAGGTGTCCAATGATGTTTTTGACTTAAAACCATATATATCCCTAAGTTGAACACTGGACCAGATTGGTGGGGATGCAACAGACAACACACAGGTGGACGAAAGGGTTATTTGTCAAAATGATGTTCTTTAATGTAAGAAACAGTTGAGATACAGGTGAGTTGATCTGAGGTCTCACCTACTTAAAGTAATACTACCACTTACATAAAATGAACTGGATTACCTGTGCATTTAAAACAAACACATATATAAGACATTTGCCATTGGTTTTTTTTTTCTATGTTTGAATTAACTGCATATAAAAGTAAAAATATAATTTGGTGCCTGTCTCCAGCATCCATTTTGAGAATTTTACCCATGATGCAATATTCTCCAAAATCTTCCAGCAAGTACAACTGTGGCGAGTACAACTGTGGCCAACACCTGCATGATGATGTCATACGATACACCCCTCTCTTACTAGCTCCTGTGCATCATAGTGGACAGGACTTCCAACACAAAGAGAGGAGATTGACCTGATCAAACAGGATCATAACTCCACCCACTTGTTATGTAATAGTTACATTACTCTCCCATTCAGTCTATGATTAGAATACTGACTTATAGACTGCATTCTGTGTCCCCAGCCCAAAAGTGAGATACTAGTACGGTAAGTCTCTGGGGGTGGGGGGGGGGGGGGGGGGATTGATGCTGGTGGCATCCAAAAACACTGTATTTCACAAAAAGGTAGTGCATAGTCATAGTTGTTTAGTAAAATATTTCATAAAATAAACTCACATAACAAAAACAAAAGACAACTGAAATCAACAATGCAAAATAAAAAAATAAATCATTTTCATTTTTTTGTGGGAGTGTCCCTTTAACTGAAACCTTTAATGTAAACCACATGTATATATATATATATATATATATATATTGTACCTATACTATTTTGATCACTAATTTCCTGAATATGTTACAGATAAGTGCTTTCAAAGGAGTTGCAGTGAATTTATGTTTCAGCCTATGGTGGGGCTACCATATATAAACAAAAAACCCGTAGGGCCCGTGCATGTTGATGAGGGCTTCACAGCACCTGATAAAATACTGTTATGGAGATAATGTGCTCATGTGGCAGCCTCACTATGAGATACAACACACACAATCCACTATCAAACAGGGGGGCACACAGCTAACTTGCGGGCTCCTGTTGGATGATTTGCTTAGGGCTACCAAAAACCTAAAACCACCCCTGTTCTACTTGTCCTGCCCAACACTACATATTAGCATTGTCCAAAACCCACAATATGTGATTCTTTGCTAGAAATAACATTTCAAAATAATGATTTCAATTTTATTTTCCATTGTGGTGTTACATGGTCATATTCACGCCCTATTCTTTTTGCACAGATGGTTTTCACAAATGCTATCATCAATCCTAGACTTATTTTGCATTGGAAGGCCATAGCTGCTGCTCGGTAATAGAATCATTTAAATGGGATCCTCTTAGCCTCGGCCTTACGAGGACTAAGTGTTCATTCTGTATTGGCTTGAAAGCAGATGAATTAGCTCTCATAAGTGCTGATTCTAATGACTTTTCTGTTAAAGTTGTGTCCCATGTCTGGACATATGCTTTATTCAAGTCAACGTTGTCCTCGATTACTGGTGATGGAGACAAATCCTCCATTGGGTGTGTAATGTAATGGTCTTCTACGTTTGCGACATTTTCCGCACATACATTTTTTCTCCCTGGACCACAGACTAAATAGTCATTGTCTTCGGCTCTGGAAGTGGAATTTCCCATCAGCGTAGATTTGGGTGGAGTTTTTTTGTGCATGAAAGGCAGTCTTGGTATCAGCTGGCTGGCCATTGTCTTTTGTGATGCAGGGACAGCTCTTCCGGCTGGTTTTCCAGTGTCTGTAGAGATTGTTCCCCTTAACTTAGACGTAGCTGAAGAAAAATTTCCCACCACTTGTGGTCTTGTTATAACAGAGCTCTGTATTGGCTTAGCTCTGGTCGGCAGAACAATATCCTTTTGTTTTGGTCTTGCCGAAGGTACAATCTTGACAATTTTTAAAAAGGGCGAAGAAGTGTGGCTTGTAGGTCTTGTTACTTCAGCATTTCCCACTAGTCCAGATAGTACAACATTTGACTGTGCATTTCGTGACACCACATCCCTGGATTTTGACAACTGTAAACCAACATTTCCCGTTTGCTTTGGCCTCTGAAAAGTCACACTTCCTGCAGATTTGCGTATTGATAAATCATATTTTTCTACTGATTTTTGCTTCATAGAGAGCTTGCTTCCTCCTGCTTTTGTTGTTTCTGTGGAACACTGTTCACCTTCTACTGACCTGATTGCGGAATAATTTTTTGACCCTTTTAATTTCTGTGCGGCATTATTCAATATGCATTTTGTCTTTGGCTCAATTCCAATTGGCTTTATTTTGGAAAACGCAACAGTTTCAGAAGATGTTTGATTTAAAAGACCAGGTTTCCCTAAATTCAGTTTAGGTGTAAGTGAGCTTTTGATTATGGCTGTCTTTGATGACGGAGCCTTTTGTACTGGTGTCGCAATCTTCTTCAGAGTCGATGATGGTGAGATTCCCATTGGAGTCGGTCTCTCTGAAACTTGTTTATCAGATATTATTGCATGGGTTAAACCGTATTTCTCTGCAGCATCTATCCTTGGAGGAGACACTTTCACAGGAGTTGAGTATATTGCAGAACCACTTTTTATAACAGGAACCTTTGGTGGCATTGTATTCCTCATCAAAGGTGTCTTCTGCAAACAAGTATAACCTGTACCAGCATTGCCAACTGGAGTTGGCCTTAGTGAACTTTCATTTAGCATTTCTGGGAGCCCAATAGCATTTTTTCTTTCATTTAGTGTGGGTCTCTGAAATTTGTTTTTACTGACTGGTATTTGTCTCTGTAGAGACGTGTTTCCTGTTGTTCCCTGTTTGGATGCTGACTGGTTATTTTTTACCAATTTTGATGATGTAGTGTTAGCCGAGGACATTCCTTGAAGGCCTTCGTTTTTCATGCTGTTGGTTGTCAGTGGTGGAGAACTTTTTAACCGAGGGAGTCTGGGAGAAGCAGAATGTCCAATTGGTGGGGGCCGTGGGAAAGTAATGTCTACCACTCGTGGCATCCTTGGTGACCCTGAATCCCCAAGTGGTGTTGGCCTCAAAGACAAGGCAGTGTATGATTTTGGCGCAGTATTCCCTGTGGATGGCACAGCATTCTTTCCCAGGTTTGGTGTTATGTGAGCATTATTACCTACTGGAATTGGTCTCATGGTGGGATGAGTCCTTGTCCGTGGTGTTCTTGGGGAAGCGGAGTTTCCTATTGGTGCAGGTCTTGGTGAAATTCCATCTTTTATCCACACCGGGGTAGGTGATGATGTGCTCCTCATTTTTAGAGATGATGAATTCCTCCTCTGTGGTGATCTAAATGAAGCAGCCACTAATCAGGTATAATTGCTAGTCACTGTAAAGCAATACTATGCATCCACACTTCTCTGGGGGCAGCGGTATCAATAATCCATGCATTTAATTGTAAAAAGAGTTTCTCTTAATTCAGCATAAAAAAAATGTAAAAAAAAATATGCAGTTTTGCTCCCAGAAGCAGGCATTGCTTGGGTGTAGCTTTTGCCTTTAACAAGTTATGTAAAACCATTAATATGATTTCAGCAAGGTCAAGACTTCCTACAATTGTTTAAATGCAGCTGTAAAGTAACCTCCGCCCTTTCCTCTACCCATGGCTCCAGGAAACCATCTAAGACTTCCATCCTTGGCTCCCTCCATAAACTTATCTGCAAGAACCCACTGTTCCCAACCTTAGAAACTGTATGGAACTCTTAGATTAACCTCTCCCTGTCTCCTGTTAAGAAGCTGTACTAATTTATACCAAGGAGAATAAAGGCATGTAAAAAAATAGGCCAGGCACTACGAGGTTAACAAAATTGAACCCTATCCTCTTTGCAAGCAAAAAATAAAAATAAACAGAATCTCAACAAAAAAAAACTTTTAAACGTGCTCATACTATTTGAACTGAGATATAGCATGGAATATTCATACCTACTGTTTTATTTTTTATGTACATATACTTTCTATTGTTTATCTATGATTTTTTTCATGATTTTTTTTTAAATATATACGTATAAATTTATATGCACAATTCTAGGATTTACTGCAGGCTCTGAAAGTTGGAAGGCTCTTAGAGATCTTAATCTAAACCTGGACTGAGCATTATTAGGAGTAACATAAAGCCAATCAATGTATTAACGTAAAATTTAGCTTTACCTGTATTTGTAAAGTTTGTTATCTATTTAAACCTTACTTTCTACCTTTTGTCTTTGTACAGCACTAGGAAACACGTGTGCAAGTTGTAAAAAAAGAAAAAAAAAAAGGAATACCTTCTGTATACAACTCAATACAGTGTCATAAAAGTTTTTGAAACAGAAATACAGCTTACACACTTTTGTGCTGCGTTAGTAATTTCTAAAAAAAAAAAATACTTCTATTGCAATTGATGTATTTTTTTTGGCAAATGTATTAGTAACATTTTAGAATGATTGTAATAGTTAAATAAAAAAAATTCTACAAATTATTAAAAAAAAAAGCATAAATCACCAACACAGCGTATACCAAAATGCATCATAAATGTGATATAAGGTTTTTTTAAACAACACTTACTTTATTCTGTCCGGTACTAATGGAGATTCTTGTGTTGTTGTGTCCGATTTTAGATTCATATTGGTCCTGTCTGTTTCTTTGTCTGTGGCACAGTTCAGAGCCCCATTCCCAGGACTTAACCCAGAATAGATGTCATTGGATATCATTGTTAGCGTTTCCTGTGGAGGAGTAGAACTCGTTGAAAAGGAGGTAACTTCCTCCTCATTTCCAACAACGGAACGCAAGTTTGATAGCGGTGAACACGGCACAGTATCTGACTCCATCTCCAGCATGTTTCTCTGGTTTGTTGAGCCAGTCTGGGAAGAAGTTCCTTTGTTCTGACGCATAGGGCGAGATGGAATGGGATGAAAAGGTTTCCCAACCCCAGCGGATGCATATGCAGAAGTACCAGCCTCCAACACCACCCCTTCTGGCTGTTGTCCTGTACAAGAATTTCGATTCAATAAGTCCAGTCTGCTTCCTTTTAAAACAAAACCTTCCTGTGTAAAAAACGTTCGTGTACTTCTTGTGGCTGGTGATGTTGGAGATTGTGCAAGATAGTCATTCATGAGTGCTGTTGGGTTTTTATTAAACACTGTTCTGGGTTTTGGCACTGGTTTCATAACAGGTTCAGAAATGCTACCAATTGCTTTATTAGCGACTGGCAACATGGTTTTATTAAATATTGCATTGTCTATCTCATCTTTGCTGACAAATTCCAGAGAGTCTTCTCTTTCCATACTGCCTGTGCCAGTAGGTGGCCAAGCATCTCCTGAAACATGTCTCAGTCGACTTATGATTCTTTTCCTGTGTCCTGTGGCACCAACGCCAATGTGCTGAAGGACCTCATTATCAAGTGAAAGGATATCTTTAACTGTGTGATAGCCATGGTTCCTGAAGCTGTCCTGGTACCGCTCTAGGTGGATAGCAGAAAGCCAGTCAGCAATGTCTTCACTGCCAACGGAAGACATGACCTCTTCGGCCAAAATAGGAAACGTCTTATACTAGAAACTTCCAGTAGACCATGTTCACAGTATGAATCTTGGCAAACCTGAAAACAAAACATAAGATTTAAAACACTCAACAAAACCAAAAATTCTATTTCACACATATAACTGATATGCGTTGTTAGTAATGCCGTCCTAGCAAACAATACAAAGTCTATGAACAACATTGCCAAAAGGTAGATGTGCTTTGAGTCAGAGGGGTTTGGTCTTCTCTCTTAGATCTTTACCACAAAGCAGAAGGGGGTAGCTGCCCTGAGTGGACATACTGCAGGATTATGGATTCTGCTATTTGAGCCCTATAGTTTCTGAATACTTTTTATTTTTTACATATTTTGAATTTTCAGGGTGGATGACATTATACTGGTTTAAATTATTATTTATTAGATTCTTTCCCTCACTCACCACTAAACCCCTTTCATCATGGTATTGTTCAAGTTCCCTTAGAGGCCAAGGTGTCAAAGTAACATCCGCATGAATGGCAGGACCCAAGGTTTCCCAGTCATAACATTGCCCAAAGCATCACACTGCCTCTGCCGTCAGTGGTCATAATGTTATGGCTGATCGGTGTATATATCTTACAATGATAAACACAGACCTTTATCACAGAGTACTGCAATATGAATATGAAGCCAGAATTAATACTAGGCAGGTAAATACTATATAGTCCTCAAAAACAATAAACACACTGTGTGTAATAACAATAACAATTTTCTAAATTAGAATCTTGTAACTCAGTAACTGGATTCATCCCATTCCTGACAAAACATGTCCTAAGAGTAGAAACACGTTCAGAATGAAGGGTCTCCACCAGTCAAGACTATTTTTGGGATGGCTCACAAAAGATGACATCAGATGTGGGAGGAAAAAAAATTCAGTCTGTCTGTACTGTGAGAGCATGAGAGAGGTCAGCAAACCACAAAGGAAACATATAGAAACAGACAAATCTGCTACTTTCAAACACTGAAATCAGCCAGCTGCTCTGCCCCTTGATACCAAGGATGTTAGTGTAAAATATGAACTGTAATCCCTGCAAGCAGAGCATGTCTGAATGTCAAGAAACAAGGGAACCGGCACTCCAAAGGAATGTTCAAAGTAGAAACGATCTTTAATTCGTAAAAAGCCACAAAACAAAATAAAATGACTTGCGCTGGACAAACGATGAAACACTTGACGCAAAACGCGTAAAGTGCCCGCGTACCTTGGGAGTTCATCGTAGCAGCTTGTAACCACACCGCGGGACGTGAGTCTCCTGGATCCCATTTGCGAGGGATTACCTGTACTTTCTATTTCATGTCTGAATGTTTACTTAACTGCATGCCCCCCAACTATCTCGCTATAAGCTGGATAGTCCCAGTTTGGGGACTAAATGTACAATTTTCATTCTCTTGTGTCAGGGACAGTAGTAGAATGAACACTACAATGTTTTCACATACACAGTAGTGCTGTTCGTTTGAGCGACAGTGCTACCTCGTATGTACGGTAGTGCTGACACTGCCCCTCCAAGCCAAGTTTGGAGTTATGTAACTCACTTGGAGTACTGTACGCAGTAATAGGACAAAAAAGGATTTGGACACTCCGTAATGGCAAAAGTAGTAATCAAGTAAAGTGCTTTAATAATAAAGTAATAAAGTAACAAACAGTGGGAATGTCCTGGACAAGGTGTCACAAAAACAGGGGAAAGACCTAACGCGTTTCGAAAGACCTAACTCGTTTCGCGTGGTAAACACGCTTAATCATAGGTCGTAGGTCAAATATTGTACGCAGTACTGGAGACCTATCTCCAGAAGAATATTAATCCTTTCGAGAGAGTTCAAAGAAGGTCCACTAAACTAGTACATGGATGGAATGATAAAACTTACCAGCAAAGGTTAAAGGATCATAGCTTGGAGCAAAGAAGTGACAGGGGGGATTTGATAGAAATATTTAAATAACTAAAGGGAATCAGCACAGTAAAGGAGGAGAGTATATTTAAAAGAAAGAAAGACTAGAGGACAGTCTTAAATTAGAGGGGCAAAGGTTTAAAAGTAACATTTGCTGTGTTTATTACTTTACAGAGAGGGTAGTAGATGCATGGAATAGCCTTCCTGAAGACATGGAAGAGGTTAGGAGTTTAAGCATGCATAGGCCTATCCTAGCTATAATATAAGGCCAATGACTAATAAACGTATTTAGCAAATTGGGCAGACTAGATGAGCTAAATAGTTCTTATCCACTGACACATTTTTATGTTTCTATTTCACAAAAAGATCAGAAGTAAAAGCAGAAGATAAAAGGTTTTCCTAGGAACATGGGACATAAAGGGGCCTGGCTACTGCACGCACACAGAGCTCTGCACATGACCCCTAAGTCCGGAGGCTTGCCAAATGCAATGGAGTGTCTGTCTATATATCATTCTCTGTACCTTATCTGTAAGCATATCTGTCTTGTCTATAAGTGTCTATCTCTGATGATAACAGGTGGGCTGGTGAATTCCCCCCTTATACTGTTGGTCCACCTCTCTGCTTAGTTACCTTTATTTGCAGGGAGGAGAACGTCTCCGACGGCAGCTGCAGAACACCGCCACAAAGTTTCTTCTGCCGGATGTCAGCTGACAATCTTAGAGCGCGTCAGGCGCGAGCTCTGCTCAGCATGGCTAGGAGGTGGAGGTGCTAGGCAGAGAGCTCCCTATAGAAGCACCTTCACCCCCGAGTGAGCTTAAACCTCCGATTCTGGGACCATGTCCCAGTAGGAGGAAAGCGCAGCAGGGGAGAATTGTTTCTTTACAATGATAGCCCTGGAGTCATACTTTAGGCCCAGAGTCTCCATTTGGGGCTATGCACGAGGGATTCGGTGCTTTAGCCCCAGTAGCCGCACCCCTAGCGAAGCCACTGGCTACCAGGGGATACTTTGTAAGTATTAAGCCTTTAATTCCTGTCCAAAACATACTCTGTATACAACTGGCTCTGAAAGCAAACTTCTTAGAAATTACACAATTGAGGATACCGAGTCACCTGTGGTCAAGCAGTAGAACCAGTTTTAGCCAGTAACACCCATCTAATGAAGACTGTATTCTGTGGAAGTCTGTCTCTGCTTGAAAGGCTATCAACAGAGGGGGGGCACAGTAAATGTCCCATCTATTGATTCCCTTTGAAAACAAGAGTCTCTAGCAGAGAGAGGCAGTCACTGACAAGAACTGACTGTCTGCTTCCCAGGGAAGCATGGCAGCTGCCTGTCAGAGCATAAACTGGCATGTACTATCAAGGGTATATACCAGTTTATCCACCTACTAGGGGCACTACATTTTGAACTTGTGCTTGTATTTCAGAAGCACAATTAAAAAGGTTTTTAGTTGTCTTTTAAGGACAAGAGTTTTTATGGGATTTCATGTGTTTAAATTTCCTTTCCCTCTTTCTAATTTAGTGTACTTTTTACAAACTATATGCTGTTTTTATTAATTACATTACATTACATTAACATTTATTTGTACAGCGCCACCAATTCTCGTAGCGCTTGGTACAGAGCATAGAAGGGAACTACATACTAAGTATTAATCTCATAGTACTGCAAGGAAATACATTGATTAATCAAAAATGTGTTTTAAATATGTCTGTGCTGACATTGATCCCATTCTTGACATCAACCTCTGGTACAATATGCAAATTACACATTCACCATTGCATTTTGGTAGATTTGCATGTAAAGTCACAAGATGATGTCATGAACCAGAGAACGCACAGATTCATTTAAACACTTATTTCTTTTTCTCTTTGCATTTACCTGCAATTCTGCTAATACAATAGTATAGATCAGGTTTTAGACTCTGGGGTCTGTTCACTAAAAGGTGAGTTGAGGTGAGATGAATATTTCATCTCATGATGTTAACTATACATTGTGCGGGGACAAACCTGGTGAGTCCCCCCCGCAAAGTGAACTTATCAGCTTTGTCCCTGCACAATGTATAGCTAAATTGGTAAGATGAAATGCTCATCTCACCTGCAACTCACCTCACCTGCAACTCACCTCTTAGTGAATAGCCCCCTCTATGTTAAATGCAAGCAAAGTTTAGGGCAGGGTCGTCCAACGCACGGCCAATGGGCCAAATGCAGCCCATCTTGCAGTGAGGTGCTGTCTCCATATTCTCATCAGCCTTACAAATATTTAGTTGGATTTGAATAAAGTTGAATTAAACTATTTTTGTACTTTGTTTATTTTACAACTAAACAGTGAAACATTTTTCCTGGATTAACAAGCTATACTTGACTATTTCTGTAAATAAAAAGCTTAATGAGATTAACCCCTTTGTGACGCATGGTGCTTGCGTCCCAGACGACGCAACCACCAAAACTTCATTTTTAGTCCCTGGTCACTGATCCCAAGGTGATCAGTAGCCAGAAAAACAAAGGCAATCGCTTTGAGGCTTTCCCCGTCAGACTGAGGTCGCTCAATGTGTTTATAAATAAATACAAAATTCTATTTTATTAGAAAGATTCTGATGAAGTTACAGTTTTATGTTACTTTGGTACTTTTTCAGGAGCATGGCACATTGGAAAGTTAGATATACAGAGTTGCATGGAGATGGTTTGGAAGCCTGGGAGGCCGGTTGTTAGTTGTTAGGTAATAAGGTTTGAGTATTTTGAGATATAATCCAGGCTCCTCTCCTGTGGCTGATCAAATAAGAACTTGGTATCTCCAAACACTGCTGGACACCCAGTGCTGGGACTGACCTCATGACTGAAGGAAACAATGCTAATGTGCAGATTAAGTCGGCACTCAGGTTCCTTAGCAAAATATGGTGCTTTAATGGTAATAAAAAATAATAATTAAACAGCAGCAGCAATTCTGGGGATGAGGAACACCCTTGTGTTCCCAGTGTAAGTCAAACAGAAAAAATAAAGTATAAGGAAAGACATAACAGGGGGGAGGGGGGGATATGATAAAAACATTAAAAAAAAGGGAAATCAACACAGTAAAGGAGGAGAGTACACTTAAAACACTGCCACAACTTGAGGACATAGTCTTAAATTAGAGGGGAAAAGATTTAAAAGTAAAATATGGACGTATTACTTTACTGAGAGGGTAGTGGATGTATGGAATAGCCTTCCAGCGGAAGTGGTACACACAGTGAAGAAGTTTAAGCATGCATGGGATAGGCACAAGGCTATCCTACATATAAGATAGGGAGCCATCGACTAATAAAAGTATTTAGAAAATTGGGCAGACTAGATGGACTGAATGGTTCTTATCTGCCGACACATTCTATGCTTCTAAAAGCAAGGATGTGCAACAATGAATACCGTATTTGCGCGAATATAAGACGACCCTGATTATAAGACGACCCCCCAAACTTTTAATATTCCTTCAGGAAAAAAAACTAAAAGCCTGAATATAAGACTACCCTATAGGAAAAAAAAAGTTTAACTTGTATATATTCACATGTAAATTGCTTTTTAATATTTAATAAAAATGATGATATAAAAAAGATGCATTTCTTGTTTTTATATTCAATGCAGCCTCTCTCCCCCTAAACGTTGTCTCTCTCTCCCCCCTTCCCCCAAGCACTGTCTCACTCCCCCTCCCCCCAACCTTTACTTTCTCTCCCCCAAACTTTTTTCTATCTCCCCCTCTCCCTCCAAACATTTCTCCCCCCCCCCCTTGCCTCCAAACATTTCTCTCCCTCCCCTGCCTCCAAACATTTCTCTCCCTCCCCCCTGTCTCCCTCCCCCCCTCCCCTTGTCTCTCTCTCTCCCTCCCCCCTCGCTCTCACCTTGTTTCTCCCTGGTGGCAAGTAGGGGCAGCCGGAGGATGTCTGAACGATACGCGCAGACATCCCCTGCTGCTGCCCGGCACTTCCACCGGGACTTTTATGATGAGGAGACACTTCAGTCTATTATTACGCACAGCCGGTCCCCCGGCTGCCCGATTCTCCTGGTGGCTAGTGGGGGCAGCCGGAGAATGTCTGCACGATACGCGCAGACATCCCCTGCTGCTGCCCGGCACTTCCGCCGGGACTTTTATGATGAAGCCGGAAGTACCCGGCTTCATCATAGAAGTCCCAGCGGTCGTGCCGGGCGGCAGCAGGGGGAGTCTGCAGCTCTGCTGGGGACCTGGATCCATGTCTTATAATCTTACTTCGATTATAAGACGAGGGGTCTTTTTCCGAAAAAAAATTCAGAAAAAAACCTTGTCTTATAATCGAGCAAATACGTTTTCTTGAACATCATTTTTCATAGGTCTAAGTTTTGAAATAGGAGAAACCCTCATAGAAACCAATGGCATATTCCTGATCATTGCTCTACTGTTACAATGTTGTCCCACACTTAATCTTAATATACAAGCCCCAAATGTCATAAAGCTTATCTCATGTTAGGTAAACATCCCAGATGATTAAAGGTTGCAACCAGGGATTGGACATGCTTGGTACTATTTATTTTAATTGGGGGTTGAGGCTTGAGAGGTAGTAGGGCAATGCATTTAAAATGTATTTTCATATTACCATACCCCCCATCCTGCTGTCATTCCCCACTATTCAACTAATCCCTGAACGTAAGTTTAGGGGTCTGAGTGGCCTCCTGGTCCCCCCTTATTTTATGGGATAAACACACTGTTTCTAATTTTTTTAAGTAGTTACATAGGGGCCCTGTGAAAGTGTGTATTTATTTCACACTCCCAGTTGTTTAGTCCTAGGGAAAGCTTCTGACTTTGTAGGCTTTTGTCAGATGATAATAATATTGTGAAGTCCCATCAAATGTTAAAACGTACTATTCCTTTGGGCTGTGTGCTACAATTGAAGGAGTCAGATCTGCTCTGAAAATCCCCCTAGCATAATTAATTCCAAAAATGTTTTTAAAAAATATTTTCCTTAATAAAGAATGTTAGTATGACATGCTATATGAGTAGAGATGATCAGTGTTTCTTTAAAAAAAAAAAAAAAAAAAAAACCTTCAGACCTGGCTGCCGGATATCGTGAGCCCTGCACTCGCTGCTGGGATCTTTAAAAAAAAATACTTTAATCCTCCAACGGAGTTTGTGCACCGCATGCATAGACTTCCATCTTCGCCCCCTTGCTGCAGGGCTGGAAGCAACGAATATCTGTGCCTTTGTAAGAGGCACAGACCAACGCAGAACGAAAATATCCCTTTCCCTGCAATGAGGTATAGCAGCAGAGAGGGGGGACACAATAGATAAAAAAACAAAACTGCTTAAGATATAAGAAAACCGCTCACTTGTATGTCTGACTGACTGTATGTGTGTGTGTATTAGTATGAGTGACTGTATGTGTGTGTATGAGTGACTATATGTGTGTGTGTGACTGACTGTATGTGTGTATGTGTGACTGACTATATGTGTGTGTATATGTGAATGTGTGTGACTGACTGTGTGTGTGACTGTGTGTGACTGACTGTGTGTGTAACTGACTTACTGTATGTGTGGGTGACTGACTGTAGGTGTGTGTGACTGACTGTATATGAGTATGTGACTGACTGTATGTATGTATGATTATGTGTGTATGTGACTGCATGTGATTGTGTGTATGTGCCGTTTTCTGCCTCCTAGATTTTTTTGCTGGCTCCTAAATGTCAGTTAAGTTGGTCAAGCCATTCACTAAACAGTAAACTGACAACCGAAGTGTAAATGATCAGGCCATAATAGCCAAGCCTGGAAAAAATGGCAACAGACCTATGTTTCCAATTCATTTATTTGGGCCTGATTTTTGCAATTCAATTGCTAGTTCATCAACATTCAATGTTTACTAAATAGAACACCGAGAGCTTTTTTATTCATCAGATAATTTTCTAAAATCTCTAAACATTTAAAAAAAAAAAAATTGAACTTTGTCAGTAATAGAATCACAGATGAGCGTTCTCTGCATTGTATAATATTTGGTGTAGTATTGTATACGTTTATCTATATACGACAGGCAATTAGATAACTATTTGACATGTGGTATAAGCTAAGACGAAACTAGAAAGAAGAAAGGTAGCAAGGAGTAGGGAAGAAAGGAAGAAACTGGGAAACAAGGCAGATATAGTGACTTACTTAGAATCAAACAGCACAGCTTGCACTTTACTGTAATATAATATAGAATTTCAGCTGACTCATATAAGATTTCACTGCTTTGTTTCCTACTCGCCTTCTGAATGTATTATATAACCAGAGCTCTACCTTCCCCCTCTTCAATCACGTTATAATGCCTTAGAATGGTTCGTACTGCCTGTTATTAATAAGTATTATAAATAAATATATAAAAAAATTATAATCTTCACAAGTAAGTGACAGGAAATATAGCTGGTAAAAAACAAACATTTTTATGTTGCTAAAAAAAACCTCTTAGCAATCACGCGACTTTGATTTTTTTTTTTTTTTTAGCACACTCATTTTTACTGTCTGTAACTCCCCATAATTAATCAGGCTTATTTAGGCATGACAAGAGGTCAGTACGTCTAACTGCAATGTAAAGAATGTGGTATCCACAGGCACTGCCCACTGAGTGAAAGATACAATCCTTTGTAAGATTTAATGAACTATTACAAAGGAAGTGTTATCTTTTGGAGAAAGGGAGCGACATTCTCTCCCCCAATCCTGGAAATTAAAAGTTTTAAGTAAAACAGTTGAGAACAAATAACAGACTCTCAAAATCCAAGCAAAAATATGGATGTGCTAAAAATAATCCGATGACCTGATACGATGACATGGTATGAAATATAATACTACCCATATGCTAATTATAATTACTACTACATTGTAACCATTATCTATCTATCTATCTAACTATCTATCTATCTATCTATCTATCTATCTATCTATCTATCTATCTATCTATATATATATATATATATATATATGCATATGTGTTTGTTTATGAACAAAAAGTGGTCTTTAATGTAATATATTATGGTCTTTATGTTTTGTACCTTTTATATATATATATATATATATATATATATATATATATATATATAAATAATATCTTTTTTTGTGTATTTCTTTGTTTGTTTCCACAAAAAATAACAGAACAAAAATGCCATACACGCTATTATCATTTTGCACTAGAACTTGCTCTTTCAATATAATCAATATATTTTTCAAATTTGCTTTAAATATGGATGGTTTTCCTTTTTGTGAACAATAAAATAATGATGAAATGCTGCATGGCTGGTGTAATGATGTGATGCTATGGGGCTGGTACACTATTGTTTTAATTCTAGGTGCAGCCATGCTTCTGTATCAGTATGTAATTGCTAATACAGTACGTTCTGTTAGGCATTGCGGCACAAGTTACTGGCGTGCCATGTGAGATAAAAAGTAATCACATTCCTGAACTTTACTAGAATTAATTAACATCAAGTTAACAGGAAATGGGGTAAGGGATTTCCTTAAAACATGTTTTTTTTTTTTTTTATAATCTCTAACCCATCGCTCTTCCCAGAGCAGCACTGAGCTTATCTACTATGTGACTATTTTTTTAAGTCATGGGAACACTAAATAAGGAATTATATTAAATAGTTCTTCATTCATTTTAGTATTTGTTGAGGTGTATTCAATAAACAGTAAATTGTGATTAAATGAAAATAATACTAGTAGGATGATACTATTGGACACATAGCATCTACAGTTGTAGACAACCTCCAAAGCTGACACCACCAAAGAGACTGAGTGACAATGGTTGCACTAGAAAGCTGTTTGGGGACAAAGGTGGCACTTGAAAGCTATTTGGGGGCCAAGGATGACACTGTCAAGCTGTTTGATGAACAAGAATTGCACGGGTAACCTGTTTGGGGGACAGGTTAAACTGGTAAGCTGTTTGGGGACTATGATGGCACTGGAAAGCAGTTTTAGGCCATGAATAGCTCTGGAACACTGTTTGGGGACAAATACTGCACAGATTGCACTGGAAATCTGCCATCCTTTCTGGGAAAAGGATGGCGCTGGCAAGCTATTTAGTGGGCATGTTAAACTGGTAAGCTGTTTGAGGACCATGATGGCACTGGAAAGCAGTTTTAGGACATTAATGGCTCTGGAATGCTGTTTGGCGACAGATATTGCACTGGAAATCTGTTTGGGGACAGAGATGGCAATGAGAAGCTGTTTGAGGCAGAGATGGCACTTGCAAGCTGTTTGGGGACAAATATGGCACTGGCAAGCTGTTTGGGGACTTACATAGCAATGTCAAGCTATTCCACAATGATACAGATATCGTCACCCCATGACTGGCAGATTGCAGAGAATGAATGGGGACACATTCAGCATTAGTCTCCTTTTTAATGTTCCCTAATGCGGTGAGCCATTTCATTGCTGTACGTGTGTTTCATCTTTATACATGTATATGATACAACAGCTTAAACCAGCACTGCCACTTTACAGCTCTCCTTGACTCACAGTGAATATATTACATAACACTGCCTCGTATATTGTTTGCATAGACCCCTCCTCCTGTTCATCTGGACCCACAGCACTAGATTTAATTCGGGAACCCTGAAGTGGTATAGTTTTTTGGCAGCTCCTCTTCATAGTATCTAACCACCTTGTCCTGCAGGACTTAGTATCACTTTATTCGTTTTTATTACCATATTATTATTTTTGTATTGTTTTTTGATGTTAGGGTGTTTGCTTGATGGGATAATCCCACGGTCTCCATTTTCAGGATTCTAAATACATTTAAATTTTTGTATATTTTTTTACATTGCTCGTTAACTTTATGTTTCACGAGTGCCAATTTAAATAGACTTTCTTTTGGGATTGCTTCCTTTAAGCCACCCCTTAGCAGTGTGTCCCAGATAATGAATGATTAACTTGCAATTAAAAAAAGCAGGTTCCAGGCCCCCTAGATTGGCCAATACAATGATCCTTAAACACATCTCATGAGTTCCCATTGTCAGAGTACTTATAATGTTCCCAGGTTTCTCTGAACATGCTGGTTTGTTTAAAACAATGACTGCTCAAAATATCTGTGAAACAATCTAAAACATTAAGAAATCAAGTATAGGGTTAGACTGTGTCCCATCCACTGTAATCGATTGTGCCCTCCCAGTTAAACAGCTGTGCTGCTGTATTCTGACTTCTCCTTGCCAGTTTCCATTTTCTTGTCTGTTTCCAGCTATTGTTAAAATTCAGACTTCCTTCCTCTCTCCAGATCTCCCAAGCGCCCATTCCCTCTCCCCCACAAGAAACAATAACAATTCTTCTCAGCATTCAAACTATAAGTATTGTAATGTTCTGTAAAGCCCCTCTAGCCACCTTGGAGACCCACCTGGAAATGGCATCAGCAAAATACAGATGAATGAAAGACACTGTATAACAATATACCTGCACTAAGTAGCTTGACAATAGAGGCTAGCCCTCATCTTTTCCTTCCCCTTTTGCATGAATTGTCTATATATGTCTGGGAAAAGCAGGGAGGTGGTGGGCTAGTCAGTGCTTGATACTTTCTTCACAACTTTTACTACTTTCTCTATTTTTTTTATTATTATTTCTCTGACTACAATTTTGGACCTAAATATTGAGAATTAACCAAGCATTCCAACACTCTCCTACTAGATCTCTGTACACTTAACATAATTTTGGGTGCTCAATAACATTTTCTATGATGCAACAAAGTAGTTATAATATAACAGTTGTAACAGCTCTATCAAAGTACACAAAAAAAAAAAAACAGTCATTCCAACCACTTGTTGTCCATTCCCCACCTATTGTATCTACTCCTAGCCCTACAGACATTGAGTCTGGCAAGAGCCAGATTTTACGTTTTGGGAGAAGGGCCCTCTTTTCCATATACAGGAAAAGGTATTTTGACTTTTCCCTTGACTCCGCCCACTCCGACTTTCCTTCCCACTTTCAGACTGGCATCACCTATTTATGACCTTCCCCTGCCACATACCTGTGGGGCTCTCCATCAATAGGAAAGAGGACAGGTCAGACCAACTGATTCACCAATGTGGCAACACCTCTCTTTGTTGTAACTAGTAAAAGTGTCAGTGGTACAACCGTTGGTCATAAGTACAGCTTAGTTGGAGATAGCAATCATTTTTAGATATATCAAAGGAGCAGTTTGTTGATTAAACACCCAATATCACATTGGACGGTTGAGAGCTGTTGGAACTCATGATTTTATCCTTTCGGCAATTCATTATTACGTGATCAATCGTTAACATACAAAGCCCTCCAATGTTCGGCCCCTATCTACATTGCCTCTCTTATTAACTAATACTACTGCGCAACGTGACATTCATCAAGTGGACTATTTGCTGCCCAATTTTCTGAATACTTTCATTAGTTCTTAGCCTTATCTTTTATCTAGTGCCCCAACACCAACATTGCACACCAAGACATGCCCCGGCACACACATTGCACACCCAGGACATACCCAAGTATCCACATTGCACACCCAGGACATACTCCAGAATCCACACTGCACACCCAGGACATACCCCAGA
This sequence comes from Pelodytes ibericus, assembly GCA_036172795.1. NCBI lineage: Eukaryota > Metazoa > Chordata > Amphibia > Anura > Pelodytidae > Pelodytes > Pelodytes ibericus. The sequence goes on along the minus strand of CM069858.1, from coordinate 24,142,068 downwards.
ATCCACATTGCACATCAAGACTTGCCCCGGCACCCACAGTGCACACCCAGGACATACCCCAGCATCCACATTGCACACCCAGGACATACCCTAGAATCCACATTGTTCAGAACACGTGGGAAGCATGAGAGGCAGCATGGTAGGATGTCTGTGCGCCTGGGCAGTGCAGCCTACTCACTCGCAGAAGGGCAATCTTTTATTCTCCCCAGCCAGCACTCCTGCCAGGCCCCTCCGCGAAAGGTCAGAGTGGCACACTTACAGTGATTTTTGCCAGAAGGTCAAAACTCAGGGCCTCTTCAAAAACTCACCTTTAAGGAAACTTACTATTCAAACAATTAGAAAACCCATTAATTAACCTCTGGCCAAACTCATCTAGCTCCCACTGTCCCCAAATACTGTTAGTACCAACTTTTCTTTTGACCTTTACCTGTACCCCACTCCATCCAGGTTGTAAGCTTGTCTCATGTATCTGTCTGTCTCTGTTCGTCTAACGTAGTATGCAGTTCCATTTTATGCTCTGTACCAAGAGCTAAGTACATGGCTGGTGGTATATAAATAAATGTTAATGGAATGTAATCATTCAGTGTTGCGTACCCACAAATAACAAGTTAAACAGCTAAAACACACACAGTGATTTGGCTATACACTAAACACTAAACTGTAGTGCTGGGGTGTGGAACCTTTAGTCCTCCAGATGTTGCAGGACTACATTTCCCATACTCCTGCGCCAGCCTGTTAGATGAAAGTGCATTGTGGGAGATGTAGTTCATCATCAGTTGGAGTGCCGCAGGTTCCCCTCCTCTGTTGTAGTGAAATAACAATCAGATATTAATATCTGGAAAAATTGTCCAACTTATCCATTCTATTTACTTGGCTATTTTAGCCTGATTTTCACATTTCTCTTGTCAATTTAACACAATTCACGGTTTACTGAACGGACCCCACACAGAACATTTGCTTTGGATCTTGCCTATCATATGAAAACACTGGCATAAAATCCATATTTCTCTACACGTGTACTGTTACCTTTCATGCTTGATATATAATGGTCTGTAAATAGGGTTGCCACCTTTTCCTCAAAAAAATACCGGCCTTGCTACTGTCTCCATAGACTTAACATTGGCCTGATGCCAATTTTGTACCGGCCTGCCGGTAAAATACCGGCCAGGTGACAACCCTATCGGTTAACTAAAAAGTGAACATAATAGACGAGCTGAAAAACATCTTCAAATTGTCTTTCTTACTAACTCCGCTATTAACGGATCATTTTCACAGTGCCATATCCCTCAACATTCTTACATACTGTTGTTTCCAACTAAGGGTTGTGTGCTTAGAAGGGGGTGTGTTGGCACTACTACAAGTGCGCCTTAGTGTATACTGTATGCCAGTCCATCATACATGCACAGATGCAATGACATAGGCATGATGGTTGTATAATCGGGCTGTGGGCTTGGCAGGGGGTGTGTCGGCACTACTGCACAGGTGCAAATAAACTTACACTCAACCTGCCAGCTTAAAATCGCAACTGTCCTTCATAAGGAGAGACACTTGGAGCAATGCAGTTCACTAGCAGTTAACCGTGATTCAGGTGTTAGTGAATAGAGCACAGAGAGTATTCCCCCCCCCCCCCCCTTCTCATATTAATATCACTTTTAATTTTTAAATTACATTTTTCTCCTGGGATCTATTCCTTTAAAATAGAGAGGCTATGTATTTTTTTTTTTATATTTTTCTGACTTGTTTTCTTGAGATAAAAAGTTGGTTATCTTGAGATAACAAGTTGGTTATCTTGAGATAACTAGTCAGAAAAAGATTTTAAAAATTGTGTGTTTTTTTGTCTGTTTATATAATGGACATTAGAATGTTACTTTTAAAAATATTAATTATTAGATGCTGTACAGAACAGATATTCTCTGTTATGTTCATATTATAGTCTAGATAAATCTTGTTTGGAAGAAAGGCATTAGAGTCAGTAGTACTTAGAAGAATAGTTCTTATGTTGACTACACAGCATAAAATGCATAACATAAAATAAAAGCTTTTTTTTTTTTGTAGATTTCTTTCTTCTCTCCCACTCTCAACTGAGCTTTGAAAGTCACTCCTACTAAAGAACAAAGATCTTTTTATTCTCTTCTCTCGGTAAATTTTTGTTTTATGACCTGTGCCTAGGAATATATACATGTTAACACTTGCTCACTAAAAGTACAGTGCCATGTTATTGGTTTTGATGTATATGTTTTGGATTTAGTTTCCCATGAAAATGCATTCATATAAAACTAAACCTCAAGGATAAACTAATCCTATGTGAATTTTTTTGGGGGGATTTGTCATAATTGCACATATTTTATCCTACCTACAAGGTGCTAGATCATTCACATTATAGTGCAGCTGGGTTACTTCCAATATAGGTCATTCCCCCAGAGTACTGTTTTGAAGCTGTCAGGTACTGTCACAAGTATTTTACATCAATACAGATGTTTGAAACTGAACCATACCTCCTAACATTTCAAATGGCCAAAGAGGGCAGTGTTTATTTTTCTGGGTAAGGCAACATTATCAGTGACTTTATGGCCAATGGGTAACTATTTATGTAATTTTAAAAGTCATTCAGAATAAGAATAAAGTATTTTATTTACATAACTTTATATAAAAACACATTTATTGCAGTTTAGATTCCCTGTATTATGAGTTTTATTGCTGTGGAGTTCCGTGATACACTCATACAAAACAAAAATTCTGAGGTCTTAGAAAAGAGTTACAGTAGTGAAGGAAAGAGGGACAGAGGCATTTGGATGCAAAATAGGGACTGTGCCTCCTGAATAGGGTCACTTGGGAAGTATGCTGAACTGTTTATTTACCGTTACATCAATTATACTGAAATACAAATGAATTAAGGAAATAGGAACATGTTTTGATCTTACTGGAAATACACATTTTTTTTAATATACCTCTTAAGTTCCTTTGGAAGAACAAATACTATTTTGGACCCAAATCCCACTGTCTCTGGAATAAGTGCTTTATTGCAATCCTCAGTAATAAATCAATCAATAATGCAGTATGTATAAATAATAGTAAATATGTTTATATATTAGTTACTGTAATAAAATCCTGAATCGATATTAACCTACTCCAGTCATATGTACCATGGGGAGGTTGTGACCCATGTTTAGCTCCACCCAACCCAGTCACACCTACACTTGGAATGGTTCCATCCATTTTGGTTGGACTCTTCCTACCCTAGACCACCACTTTCCTGCCTTGAGATTAGAATAAAGGGGGGAAATCTCAAAGCCCCTATGTGACCAATGTTCCCACGTGTGAGGCCAATTATATTTTTATTCACAAATTCGCACTGATCATTGACTAGGTTTTCCAAACCCACCCTGAGACTTCACAAAAACAAACAAACAAAAATTATAAGTAACAAAATTTAAAACAGTAGTATGAACGGATAAAAAAAAAACTGAACAATTATACTGATCTTTTATAATAAGACTATTCTAGCTTTAATTTCTACATTTACTTTTAAACACAGCCTTACATATTATAATATATTTTTTAGTTAAATAAATACAATTTGAGTAACTGGAAGGGAATAAAACAGTGGAATGTTTGCATGTGATCTGGATATACAATGAATGCATAATGTTGGGTATTTTCACTAAAAAGTGAACTGCCAAAATCAGTCACTCATGGTTGAGCTGGAAATATATTCAAGATTTAAAATATTCAAGTTACTTCCAACTCAGCTAGTAATGCCTGATTTTTGCAGTTCACTTGTCAGTTCAACATGGTAAACACTTGAGTGAATTGACCCCTATATGCATCCTTACTAATCCAAGCACATGAACCAACCACTGCATATTTCTGCTTCTCTGGTCAAAATAAATAAATATACAATACAAACAACTGTGCTTTGTGAAGAGAAGAGGAAGGAAATTCATGCATAATCTTTTGAGAATGTATACTTCTAACATATACAAAATGGATGTTCATTCATCATCTTCAAAGTAAATACTTTTATTAGTCCCCCGTTCCCGGTCTTATATCTAGGATAGCCTTGTGCCTATACCACGTATGCTTAAAATCCTTGACTGTGTTTACCTCTACCACTTCTGCTGGCAGGCTATTCCATACATCCACTACCCTCTCAGTAAAGTAATACTTCCTGATATTACTTTTAAATCGTTGCCCCTCTAATTTAAGACTTTGTCCTCTAGTTGTGGTAGTTTTTCTTCTATTAAATATACTCTCTCCCTTTACTGTGTTGATTCCCTTTATGTATTTAAATGTTTCTATCATATCCCCCCCTGTTACGTCTTTATGTGGGTTGAGGTTTTCATGAGAGCTTACTAACCTGCCGTAAAGCTGTGTTTATACCTTTCAAACCTTTGATTTGATGTTCCTGTTTACTGTTGCGACTAATTAATTTCATTATTGCATTTTTTAAAAATGTAATGTTTCAAATGCATTAACCGGTTAACAGGCCTGAGTGTCCCTTTCAATGGACTGTATCACTTAAACATTGTATTTACTGTGAATGTAAAGCATCCAAAATTATTGAAAAGTGATGTATACACTGTATTAGCAAAACTGCAAGCGAATGCCTAAATTAGGAGAAAAATGTGTTTTAAATGTGTCTGTGGAGTCTCCTGCTTATGACATCACTTGGGTTGCCACCTTTTTTTCAGAACAATTGCTCCTGTCTCCATAGACTTAACATTGGCCCGATGCCAGTTTTTTTAACGGCCTACCGGTAAAAAAACGGCCAGGTGGCAACCCTAGACATCGCCTATGGCACGGTATGCAAATTACACATATCCCGTTTAAAGCAGTTCATTTGCATACCGTACCACAGGTGATGTCATAAGAAGGAGACTCCACAGACACATTTAAAACACATTTTTCTCCTAATTTAGGCATTCGCTTGAAGTTTGGCTAATACAATATATAGCTCATTTTCAATCATTTAAAAACAAACAAAAAAAAAAAACAATCTCCAGGTGATGCAGTCCCTTTAAGTATATATTATAACAATGTAGCTATTTAATTTTAAAATGAACATGCATGAAGATTAATATTTGACCTACCAGCTCATACAAGTGCAAAATTATTGGACCTAAAAGGCCCTTGATGCTCCAATGCACTTTCATGTGCAAACAGAGCATCTATTTACTTCTTATGAGTGCAGGAAATTCCAGTTAATACCACAACTTCCCTGAATGTTGACTGATTATTGACAGATCCTAATTTGACTGTCCTCCGCGTCTTTGCTACAAGCAAAAGGTGTCAGGGGCAGTAAGTCTAAATTCAAGTTTTTTTTTAAAGATAAATCCTATTTTAAAATTACTTCAAGCGTTCATAGGATCAGAAATCAAGCAAGAATAAAAGAAAATATGGAAAAAAAAAAAAAGTACTCTAATAAAACCTTGTATGACGTTAAAATACACAAAAAATGCTATATATTTAGTAAAACAGGCCTAAAGCTTGTTAGTAAAAGTTATGTAACAGGGTAGCATAGTTGCCAACTTTCCCGTTTTTGCCGGGACAGTGCTGGCAAGTTGGAGATTGTCCCGGGGAATTCACATTCACAGGATTCTTAATGATTCTGTGATAAAGCTTGAAATCATTTAAATAATACCTACTAAAAAAAAATGTGTTTTTTGATAACATGCACTAATCATTTGTAAGCATGCCTTCAGGTAGTCGCCAATGTTTTTTCAAATAAGTCAAAAGGCTTTTCAGCATCACTTGCCACAGTCAAGGTTGATACTTAATCTACCTTCTACACTGTTGATAACCTACTCTAATTCTATGTGGCTGGCAGGCAATTGTTGAGTCTCTGTAATGTTGGGCAAACCTTTAGTGAAGTGCAAACTAGTATTACACAAAGGGGATGTTAGTGAAGGAAATTACACCACATGCTACTGAAAATATGTAAAACAGGAACATCAAAAATATATTGCTTTCTGATTTCTGCATCATTTCTGGATTAGTGTGGCCCAACTTACCAAAAAAAACCTAGGTACATAGAATTTATATACAGGCAATTATTGAAAAAGGCAGTCATCTGTGCTGTTCAACATGGTGAACCCCCCCGGATTTGGTTAGTGGAAGCAGGGGCGCATCGTGCCCCTGAGTGACAGGCGTGCTGCCAGCCCGGAGCACGCCTGTCACTCAGAGGCACGACGTCTCTCGTGTATTTTCGGGGGGTTTGTGTGCTGAGAACAGCCAGCACACAAACCCCCGGAAATACACGAGAGACGTCGTCGTTACATCTGAAAGACGACACTGCGACGAATTCGCAACAGAGTCACTCATTCGTAGCAGCGTCGTCTTTCGGATGTATTTCTGGGGTTTGTGTGCTCTCTGCTCAGAGCACAGTAAGCGCGGGTGCGAATTGAGATGGGAATTCCAAACTTTAGGCCAAAGTACCCAAGTTGGAAAAATTGTCCAATGCAGCTGATTTGGAGAATGTTTCTAATTCGGTGTGATGAATAGGTACTGGATGGAGGTCAATATGCAGATGACACTAACCTGTCTAGGACTGTGAGGAAACCACGCTATAGAAGGCAAGTAAGAAACCACAATAGGAATCCAGACAGCAAATATAGTCCAGGCTTGTGTGGGTTACAGACAGGAGCACAGCAATATTTGTAATCCAGACTTCGGAGGGTTAAGGATATGATAGCCAAGGTCGAGGGAGCCAGACAGACTGCAAAACGATAAGGTAATCCGGGATCAATAGGTATCAGAATAACAGCAAAACGAAGAGACGGTCCAGGGTCAGGGGCACAGGCAGGCAGAAGAGTAGTTGAGGAATCCAAGGTCAGCAACAGAATAAATATATTAGATAAACGCCAGGGAACCGGGATAAACACGAGAATCACCAAGCAAGGAGTGTTTGGTGATTCTGCCTTTTAAATTCTCCCGCGTCTCGCGGGTACGCGACGGGCGTGACGTCATCGGACACGCGCCTAGTGTGGAGACGGAGATTACTGGAGTCCGGGAACGCGCTTGCAAGCGCATGCGATGGTTGGACAGGTAGGCAGGCATACACAGGAGAACTACTGCGGGGTAGTTCCTGACACTCGGCTACTTTGGCCTAAAGTTTGAAATAGGCTCAATTCCCTGAAATGTTCTCGTTATTGAGGAGACCCGACAATTTCTTTATTATTTTATATGTCGTCCTAGAAACCTTTGGAATTAGGCGGGAAAAGCTTTGGGCTACTCTAGTGTCTAGTGTAATTAATATTGCCTCTGCTACCTACTTTTCTTCCCCGTCATAAACCTCAGTGCTGTACAACGTGGTAAATAAAACATACAAATAACACACAAGGTAAAAAATACGATTTCCGCAAACAAGGAAGGAGCATGAAAGTGGTATTATACAAGATGTGTAATAGGTTGAGGTGGTCAGCCACTCTTGAATATTCAGAGGGAATATTTAGTGCTAGGTGCCCAAACAGTTTCCAACAATCAGCATTGTTTAAATAAAATGACTTGTTGTGCCTCTAATGAATTTCTCTGATGAAGGGAGTTTATAGGGATTTATATGGATCTGGCAAGACAGTCTATGGGAATTCCATAAAACAAATCCTGAGATTGAGGGGGAGAAGTGGAGAGACTTGCTCAAGGCTTCTCCAATTATATTCAGTAATACAACACACTATACCAGCTCACACCCCACTAGCAAAAAAATATGAAAACAAAATATTTAAAAAAAGGTAGCAGAGCCTTTCCATCGGCCCTTCCGAGAAACTCCTGGCATTGACCCTTTCCTGCCTACGTACACATCGAAAAAATATGAAACATTGAGTGGCCTAACATGCCAACTGTAGCATCTGTTCAACACACAGGGTTGCAAGTTTGATTCATGGTGAGGTCAACTGAGCAATTCATCCTGTCAAGGTAAGTACAATGAGTATCATTAAGGAAGGTAATAGCAAAATCACTAATAGTAATACATGTAAGCTTGGCTAACATCATGATATAAGCGTGATCGCGAGGTTAATCCCAAGATCGCACGATACGCCCTGAATTACTGCAGAGGTTTATAGTGAGATCTCACTATACTTCTGCTTTACTGCGGAAGTTATACTGAGATCCGGGGCACAAAAAGCGCTATAACAATATTTAGCTGTATTAGTTGTATGTACTCGAAAAAACAAAGAATATCTTTAACCCTTTTGTGACCTTATGACATGTTAACTCATCATAAGAGCCGCAGCATTAGCGATGAGTTAATTTGACAAGTTAATTTGTCATGTAGTTAGCGCACCGCCAGCCAGTCTGAAACGGGTTCAGGACTCTGCCTCGCACCCGAGGCAAGGTTCCTGGCTCCGATCAACGGGTTTCCGGCCATGTGATCGCGGTAACTAGTAACATTGTACTGGTCAGAGTTTTTTTCTATTTTTTTTTTGGGGGGGGGGTTGGGGAACCTATATTTTTATTTGTTATTAGTTAGTTAGTTTGTTGGGATAAGTAGGTTAGTGTTGTACTAGTTATGTAGATTATTATTATTGGAAAAATAATGGGGGGAAATATTTTTTTTTGCCAAAAGTTTCCCCTTTTATATGTATTATTTAATACTAAATTGTAGATTATTTTTATGTATAGGGTATCAAACAAAAGCTCTAACTGTCCTTTAAAAAGCAACATATAACTTGTATGGGTGCGTTAAATGACAGAGAGGAAAATTCGGTTTCAACAACCACATATCAAAAATATAATAAAAATTGCTCTGGTCAATGGCCCAGAAAATCCCTGGTCCTTAAGAGGTTAAATACTTTGTTGTTAATATTATTATTATCATGCATTTCCACAGCTACCATTTTATCTTATCGTTAAAAAGGGAATCACTGAGACATTTTACGAGGAAAAAAAACTTTTTTGAGTATAAAATGCAACTTACATATGTGTAAAAAAGGGTACCAAACCCATCACTGATGGTAGCAGATGTATTGCACAGCATTACCTTCATGGGGAGTGAAATATAACTTATTTAAATGACCTTTTACCACAAATTGTGTAATCTTCAAGGAGGGGTTAGGGTTTTGGTTTAGGGTTAACCCTTATGGAGAGATGCCAAGAAACCGGTTAGTATTGACCTTGAATGTCTTTATACAAAGCATCATATCAGCTTTTACATGTCTCTTTTTTCTTTAATGATTAAAAGCATTCATTCTTTTCAACTAACTCTTAGCAGCTTTTTAAACAGAATCATTTGTGACAACTGAATATACGCCTACTAATATAGCAGAGGAGTCCAATGTGTGGCCTAATGGGGCCAGTCTGATAGCAAGTTTTCAAAGAAGCAAAGGGTTAAAAAAGGTGCAATGTTCCTTTAATATGCTACTTAACCCATTGCTCTCTGAAAGAAGAAAAGGGGCAATATGCATTGTTTATTCTACGAAACTGGCAGCAAAATGTGTTGTGTCTTTTTCCACAAACACAACATGTGGACAGTAGTTGAATCTATCTTTTCATCAGACAGCTATAGATAGGGTTGCCACCTGCCCTGTAATTTACAGGCAGCCATGTAAAAAATTGACATCAGGCCAATGTTAAGTCTATGGGGACAGTACCAAGGCCGGTATTTATTTTTTTTTAAGAAAAGGTGGCAACCCTATCTATAGATATTAAATTAATTTAATGATGCCTGTGATTAAGCGCCAGTTAAGGGCGCGAAACGCGTAAGGCGCTCATTGTCACCTGATTAGGGTGGTCCTCTCCATGTTGGTGTGTTTGCCTGGACTTAATAAAGAAGGATTTTACACATCAGGTCATTTTCTGGAGTTTATTGACACTGGGATCCAAGCTCTTTTTTCTGTATTTGATTCATTGTTTCCTGCGGAGGAGTACTGTGAGTTCCTGCAGCCACCATTAACACTCAGTTCTGGTTGAGCGTGATTTTTTTGGAGCTGAGGGAGCCTCATATCTTTTTTTATTATTATTAAATTAATGTATGCTTAATTTAAATAGTTGAACCAAGTGTAGACACTTTAAACAGAAATCCCTTTCTAAATGAATACAAATAATTAAGCCCTCTTTGCTCCCTATAGCGCTATCAAGGGGCGGACATGTTGTTTAGAATCTTAAATCAGATCTGTCACCTGTTCCTTCATATGACCTAAAATTCTAAACAATATGTCCACACCCTAAAAGAGCTACAAAGAACAAAAAGGTTCAATACAATACATTATTTGTATTTGTTTATTAAATCATTTTTATTTAATATTTGAATATAGTAATCCTTTAAATGAATAATCTGAGTTATGTCCCGACCAATGTAACATAGAGGTTCCAGTCGTATTGTAGAAACATAGAAACATAGAAACATAGAATGTGTCGTCAGATAAGAACCATTCGGTCCATCTAGTCTGCCCAATTTTTTTTTGAGTACTTTTATTAGTCCCCCGTTAGCGGTCTTATAGCTAGGATAGCCTTGTGTCTATCCCACGCATGCTTAAAATCCTTGACTGTGTTTACCTCTACCACTTCTGCTGGCAGGCTATTCCATTGTACTTCAGGTATAAGTCATTTCAAATGATATAGCACCCTGGCTCTCTCAGAGTGTGTTTACTAGTAGTGGTTCAAAATGTGTTACTTGGAATAGATAAACACTTCTTCTTTAGAGTGCTAATTGCATAAAAGGGGAAACGAGACACATGACACAAATATTAGAAAAAAATACAAAAGTGTTGAATGCAAAATACCACTGAAAATATAACAAATATATATGATTAATCTGTCTGAAGAGAAAGGTTTCTTTTTTTATTTGTTTAATGAAATAAAACATAAAAGGATGCTAGTGGTTAAAATTTACCAAAATGATGATTCTGATGGGTGTATAATGTAGTCACTAAAATTCGAGAATAGCGTGAAGAGGTCGACTTTAAAAACACAGGTTCAAATCTTCCCTGTTGAACGTAATGGGAGGTGAAATGATCAAAGCTATTTTGAGTTTGGCACCCGAGTTTGACTTAGTCTCAAAAATAGCTTCAATCATTTTGTCTCCCATTAGTTTCAATGGGGGAGATTCAAACCTAGGTTGTTTTTCTAAGTCATACATTCCTGAATTTTAGTGAATAAACCCATAACTCGACAAAACCAAGACGATCAGGAAATCGAAAATGGCTGACTTGTGGCTGTGTATGTGTGTACATGGCTGCCTGTGTCATTCTGCATGTTTGTGTGTTTGTGTGTATGTGCTGTTGTCTGGCTCAAAGATTTTTTTTGCTGACCAGGAAACAAAATTAAATTTGTCAAGCCCTGTTCTATGTATACAACTGATTGACATACTGAAAGTCTGCTGTGATGTGCTGAATACGTTTAATTATGTTTGTTTATACAGCCAATAAAACTGTGCTTGCAAAACTTTCACACGTATTTCGACACAGCTGCCAACAGTCCTGATTCGGTTGGACCAATCCTGGTTTTTGAGATCTTATCGCATCAAATTAGGAAATGTCCTGGGTAACTTCTGCATGTGTGTGTGTGTAGGACATCTATTTTTATGAGGAAAAAACTTTTTTTTTCTTTATGATAAAAGTGGGTGTGGGAGGAGATTGTCTTACTATAAATACAAGATGAAGATCTCACATATGCAGAATAAAACTAATGTCCTTAAAGTTTATCTAACATAGCATCCATTATGCTGGTGTGATGAACAACTATCCACTGTAAAAAAAAAGTCAGTAAAGCACATAAAGGACATATCTACCAATTCTAGACAAGTAGGCAGACCGGTATTCCCCAGAAATCCCCAGCATTAAAAGTACAAGGGACTCTGGGTATTGATGTGCAGATAATGTATGTAATACTTCTTTTTTTTTTTTTTTTTACTAATTATCTATTGCATACATGGACTCTTTGAAGCTTATTAATGCTGTTCCTATCAACTTTTGTGAAATGTGTGCATAAAGTTGTATATTCCACGTATAAAGTGTATATTAAGGCATCTCCCATCACTTAGTGCTATATTGATGCAACCAATAGGTGATTAGATTGGTGCTCCATCCACATGCAGGCTATGTATACATTAAAAAAAATGTTCTTTAAAGGGATAATTCTAAATACTGTAATTTGACACACATTTCAGAGTACTACACATTGAAAAATGTGCCACTTTACTCCCCCCCCCCCCCTCCCAACCATGTATAGTTTAGAACAGTGTTTCTCAACTGTTGGGTCCTGACCCAAAAGTAGCTCATGAGCTGATGTGGAGTGGGTCCTGGATGTGGGAGGGCCTGGGGACTTTATTAATCAAATAAAGTATAAAGTAAGTTCCCACCCTAAAAATAAAAGGTTAATTAAGTTAATTATTTCCGTTAAAAAAAAGTTTAGTTGTCCTTTAGTAGGAGCCAAAGTAATTTTATCATACATCCAGGATGTACATCATACATCCAGGATTGTTTTTCTGTTGATGACTGATATCCAGTCTATATATTGGAAGAGTATTTGTTCACTGCACTGCAGCACTCCTCTACTCCTCTTCAGACCTCTGGAAATTATGATAGATAAGAACAACAAAACAAACTCCCCAGATCTCACATGCAGTCCCACTTTAAGATAGCAGCCCCGGGACACTGTAGAATGAACACTGCTGTCAGGGGTCCACAAATGTGTGGCAAATAAAGTATAAAGTAAGTTCCCACCCTAAAAATAAAAGGTTAATTAAGTTAATTATTTCCGTTAAAAAAAAGTTTAGTTGTCCTTTAGTAGGAGCCAAAGTAATTTTATCATACATCCAGGATGGTGAAAGGATTGCATGCAACGTTTAAATAAAGACTCTTATTTCCCTTGCCCGGAATCCATATTGTGAAAGCTGGAAACGGAAAGCTTTTGGCCTGTGCGCCTATGTATAAAGCAGACACCTGACAAATTTCGGGAATCTGTGCTGCTTCCGCCGGTTGCGCACTTATTGGTTCTGCCAGCACTCAAGGAATATACGCAGCCAATGTAAAAAAAATAAAAATCAGGCACTGTGTCGGGGGAATCTCCGCCAAGGTAGTTCTCCAACACTAAAAAGTGTCAGGATTATTAAAAAGGCACAATCGCCATTATACATAACAAACGCCAATTGCGTTTTTTTTTTTTGGGGGGGGGTTTACCTCTCCCGAGTTTTTATACATGGCCCCCTATGTGTAGCTTGGAAACCCTCACTGTAAATACTGCATGTTCTATAACTCTTTCCTTATTTGTATCATTTAAATGACAAATAAAAAAGCACTCTCTCTTTAGAGAACTTCAATGAATGTCTAGCATTCAAGGGGTTGTAGATAATATGGGAGGAGGGGATTTTTTGGGAGGATGTCGGGGACAGACAAAGATAGTAAAAAAAAAAAAAAATCAAAGAAGAAAAGGGAGGAAACATGACTCAGGAATGGAGGAGATAATTGTTTTTCTGTTGATGACTGATATCCAGTCTATATATTGGAAGAGTATGTGTTCACTGCACTGCAGCACTCCTCTACTCCTCTTCAGACCTCTGGAAATGATAATGTATAAGAACAACAAAACAAAATCCCCAGATCTCACATGCAGTCCCACTTTAAGATAGCAGCCCCGGGACACAGTAGAATGAACACTGCTGTCAGGGGTCCACAAATGTGTGGTAACGCTGGCACTCCCCCTTTCAAGACCATACCACCATCCAGCATTGCGGGGGCAAATCTTGGGACATATGATTCTGCTTGTGCACGAGCAGTGTGAAAATGCACACCAGGAAGACCAAGACACGTTAGATCTATCCTGAGTGCAGGGTATGGACCATGTCACAAATATACCGAAAAACACTGGGCGTTGCTTTAAAAAAGGGCATCAAAGAGCCACACATGTAAAGCTGTGCTCACATGATTAGTGCCGGTAACCTGTGTGGGTGCAGCATACCAACCATGTGTAGTTGTGCTGACAATCAGACGCTGATTAACCATGGTTCATTAGTCTGTGCATGCATGCAATGATTATATGAACACAGACTCTTTTTCTCCCCTGAGAGAATTGGGTTACCAGAGGAAAACGTACTGCCCCTTTAAAGCAGGATTGTTGCACTGATATAATCTTTAGCACAAAAATGCATTCATATTAAGGCAACAAAAGCACCATTAGGCATGAAGGGGTTGAATCAACATTAAAGGCAATCTTTCTATCAAACAGAAATTCTTTTTTCGGCCTACATTTGCCCTTTAAAAAAGGAAGTAAACCCAAAAAGTATTTTAATGAGCAGCCACTTCTGTGGCAGCAGATACAGACAGTCCAATGACTTTCAATCTCTGTCATTGGTCTATGCATGCTTTAAGTCCAAGCACACAGCAAATTGCTCAATTATCTCTCTTGCAGATAAAATTGGAATCACTTCGGAGCAGTGCTCCTTCTTAATCAGACATAAGTTTTTTTTCTGTCTAATTTACACAATACCAGTAAAATATGTACACAAAAAATATTGTCTTTGAATTGTATTCACCCAGATCCAAGTTAATCAAAGGACTATGACAACTGAAATATAAGATCTTTCACTTTAAGAATCTGTAATTAAGTATGAAAAAACATACATATAGAGGATAATACGGGACCATGATGTGAGCAGACATACAAAAGTTTTATAAATAATCCTTCTTCTGTCCCAAACTCTTCATATTGTTGTAGGCCAAGAGATGTTCACCCCTTATCCTTCCACCTCACTGAAGGACAAAATGAACTCGATGAAGAAAACTCTGTAGCATTTAGCGCATCAATCAAGAGTCACCATGTTCTGCTAACAAATTGTGTATCATCTTATTAATGTTGTCAAACTGGTATCCTTTGTAGGACCAGCCTTCAGTAGGTCACCAGCCTGGCCAAAGGAACAAACTATGTGGTCACCTAGGCCAGTGGCAGAAAAGACCACTCAAGTTTGTCCAGTGGAGCGGATCATTGTAAAGGTAGACCTCAAGACCTGGAGTGTAAAAGGTAGTGACAGCTAACCTTGCTCACTCCTACTCTTGTGGATTATGTTTCCAATGATGCTCTGCTAGATGTTGCAAATTCCATCTCCCATGATTCTTAGTCAGCCATATGCTGTTGGGGTATCGTGGAAATGTAGTCCACAACCAAAGAATGGTTAGAGTGTGATCGAGAGTGCAAGTTAGGAGAATACTGGCACTGTGGCAAATGATTTGGGGCAATAATGGCACTGTGGCAACTAATATGTGGAAACATTGTGGTAACTGATTTGGATGAATAATGTATCCATATCAGGTCATTTGAAATATGGAAAATCCCTGGGGACACTCCCTAATAAAAAGTGCTGCTCACGTGAAGCAACACAGTATTAAAGACATTCGTTCCTCCAAACTTCCTTGTTTACCTCAGGTCTGCTGGTCCCTGTTTAACAGTGGGCACCAGTGCATTGCAATAGCTGCACCCATGGTATTTTCACCTTTTTTGTGAGCAAAGCTTCTTAAAAGGAGTCTGAAAAGGAGAAGGGGGGGGGGGGTGGGGCACAAAAATGATCCCTGGTCACCAAAATATCAACCAAGATTATCTAGGACCCACCCATGTGAATTTCCTCTGTAAAACCCAGTCAGGGTGCTGCAATGTAGTGTCCTTTTTCTCAGAAATAATGCTAAACATCTCACATAAAGTGTTTCATCAGCTACTTCCTGCAGTGCTCAGCTTGACATAAAGCTCTGTAAAACTGAATGACCACTTGTAAACACAAGTATTTCACTAATATAGGACCATTTCCTGTCTCCCTTTCTACTTTCTAAATATAATCTTGAGGTAAAGATTTACAAAATGTTGTTTGCAAGAACTTTTTTTTTCTATAAGGGCAGTAACCGAAGTTTTTTTTTTTATACTGCAATCATTGTTTTATGAACAAACTGTAAAATAAAAATATTGGTGGATATACATACTACATACATCTGTCCTGTGCTGACTGTTAGAGCCTGTCTCTTGATCAGAGGGTGTTTGGCAAATGTCCCCACTCCTACCCATCACAAATTGGTTTTAATTAAGGGTCTATTAAAGAGAGAATTGCAGGGAATTGAGATGGGAATGTGAAACTTCAGGCCAATGAAGCCGAGAGGGAAACATTTTTTAATGCAGTTGAATGGGAGCATTTTTCCAACTCAACTACTTTGGCCCTAAATCTGAAATTGCCATCTAAATGCCATGCAATTCTCTCTTTATTGAGTAGACCTTTTAGTTCATTTATGTTACAAGGCAGAAACATGTTTTAGTTTTCTACTCCCTGTACAAAAACCACATGTTAAAAGATAATCATGGTCCCTTCAAACCAATGGTGAACTTGCTGACCTACGTAACACAGTCTGGGGTAACGCTTACATCTTTGTGTTAAAACAGACTCCCTTACAGTGATGGGTACCTTTTGGTACCCCAGGCTCTGTGGACTATATCTCCCAAGATGCTCAGACAGCTAGTTTATGCAATCCACATTGACTATCACTGTATTTAAGTTACTTAGAACCAATATGTTCATACTGTCTCCTCCCAAAATACAATTACTTTGCCAATGTGACTAGATATTATCAAACACAGAACAAAATTGTGCAATGATTTACAACAAAAGAAAACAACTTTATGCCTGTCTGTTAAAAATATGCTAATTTTAATATTTATTAAAAAACAATCTAAAGGGGGCACATGCCACATATAAAGTGCTCAAACACAGTTAGATTAACCCTTTAGTTTTCTATAAAGATCTGACCATAATATTTATAAAATTGTTAAAGATTAAAACAGGATAACAAGAGTTAACTGAATGGACACACTGTAACAAAAATGCATGTGGTTGAATCAGCTCAGTTTGTTGTATATTATTCAGTCATTCATCCATCACCCCCCACACATCCCTGGGGCAGACACAAAGCCCTAGTGTCTACAGCACACCCAGATCCCTTCAATACCCAGGCACTGACCTCAATCTGAGTGTCTTGCTCCGGGACACATGAGTCTCCTCCTCATTGTTTTCTGAATGGATTGCTTTCTACTGATTGCCTCTCTGTATAATATTATTATATTCTATGGAGAAACCGGTGTGCTCTGCTCGCCCCAGCTTTGTAAATCCAAATGGAGGATGAGTGTGTCCTGTCTTGTCTGTATCCAGCACGGACGTGATTGTCTCTTACTGATCTACGCTCATTGCTCTTCCACACAGGCTCCTAGGTTGCCCTCCGTCTCCAGTATCCAGATCCATTATCAGGCTGTGAGCAGCTCTCAAGCTCTCTCCTAATTAAAGGGGAAGCTGATGAGAGATAACTGGCCTCCGACAAAAATCATCTGACACAATCCTCTCCCCCTCCTCTTGGCTGGAGCACATCCTACTTTTCACAGTGGTGGTATGCAGCCCATGTAACATGCACTGGTTTAGCAACATGCCTTTGATGTACTAGTGTGCATGCTGTTTCTTTAACATGTATGTAAAATGGTATATGATATACACATGTATTTATTTCACTGATTATAATTTCATAAATCATAGTTTCAGAAACAATTAGGTATGAATTTAAAATGAATATATGTATCTTTCTCTTTGTTTATATGTATTTACGTATTTTATTTCTATATATATGTAAATACATTTTTATTGTTATTTTTTTTTAAGACATTAATGTATTAAACTTACTGATTTCCACCCATGCTTTATTAATTACACTCTTATTTTAATCCACTCATTTTATTACTAATTCTTTTTACAGGGATGATTACTACCAAAGGACATAAGTATAACTTTATAGACTGTTTTATGAAAGATTTTAGAATTAAATCAAACATGTTGACTAAAACAGTGCTGTGGAATATATTTAGAATTAGCAAAAAAATAAAAAAAACATTTACAATAACTGAATGTGTTTACAATCAATGTGTTCCTGTTTACAGATGATTAAATAATAATAACATGAATTTGTGGGGCAAATATTGAAAAAACTTGAAAATCCTTTTTTGGCTTAAGTTTTATTATATGATTTGTAAAGCATCATCGTACTCCACAGGGTGAATAAATGGCTTTGGTGTTGTTTAAAGAAATTCAAATTATCTGGGAATGAGCTGCTTGTAGGGTTGCCACCTTTTCTTCAAAAAAAATACCGTACTGGTACTGTCTCCATAGACTTAACACTGACCTGATGCAAATTTTTTACCAGCCTGCCGGTAAAATACCGGCCAGGTGGCAACCCTAGCTGCTTGGGCATACACAAGTGTTACAGCATGGCTTAGTTTTTAAGCAGGATATTTGGAGATATGACCCAGATTACTGCCTAGTGGCCATTGAACTGCTGGTGCCCCTATCATGGGTTTCTACAAGAAATATAATATTATATAAAAGAGAGATTTACAGGGGATTGAAAAAAAAATCTCAAACTTAAGGCCATAATATTACGTTTCTGGTAGAAACCCATGATAGGGACACTATCAGTCCACTGACCACTATCTAGGCCAAATCTACACATTTCTAAAGCCTGCTGACTTCCTATTTCAGACTGCAAGCTTCATTTTATGTCTGGGTGCTGTAGCAAATTCCAATTTTATCTAGTTCCAAATAATATGATGTACTCACAGCACAGAATAAAACATTATTTATTTAATGTGAAGCTGCATGGAATACATTATTTTTGATTCTGTGAATGTCATGTGAATATTTCATATTCACAAATTATGTAAATATATATATATATATCATGTATGTTAATTAGTTCTAGTACTTGTGGCGCTTAGCTTTGTGCAGCTCTATAATGGATGTGTTAAAACTGCTAAATAGTCTTTTTTTTATTATCTTTAATTAGTTTTTCTTACACATAAAAAAGTTTGCACATTTAGCAACATTTTTCATAAGAGTATACACAGTAAATCATCTTACAGTTAAATTTAGCTTAGTATATACTCAGGTACAAAAAAGTATGCTATTGTAAGATGGCCCTGCATTTAAAAAAAAACTTCACACCAACGAACAGAACATGGTCACTCCAAAGGTGAGAAGGGTAGACAGAGACGGAATTACTCTCAACTAGATTCAAATAATGTACACCCAGGGCCGGTGCAAGGATTTTTGCCGCCCTAGGCAAAATAAAAATTGCCGCCCCCCCCCCCCCCCCCACACACACACACATTATCATATTATTATTCCCCTCAATATTCCAGGATTATTCCCCACAATATGCCAGGATTTAGCCACCCAATATGCCAGGATTATTCCCCTCAATATCCCAGGATTATGCCCCTCAATATGCCAGGATTTAGCCACCCAATATGCCAGGATTATGCCCCTCAATATGCCAGGATTATGCCCCTCAATATCCCAGGATTTTGCCCCACAATATGCCAGGATTTAGCCACCCAATATGCCAGGATTTTCCCCCACAATATGCCAGGATTTAGCCACCGAATATTCCAGGATTATTCCCCTCAATATCCCAGGATTATGCCCCTCAATATGCCAGGATTATTCCCCTCAATATCCCAGGATTATGCCCCTCAATATCCCAGGATTATTCCCCTCAATATCCCAGGATTATTCCCCTCAATATCCCAGGATTATGCCCCTCAATATCCCAGGATTATGCCCCTCATTATCCCAGAATTATGCCCCTCAATATGCCAGGATTATGCCCCACAATATGCCAGGATTTAGCCACCCAATATGCCAGGATTTTCCCCCACAATATGCCAGGATTTTCCCCCACAATATGCTAGGACTTAGCCACCCAATATGCCAGGATTTTCCCCTCAATATCCCAGGATTATGCCCCACAATATGCCAGGATTTAGCCACCCAATATGCCAGGATTTCCCCCCACAATATGCCAGGACTAAGCCACCCAATATGCCAGGATTTTCCCCCACAATATGCCAGGACTTAGCCACCCAATATGCCAGGACTTTATCCTCCTCGTGTTTCGTACTCAAATCTGTATGATGTTTTAAAATATTTTATTCAGACATGTTTTTATTCATAAAAGAGAATAGTTCCTTGCCAGGTAAGAGGGGCTCCTCTCTTATTTTAGGGAATAACTTTCCCCTGCGTACTTAGATGTTTTAAAGTAGTAATACCTCTATTGTTCCCTACTTGTAGGCTCAGATCCTCTATAGATAATTCTTCTATCTCAATTTGGGATTTTATTTTCCAAATTACATCTATTAAGTCTTTTAAAAATTTGACCATGACCCCAGGAGATACTTTACTATTGGGTTCTCTATTTTGGCGTTCTGACAATCTTTGAGTTTTTTGGATACCAAAGAAGCAAACCTATGTCATTGATTATGCTAGCCTCCTTCTCCTCAATTAATATCTGTTTAATCTTATTTTGAGTCTTCATTCAATTATAATAATGTTCCCCTGGGGGATTTAGTTTATTAATATTTGCTTACTTATTTAATTGGATATACCATTCCTCTTCCCTTCTTTTCCTATCCTGATTAGCCAGATTAAAAAGCTATGCTTAGGTTACAGCTCTGAATGCCTACCAATTCATTGCAGCAGTAGTATATATAGGGTCAAACTGCTAAATAGTCTTAAGTGCACAAAATGTGTGTAATGTGTTTCATTGATCAAGACTATTGGGTGTCCAGAAAAAAAAACATGGAGCCCAAACTATCTCAGCCCCTAAAGCTATGTCCCACTGCCCCGCCATGCTCTACCTCTGTCCCGCTTAGAGCTCAGTTGGACAGCAGGATCCTGTTTGCAATCTCCAGTGTCCCAGACACCAGAGAATGCTTATTACGCATGTGCAGCATTGTTCACATGCGCAGTAACAATCCTGGCTTCTGATGCCAGGATCTAAAGTGGCTGACAGTGTTACCACACATGAGTGGTAGCACTGGCACCTCCCACCCAGACTCCACCCACTGAAGTATGTTTTTAAAAGGGTTTGAAGTGTACAGTATGAATCCAAATTTTGCACTCACACTTCCTCCAAACCTTCAAACATGTAGGGGAATCAAACTAGTCTTTGGCGATATATTGGAGCTTCTAGTTAGCTCCAAATGATGGAAATACAGCATGTATGTAACACAGTATAGTATTTAATAAAAAAGTGAATAAAATACCTTACACTTAGGTATCGGATATAGCAAAAACATAGACAAACACGAACAGTCAGCAGAATGTGTATCACTCCCACAAAAGTTGTCCGTTGATACGTTTCACCTCTATCGGAGGCTTCCTCAGAACCACCTAATTAAGCACCTTATCACCCCACTACACCACAATTTTTCTGTACCTAAGCCCCTAAAGTATTTGTACATTTTTATGTATTTTATGGTTATGTTTAGGATTGTCTGTGTGTCTGAACCCCCCACTCTGTGGTATGTCTGGCAAGGAGGAGCATGGGAAATGTAGCTCTGGTGTCTGCAGTCGACGCCTCTTCTTATCAGTGCGGTAAGAAATATTGGCTGCTCATTTACTGATCAGAGTTAATGACTTAATGCAGAGGGTCACATCTCTGTTTTATTTTATGCAATCTGATGAGTAAATGAACACATTGCTTCCAGTACAGACTAGTAGAGGAGCCAACATCAGTTTGACATGTCACAGAGTTCTGCAGTGCAGCAGCTATATATTCATTCCTGGACTCTTGAGAGTCAACTCAGATAGCGCCAGTTTCTCATTGTGATCCGAATACCTCTTTGATTTGGGCTACTCGGAAAGCACCTATTTTTGTGCCGAAATTTCGGGATTCGTACTCCTCGGCATGCGAAAATAGTCAAAGTCCTCCTGAAAAAAAATTCTGCCCATAAAGGAAATCAACACAGTAAAGGAAGAGAGTATATTTAAAAGAAGAAAAACTACCACAACTAGAGGACATAGTCTTAAATTAGAGGGGCAACGATTTAAAAGTAATATCAGGAAGTATTACTTTACTGAGAGGGTAGTGGATGTATGGAATAACCTTCCAGCAGAAGTGGTAGAGGTAAACACAGTCAAGGATTTTAAGCATACGTGGGATAGACACAAGGCTATCCTAGCTATAAGACCGGGAACAGGGGACTAATAAACATATTAAAAAAAAATTGAACTGAAGGTGGCCCTGCAAAATTGTATGGGAGTCATTTGGCTGGCTACTTTCCCTTGGCAATTTTTTTTTATTTACATCTTCCAGTTTCTAACTGGAGAATTGAAATGCCTGATGTTTGGCTGTTTTAGCCGGTTCTTGTCGGGGGAATTCATCCCATATTGACTAGGGTGAATCCACATAATTCGCAGGGCCAACTCCTCCAAACCAAATTTAGATATAAGATAGGGAACTAGAGGCTAATAAAAATATTTAGAAAATTGGGCAGACTAGATGGACCGAATGGTTCTTATCTGCCGACACATTCTATGTTTCTATGTCTATGTTTCTATATTGAGTAGGGCGAATCCATAGGAACGGAATATGGCCCAAAATCAACAAAAATTGCTGATTTTGTCTGAATTCAGCTATATCGGGTAGCCTAATTTCGGAAAATTCTAAAATTACCAGTTTTTTTCTTTTGCTACCCCTTTGAACAAACCGTCCTAGGCCTAGTTGGCCTACCCATTATACAAGCCTGACTAGGAAAATACACTTTTAATCCTGTGAATCATTCAATGGCTAAAATCATAATAATTTAGCAACCGTTTAGGAAATAATTATGACATTTTACACCTTCCTGTTAAATATCTGCTTTGTGACAATTATGTCATGTCAGAATCGAATATTAAAATATTTTATTTTCTTGTTAAAACAATTTGGCTAGAATTAATTTGCATGTGAGTTATAACTGCAACCTTTTTTGAAAAACTAAAATACCACCTCCTCTTGGAATTGTTTACAAATCAATTTTTACTGGCCCACTGATAAAATACTTCTGGGGTGGCAACCCTAAAAGAATACATATTTTAAAATGCAGCCCAAATCTTTGTCAAGTGCTTTTTTAATTATTTTTTTTATACCTTTTGTAAATATATCTCCACTTTGTAGCTCTGACCACAGAGGACATAAATCCTTGTTTAAGATCTGGTACTAATAGTGGGACAACAGGATGCTAGAACAGGAAGTAACAACCAGGACTTGTCATTTGAAATCTTGCACAGTTTGCACTGCTGCTTTTATGGGGTGCATGCGTTTAGTCAGGCCTAGGCAGCAAAAAAGCTAAATACACCACTGCTAATGAACATTTTTATGGTGCCACTGGTGCAGTCGTACTTGTCCCCAAACATGGCCTCATCGGAGACACATTGGGACTCGAATGTTAAGCTACCGAGGTAGCCACGATGTGGCTTCGAATATGTTAGCAATTTGGAATTCTTAAGGTTCTACTCAATAAGGAGAGAATTGCAAGGTATTGCAAGGTATTAAGATGGGAATTCCAAACTCACGGCCAAAGTATCAATTCCCTGTAATTCTCTTCTTATTCAGTAGACCCTTATATATGTCCAAATATCATCCTTGTTTTTTGTTTACAAATATCATAATCCTGGATCATAAATGCTATTAGAACATATATATAGACTGGTCCAAAGCACTTTAACACATTTGTTAGTGACATGGACTGTTTTAACATTTCTGTAGTATTTCTGTTTTGTCATTTATTTATTTCTCATTTAGTGTACCCACACAAACTATATATTGTTTTTATTGTCATAAGAAGGGCTTTCTTTTGATACCATTATTTCTATAATAGCATATAATTTTACATAAAAAAATAAAATATGGTTAAAAAAACTTTTTCTGACTTTTATTTTAAAAATTGTATACTAATCTACAAAAGAAACAAACAAACAAACAAAAAAAACACTGCTAAATAGTTTCTAATATTTGTCCTGAGTTCAGAAATAGCCCATGTTTCATGTTTTTGTGCTTTTTTCAAAATCCTTTTTTTTCTCAAAAATAATGATTGACGAATGACCCCCTGCATGTACATATTTTTCAAAACTAGACAACTCAGGGCATTTAACTTGGGATATTTTGACACTTTTCATGTAGCCATTTTACCAGCCAAAATTTGCATTAAAAAAAATGGTGATTTTTCCACATAGATTGCAATTCAGGTAAACATTTCCTGAAAATGTGAATAGGTACTGCCAAATAACACCTCAATATGTGTTCAGCAACATCTAAAAGCTAAAGGGCCACATTTGGGAGGTGCGCATTTCCAACTTGGAATTCTGACATGTAGTCAGCCTGCACCCATGTTCCATTTGGGACACTTTTGAAGCCGGTCAATGTATTTTACCCAATCAAACCATATATTTTGGAAAACTAGACATGCTAGGGTATTTCAAAGGGTGGTATTTCAAAGATTTCAATGCACTTATTCTACCACCAGCCTTTGTCAAAATGTTGGGAAGTCATTCTTATTTCAAACACATTGTAGTTCAGGCATGGATTTTCAGATTCTGGTATTTGCCACAGCCAGCAAACACCCCAATATGTGTTTAGCAACATCTCCTGAGTACAGGGATACCACCCATGGATATGTTTGTTGTTTTGTTTTGGGGCTAAATGGCAAAATTGACATGTGCATTTCCAACATGGAATTTTGACATGTAGTCACCCTGCGCCCATGCTCCATTTGGAACATTTTTGGAGCCGGTAAATGTATTCTACTTCATCAGACCATATATTTGTGGAAACTAAACATCCTAAGGTATTTCAAATGGTGGTATTTTAATACTTTACATGTACAAATTCTACCACCAGCCTCTGTCTAAATTTTGGTTAGTAATTTTTTTGAGTTTTGTTTCCACATACATTGTACTTCAGGTATGAATTCACACATTCTGGTATATGTCACTGCCAAACAACACACCAATATCTTTTTAGCAACATCTTCCGAGTACTAGATATTCAAGGTTACGATGGTCGGTGAAAACCGTCACCGGTTGATGAGCCCCCTCTAGAAGGTGACGTCATTCCTGGAGTGCCATTATGAATGCCAACAATGCTCAGTTGCTGATGCTGTAGTTTATCTCCGCTGGGCTAAGACATTTGGAGAAAAAAAATATAGGATGTATTTCGTCTTTTTATCCATGTCTCTGTGAGAAGACCGCTTCCATTGCGGTTTCTAAAGACTGGACCAGATATGGGACCCTGGGGAAGTGGCTGCAGTGGGTCCGGGACTCGACACCCAATAAAGAACCTGCTTACAGTCACACATTGTTCTGTTTCATTTATATATATATATATAATTTGAGTATCCCTTATCTGAACATCTATTATCCAAAATTACCCAAAATCCCCAAACATTTTTGGGAAGGGTCAGTTCAGATAAGGGATACTCACCTTCTTCCAGATCCATTGTGAAATGCTGTTGTACCACCCTGCAAGCGCTCATGGGAAATGTAGTTCCAGCAGTGGGAGGAAGGGACTATCGTGATGGAGCGGATCCTTTCAGCAGCACCTAGGAGCAGGTAATGGCGGCAGTTCTAGTCCAAAAAATGTTCTACATTACCTATATCCAATGGGCATGGCTCTTTCCGAAATTATATATTAACCGAAAGTATCCATTATCCAACATGCTGCTTGCCCCAAGCATTTTGGATAATGGATACTCAACCTGTATGTTAAGAGTGTGTCCTGGTTTTGGACAGGCCAAAATGTCATTAATACACTCACACTAATACACACAAACACACTCACTAGTAAACACAGCACACTCACTAGTACACACAAACACACTCTCACACAAACACTCTCACTAACACACACAAACACAGCTATTAATATACACACACTAAGTCATAAAAACACTCTCACACAAATGCACTCAGTAATACACAGAAATACTGATTAATACACTCACACTAATAGACACAAACAGACTCACTAACACACACAAACACACTCATTAATACACTCACACTAATACACACACACACACACACACAAACACACTCACTAACATACACAAACACACTCATTAATACACACACACTAACACACACACACAAACACGCTCATTAATACACACAAACACACTCACAAACACACAAACACACTGATTAATACACACTCACTAATACACACAAACACACTCACTAACACACACAAACACACTCACACAAATGCACTCACTAAAATACACAAACACACTTACTAATACTCAATATAGTCTCACATATGTGATTCACTAATACACTTAAGGGACAACTGTAGCAAAAAAATAACTTATGTTTAGCTGAAAGATTGTGTCAAGTGTAAAGTGTAAGTGGTTTATAATTATAATTTTTTAATAAAAAAATACAAATAAAGTTCCATATTGAGCCTTCTTTACTCCATATCGTTCTTTCAGGGGGCAGACATCTTGTTTAGAATCTTCGGTCAGATCTTCAAGAACCTTGGTTCAGATGAAGAAAGATCTGACCCATCTGACCAAAGAGTCTAAGCAAAATGTCTGCCTCCTGGTTGTGCGATATTGGGTAAAAATGTCTCAATTATATTGGGCAAAAATGTCTTTATTTGTATTCTTTCATTAAAGCAATTCTATATAAAATGCCTACACTTTAATTAAACACAACTTTAGTTTTTGCTACAGTTAACCCCTAAAAAGACTTGAGCATTCCTATTCGGACAAATTCGTTCTTTTACCTACCTTACCTAACCTGGTGCAATTCCATTCTTCTGAATGGAATTCACGAAACGAAAACAGTGCTTCAATGGCCGAAACTGGACAAAACTAAAATGTTGGCATTGCCCAAGTCTAATGAGAAGCAATGAGAACCTGCTAATGACACGATTTTCCGACCAGCTTCAGTTTAAAGATATCAAATAAAGTAAACCTTATTTATACTGTGAATGCAGAAAACACAAAACAATCAACACTTGTCAATCAATACATTGTGTTAGCAGATTCGAGGGGCACAAATTAAGAGTAAATATATTTTGTGTCTGTAGTAACTCCTGTGTACATAGTTACATAGTAGTTTAGGTTGAAAAAAGACATGCGTCCATCAAGTTCAACCCTTTTCCTATCCCATGTTTACCGCTGTTGATCCAAAAGAAGGCAAATAAAAACACCTTCAGCAATGGGAATTGAGACAGGAATTTCAAACTTGAGGCCAAAATAGATGAGGTGGAAAAATTTAGCCGAATTGGAGAGTTTTTCGGGTACCTTGGTCAAAAGTTTAAAACTCCCATCTGAATTTCCTCAAATTCTCTCTTTATTGAGTAGACCCTTACGTTTTAAACATGCTCAAATTAAACCATTGTTCAAAACATTCCTCAGTATTGAAAAAACTCTACTACTATTTACGATACATGACCCTTCCAGCTATAAGGAAACATAGAAAAAGCATAAAACCATAATAAAAAAAAATGGAATGAAAAGTTACAAGAGCAAGATGAATTACTATTTTGAAACACTGAGATCAGCCTCTGATTTGTTACTTCCTGAGTGGGAAATAATCTTAAATCACACTGACACCACAGAACAAACAGGCTTATCTAATTCATGAAAGAGAGAGATAATTCATAGCAGAAATAATAAATGACTGTTGTCACATGAATAGTTAAACAAACTATACTTGGTAGGGAAATTTAATTTTTTTACAATTAGCATTTTTTTCATGTTTTATATAAAAGTGAACTTTTGTTTTTTCCTTAATACCTCCCATATTTTGGAAATGAGCAAGCAACCCATATATTCAACTGGTACACGTGCATGTGAACCCCAGTGAAATGGAGTGGGAACTCCCTCACCTGGAGCACTCATGTTTAAACCTACAATTGCCACCAAATTTGCATTGGGCTTCATTAAATTTCTAGCGCCACCCTCTTTAATGCCGGCTTCTTTGAGAAAGAAAAAGAAACCCCCTTGATGTGACGCTGGACTATGTCCATCTGGTCCCAACCTGTGGTAGGCTTGTACAGTAGGCTTGTGGTAGTATTACAAGCAAATCTGCCAGAGGCTGAGTCCCCCATAGATGTGACAAGTGAGGTCCTGATAAAAAAAGAGGGCCAAACATTTTTTGGGATACTTTTCCCTAATCGTGCTCTTCAGTATTGAGAAGGCCTGTATAACATTTCCAAAGGATTTTGGAATCTTGCGATACCAGAGCTTCTCTTTATCCTTCTCCGTTTCCTTGCCCTCCATCTCATGTTGAGAGAGGTCCGCCATGTGATAGAGAGAGAGAAACAATGTCTAAAAATGTATGCTTCCAAATCTAGCCTTTTATCTAGTTTTAATTGTTGTCCTAGTGGGCCCGACCAGCACATTTATGCTGCTCCATGGGCCCATGTAAGTCTCTTTGGGGATTATCACTGCACCTGCCTCCTGTGTTGTATCTTGAGCAGCAACACCGGACAGTGCCAAATCCGGTTTGAGTACCACCCCCAAATTCCCTCAGTGGGTGTAATGTTAACTCACTAGGGGATCCTGGAAATACTGATTGCCATCTGGCCATAATCTGACTGTCCACCGACTGAACCCCTTGTGTAAACATAACCCCAATACTGAGCTCCCATTGTTCAAACAGTTCCTACACACTCAAAAACATACCCACTAACCCTGTACAGCTAACCCAAAATGACCATTAACACAATGTACAAGGGAATTCCCTGTATGCAAAGCAGATTCACCAGACGTAGTAGGTGGATGTCCTTGTGGGGGAGCACTGGTTGCAAAAATGTGGTAGCCTCTGAGCTGTGAGTTGCAGATGAGGTCTGTGGTATTGGGCAGCCCACAGAAAGAAGATGGCAGCATGCAGGATGTCAGCAGGGATGCCAGAAAGTTGTAATGTTGGGACAGTTTAAAGTACCCAGGGGATGATACAGGGGAGATAGAATGCCAGCACCACTCTCTCCTGAGGAGCCAGTGATTCATGTGCGCACTGCAGGCCCCACCCCTGCATAGGTAGACATACTTACAGCCCTTGTGGATGTGGCCTGCAAACTACTTACCATCTTGTAGCTGGAGGGCTGCTAGTTCCCCACCCCAAACTTGAGGCCAAAGTAGCAGAGTTGAAAAAATTCTCCCATTCAGGGCCTAAAGGTTCAAATTCCCATCTTATCTCCTGGCAATTCTCTCTTTATTGATATGTAATTTCTGCCAAGAACTGGCTCCCTGCCATTTATGCCACTATTAACTTTTATAGTAATTGAAAATGTCGTACACCAGAGATTTCATTTATTACTTTGATAAAAATTTACTGCAGAAAACTGTGGCGTCAGTGGTTTTATTCTTATTATTCTGGAGCTGTTAAAGATGCAGAATTTCTGTAAAAATAAATTGTTGTGACCATAAAATTAAAGCACTCAATCAATTTCATGTCATATATTTTTTTTTTCATAACTCTGACTGTTTAACACCTTTTGTGAATTTACAACTGCAATTATAGCGAAAACAATTAAACCACAATGAAATTAAAATTGCATACGGGTTTCCTTCAGCATTATTTAAAGTATTGAAGCCAAGATAAAGAAAGAGTTTCATTTTTTTTTAATAAATCCTAATTGCTCTTAAAAATAATTCAAAACAAATGTGAGTAACGTTTGGACATCTAAATGAAACACAAAATAATTGGCCTTTTAAAAATATTTAAAATAAACAAATTTAAATAAGCATCATTGGATTATATACCAAAGCTGCATTAAGTAGGAAAAGCTATTAATTATAAAAACTGTCTCGTGTTGTGTTATTGATCTTGAATGTTTTATTATTGTGCTAAAACTGTTTTGTAATGTTTTTAAAAGTTAGACACATTTTGCTTATCAATGAAATGATGACTCATTGTTCAAATATCAAGGCAGTCCTCAAAATTTTAATAATGCTGCTGTTTCACAAAAAAAATTTTTAAATTTCTTAAAGGCACTGTCTGGTGCCCAAAATGCATCTTTCAAATGTTATTACATATTAATGTGCTTTCAAAGTACTTTAAAATGCATGTTTTACATTTAAAATGAACAATATAAAAAACTTAATGAAAAATGGACAATTAGATGAATTTGTGAAAGTACAGCAGCTTGCAAGAAGCCTGGACTGCCCACACTACCTGAGTAAAAGGTTTTTTTTTTTTTTTGCTGCAGCAATGTAATTTGCCATCTCTCTAGTGATGTCATCAGACAATTTGTTGCACTGTTAAGAGCTCTTGCTGAGCTCCTACAAGAGAAATGTCAATTGGATTACACACAATGTATTCTATTCTCACAGGAAGTGACTAAATGAAACAACATTTTATATGCTCAGTGTCTATATAATCAGTGCTGGGCACCTGTAGTATACATGCAGAGTAATCACTGGGCTGAGTAAAATATTATTTATGTAGAATGCCTGCATCAAATCACACTGGAAAAAAGCCTGTGCACTATACAAGCAGTAATTTTCATCTGTGCACTATCCAAGCAGTCAATTTTTCAGACAGTATCTTTAAAGTGCCACAATACATAAAGGGATTGTTTGGTGCCCAAAATGCATCTTCCAAATGTTAATACATATTAATGTGCTTTCACAGTACTTCAAAATGCATGTTTTACGTTTTTCAAATTATATAAAAAAAACATACATTAGATGAATTTGTGAAAGTACGGCAGTTTGCAAGATGCCAGGACTTCCCACACTAGCTGAGTAAAAGCAGTAGACTTCAACATGCACCAAAGTGAGTTTGAGGACTATTCTGTCCCTTTAAGAATAATGTTAACAGAAAAAAAATGAAATCATTATACCTGTCACAGATAAGTGGTTTAATCCAAACTGTATATGCTGGTAAGTGGTCACCAGCAGTCTCTTGTGGGGAAGATCTGATACATACTACATACATACTAGGTTAGAAGAAACAGAGACAGACTAATACAGAGACAAACATACATTCTATTATGAGCTAAAAAAGATTAATGATGAGTACTGCAGCTTGTAAAGTAAAGAAAAAAAATATGTTTTTTTCTCAACGCTTTCTGTTCTAAATACTGCAAATAAATTGAAAAAGATTACTGCTTTTGCCAAAGCAACAGTCTTGACATCCTTATTGAATGTCATTGAGTTTCTAGGCCCCGATGGAATTGTTTTAATTATTAACTTAAGTGAGATCTGTAATTGGTTTTAATGTAAAAATATGTGCATGTAACATAATTTAGAAACATATACAGCATGTAGAAAATAAGCTAGATACAACTACCTCTTTAAGGGTTAAACATTACCAGATATGGTCATAATTATGAAATACATAATATGTTGAAGTTTTTTTTTTTTTTAAATATTCCTTTAATACAGCATGTTTACACAGTATACATTAACTAACCTCCCACTGTCAGTCCACCCATCTGACTATACTTTCCATAGTCTGACATTAGAAGTGAGTTCACCACAAACGTAGGAAGGTCATGTAAGGTTTGGCATCTTTGAAGTTTGTGTTATTTCAGTGATTAATGGGAATTCCTGGAGAAGAGATATGCAGTCATCGTATCCCTTCTGTGTTTTTTTTCTAAATCATGCAAAGCACTATAGTGTGAGAATCCCTAGAAACAGCCCTTTATTCTTCTCAAATTTTATTTCTTTTTTAAGTCAGTCCGTCTTTAATGCTAATGGTGGCCTGGGCAAACCTCTGCTCAAGGGGCCTCTCGGCAAGTTCCCAAGATAGTCCTTTGGCAGAGCAGAATGGGACTGTTCTTCAGAGCGGCTGTGAACTGTATTAAAAAAACCCCCAAAACATCCATAGGGTTAATGAGAAGTTAAGTCTGGTGGGCCGCATCTTGCTGTTAAATGTGTGCATTTGTCCCGCGGGCCGCATGTTGGGTGTCCATGCCCTAGATACATAGATACATACAGTTCATAGAAGAAGGCCATTATTTTTCACTTGACCAGTTGTAAAGAAACCCTACATCACAAAAACCTGCATTTAGGTCAGTTTTCTTAATTGTTACCAGCATACCTGAGAACCTAGTGGTCCAAGGTTATCCATCCATGAAAAATAAATATGGAAAAGAAGATAAGTCGCAGGAAGTAGGCAAACCGGCTATCAGAAGGGATGCTTACAAGTTAGGCACCCTGTTAGAGGTTCACCCCCTTTTGGGTTTCTCAAGAGATCACAAATAAACCATGTATGTTTAGTGATTTCAATGACATGTTCACACAGGCTCAGTAAAAAATAAATTTCTTTCCACTTTGTCCTAGACAGCTGCTCGTACAGAAGACAGGTAGGCTTGAACTCACCTCATGAACTTCAACAGTGCTTGTCATTGGCCCCTTTGGTGGGCAGCACAAGTGCTTATTATTAGAGATTCTTCACCAGGTGCCCATGAGGGCTTGTGTACTGTATTGAATTCAGAAATAGTGGAAATAAGTGACACGTGCTGTTGGTGAAAAAGTGCAGCTTAAACACGTTAAACAAACGTGAGTGGGTGAAAAAAAGTGTAACACATAAGAATAATTTAAATTGATACTTATCTATACCATATACATACGGGAGGGACTCAACAAATGATTACATAAAGAAAAGGAAAAAAATGCATATGTGTGAAAAATGTGTATAAATTTTAAAAATAAAAATCTGTTTGGCACCCCAGGTGATGCACTCACATATACCAGAGGCTAAAATACCTTTTCTAGTATAGATGTAATATTGGGGAGTAGATACCCACCCCTTACAGGCAACCGTCTAGGTCTCAGCAGCGTAGCAAGAAGGGAGGCTATAACCAGTAAGGAGAAAAGGTGGAACAGATAGAGAGGTGAAATATAGTATAGTAGTCAGTACATCATTTATTGGCTCCCCAACATATGAGGATTACTTGAAATAAAAATACATACACATGTAAAATTTTAAAAAGTCACTTGCACAATGAAAGTTGAATGAGATTGCAATGGCTTGGCTCAACCCCATCTTAGTGATCTTGCCCGAAGGTGCTAGCTGTTTTCGTCAAATAGATCTGGCAGGCAAGGTGCACTGAACTACAGACACACCCCTTCCTAATTTTGGCTCCTTGGGTTAGGTATATTTGCAAGAGCAGTGCCACCCTGCACCTAATAGCCATGCTACTATTTTTACCTTGTTATATATATATATATACTCTCAGATTTTGTTAGCTTGGTCTGATATAAAACATGCTATAAATATATTGCTCTGCCCCCTCACAACTATAGGGTTAAACATTTTCAGATGTGGTTATATTAATTGAAATATGGCAATAATACCTCAATTCATTCTTCCCTATTCTATTAATTTGTGTGGTTAAGGATAATTGTCTACATTTTCCTTAATTGCTGTGTCATACTGAGCTCTGTGTCACAGACCTTTATAATAAATCAAAAGCAGATTTATTTTGGGGGGAAAAATGGGGATTTCCAAACACTGAATCCTCATCTACATGTCATCCTTGTTGGATGACCTTGTGTACAGTGTTGAATTATTTTCTAGACCTAAGTGATGGAAAAATAAAACAAGCTATAGATTCATTGGCTCACTAGCATCCTAGCTTGGGTTCCACAGCTGCTTCGTTATCGCATGTTGAACAGCACTTCCCATTTCCTGTGTAACACAGAGTCTCAGGAAAATGGACGTCACGATTCAATCGGAAACAGGAAGTCAATGATCCGCACTGCTGAATCCAGATACAAATACTACATTTATGAAATCTGGACTCATGGATTTTTGTTGCCCACCAAACAAAACAGATATACAGTTTTAATGTTTTGTTTTGTTATATATTTTTCTACCATGTAAGCTGGTTTAGGACTTTGCAAATTGACATGGTAGAAATGTTGATCTTTATATTGTAGAAAAACTGATAGCACATGTGCAAATGAAAGTTTTGTTATATGTACTCTGTCAATTCCAAAAATTGGCGTGCAATCTTAACCATTCTACTGCCCCCTCCCCCCCCCCCCCTTCATTTCATGTTATCTTCTCTTTACATAGGTTATTTTGGTTTCTTATTTCAAACATCATTCAGATTTTATTTTATAACCCTGTTAAATCTTCTGGCACTTAAAATACAAAAACACCCAAAAATAGTGGGACCAATAGCAGGGGAGGGCTGGCAAGGGGTGCAGGATGCTCCCTAACCTGGTTCAATTTGTGTGGGCTATACATTTCACTTCTAAGTGCCCCAATGCTTAATCTAGGCAGCCATTTTACAGTTGAGGCTCTGGCTGGGATCAGTAGGTTAGAACAGAGTCGCAAGTAAAATGTATATTTATATATTCCAAAGAGAGTTCTCCATGAAACATAGATGTTCCCCATGTGGCTACAATTAACACTTATTTCCTTAAATTCAGCATTTTAAGCTTACATGAACTTATCTGTGAGGAAGTAAATGCCGACACAGAGGACAAGCTGCTGCTTGCATTAATTTAATGTACTTTTCTATTTCTGTCTATAAAGATAAACTAAGATTAAAATAATTTAACCACCAAGCAAGAGCAACTTGGGATATGCATCGGGGGTTAGATAAAAACATCAGGGCGTATAAAGGAAATGGTCAATCCTGACCTGCATTTTCAAAAGTTTATATAGGAAAATAATATTTATGTAACTTCTTGGTATTGTTTATCTTTTAGCGATAGGTTTATTTATATAATGCTTTTGAACTGGTATAGTATACAGGCATTAGGATGACTAAGTTGTTGCTTTATTCAGAGGCACTCATGATAAACCTATGTTGTAATCTCAAAAAGGTAGACCACTGTGCACTATTCATGTTATCCAATGTATCCCTGAACTAGGCATTTTCCATGAGTGTCCCGGAATAACGATGTGGTTGCAGTATTATGTATACTTATTGCCTTCAGAATTTTATAGCTTGCTGATGCTCTATCAGCTCTTGATAAATTGGCTGGATGTCTAGGAACCATGATGAATACGACAAAAAAACAAAGCTAGCCGCTTTAGCCCCATGATAATTCCTGGACAGAAAAGGGAGTAGGAAGAAGGCTTCAAGAACCAGTAGCATGAGGGCATAATGCTCGTTTTGTCCCACAGGGTTGCCTATCATCCCTATCTCTTATGTGGGACATATAATGTATAGTGCTATGTAGCTATAACCACTTTTCTTTACAGTGCTTAATATATGTTGCAATTCCTATGAGGCTCTGGCTCCCCCTTCATTTTACTGTCATGCTTCCTGTTTCCATTATATATTTCTATATAGGGGGGCATTAGATGCACTCCCAAGTTCTGTAATAGCGGTGCAGGTGATGTGTGCCTGACGGCTGTGGCTTTGGGGCCCTGGGGGTCTGTACGGACTCCTAAATTCTGATTGATGTTTGCACTCGTGATTGTGGGAATTACACCACACTTCAGTAGATTTTTTAATAACTGAGAGGACTGTGTTGAGTATATTAAATATATACACTGTATTGGGCTTTCTTTATCATCAAAGCTCCTTTTTAGAAGGACCTGACTAATAAGCTGTCTCTCTGATACAGCAAAGCTTGAGTAGCCCTAAAACATAGTCAGTCTTTCCCTCCCTCTCCCTTTTTTTTTTTCTTCCCATCTTCTCCTCTTTTTTCTCTCTAAAATGGCCCCCAAGAAGGACAAGGAGAGGGAAAAACCTAAGAAAACTACGGGAATCAATGCTTTCTATTCCCCCAAATCTCTGACTAATCCCCCAGAGTCGGTATCCAAATCAGTATCAAATTCATCAGCAGAGGAGAGTGTACTGGATAGTTCCTCAATTCCTTCAATTTCCCATAGCTCTTTTAGCTCTGCACTTGAAAACCTATATGAAAGGATTAAAATTGACTCAGATAAAAATCTCGCAGAAATTAAGTTGGAGATTTCACAACTTCATCTGACTCTGGTAACTCAGTCATCACAAATCAATCTTCTACAAGAAGGCCTGAGTCAGATCCAGCAGGATAATCTCCAGCTTAAAAAAGAGGTTAAGTTCCTGAAGCAAAAGGTCACAGACTTGGAAGATCGCTCAAGGAGACGAAACCTAAAATTCCGTGGAATAACAGAATCTATTAAAAATGCTGATTTGGAAACTTTCCTTATTGATTTTTTGAAGCAGCACTTGAATCCTGAGATAATTGGGACACTCCCGTTTGAGAGGATTCACAGACTACCCAGACCGTTAAATCTCCCCCAGGATGTCCCCAGAGACGTGATTGTCTGTTTCCATAACACCAGAGTTAAGGATCTTCTATTAAAGCAAAACAGATCAAACCCAACTCATGATCCTAAACTCTTTTTGATATCCCTATATGCGGACATATCCCAGGACACTAGAATCAAGAGGAGAGAATTTAGCGCCCTCACTACTATTCTTCGTACAAATGCTATCCAATATAAATGGGGGTTCCCTACAAAATTGACAATTCTTTATCAGGGCAAGTCCTACTTCTGCGAGCATCAGGCAGAGGCTAGAGATTATATGCTAAATTGGGGCTTGATCCCCAAAGTTTAACAGTCTAATTGTAATATCTATATGAATAATTCTGGGCTAAACGCAAGATGAGATAATTGATTTAATAGGGAGTGGGGAGGAGATGGGGATGAGTGGTATTTTCACATTCATTCCTTCTTAACGTTCTTCCTTCTTAACTGTCCACATTCTCATTCACAAATAATCTCCTCCCTCCCAGTTTACATGCTGTATTTACGCAAATCGAATGCACCATCGAATCTAATGGACACTTCAAATTTTGACACCTTGAGGCCAACATTTTTTTTTCACCAGCGAATGTAATGTGCATTTGTACAAGAAGTGTTTTTTTTTTTTTTACTAACAGTAAGCTTATGTTAACAAATTACCATAGCTTTATTATGAATGACACTGCTATACAGCAATATGATGGAATTTCTGTAAGTAAGAGAGTGTAGTAGGCATGTGCAGTTTGTCTTTATTGCGTTGTGCTTTCCTTTTTGTTAATAGCAAAATGTAGTTTTTTTGGTTTACGTTGCAACATAAAACATACGCGAATCTAATGCCCCATCATTTCTAATTCGCACTCAAATTTTGGAAACACAATTTGGTGAAAAATGGTGCGCATTTTAGTCAAGTAAATACGGTAATTGACACACAGAACCATCCATTGGACTGCGCTGTCCAACTCCTAAGCCAGCCTGAAATAGTCGTAAATTGCCAAGTTCGTGCTGAAATCTGGCATATTGGGCAGCTGAACTGCAGATTTCTTTACAATTCAGTTTTGTGACCCGTCTTCGCCTGATCGAGGCATATTGAGTCGACTCTTAAGGGATATTTTGTTGTACTACAATTCAAAAACTGTATATAACTATGATTTTTTTTTTAAATAACCGTCTCTGCATTGAGCGTCTCTCATTTAGACTCAGTTGATAAGGCTTGCTCAAAATATATGACATCATAAACAGAAGGAAAAAGTATCGGCACATGCTGGTCAGACCAATACAGAACTAGTTATCCTTACTACTATAAATCAGATCTGTTTTACACTCGTTGACTAAAAATTAAAGCAAACAGCGAATGTGAACAATGGACAAGTGAGCTGAAAAAGCTAGATGTTGATAGTAGAACTGGATAGAACTTGGGGACCATTCATTAAAGTCCGATTTGGGTGGTCAAGATGAAAGCTTATCTCAACCACACTCAACCCCCCAATTCTGGTTAGTTCCCCCGCTACGTGAACACATCAGGTTTGTCCCTAAACAATGTATATCTATAATGGTAAGATGAAATGTTCCTTTCACCTCAACTCAAATTTTAGTGAATAACCCCAAGTGAGTAAATGACAGCTTGTGACCAGATTAGCCTCTATAAGGCTTAACAAGTGCACTTCCACCTGGACTATTTTCTGTATGTTATACAGGTCTTCTCTGTATATGAAATGCACTTTTTTACTTTAACCCCTTCCGGGTTTGGGCACGTGACGTACGGAGGTCTCGCGATTTCTTGGAATGGACCCATAGGATCTATTAAGACCGATCTCTTACGGTGCTAAAGAAGCAAAAGTTATGTTAATCACTTTAATATTTTAAGTGTAAAGTTTTTTTTTTGTTTTTGTTTTTAAGATG
Source organism: Pelodytes ibericus (assembly GCA_036172795.1). NCBI lineage: Eukaryota > Metazoa > Chordata > Amphibia > Anura > Pelodytidae > Pelodytes > Pelodytes ibericus. The sequence continues at coordinate 24,104,183 of CM069858.1, read as the reverse complement.
TATAATGGGGTCGGCACACGCCGACACTTAGGATACAGTGTTTACCATAATGGTTTTATTTACAAAGAACGTGGTCAGCTGGAAGTTGCTCTGACTCACTGAGGGCACTTTTGTTACATTCTTCTGGGGTGGGATTGGTGCAAGTTACACATGAAACCAACTCTCTGGCCTACGCCAATGACTAGTGCACAGAAAGTTGCAGACTTCACAAAGCTATAAAACCTTTGTGCTTTAGGGTTGGTAGGGCTAATCGTTTGACAAAACAAAATGTTAAAGAGCACTAACCATTGTTTATACTGTAAATGTAGAGAATTGGAAATGATTAAAAATGATCTATACATTAGATTATCTGAATTGTAAGCAAATGCATTGATTAACCGAAAAATGTGTTTTAAACATGTCTGTGGAGTCTCCCATTTATGACATCACCTATGGCTAGATAGGCAATTCATCTAGTTTCATCGGGAAATGTGTAGTTTGCATACGAAGCCCCATCGTGAATTCATAAACTGGAGACGCCACATGCACATTTATAATAAATGTTTTGGTTAATTTATACATTTTCTTGCAATTCTGCTTACAATGTATGTATATTTTAATTTGTTTGACAGATTTCGAATTCTCTTCATTCACAATATAAACAAACACAGTTTAGGTGTCCCATTACATGTCCGTTTAGGAATCCCTTTGGAATGGATTCAGGAGTTTTGCGCGTCTCAATTTCAAATAGCTGGAAATTATCAACATCAAACCCCTCCCAAAAAAATGAAATATGTAAAAAAAAAAAATATATATATATATTTTACATTGGGTTAAGGGTAAACTAACAAAGAGAACAAGATGCAAAATAGTTTCACACATTTTATTGCGAAGAAAATCCAACAAATGTTTTTTTTCCCCTTAATAAATTAAAACAACACGTCTGGCATTGTACAAAGAGAAATTGAAATCTAAACCAAATTGTATGTAAAAACAGAATTCTACATAATGACTGTGTGAGACCTTTAAATAAATTTTACTTTATCAATATTAAAAAAAAAAAAAAAGAAACATTTCAAGCATTTTAATCTATCTTTTTTTGTTTCTCACACATCCCTGGAAAGCAGGGTTTTGAAGATATAGTCTAAGATAAAATATATCATTTTTATCCCCATAGTATGTACAATTTTTCCATAACAGTCACCAATGCCCCTTTAATGAATCATTCACATGGTGAAAACCACAACGCTTTTTCACATTTCCTTCATCTAGTCACACTGTCTGCTCAAATCATTGTACTAACGATTCCGTATTGACTGATTTATGTAGAAAAATAGCAGCAGTGGTAGAACTTGTAACTTTTGATTGTGATTTTAAATTTAGAACAGATGGGTGTATGAATCAAAGCAGTGATTCATAATTAATTTATGTTGAAAATCTCATCTAACATGACCTACATGGCTAACTATGCTTGGATGGAATGTAAGATTTCGTCACAGTTTATCAATAATTCCAATTTCCTTTAAACAATTGGCTTGAGGTCAATGTTCAGTCTATGGCCATGGCATGAAGAATTTGGTTTTCTTTTGAAGGGTAAATGTGGAAAACCTAGCTACATTCTGGGGCACCTTTAATCATTCAAGACCTGTTGGGAGTATAAAGAATCTATGAAGTTTTATTTTTGTCAACTAAAAACATCTTTATCAACTGTATACTATCAGTGACTAAAATGTAATACAAACTAAGTTAATAGGACTAAACATATGTCTGATATCCATTGCAATTTAATTTTAAAATGTAAGAGAGGGACTACTGCTTTTGGCCATTTGAACTTCTGGTTCTGGTTCCCATGGATCTCTGCCAAAGCCCAGTCCCCTGGCTATCTGCAGCTGGATTGGCTGAGACACAGGCTCCCTGTGTCTGTCTGCCCCCTGGAACAGCGCCCTGCAAACTCCAGAGGAAAGGATACTCCTCCATCGGATTTCCATGTTACCGTCACATGAGTGTCTCCCCTCCCATCTGCCTAGAAAGTTAACTTAACACTGTGTAACAACCTTCTCAGACCTGTTCCCTCCCTCACTCCTAGAGATTTAGTCTACTAAAATCTACTGGAGATTCAGTCAGCTAAAGCTAGACTAAAACAATTCCGATGACCAAGATACAAATAGACTAAAATGGCATTATAAAATCAAAAGACCATCACTAAAAACTTTATACAAATTTGCATTCAAAATTAACAGTACTATCATGGATGCTCTGGCCATGACAGTGTTGAGTATCTAGTGGCCTAGAGAGTTACTAAAAGTTTCAACAGTGGATTCCACATGGTCCATACCATTTTTGAAGTGCCAGAAAAAAAAAAAAAAAAAAAACATCTCCGGGAACTCAGATCTTTCCATAATGATGACCGCGAATACACACAGTGTGACGATCTGAGCACTGGGAGTTTTTGTTAGAACACCGGCACTTACAATGCAATTCAACCATTATGCTCACTGTAATATTAAATCTAGGATATGAACTGCTTTTAAATGTTGAGATACTACAGCGGCAAACACCTGCATTGGAAAAAGTAAAGGTGCAATTGCCAATATATTAAATATAGTATACAACTACACCTCTACATTGTCCAACACATGGAATCAGAGCTGAGATTATGGCTATTCCACTGTATACAATCCGTAAATTATACCGATAATTTATAAAATTGTCCATAATGCGCAATACAAATTGTGCATATACTGTATATCATGATTAATATTTTTGATTAATGTTTACTTATGGAACAGTCAGTGACTGTACAGTGAACACCGGTGAAGTTAGAGACACACCTGGCCACAATTTTTAATGTCTCCTTAAAGGAAGATAAATACATAAATAAATAATTAAAGATAAAAAAAAAAAAAGTTTCTTGCTTTAGAACCCTTTTTTCTAGGGTGTAAAGTTGTACCCTTAAAATGGATTTTTTAAAAATTGATTAAGATCTTAAGCGATTCAATTAAAAATGGTTCAGCTCTACTTGCGTTTGCCTGAAGTACCTGAAGACTTTACAGGTTGGAATTGAAGATCCGGTTTAGTCATTCTCTGGGTATCACTATTGTTTAGGAAATGCCCCCTTTATCTCAAGGATCCTCTTAATCATGGGTGTACAGGGTGGGGTTTAACTGTGTTCACCACTAATCAGTGTGAGTAGCATGGTTTGGTCATATAGTCCTAGAAAACAATTCTTCCAGCTCCTTCACACTATAATGTCTGTCAAATGACATGGTATAGGCATGAACTGCATTGGACCCCCCAAGCTCCCCTTTCCTATGCTAGTAAAGCTATGTATTTAGGAGAAAGATCTCATATTTGTGAAGGGTTTGATCTGTGGAAGTGGGCATTTTTATGGGGGTGGTACCTTTACCCAGACGTAGGTCTCCATCTATGTTCCCTGGTGTGGAAGACACACTTGAGACGTGTGTCTCACAAGAGACATTTTAAAAGACAGTCATGAAAAAACACTTTCATTTTGGTTATTCTTTAATTAAAATGGAGATGTCTAATGTGCCATAATTCTAAGCATCATTCCACTTCATCCAAGAAGGATCAAAAATCGCAAGCAGATGTGTTTTTTTTTTTTTTTTATAAAAAATGGGCAGAATCTCTCAGATCAGGTTAAATTCAAGTGAACATTTCCCGAGTCTGGCCAACTGCAAAGGTTTATTTCCATAGCAAAGTGACAATGAAACTTCCATTTATTAGCCGTGAGGAGGTAGTATAAGCTTATCTAAGCAATAATTATAAATAAATTGTTCTAATCAATAAACTATATTATATTGGATACTTTGAAGTATCACAGGGACATGGTAGGAAACAGAAAGAATTAAAGCAGTTGAAAAAAAAAGTGTGAAGAGGTTTTTGAAGACATGACCCAAATTTGGTATACAAACAAAGTAGAGAGAAGGTGTGGAAGAAAAGGAGTTAAGACGACAATGATAGAACATACAATATCAATCTAAGATTCCTTTGAAAGGCCGTCTTCATCATCACTAATGTGCGTTCTCTCTTCAGATACGCCACTCTCATCTATGTTTTCCAATTCATCGGCTCGCTGGATTGACAAATCTTCCAAGTTAACACTAGGTAGAGTGTTTTGTTCTGGATAAACCCAGGGCTTGAACTCTGGTTCATGCTTTCGTTTCCATTCAGGATACTTTAATCCAGCTTTGTAGATCTTTTTCATGGCCTACAAATAAATATAAAAAAAAGCATAACATAAAAAATAAAAAAAAAATAAAAAACACATAAAACAATCCTCCACCCTTTACGCCTTTATGTTTTTCTCCAGGCACCTTTCGTGACCAAGTCAGAGGCCACCATTAAAATTCTTGGAATCAAACAATGTGCCAGACACTTTTTCATTGGATGTGCCCAAACATCTCTACAGGGATTGTGTCAGGGCTGGTTGGGACTGAAAAAAGGTCAGGACTGGTAACACAGTCAAGGTGTTTAAGCATCTGTCTGATAGGCATAAGCATATCCTATATATAAAATAAGGCCATGGACTAATGAAAGTATTTAGAAAATTGCTCAGACTAGATGGGCCAGATGGTTCTTATCCATGGACACATTCAATGTTTTGTATGACTGTCAACTGCAACATTTACACTCCCACTCCAGAATGGACATGGAAAGTAGGGTAGTAACCAAATGTTACAGCTTCAGTCAGCACAAGCACCTTCCTTGCAATATATAGAGATAGTTACAGGTGTTCCAACACAGATCAACGTACATTTATGGGGGCATGTATTAAGAAAAAATATACTTATATATCCACACAATATATTTTATATATTAACCCCTTAGTGACATGACCTTCTGACCTGGTCATTCCATTGGTGACAAGGGGCTGTTTTTACATTTCTGGGGTGTTTGTGTTTAGCTGTGATTTTCTTCTCTCTCACATACTATACCCACACAAATTATATATTGTTTTTATTGCCATAGGAAGGGCTTTTGTTATATTAATCGTATCTTATAATTTACTACAAAAAATAAATAAATCATAAAATATGAAAAAAAAACCACTTCCTAACTTTGACCTAAACAATTATTTACACAAATACAATAATTAAAAAATATCCCCTCTAAATAGTTTATAAACTTTATCCCAGGTTTAGAAATATGCTTGTTTCCATGCTTTTCTGCAGTTTTTGCGAGTTATAGGGCAAATAACCAAAAATAGTGTTTTCCTTTCCGATGCTCTTCCCACAAGAGGGCAGCAGCCATATTGGAGGAGCATGTTGCTCTCCAATATGGTGCCCATGAAGCGATTGTGGGTGCCCAAGGCAGCCTCGAGGCATTAAAACATCACCGTTTGAGCAGTGCTTGCGATCTTAGACTGCATGATAGACTAGGTCCGTCCAATGTCGGCAACACTTTGCCAGACAGGATGGACCTAGTCCGTCCTATGTTGGCAAGGAGTTAAAACAATTTTTGCTCTTTTCTACTTTTGCAATGTACTAAACGTTTAAAACACTGAAACAGAAAATAAAACAAATTATAAAAAAAAAAAAAAAAAAAAAAAATCGGCATATTTGAAAATTACACCAGACTTCTTAAAATAAAAAAGCAAAATAGTTCTAAAATTGCTATGTACTCATGTCTTATCAAATTTCTTCTTGTTGCTGGTTTAGTACAATACCCCTGTAGCCTACCATTTTCAATAAAGAGACAATTAAGCACTAGACTAGAATTTTTGAAATCCTCTATTTACAAAAAAAACACATTTTAATATGCCTTGAACGAAGATGAATTCTGACCGTTTTTTTAAAAACAGCATTAATTTCAGTCAGCTCTTGAATGCCCTGTTCAATACAATGACCTATCAGTGAAAAGATGCACGGTTGCATTTAGTTTGGCTAGTAACAGTGTGGCCCTTGTACTCCTCATCAAGACATTCATTGATACAGTAAAACTGTACCAAAATCAGTGGTTAGGTTAAATACACTGATTTTTTTTTTAGAACTGCTTAGAAGACATCTCATCATATAGATAGCGCCAGTCTGCAATACTTAAAGGACAACTCAACTGTCTTTTAACCATTGCTTCCTTGAAGTAAGCAAGGGTTAAAAAAACCATGTCCAAGCCAGAAGCTAATCTCAAACTTCCCAGAACAAATAAATATAGACAAGGAGGCTGCACACCAGAAAAAGCAAGTATAAAAAATTACTTTTAATCAGTCAGTTAAAACATTCAATAAATCAAATACACAATAATAATTAAACAACTTTGAATTGTATGGCATAATCCAAGCCATAATAAGATGTATGCAAAAGAAGTATGCAAGGCCTGAAGGCCTTGTGCCGAAACGTTAGGGGCTATTTGTTTGGGTATATTCTTTCACCTGGTCTTGGCTATTTTGTAAGTTATTTGTTTGTTTACTACCTACATTTGGTTTTTTTTTTTTACTACTTCTTTCATTTTGGAATTCTTTTGCATGCATCTTATAGTATTGTACACTGAACAAAATGATAAAACGCAACACTTTTTGTTTTTGCCCCCATTTTTCATGAGCTGAACTCACAGATTTAGGACTTTTTCTATGTACACAAAAGGCAATAATCATGCTGTCTAATCAGCATCTTGATATGCCACGCCTGTGAGGTGGATGGATTATCTCGGCAAAGGAGAAGTGCTCACTAACACAGATATAGACAGATTTGTGAACAATATTTGAGAGAAATAGGCCTTTTGTCTACATAGAAAAAGTCTTAGATCTTTGAGTTCAGCTCATGAAAAATGGAGGCAAAAACAAAAAAGTGTTGCGTTTATCATTTTGTTCAGTGTATTTATTTATTGAAGCCCCAGGCTGTTGTGCAGTGTCAGTGCGGGCACAGCCAGTTGGAGTGGGGACTCTCACGAGGGTCTCACTGCGAGTGCAGAGAGAGCCCCTCGGTTTGGCATGGGATCAGCAGAGGGGACCTTATCAATGCCGCTGACTAGACAGCTGCCTGCTTCCTATGGAAAGTCAGAATAAACTGGCATGTAATATCAAAAGTATATATTAGAAGCGAAAAGTAACATTAAGTGTGCCTTCAACTATACATCGCTCAGCTGGCATGTAATTATCACTGGGATTGTGGGTGACTCACCAACCATATGGGTGGTTTAAAAGCTGTGCATTACAGGAAATATAGCAAACCTACCTTTGGGGCCACAAATTGTGACACTTTGTTTACCACCCACTTTGGTAATGAACCTAAGGTAAAAAAAAAAAAGAGAAGTATATAAATAGGGAATAAAAACCAGGTTTTTCCAAAAGCCATTTTGTAAATAAAAAACACTGTTGCATACGTTGTGTAACAATTAAAACATCTTTGTACTATTTTTTTCTTTCCAATCTGGGCCTTTTGAGAAAACTAGAATACAATTTAATGATCTACATAAGCCAACTGGTTTGCCTTTACAGTAGTCAAAATGTAATTGGCATCATGATGGCTTTGAAGGGAAGTAGGGGGGAGGGAGCCATTCAAGGGACAGAAAGCGTTGGCAGATAAGATCCATTTCGGCCCATCTTGTCTTCCAAATAATGTTACCTTAGTATTGATTATACTGCAAATGTAGAGAAAAATTTAAATTAAAATGCAAATCACATATTTCCATTGAAAATTATTTGCATTTCCAGCTAGAAGGTTGTGTCAAACAGGAGATACATTTAAAAACACATTTTCTTTTAATATGTGCATTTGCTTGCAATCTATATGATCTATATGAAAATATAGATCATTTTTCATCATTTTGTTCTCTCTACAGTCACGGGATAAACCAATGTTTAGGTAACTGTCACTTTAAATATTAGCGGTCGAATGGAACACATAGCACATTCTTTGCTTACTCTTTCGGTACCTAGATCACAATCCCATGGTACTGTGGCCAATAGAATGGAAACCCCCAGGTGTGGGGATTTATTAAATAGGCCATCACATGACATGTGCTAAATTAGTACAGAAAATACCCAGAAATAACTACATGTTCTGTGACCAGTCAAAGTGAAAGTCTGCATTTATTTCTGTGGCATAAAATAGATTAATAAGAGAAACAGCACCACCTTATGGCCTGTTAAAGTCATCATCTAAAAGCATAGTGAGGGGAGTGTTCACATTTGAAGGTCTGCACCAATATGCGTTGTTATTTAATTTTTAGAAATGTAAATCTTCTCATAAAAGAAAACATTTCAACATAAAAGTATGTATGCCATGGAACATGAACCCAACAATTGCTTAAATTACAGCAGACACCATGCTTCACTTAACAAGGCTCCGTCTAGGGATAATGTAAAATCAGAGGTTTCCCCAAACCTAGCTGTCCACGAGTGGTTATCTGGCTTCTGCACCTCTGTTCTGAGCTGTGTTTAAAGGCTGTCTAGTACAGCAGGCAGTTGTTCCAAAAGGATCCACGTATCAAGTGTATATATAGAGATAAAAGGTGATTTTTCTCTTTTTCGCTACTCTGATGTAGTCTCAAGTGGCTGGTCCCATGAGGAAGGCAGGGTTCTCGACGAAATGCGTAGGGCCACCTGCTTCTCATGTCTTGTTGTATGTTTTTATATATTCTTAAATGGATTGATTTTATCTTGAGTGTTCACGGTGGGTCCCAAAAACATGCATTTTATAACCGGCTGCTGATTTCAAAATCGCTTTGGAGCAGACTGATAAGTTTTCCCTTCATCATTCAGCACACTGCCATTTTGTGGGGAACCGTGCACACCTGAGCCACTTCTGCAAGAGAGCTGGCCTATGTTTTTTTTTTTTTTAATATTTACTAAAAATGTGAACTTTGTTACTCACTGGTCTTATGTCAAACCACACCAACTGGTGATCACTAGTAATATCTGATCCCACATTTTTATTTGTGAACGCAATCTAAAATGGCCTCCTTACGAGTTGGCTCTCCAGCTATTTTTATTCCTATTTTGGTTTTCCAGGTCACATCAGGAAGATTAAAAACGCATCTATGATGAGAACTTCCCTTCAATGTAATTTTAGCCATTTCCTCAAAGTAGATTATCCAACTATTTTATCTGTCCAGGGGGCATATAAAATCACAAGAAGGATTACCAAATTCTAACAGAAGCCAAACTAACTTTGTTTGCCTCACAAACTTGTATTAGGTTAGACTTTATGCTACCCTTCACGTACAGGGTCACACCATCCCTTCTCTTTTCTGTCTTATCTATATTTTTGTCATTTTACCATGTCTCAGTAACAGCCACCAAATCCACATTCTTTGTTGCCATTACTGCCACAAGTTCATGGACCTTATTCCCTAAACTGCAAATATTTGTAGACATGACTAAGCTTATCATCATTTTTTAAACACACTTGCTACAGACACTTTCGGTCCTTGTTTTGGGGGCCAATTAGTTTAAATACCTCTTAGCAAAACCTCTAAACTACTCACTGGGAACATTCATTGCAAACAAACAGTCTTTTTTTGTACAGTTCATTTCCATCCACCAAACAAGTTCAAGTGCCTTATATGTATCTGGCTTTCATTCTGAATTTTTGTACACAGGCAGAACTTCAAGGAATGACAGTGTGGACACAACCTGCTGTATATAATTGGCAACAACACAAAAACTTCTTCACCTCTGAAATCGCATTGCCAGCCAAGTCAAGTCCCTAGATGGACAAGTACATCCAATTCCCCTTCCTGCTTTGCTTAACAGTATTCAAAATAGATGTCTCCTGTCTCTGCCAGCAGTAGTTCCAGGAAGACATCTCACAAAGCCCCTATTGTCCACAACTCTTATGATAGAGTCAACCAAGAATCGCCCACAATAACTGCCTTCTATCAGGCCTCGTCTTGTACTTTTTTGTCATTGGCTGCAGTCTTGCACACCTTAGACATAGAGGATGGTGGTTCCTCAAACTCTGTGCCTGAGCCGGTCTCCATAACACTACTACACTCTGAAAGAGCTGAAAATGAATTATGTTGAGCCACAGACTGGGCGATATTGCTTTTATCAACAAAGCTTATGCTATCAGACCCTAAAGTAATCAATCTGCCATTCTTAGGAAGTCTGAGCAGCAGTGGCTTTGCAGCAGTCCCAGCCCAAGTCTGTTTAACAAATAATTTAGAAATGTCAGACTTTAAAAAAAAAAAATCCAATCTCCTGCTGCAAGTTAAATAGATGGCTTGAGTTGCCACAATGTTGACCATTTTTTTACATTTTCCAAAATCATTTGCCATTTCATTCTACTTGACAAGTTACAGAAATAGTTATAAATCGGCCATAAATTCACTTACAATGTCTCAGTAATGCCATTCCTATAGCCACACCTTTAGCCAATCCCCCCCAAACCAATTGACCCTCTTTGTCCATTTAAAATGTTGCGCAGTATGCAAATACACTAGTTACCAAAACCCTATGTTGTCCATCACTCAGCCACTGCCTAATCTAGGGGTTGGCACCAAGGTTTCTTGTGGACATTTTAATAATGGCCTGGACTAAGCTTGCCATGGGCATGGATGTCCTTGTACCGATACTTTACCCATCCCCGGCCTGATTAATTCCATATTTCAGAATGATTACTACCAAAATTGCTTTTTCATGATGCATGGTACTATGCATGTGGGAAAAATCAAGATAATTTACATCTACTTACATCCCCAATATGTTATTTTTGTCACCCAATAGGCAATAATGTTAGTTTGCCAAGCAGTTTATATATCTTCCAAACCACATGGCTTTCATTTATTTCCCCAGGATGGATTTGTTTGGGTGAAATGCATCAGGTGCAACAAGAGTGTTTTTTTTAATAACTTTTTTTTTTTTTTTTACTGTATCCAATTATTGTGTCTTTATTATATGATATTTTTTTTATATACAATTAAATAAGTTTTGGATATGTCTGTAGTCTATCCAGTATACACACTCACTCCAACCCATTCCAACTTTTTTTTACTGGCCAACAGTATCTTACCTTTTGGATCCACTTGGGTCAAGTAGTAGAGGACACAGCTGCCAGCTCCATTGGCTTTAATAAGATATCCAGTCTGCAAAGATACTGCTCTCACAAAGTCTTTGCGGGGAGGGTGCTTCTACAAAATAATTAAATAAGCTTTAGAACTATTAGAACACGTAGAAAGCAGAATCTTATTGCAAGATATAATTTCAAAGTGTTCTCTAAATCTCTCCTATGAAATCATTATGGAAGATCCCAACTATTTAAATGCAGGGATTTTTCCAGAGAAAGAGTTAATTTCTTGCAGCCTTCCACCTTGTTTACATATAACTTTTTCACTTAAAAGGTCAACGAAACAGTTTTTAACCCTTGCTACCTTGAAGGAGGCAAGGGTAAAAAAAAAAAAACCTGCCCCGAGTGTCTGGAGTAAACCCGACATGTACCTTAGATACACGCGGGTTTACTCTCTGCTGTTTCTGACATCCGAGACACAGCCAAATGTGGGGGTCTCTTGCTACTAGTGCAGGGAGAGACCCTAGTTTTTTTGCATGGGATCAACAGGGCGGACCTAGTTAAGGTCAGAGGGTAAACTGACATGTACTATCAAAAGTAGAAGCTCAGGTGAAATATAATGTAATTCCTAAAGAATTGTATTACAACAAAAGTCCATGCTACACGCTATTTTGTGTTTGTATTAATTCTGAGAGACCAACAAATCTCACAAAGAAAAAATATCTTTCCAAGATCTATTGTAGTGCACTTAAAGGGACTCACGTAACCATTGCATATACGGTGTATGTAGAGAAAGAAAAATATTGATCAAAATGATCTATCATTTACAGAACTGTATGCAAATACATAAGTTAAGAAAAAATGTGTTATTAAATGTATCTTGATGTCTTCTGTATCGACACACCACAGACCCTACTAAAACATTTTTCACTCCTTTTTTATTTTCAACATTCACAGAATAAAAACAAATGTCTGGGTACCTTTAAGTACAGATCCAAATTCAATGTATTTTACAGTGGAACTATTAAAAAGAAGTCATCTTCGCTTTCATACCAAAAATCATATAGTATGTAACTGTGTGCAGTTTTCAGTTAGGTTGGTCTAATGAAGGGGTCTATGTAAGACTTAATATCTCAAAGACTTAATGTAGTAACCAATCAAAAATGTATCTTTGAGTAGCTATCGCCAAATACAGAAATACAATATTCTTACCGGATGCTTTACAGAGTAGTTGATTATCATATAATCACTGCCAAGGGGCAGCCAAGATCGCAAGGTCACAAAGTCTCTGTTTTTAAGTGGACTTGGGCACTTCCCTGAAATAAAAAGATAGCACAAACTATATCATTACGTTACCATTTATTTATGTAGCACCAACAATTTACGCATCACTTGGTACAGAGCATAAGAAGGGAGTTCCAAAAACATTTTCAGACTAAAACATGAGGTAGAGGGTCCTGCTTACATTCTAGAGGGGATGGGGAACACGAGAAACATAAGGAGAGTGAAAAGGCAGAAAAGATGGGGGAGGTACAAATAGAAGTAGATTGTGATGATGGAAGGTGTGGGGGGGGACTGAGAGCTGAGTGAGTCACACCAGTGGATATTTAATTGGTGATTTACCGTAGTTGGGTGCATTGTAATCCTACAAACTCCTGCCACACAGACATAATTGTTCTGGAGACTGCAGTTGAGTAAAGTGCGTGCGGCGGCTAATGTAATGCTAATAATTATGTTCGGGCGGGGGGTGTATAGTGGTGGTGGTGGCGGAGCTGCATGACAGGTGGTTGATTAGAGGTCAAGCCACATTATCTGGCAAGAATAATTTTGATAGATACATACAATTCTGTTGATTGGATACATGAAACCGCACTGGATTACTGATATGGGTTACAAGTAATGAAAGATGGTGGTGTTTGTTTCACTTCTTCATAAATTGTTACTCCAAACCAAAATAGAGAACACACAGTAATGGGCATCCTGAATGACAGATCCCCAGCCATGCACTAAAACTCACTGTTTAATCATGTGTGGTATTGATTGCAATGGAAGTGCACAGCTTTAAGGCACCATGCAGCAGGGTCAGATTAAAGGCAGCAGGGTCAGATTCAAGGCAGCAGGAAGGTCAAATAAGTCTAGGGTGGCTCCTTGTGCAAAAGAACTGTCTAGCAGTTTTTATAATGCTGCTCCACACTAGTACAAGGGTATTTCCTAACTCTCGTTGAGGCCGATTGGCTTACAGAACAGAATGGTGATTGGCTCACAGTACGGACTGCCGATTTTCTCTGTGACTGCCGATTGGCTTAGACTCACTCTCAGTCTTCTCTCTCTGCCAGTGCTTCCTGTCACTGACACAGGTTTATCTACATGGGACAGAGCTCCAAAAAACGGGACTGCCCTGCCCACAACGGGACACTTGGGAGGTTTGTGTAAATGAGGGCTCCAAAAATCAATAAGGGGATTGTAGGTCCTTAGTTGTTATGACTAAAAAACTAAGAAAGTAAAGAAACTACATTTATCTATGCTAGAAAAATGGCGTATTAGAGGGCATATGCCAGTGACCTGCATATTAACAGAAATGTACCATAAACAAGGGATATCCCCCCGAGACTGGCAAAGCAAAGATTTCAAAGGCAACAAAGGAAGGAATTCTATTCGGTAAAGGACTATAAATAAATATGAAAACTAAATATGAAACTCACTGCCAAGAGAGGTATTGCTATAAAATACAATAGATGCCTTCAAAAAGAATCTGGATTATTTTTATTTTTTTATTAAAGAAAAGCAGCACATACATTGCTCTTACTCATAGAAGAAACCTTCATTTTTTAGAGCTTCTTAATCTAAAGGAGAAATCTGATTGCCTTTTGGAGTCAAGGGGGGGGGGGGGGAGGGAGAATGAAAAAAAAAAAAAAGGAATAATAGATGAGTTGAACTTGATGTACTTAGTAACATAATAATGTAGGTTGAAAAAAGACCTATGCTACCCTGGTCAGTGTGCATGCGTAGAACCTCCACAAAACAGGGTTAGGAGAAGGTTGTCCAACAATAATCAGGTCTACAAAGTGCCCAATTCTTTATAAAGAGATTGGGCCACCTCTCAGAGTGCAGGAGTAATCTGGATGTGCTCTACCGGAGCAGACTACCAACATTTATCACCAGTCAACTCTATACATAGGCACACAGGGAGATAGCGCTAAATAAATGCCATGGTCTCCATGTGTTCCTCGTTTATATATTATACATATATTCAGATCTAGTGATTATTAGCATGCCCTTATAGCACAAATTATGGAGTTCCTTACAGGAGTAGTATCCAACATCTGCATTCACAGTCAGCCTTCCAATGTCATAAGTCTCTATCATATTAGAGTCCCATTTCTTTCGGTAGCTCGTATCATGAAGCACATCATAAAGAACTTCAGCCGAGACATCTTTGCAAACAATACGCATCTGAAATACAGGAAGAAAAGATTCAGCAAAGAAAATCCATCATATACAATTTCACTCAGATCTCTTCCAACTGTATCATTTATTAAACTTTATTCCACCCCCCCCCTACATCTATCTATCCTGTTGTTCTCTGCAATCAATACGTTGCACAGAGATCTTGCCCAGGGCAGTAGCTCAATTGGTAAGTCCATCAGAGACGTACAAAATAAACCCAATGCTGGAAAATGAATCAATATCTATTATTCACATGTATGCTTTAACATGCTCACATGTGAAATGGGAAATATTGAACCATGTGTAGAGGTTGTACAGTTTATAGATATTTGGTTTTAACAGATTGAAAATCATTTCACTCAACATCGAAAAACATTTTAATTAAATTTACTATAAAGCATTCAGAATGTACATTCTGCCAGTGGGGGGCAGAGATACTTCTAGGAAAACACAGACCCCTTATACAACCTTTATCCAATCTTTTTCGTGTCCAAACTACTTCACCCCCGTAACTCTTATACAACCCCAATTAGGTATCGCCTTTCAATTCTCCCTTAGTCACTGGCAGGGGATGGCTGGGGAAACTGGACCCCAGGATTGGGAGTGGAGCATGGGTGGGTTAACTTTTTGCCCCCCCCCCCCCCGGAAACATTTCTGCAGACACCCCAGCCCTCAGTCATAGACTCTCCCCCCCTTTTCTCGTAGGAGGTTAATTAAAAAGTGGATCCCATATGAAACCCTTTAATTAACAAATTCTCTTCTGAATACATATATATTTTATAATCCATTGAAAAAGTGATATGTGCCTGTCAAGAATGGTTCAATGCATACACATGAATGATTTATTCAGTTCACTATCAATGAAACAGTTTTTTGGAACTGCAGTGAGCTTTTAAATTAGACTTCTACTTTGCAAGTATGGTAAGTTGAGCCCCCATCATACAAAAATAATGCCAAAGATGATGGGGGGAAAAAGTAGCTGAAATGTTCTATCAGTGGGATAAACCACTTCTAGGATAAATGTGTATATTTGCATATTAAAACCACTTGTGCCTCTAAAATGGAGACAGTGCAGTCATATTTTTAAAAAAAACCCCATTGATGCTTGCAAGTGGACAGTTCATTCTTAATCTCTACATTAACAAATAACGTTTAGGTGACCGACAGTGGCATCCTGAGGGGGGTGCGGACCGCATTGGGTGACACCACCAGCGGGGCGACACCCGTGCTGCCGGCATCCCCCCGCAGCGCATCTGAACAATTTTTTTTTCTGCCAGCCGCATCCGCTGCATTCGACTTCCAGAACCCCCCCCCCCCCCAAAAAAAAAATCAATGCGACCGGATGTGCTATTACGTCACATCCGGTGGCTGTGTTTCCCTCCTCCGTGCAAGAGGGAAGACTCCACGGAGGAGACGGCCGGAGCAGAGACAGAACAGCAAATAAGGTAAGTACTTGGGAAAGGGGGGATATTGTGTGGTTAAATGCCGGCATATTGAGGGGTTTAATACTGGCATATTGAGTGACAAAATACTGGCCTATTGAGTGACAAAATACTGGCATATTGAGGGGTTAAATGCTGGCATATTGAATAGCAAAATGCTGGCATATTGAGGGGTTTAATACTGGCATATTGAGTGACAAAATACTGGCATATTTAATGGCAAAATACTGGCCTATATTAAATGGCAGAATAATACTGGCATATTATTGGGAACATTGGCTGGGACTTTTTAATGGCAAAATAATACTGACACATTGGGAAAATTGTCTGTGGCTTATTAATGACAAAATAATACTGGCATATTATTGAATAAATTGGCTGTAGCATATTAATGGCAAAATAATACTGGCATATTATTAGGCAAATTGGCTGGCTTATTAATGGCAAAATAATACTGGCATATTATTGGGCAAATTGTGGTTTATGAATGACAAAATACTGGCATATTTTTGGGCAAATTGGCTGTGCCATATTTATGGGCAAACACTGGCATGTTAATGTGAAAACTGGTTTATTTTAATTGGCAAAGTGATGCTGTGGCATGGTCTGTGAGGCAAAATAACGTGTATTATGAGGAAAGTGACACTGTGGCATGCCAAATCGTGTAGGTGCATGGCAAGTTCTGTGGGAACTGCATGGTGCTGTGTTAAGTCCTTTAGGTGCAATGTGGGTGCAGAGGAAGGGAATCAAAACAAAGAATGTAATTTTTCAATAACATTTTTATTACATATAAATGCAACTAGTTATAGAGAGAGATATAGATAGATGTCTGTGTGTATAGATATGTAATGTTTTAGAATTGTACAATTGTCACCTCGTTGGGCTCCTGTGTGTCGCATGCGTGGCATATTCATTGGGCCCCATGAGTGGCATATTCATTGGGCCCCATGCGTGGCATATTCATTGGGCCCCATGCGTGGCATAATTATGGGACGCTTGTGTGTGGCATAATTAAGAGGCGCCTGTGTGTGTGGCATAATTAAGGGGCGTATGTGTGTGTGGCATAACTAATGGGGCTCTGGTGTGGCATAATTTATGGGGCTCTGGTGTGTGTCATAGTTATGTGGCTCCTGTGTGTGGCATAGTTAATGGGCTCCTGTGTGTGACATAATTTGTGGGGCTCCTGTATGTGGCATATTTAATGGGCCATCTGACTGGCATTACTAAGTAATCTGTTTGGCATGGTATTGGAGGAATCAGTTGACACCATGAGTTACCACACCAGGTGATCCAAAACCTAGTGACACTTCTGGTGACCGAGCATTAATAGCAGAGTGGGGAACAGTCCTCTCATTTACAGTCCTCTATGTTTTCAACTCCACTATTAATTTCTGATTTTTGCAGATTAGTCAAGTTCACTTTTTAGTGAACACAGGTTGTGTCCTTTCTGCTTTATATGCTAAAATATATTTAGCGAATTGACATATACAAGACCGCCGCCTTATATTCTCTGCTAATTAGTGTAAAGTCCATCTTATACATTAGTGTAATATGGGGGACCACATACTACCACGTAGTAATTTAGGTTGTGGGGCTGCATTAATTTCATGAAATAATATAATAGAACATGTAAAAATGTTTTATTTTTTTTATCCCATGCACAAAACCCCTGAAGGGCAACAGGCAACCCACAGATGCTTTAGACCATAGATAGTGAATTTAATATTGTACTTATAATCATTGCTAAAATTAAAACAGGGTATTAAATCATAGGCTTGATCATAACCAGTCTCATAACCCATCTCTACCAACATTGGCTTTTCCTGGAGGCCTAACGTGAGCCAAATACAAGCCCTACATGTCTATTAAACTCAAAAAGAAAAAACTATATTTTCTAATAATGAAGTCAATTCATGATCAAATCCAGTAAAATGTCCACCACAAACAATGCTGTGCCTAATCTTGCTTGTGAAAAGGTTTTTATTTTTATAAATCAATGTAGTGTTAGACAGGTTTATCAATTTACAAGCCTTGTTTTTATTAATAGTGGCCTGCTTTCTAATCGTACATTTTTCACCTGTGTATCATGAGCTGGTAGTGACTTTGGTGGCAATACTAATTCTCCTACCCATTAGTATGCCACGTGTGTAATGTAACCATACGACAACTGGGTTGGTCTCCCAGGTATATACATAATAACATAATTAGATACATTTGGTTACTTCTAACAAAATCTGTCACTGATAGCATGTCAGTGTAGATAATAGCATTTCCTCCCCTCTTTATCATCAAGTAGCCCAACAGCTGCATCAGATAAGGACCACTCGAGGGAGAAAAGAGCTATTGATTTTTTTATTTGTCCTATTCTAGTTTGTTGATTAGTATGTTGGTCTGGTGTGTTTCCCAGCCTTTTAGGTTGTAACATGTTTGAATGCTGAAGAATGTTCAATAAAAAAAAGAGTAGATCTGGCAAAGCTACACAAAGAATCAGGATAGTGAAAAGGCATGTTGGTGTGCTCAGCTTGTCATAGGCTCAAAAATGTATACACCAGCGTGATGATGATAAGAAATGGGGGGTATTAGGAGGAGCTCACATACTCTCCAAATTAATAGAGACCATACCATATCCTCCCCCCCCCCCCCACAAAAAAAAAAAAAAAAAAAAAAAAAAAGAAGTGTTCAAGAGTCTAAATATATAGTAGAACGGACATTAAAAAAAAAGTGAGGGGGGAGGGGTAAGGGTGAAGAGGAAAACACAATCTACTTGGCAGCACACAGGGATGATGGGTGAGTTCCAGTCCCCACAAATGTGGATGCCTGTGTAGAAGCAGCATATCTTTTTAAGGGACTCTATCACCCAAACATTGTTTTTACTGTGGATGTAGAGAATAAAAATGAATTGTATAGATTGTATTTCATTGTGTTAGCAAAACTGCAAGCAAATGCCTAAATGAGGACAACATGTGTTTTAAATGTGTCTGTGAAGTCTGCTAAACAGGAGTCCCCACAGACACATTTAAAAACAAACACATTTGCTTGCACTTCTGCTAACACAATGTATAGATAGTTTTTTGTATTCAATATTTATTGTATTCTCTACATTCACAGTAAAAGGAGTGTTTAGGGGATACATCCTTTTAAGCTAAGAAGCGAGCTGAGGAAACACCTCCCTTTTTTGGGGTCACACAGCAATGCATGAGATCACATATTGCACAATGACACGTCCCCTGTTGCCCCACAAAAGCAGGATTATTGCTTTTATGGCAAATACAAAAAAAATACATTGTTTCTCATCCTAGTAAAGTTGTAATCAATTATATACAAGTAATATATATCATTATATACAAATAACTACTTACATTTCATTCTACCTGTAATTTAATGCAGTATAAATATATAAGGTGAAGACTACCCATATCTTAGTTCCAAATTTTATAATTTTTTTTCTCATTTGCTTGAGAAAAGGACTTTATTAAAAATATTCCTTGTTTGGAAACAAAAAGGAAATCCACACATTTTACACATTACACACAAAATGGAAATACTACACATTTTTTGTATCTACTTTCATGCCTTATTTTACTACTGGTAGCTTGTTTTCCTACAATTTTAATTATATATTATTCACTGGAATATACAAGTCCAAAATATAGGCGGTGGGGTAGATTGGGTGGAAGGGGGAAATCAATGGGCACCTGTAAAAGAGATGCATTTGATACCCATGGTAAAGTTCTATGCATTATTTTTAATATTTTTAGTCCTTTTCTGAAATGAAGGTCTATATGCAAAAAATTATTTTTTTTTTTCTATAGAGAGAGGGGGAAACCCCAAAAAATTGGTTCACATGCAGGTCAGACATCCATTCCAACTTCACACACAAGCCGTCAGTCTAGTACACATTTGTTGAAGCTGGCTTGCTTAGCAGTAACTGGAAACCTTCACCTAGTAACCCAAACTGATCCATGGTATCAAGTCTTCAGAAACAAGGTGCATTATTCATGAAGCCTTCCTCCGCCATGTCTCTGTATCCCTCTGTGCAGGAAGCGACAGCTCACGCATTCAGTGGAATGTCATCGGTCCAACATGGGGGGGGGGGGTCACCTGAATATTTGATGAGCGCTGAGCTCTGATGCAGGGTAATTAGAGATGTGCCTTTTATTTTGCCTGCATCTTCTTTGTTTTGATTATTTCTCACTTTTATTAATGCAACAGTTTAATCTCAGTGGGTGAGCAGCCATGGAAACAGCTTAGATATCAGATGCCTGGAGAGTTCTTTGAGCATATATTAGCCTCCCCTACACTACGGTTGGCCCCACGGATGGAAAAAAAAACCCCACATCAGGTTTCTGACGGCAAACATGACCAGGCCCATCATGACTGCCATAGAAAGTCATTTCTGTGACGCTTTCTTAACTCTACAGTATAATGGAGAACATTTTCTAGTTATACACCTTGATAACATTTCTAATTTCTGCGGCCTTATCCAAACAGTGGACCAATACAGTAACCACAATATTAATATTTCTAGATACTAATTTATTTAGAACTATTAACCAGACAGAAAAAGAGAAAAAAATAAATAAAAATAAAAACTATAAGTCGATGACCAGGGAGCGGTTTCCCAGCATGCCCCTAAAGAGTGAAACATTTCCCTTTTCTACTGAAACTTTTATTAGAATGAAATAAATTGTTAACAGAAAAATAAAGAATTCCAGTCTAAACTGAGGAGTGGATTGTCACTTTGAAGGGATTGGGCACCACACATTCATTATAGCAAGCTGGTCAGACATCTTGAAACCGAAGAGGAATGAGGCATGTCATGTTGGAAATATAGGTTATAAAACTGTAATTCTTTTAGACAAACAATACAAATATGGATAAATGGATATGGATAAACTGTATAATAATAAAAAACAAACACATGCTTTTGACCACAATTCTGTCTATACACTCTGACCAAGTATCCAGTCCCTGGAAAAACTAAACTTGCTGTAAGATTCACTGTTATACTACCCAGTGGATGCACTCCCCCCCCCCCCCCCCAAAGTTTTTAGTTCACAACTAGTATGGTTAAAATAAATCTTTACCTAATGTATTTAACATTTAAACGCATAAAACAAAAACAAAAACCACTTAACAGCAAGCACTAAAGAAATATATTATTTAGTAATGCAAATAACCAAAAAAAAAAAAAAAAAATATCAAAACAGTAAAACACAATCATGATGTGCATAAAAACAATCATATAGTAGCTGGGCGAAGAGGTTGTTCATGCAGAAAGATACATTCTTTAACTTCTCTTGGGATCTGAAATTAGTTATTAATGTTGTCGACCAGCTTCAGAAATAATACTATCCATATATCCTGAGCACCCGTTTCAAAACAGACTTGTTGACCCACCAGATGCCACCCATCATGAACCCCCGACCATGAAAGACCCTTCAGTTTTTAGGCCAAAACAGAAAAGGCGCTTATAATGGTATAATTCATGTAAGACAACAGCTGCACAGATTGCCAGCCTTTTAGCACTAAAACTGTTGGAGAATACATTTCCAGTGATGTTCATCCAATATGTATTCTGCAATAGCTGGAGTGCTAAAGGTTGGCCAACACTAGCGCATATTATATATTATGTTATTTTACAGGTAGACATCCGCTTGAAGCCAATGTTAAGTCTATGGAGGTAATAGCAAATTCTGTATTTTTGTAGAAAATGATTTAGGGTTGCCACCTTTTATTCAAGTTTTTTTTTTTTTTAAACTAAGCTTCCACTAAGGTGGCAACTCTAGAAATATGTGGCGAAGTTCACCAATTATTTTCTGTATTTTGTACAGGTTACTACTAATGTGTGACTTTTTATAGTAAAAATCATTTCACAGGGGTCGCCAAATTCAGTGGCATCCATAACTTTTTTCATGAAAAACGACCTATACATTGTGTTAGCCAAAATGCAATTTAAAAAGGTGTCTGTGGCGTCGCTGGGGGGTGCTAACATGGCTGAAGCCCTGAGTCTCCCTGTGAAAAACCTGAATGCCGTTAAAACCTGTACTATGCGATCAGCACTGATCGCATAGTACAGATCCGTCCAACATGCGGCAGAGGTGCGGCTCGCATTACTTTTACACCAGTAGATGAATCTCCGAGCTGCATCTCGCGCAAGGGGTGGAAGCTCTGCCCCCTCGCACTCTGAACCACCTATAGCGGACATCCGGCGCCCAGAAGATAACCAGAAGACGGAACACTGTCTCCGCAAATGAAGGGTAACCATGCTGAGAAACAGAGACCGAGACCATCTGGGCTCTAGCCCCAGATCATTTGGAGACCTAGCAAGGCTTCTGGTCTGTGGGCTGTTTATGACATCACCTGTGGCTTGATTTGCAAATGTACCAAATTTGGGAAATGTGTAATTTGCATAACAAGTCACAAGGTCAGATCATAAACAGGAGACACGACAGACCGATTTAAAACATTTCTATTTTATTCATTTGCTTGCAATTTCTAACACAAGATACAGATAATTTTTTTTGTTCTTTAAATTCACAGCACAAACACTGTTCAGGATGAACGAGCCCCTTTAAAAGGAGGGTTTGGAGAGATAAGTAGAACTGTTACTATAGCAACACAACACATATAATACACTTTATTTGTAGCTAGCTTGTTAGGTTATTGGAAGAGTTGATGAAAAAAGACTAATGACAGATCTGTTTCTTTACATTGCATGTTGCAGTATTTGTCTACATTATATATATGTATGTACATACATAGAAA
Organism: Pelodytes ibericus; assembly: GCA_036172795.1. Lineage (NCBI taxonomy): Eukaryota > Metazoa > Chordata > Amphibia > Anura > Pelodytidae > Pelodytes > Pelodytes ibericus. Next base: position 24,081,583 of record CM069858.1, on the reverse strand, counting down.
TATATATACATATACACTTACACACAAACACAGGATGTGGGGGAAAATAAATAAATACAAATTTGAATATTTAAGCCCCTCTTGAATAATAAGCCCCTCTTTCCAGTTTATATATATATATATATATATATATATATATAAAAACTGGAAAGAGGGGCTGAAGGTAATTGCCCCCTGGGCTGCTCTATAATCTCTTATTGGTGCAGCTCCAGCTCATTTTTGAAAACATTTGATCTTTCTATCCAATTATCGTCTGTCTATCAATCTCTGTAAGGTAACGGTCAGAAAATCTCTATTGCATGTCTGTGTGTCTATCTCTGATGATATCAGGTGGTCTGATGTAGTGGCACCAAGGGTAACTAAATTGCTTTTGACACCCGGGCCACTCTGTTGCCAGCCCACCTTTTGTAGGTAGGAGTGCCCTTTAAAAGATAAACGGTCAGCACAATATAAGTCATGTTTAATTGATAGATTGCATCAAGTGCTATAACCCCTTCGTGACGCTAGGACATTCTATGCCATCCTATTTTAGTGGTCCCAAAAGACGCTAGGACGGCATTGAGCGTCCAGCGTTTAACAGCTCATTGCAGCTCCCTGCGATAAGCTGTGCACGGATCCCGCTGCAAGGACTTTCAGCTGGATCCAACCTGTCAGATGAGGCCACATCACAGGTGATGTCATAAACAGGAGACTCCACAGTTAATAACAAAGTGTTCATTGTACAGCTCACATTCGACCAAAATTAAATGTTTAATAAGTTTGCTATGTGTGGGAAAAATTATATCTGTGAACCAAATTAATATATGAAAACAGCAAGTTTTAATCTCATGTTAGAGACTCTGCTATGACAGTTCACTATTTGGGGACTTCAGATTTATGGCTATAGAATTACATATTAGAAAATTAACTCTATAATACATTTTATTTAGTCAAAAGCTATTTGCTGCGTTATGCAAGCATGATGTTGAGATATCAACAGGAAAGAGTAAAAAAAAATAAATGATAGGGCACTCACTGCTAGCATGCTTCCAATTGGCCATGGCTGCCTCGTAATAGAGGTATAGGTGTTTGCATATCACCCTATTGGATCTCACTCGATGTAGATGAGGAACACTGAAGATGGGTGTTATGACCCATTGTCTACTTGTGTGGTCCCAGACCATGATGCTCACTGCCAGACATACACAACTTAACAAAGTTGTCCCAGTGGTGTATTTTTGATATCTACTCAAGAGATGCAAGGTCTAGGAGAGCATGGTTTCCAGCCTTGCCAGTGACCTATTGCAAACCATTTATAAAAAGGGACTTTAGATCACCTTAAGCCTATACTGGTCAAGACCAGAAATGATAGTTTACAACTACCTTTAATAAAATGTCCAACATTGCTGCAATGGAAGGTTTAGAATAACCCAATAGATCTTTTTAAAATGGTTATTATTGCATTGAATACATGTTGGTACATTAAATTAACCATATGATGCTAAAGCTTTTCTGTAACACCTACTTCCGGACATGTTTGATGGGCATCATGGAGATATACTTCTCTTTCAGAATGCAGGGAACCAAATCTTGTCAACTCATTATCTTCCATTCATAATGTATTAGAATCCAACATGAGTACTTTGAAGGCTCAGGCAGTGTCTAACACAATTAGTTACAGCCAAGAAGAAACAGGCACCGTCTTTCTACCTAGAAGCTTCGACTTTTTTTTCTCTCTTAAATAATTAACAGTTTGCATGTCTGCCTTATCTACGTATACAGTGACATTATGTCTTGATACAATATCTGAAATGCTTATTGTGGTTCACAACCCTCTTTATTATGTTCATTTTATTCTGTATCCTTTAAATTAATTTACCATATAAGTTGTAGGACACCTTATTGGAAATAATTGACGAGAGGATTTACCCCATCCCAATAGATATCTACCAATGGTCCAAAGAATTGTATCAGTCAACTATCCAACATTGTTATATATTTTATTATGTCAACATGGTTATTTAGTATCCTCTTGATGTTTTTTCATCATGACCGAAGCTTTTCAAACCTCACATTACTGCCAATTAACCATTATAAGCATTTGTTTAGAATTCCTTTTAGTGGACATTATATTTGTTTAGCAGATGTGGAAACAACACATACAGTCAAGTTCACTGTTCTAAATACTCTAATATTTGCTTGGGCACTCACTAGAGATGCTTCTGGGGTCTTGTAGTCACCACTATATTGTAAACAATTTGAATTTGGGAGAGGGCCCAGGATGCTGACACTAACATTTGGGTCACCTATCAGGGATCACCGAGGTGAATACAGATTACAAGAAATGTTCTTCCAGAGCTTTATTTTATTCCAAAAAAAAAGATGCCATAAAGATTGATCTATATATTTATTTGATCTATTTTTCACATGAATACGGTTCTAGTTATCCTGTCTGGGCCGTAACTGTTTCTACACATACAAAAAAAAAGAAAAAAATACTCTAAGCAGATTTTTAATTATAAAAAGAGACTTTCTGCCAGCGCATTTAGTATTTTTGACTTAGTGGTGAATGAAGAATGTATTTCATAAGAACATTGTACAGATTTAACCTCGGGGCGGGGGGGGGGGGGGGAATGTTTTCTCATATTTTGTAATCTTTTGAATGGCCCCAAGCTAAATATGTTATTCTTAAGGAAAAAAGAAAAAAAATGACACAAAACAATAAGACGTGTGTTTGAGAGCAAAACTATTTAAACCAATGCTAGTATATGACCTACAATTCTAATTCTCTACCTCAGGAGGGAGAGGGAGTCTGCGTTGACATCAAGGAAAATATCTTTGCATCACTTTGCAAAAAAAGCTATTCTTCAGCTTTTTATTTATACACTTTCTACTTTCTGCAAAGAGCTGGTCATTTTCATTTAATAATGGAATAAACTCAACTTTTCGCAACAAACACTAGAGAGCGATGTATAGGAAGTGTCAGATGAACTGATTTAGAAGTTAATCATTAATACATATTTAATGATCAGATGTTTTTATTTAATTTTTTTTTTTACATAAATGCAACCCCTCCGCAAACTTACACCATACAGTTTTCTTGATTATGTCCCTTCTGCTGATCCCATGTGAAAACAAGCATCTCTTTCTAGCAGAGCGAGACTGTCACAGACCAAGAGACCTCGATCAGACAGACGCGACAAATGCCAAATCTGATTGGTGGTGTGTGCACTGACATGATCAGTGAGCACTAAACTCCTAACCTTCTCTGCCTCATCTCAGATGTAGAGCAGAGAGTAAACTGGCATGTATTTTTACAGATACATGTCAGATTTACTCTGGATAAGGGAGACTAGGATTATAACTCTTGCTTCCTCCAATAAAACAAGTGTTCAGAAGAGTTCAATTTCCCTTTAGAAAGGAATTAACCAACCCTAATTACATTTTGTTGCATTAAAGAATACTTGACTATGGATGAAAGTGGGGCTTCACCCCCCACCCCACTTTATATCAGATAGATGCTCACTTCTAAGAGTTCAGTGAGACAGCTCAGTTGGTAAGTGTCCTGACTGCAATACTTGTTTAACATTTTCAAGTGATAGGTTTGATTCCAGGCAGGGTCAACTCAGTCCTACACCCTCTGAAGCCGATAAATGAAGTACTATTAAGTTGGTCAAAAATTACATCATTTATCAGCTTTTGATTTAAGTGCAAGGTACCCTGAGAGAGACAGAAAAAAAGGCTATATTATAAAAGTATTATTAGACCACAGGGCTAAAAATGGCATTTACTTTATCAGATTATTATTTTATTGAAAGGATGCATGAATTAGCCGTTCACTTGAAGTGGTTTAAGCATGCATGGGCTAAAGGTATATAGCTTGAAAATTAGATAAGAAAGGACCAAATAAGGTAGAAGAAGTTTACATTATCTACAAACGTGGTTCTTATCCAACAAACAATGTTTATACACCTTCTAACCCAGAGTTATGGACATCATCCATAAACCAAAAGAGCAGTGATAGCTAACCTTGCCACTGCAGAGGTTTAGAATCCACATTTCCTTGTGACAGTCAACTCCCAAACATCTGCAGTGCGAATGTTCACCATCATGGATACAAGGCAAAAAAACAAAATGACCAAATCAGAACAATACATCAGCATACTCCCTTCTGAAATGTGAGGATTTGCTAGCAATGTATTATGCATTGTAACACTAGCAAAACAGCTTTAGGTTACGGAGACCGATTGTATGAGCTCAATCTTTTAATCCTCTTTTCTCAATACCTTTGGAAAACACTTATTTAAAGAAAGGGAAAAAACTGAACAGTCCATAGAGGCAAGTTTCTAATTGCACATCCTGCATCACAGACTCAGGACAATTGCATAAAGATGCACAGAATAAAGAGATGGAATTTAATTTATCTGGACTGGTACAAGTCGTTTAATACCATGGAATTATGCTTAATCCAGAGGGTTTATTAATAATCTCATAAAACCTTTTAAGAAGCTATTTACAAAAGGATTTTCGTCACAAGTGACCAGTTAATAATAAAGAGTGGATTCATAAATTACAGTTTCTACTAGCTCTCCAGGCAGTCTCTTTTCATCAGTTTATTTTCAATGTGTGAAAAGGGACTGTCGCCTAAACAGTTAATAAAGTGTTAAGTACATATACATACCTTAATATCACACACACACGCACTTTATTTTTTACTACTTCTATAGAGTTGCTTAACTCTCAATGTGTCAACCCTTAAGCCACACAAATTTAAAAAAAAAAAATGAAACAAGTATAGGAGTGCTGTATTTTTAATACACCAAATGTGCTTAAAAAGAGAAAACGGCCTACAATTATTATAGTATTGTTTTTCTACTTTGAGCACATTTAGTGTATTACAAATACAGAGCTCCTAAACAGTTAATATATATGAATGTAAACAATGTACCTCGCTATGTGTTTAAATTCTCACCAATTTACCATCTTAGAGTTCTAGGCTAATCCTGTGTTTGTGCCTGTGGTTTTGTGAATCTCATTCGAGTCTTTTACTATGCTCCTAGTCCGTGCCCGGTTTATCTCTGCCCTGTATTTCTTATTCTCCGTTTGGTTTCTGCTTTGCCCTGATCATGTCAGTTTTCCTCCAGTATTCTGCTTTTGTTCCTTGCCTGTGTCCCCTGTCCTAGTCCTGCCAAAGTCCTCCCTTAGCCCTGTACTCTGTATCCTGTTCGGTCTCCATTTGCTTTTCTGCTATTGCTCTGCTAAGCCTGTTGACTCAGCCTGCAGCATCCTGTTTTTTTTTATGAGTTGTATTTCATGCCTGCTCCAGGGTATCTTCAGCTTCTGCTCTGGCTTTATTGGATATAGCAACTGCTACCTCAGAGCCCTTGTATGTGGCTGAACCAACCTGGGGCCTCATAGATTGGCTCCCAAGAGATGCTGGGGGCTTCCATTTTTTTCTTGAGCTTAGATCATGGAATTAAAGATCAAGCCCTAGGGAAAAAAAACTTTGAAAAAAAAGGCATATTTTTAAGTTAAGTTTTGTAATTTTTTTTTCACTGGAATAAATACTTATTTCTTTTTCAAGCATCAACTTTAATAAACCTTTTTTGTCCAGCATATCATTTACAGCATAGTTAAAGTCAAGTAATAAAATCAATGTTACAGCAACAAAATAACATAGTATGAAGAAAAGAAAGGAAATAGGGTTCGGAAAAGAACAGAACAAATGAGGAGGGTGGATAGACCACCTTAGGCACTAAAGTGCTACAAAAGATGGGCCAAGTGGTCATGTGTATTATCAGAAAGCCTCCCACTGCTTGAGAAAAGTGTCAGGAGAAAAAGGGTAGGAAATACATAAGGTGGGCAAATAAATAAATACACATGGTTGTCCTCAGGATCTGTGTCCAGTTAAAGAATGCTCAGAGAAGTGCCTATGTCTAAATCCTAGGGCAGGAAGAGAAACAAGCGCTGTGAGTCAAGGGATGGCTGACCATTCAAGTCCTCCACAATATATTCAGCAATAAATAAGGTGCTGTGAATAGAAATGGACACTTAGCAATATCATTCAGCAAGGTAAGTTCTGTAAAAGCAGCAGAAAGGAAGATTGGAAGAATGAGGTAGTTTGGACAAAGACTGTTAGGTTAGTAAGGGCACACCAATGTTAAACATGTCAGTAGATAGCGGATCTCCAGAATGCACACACTGGTCCGATTGAGAGGGAGAAATTGTCCCAAGTAAACCAGTCTACCGCGCTTAAAGAGAAAAAAACATTTAGGATATATCCACTGGAACCCAAATTTGGAGCATAATAATCCTCTGATGCTCCAAGTCATGGCAACCCGAAGAGAAAAAACAAACAAAAAACAGAAATGCTCACATCTCATCAGTGCTGCTGTACCCAAAAGTCAGGCATAATGTCCCGAATACCAGTAGTGCTGCTGTTAAAAAGGCCAATGCATCTGAAATGAGTGAAAAGCACTGAATTCCAGCCAAACTGAATACACCGAAACCAGTAGATGACCTCAGCAAAAAACGCCAATGCACATTTCCCTTTGCAGGCTTCTTCCAGGGCAATGCTCTGTGGATTCCATAGATGAAGAGTTCCAGACTTCCACTGGCATTAATATCAGCACAAAATCTATGCAGCGGGGAATTTGGATCAAGTGGTGATCGCCCCCCACTAGACTCTGGGTTTGGTGGATGCCAGGAGAACGTTACCTGCCTGCATTGTGCCAATGGTAAATTGGGTGGAGAGGGATAACGGTGTGGAGATGTTATTCAGGGGTTGGGTTAGACTCCTTACTTCCAGTGAGGGGAAATATTAATGCTTCTGCATACCAAAACATTTTGACAATGCTATTCTTCCAACTTTGTGGGAAAGGTTTGGGGAGGAGCCATTTCTTTGCAGGAGACGGCATACCAGTAGGGTTGCCACCTTTTCTTCAAAAAAATACCGGCCTTGGTACTGTCTCCATAGACTTAACATTGGCCTGATGCCAATTTTTTACCGGCCTGCCGGTAAAATACCGGCCAGGTGGCAACCCTACATACCAGTCTCTAAATTTAAACCCGATTGTGCATTTCTCTATGTGGAAGCTTATTACGAAACTGATGCCATTCTCAATATTTTTATAAATATTCCCATACAGCTGTGAGGGGAGAAATTGCTAGATCATCTATGTTCTTTAGTTTATGCTGTGTGTGTGTGTTTTTTTTTTTAAACACTTGCAAAGAGCATGATGGAATAAAGGAAATACGCCTCAACAACAGCACTTTCTACTTCTGTGGAACTTCAGCCACTTATCTCACACATGTTTCAACTTCTGGCTGTTTAAAAAAAGAAAACATAGAATTAAATAAACACTGCATCACCTGCTCCGACTACTATAAAAATATGATAAATGGTACATGGTAAAAACATAAAAGGTTATTGAAAAACATAAGGGTTTTTCTCAAGTGTGTTCCCTCCATTATGCTAAGCTACCTTTTTCCTCTTTGTCCAATAAAAAAAAAAGCCTAAACATTGCTTACACTGAAAATGTAGAGAATAATTATCAATACAGTACATTGCGTACAAATGCATTACAATATGAACATACAAATGTGGCTGTGGCGTCTCTAGCTTATGACATCACCTTTGGCTTGATTTGCAAATTACACATTTTCCATTGAAGAAGAAAACAAAGGGTCATACAACACACACCCAGATACTGGGCCTCTCTCTCTTATCAAGAAATTATCTGGAACAGAGCAGTTTCAGAGAACATTGCTCATAAATACCACGATCTATACAGTGTCCACAAAATTGCAAGAAAATAAATAAATTAAGAGAAATATAGATTTAAATGTGTGTAAAGTCTCCTGCTTATGACTTCGAAACATAGAATGCGTCAGCAAATGAGAACCTTTTGGCCTATCTAGTCTGCCTTACAAAAAAACAAAACAAAAAAACACACACGGACACCCATTGGAATACTTTTATAAGATAGCCCTATGCCTAAACTCCTTCACTGTTTTAACCTCTACCACTTCTGCAGGAAGGCTATTCCATGCATCCACTACCCTCTCAGTAGTCATACTTCCTGATATTACTTTTGTCGTGGTCGTTTTTTTCCTTCTTTTAAATATACTCTCCTCCATTATGTATTTAAATGTTTCTATCTTATCCCACCTGTCTCATCTTTCCTTGAAGCTATACATGTTAAGATCCTTTAACCTTCCTGGTAAGTTTTATTCTGTATCCCATGAACCAATTTTGTAGCCCTACTCTGAACACTCTCCATTTATCAATATCCTTCAGGACGATCGAGTCTCCAGTACTGCGCTCAATACTCCAAGTGAGGTCTCACCAGTGCTCTGTACAATGGCATGAGCACTTCCCTCTTCCTACTGCCAATACCTCTCCCTATATAACCAAGCATTCTGCTAGCATTTCCTGATGCTCTATTACATTGTCTACCAAAGTCATATGAAGTTATTACTCCTAAATCCCTTTCCTCAGATGTTAGGGATAGGACTGTATCAAATATTCTATACTCTGGCCTTGGGTTTTTCTGCCCAAAATGCATTATCTTGCACTTATTCACATTAAATATCAGCTTTAACCATCTTTCTAGTTTACTGAAATCATTTGCCATTTGGCTTATCCCTCCAGGAACATCATCAACCCTGCTGCAAATCTTTGTGTCATCAACAAAAATACATACCTTACCATCAAGACCTTATGCAAAAACACTAATAAAAATATTATAGAGAATGGGTCCAAGTACAGATCCCTGATGTACCCCACTGGTAACAAATATTACCCCGAATATACACCATTGACTACAAACCTCTGTTGCCCGTCACTGTTGTCTAATTGTCTAATCCATTCAACAATATTGGAATAAAAGATCGCAGTTTATAGATAAGCTTTCTATGTGGCAAAATGTCAACAGCCATACTGAAATCTAGATACGCAATGTCTGCTGCACCACCCTGGAAAATAAATTAAAATAAATTATAAAAAAAAAGGATTATTTTGGCATGAGCTTCCTGAAGTAAACCCATGTTTCTGATGCTGCAATCCATGTGATTTTAGATGTTCAACAACTTACTGCCAATAAATGAAAATTCTATTAGTAACACTAAAAAGGTTACCCACATTTTAAATCAGTAATTGTATCAACCTCAGAAGGATGAATGTCTGATCACCCCACCTAGTAAAAATCAAACCTACAACCCTGAGGATTTAAACAGATTCCACAGCTGGCGTATTAACCCATCTGACCACTGAACCACATCACCTTGTGGCTTGATAACACATTTGCCATTGTGAAGTAGTTCGTTGGCATATCAAGCCACACGTGATGTCATAGACAGGAGATCACAGAAATGTTTAAAACATTTTTGCTAAGTCAATGCATAAATTATGTTTCATCATATTATTCTCTACGCCTAAGTCATGTTTATTTTGACAGAGCCCCTTTAATGTTGTTTGTAATTAGAATGTAGAGAGAGAAAACACACACACACACACACACACACACACACACACACACACACTATACAAAGTTAGAAGTATTGAAAGAAAGTAGATTAAGAAAAAAAAATTGATTTTGAAATGGCCATTTCCAGGACATAACTTGATAACTTTCTAAAAAAAACAAACACTTTTGGGTAATGGAGTATTTAAAAAACAAAAAGAAACACTAAAGCAATTTATATGGGGAGAGTAAAAAATCTGAACATGTTTTATTTCCCTAAAAAAAAAAAAAAAAAAAAGTATAATCCACACTAACTGACATCTAACATCACCATACATAATTTAATCAGCAACAAAAACCCAGAGTTTCAATCCTGAAACAAAACCTTTGACATTTGATTAGCAATAAGATACCTCTTCACTAAACCATTGAACCATTGTTAAAATATTGACTAGGAACACTGGAAACAATAGAAGCATTCGACATACCTAGAGAGACTGCAAAGAAAAGAGACTGCAAAGATGATGAACTTTAATTTTTGTTTACTTTGCAATATAAAACCATCAGGGGCCTGTACTGTATAAATGCATCATAAAACGTATGCTTTAACATAAGTAAAATGTTTGTATATCTAGTACTTTACCACTTGACAAAAAATACAAAAATAATACATGACTAGAGTATATTAAAAGGGACTGTCACCCAAACATTGTCCTAGCATAAATGTACAGTATTATTATATCTATACATTGTGGGCTATTCACTAAATAGTGAGTTGAGATGATAATTTAATCTCTCCAATTTAGCTATACATTGTACAGGGACAACCCTGGCGAGATCCCCACAGACACACTTTTGTCTCTGCACAACGTATAGTTAAATTGTTGAAATGAAAATGTTCAGTTCACCTGCAATGCCTCTTTCAATGACTAGCTCCTCCTTCGTCATCGCAGAATTGCAAATAAATGCATAGATTAACCCCTGACAGGTTGTTAACGTATTTAAAGAGAGAGCAATGCTAAAAACTTTAATATATTGTCCCTATTTTTCCGACGCTCTCACTTTATACATTTTCTATCTTGTTGCATTTGGAAGAGATCCCTTTTATTGTAGGTTAGAATCAAGCTCTAGGTCACTCGATTTTATGTTTGTGGGATTGGTTGGTCAGATTGACACTCTAGCAGACCAATAGAAGCTTACCTGTCAAACTGGTAGTGTGATAGACAAACATGGGGGCGTGTTTGTCGGTGATATGCTACGTCCCTTTAAAAGAATCCAGGAAGCAAATATCCTAACCAGTGATATCTTATAAATTAAACATTTAAAAAGTGACTAAGTCAGCAGCGCAGAATATTCCATCTGAATCTGCATTACAGACCCAGTCTGCACAAATAATAATAAAAAAAAAAATCATCAACACCTCTTACTAAAAAAATAAGGAATTACATTTTGCGTTTTAGTGCAACTATTTTCTAAAAGTTAAAAAAAAAAAAAAAGGCTAAATACATTACACTGCAATGTTTCAGATATACAACAAAATCTAAAACAAAATGAGGTCAGTAAGGTTCAAGTGGTTGGGGGGTGGCTAAGAATGTTCAATAGGATTTCACTTTACTTTGACTGCAAGTTTGGGGATGTGTGGAATTGGCAAGTATAGCCATTTTTCAGGGAGATAATGTACCAGCACAGTTGTGATTTGTGCTATCCTTACATGAAAGGGATTCTACAGTCTAATTAAAATACAGTGAAGAACATATATATACACGATACACACACACACACACACTACTTTTATTTTACCAGTATCATAAAAAATCACTGAATTATCAAAATAAATAAGTTAGCCACTTTTATCCAAAACTCCTCCCCCTGGAAATCTTTAACAATTTACACTTGAAATGCACAGTATAAAAATAAATTATGTGTTAGCAAAAGTGCAAGCAAATGCATAGATCAAGGGAAAAAAAATGTATATGCATATAGTGATGTCATACACAGTATACAATCAGACAAATTAAAAAAATAAAAATAAAACCACAACATTTGTAAGTGACATAGTTCCTTTAAATACACCTGAAGCAGATGGATTCTGCTAACCTGGATATTTTGGGGGTCTATATAAAACACAGTTTCATCAAACTGCTACAGTTTCTAGAGCATCCAGATGCATTGCAGTGTTTCACAGCATAGCAACTGCAGGGACATTGGCTGATCCATAATAGCTTACTAAAGAACTGCATAGTGCTTGAGAATACTTAGAGTTTCTTACCTTGAGTTTTTTGACAGCTTTGCCACTATCTTGCTCTTGACTCCACACTGTCACCCCTCCTTTATTATACTGGCATTGCCAGCCATCTGGGTTCTCACACTGCTCCCGAAAAGTGTTAAAATCTGCATCATCTGGGATATGCACCATCTCTGCACGCCTCCAAAATGCAGACTGAATACTTATAGTTCAATAATAAGATGTAGGAGTTAACTCTTCAACCTCCTATTCGCTGCAACAAAATATCTCTCTTAATTTTTTTTTTTTTTTTAACGTAGATTTAAAAATAACTTAATAAATCTCTTTATAGCCAGAGTGGTCTCTTTAGAAAGTGCAAAAGTAAATCCTATTGTTTGATATTCCCATCTCTCTTCATCTGCATGTATCCTGTATTCTTTTTAAGACTAGAGTTGGCCCAGGTCTGTTTCAAGGTTTGCTAATGTCTGCAGCTCCCAGAATTGCACTGAAAGCTAGTCTTGGTTTTCACTAGACCTTGCTGACTATGGTCTTATTACCTAAGCTCTCTAGTCCTATATTATTCAGTAGGTAACATCACACAGGTGTCTTAGATATCTCCCCCACCCCTTTCTACACTCCCTCCTCTTTCTTTCCCTAACACACCACCCCTTTGCATTCTCTGCTTCTCATAATCTCCATCTGTTTGACTTTGCAGCAGTTACTGATTCAGCTGATCACTGGCCAAGCTTATCAGCAAGCCCATTAAACAGGCCTGTGAATATCCATTGTAAGGGTAAGCATGGACATCAGGCTGGTTTACAGCTGGATGTGTGCACTGCAGCATCTTTCTAAACTGGTCCTGTTACTGCACTGCCACTGCAGAGGGCGAATAAGGATTTAAAAGAAAAGGCTCCAAAAAAAAGAAATAAAAATCTACCAAGAAAAATCATAGTCAAGGTTTAATATTGTAGGGATCTCTTTAAGATGACCCTATAGGAAATGTATTGATGTCCCACACTGTAAACCATAGTTGCCAACATCGGCCATGTTTCCAGGGACACATATGTGTTTTACATGCTGCAGAAAGACCATGCCTAGTGCAGCCCGGCAGTATGTATGATGCATATACACACAGACACAATCCAATTAATTGGATGCGATCTCCACCCTGATTAATTAATTGGACTGTGTCTGTGCGTATATCCATCCTACATGCTGCCGGGCTGCATTTGCATGGTCTTTCTGCAGCATGTGGAACAAATATGTGTCCCTGGAAACATGGCTGATGTTGGCAACTATGTGTAAACAGGAGTAGATTCACAGTACTGACATCGCTATACACAGAGCGGAAACCTCCTAACTATGGCTGCTCTTAGCAGAAAGAACTGGGGGGATTTAAAATACTGATGTAAAATTGTTGCAATAGTATTAAAAAAAAAGAAAAAAGAGCAGTGATCATATTTAGAACCGTGATCCAATTAAGGCTGGAAAGCGCATGCTACCTACCATGATTAATTAATTGGATTCTGTCAGTGAGTATATACATCCTACACACTGTAGGACTGTTCCTTGTGCATCATGTGGAACATAGATGTGTCCCTGGAAACATATGATGTTGGCAACTATGGGTTCACATCTACCTATCTTTATAATCAATGGGTTGGAGCAACCCGGAGTAACCAGTTTTATTCACTGACAAATGCATGTATTGGGCTGATTTAAAATAAGACTGCAGATGGGTTTTTAATTTTGCCTGGTTAAAGCCCAGGAAAGTGTATTGTTCATAAGCGTTCTTGAATAAACATATGATGTGCTCACCCTAGTGGCGAGTTAATATTATATATTGGGGTATGCAGAGAGTCCACCACTATTAGGTGTTATTTCTCTGTGCGACACTTTTATAAATCCCCCCCAATCTCTAGGGCTTGATCATGTCCTTTAAAGGAAAATTGCACAAAATAGAGCACAATATATGATGGACACGTGTTTTAAAGGAACACTAAACGTTACTTTTCACTTGTGCTTCTAATTTAGTTGTTTCTATTGTGAGGATGCACGTGTGTGTACTTTTTATAGTACACGCCAGTTTATCCTCTGACCCACAGCTGCCATGCTTCCATGGGAAGCAGGCAGCCGTCTGGTCAGCGACCGGCTCTCACAGCTAGCGCAGAGCGAGCCCCTCATTTTTTCATGGGATCAGCAGGGGGAACTTAGAGACCCTCGCATATGGCAGGCAGCGCGGGGCAAGGAACTTCTGTTTCTCGCATGTGACACACAACAGATAGTAAACTCGCGTGTATCTGTTAAGATACATGTTGGGTTTACTTTCAAAGTCCGGGACATGTTTTGTTTAACCCTTGCTTCCTTCAAGGTGCAATGTCGCTTTAAGGACCATTGCATATGACCTATGATTTTTACAATGCATATTAAAATTCATACAGGTTCAGTATCCCTTTCTTTAAAATGGATAAATGATACTTTTGGTTAACAGATTTATTCGACAGCAAAAGCCCTACAAATGTTCTTCATTACCTATGTCCAATGTGAGCAACTTGCTCACACTGGATATAGGCAATGTAGAAGATTTATAAAACTATAGCTACTGAAATGATCTGCTCCAACCGCGATAGTCCCTCCCTTGCCATGCTGCGGGAGCTACATTTCCCATGTGTGCTTTCTTCAAACCTACTGCACCCGACAGGGTGGAAGAAAGGGGCTTCAGAACGGGGCTTGAAGAAGGTGAGTATCCCTTATCTGAATTAACCCTTATCCCCAAAAACTTTTTTAAGTATTTTAGGTCATTTTGTCTAATGGATCTTTGGATAAGGGATATTCAACCTGTATTTTACTTAATTATCTGTATTCTAAATATGACAATTTACTCACACATAGAAGGTTTGGAACTTCTATTGAGCTTCCCACTCAGCTCTTCAACATTTGGCTGAAGCCTGGTAGAAAAAGTACTACAAATGCTAACTATACTTGCAGTGTGCATTAGATAAGGCCTGTTTGTTTTTTCCCCCCACCAGATATTTAGTTAGGGTAGGCAGTTTGAATTTTTCCGATGCCTAGAGTCGATGGAGTTAAAGAAAAGTGTATTCAGGACAATAACCTAGCAAATTGTAGCAATTCATAAAGTGTGATTATTTGGTAGAGGGAATGACTGTGAAGTATGGCCAATTCGGATAGAACAAAACGGTGTAAATGATTTTGCTTTGAGTGGGCCTTTAAGTTTGCACTATTGCAGGTAATTCGTCACTGCCACAATATGGATAGTGGAAACCAACTGGCAGCTTTCCAGGTTGTTGATCTACAACCACCATGACCCTTAGCAAACTAATTCCCAGCCAAATCAGTGCTGAGAATCATGGATGTTTTTAACACATTTGTTTGACAAGTGGTAAACTCTCTCTCTCTCTCTCTCCTCGCATGGTGGATTTTTGACATCCGTGTTTTCCTCCGGGTAGGGGCCTCAAACAACTTGCTTTCTGTGTACTGACTTATCTGTTTGGCTTGGGCGCCAAGGGTCTTTTTCCCTGCTGCCATGTAGGTTCATTTTCTTATTGGTACGACATATTCTTTTGTATATTACTCTTGTACAGATCAGAGTAGTCGAGCCTGGAGCAAACATGTAGAACATTTCACACATAACAAGGGCTTGGCTTGTGCTTATTGGTGATTTAGATAATGTGCAGCCTCTATTAATCACTAGGGGACCACACGATAGGGAAAAAAAATAGATAATGAAAAAAACTGGACTGAGGCAATTTGCCGCCCATCTCAAAGTGCCGCAATGGCCCAACCTTGACCCATTTTAGGGCCAGCTCTGTATGTAGAAAGGAGAGCATAGTTGCCAACAGCGGCCATGTTTCCAGGGACACATATTTGTTCCACATGCTGCAGAGAGAGCATGCAAAGTGCAGCCCGGCAGTATGTAGGATGCATATACACACAGACACAATCCAATTAATGAATCAGGGTGGAGATCTCATAGGACCTACCATGATTAATTAACTGGATTCTGGCTGTGTGTATATCTATCCTACATACTGCCGGGCCGCACTTTGCATGCTCTGTCTGCAGCATGTGGAACAAATATGTGTCACTGGAAACATGGCCGATGTTGGCAACTATGGGAGGGATGGAGCCAAAAGGGATTTTCCTCTTACACATATACATGTGGCTATCTGGCCTCTATCTTATCCTATTGATCCCCTTCGGAACCAAACATTGGAGCAGCACTGTTTTTTTGAGGAATGTGGCAGACGGGGGAGCTGCCCCCCTTTCCCCCCTTTACCATGCCTCCTCTGGCACCAGTTGTCTGCCTCTGTCATAGATATCGCATTTCACTGACTTACCCTGCACAAACATATTCACACACACGCTCCTTCCATATGCTGCACAAATTAAAATATTGAATCCAAATTTCCCTAGGAAGTTGCTCTCGTTTATCCAGATCTTAAGCACACAGTTTTTATTTTTGATATTTGAAGACAGAATATCCTTTGAGGAATGTTCACAATCCTTGTTCTCTCATTCCCGTGGCTTAAAAGTACAGTAATTATCTCTAATTAGCGAGCGCAGTCTATACTATTAAGCATACCCATTATCTACTATTAGCTTCATTAGTATTATGTTCCATGGTGGCAGTGACTATCTCGTATAATTCAGCCATTAACATGCCATTCTTTATTTTATGCTAATCCACAGAAATTATATGATCTGTGCAACAGAGCCTTTTCTGACTCACAATGTTGTACCTCTGCTTGCAATTGGCCTTTGTTTGCTTTTTTAAAAATAGCTGATGTTACGTAATAATGACATATGTAATAGTTTACTGAAAATAGTTCAAAAACCTGTTTTTTTTTTTACATGGACTGTATCACCTAAACATTGTTTTTCTTGGAGAAAAAAAAAAAATATTGAAAATGATCTATACCTTGTGTTAACAGAATTGTAAGCAAATGCACAAATTATGAGAAAACATGTTTTAAATGTCTGTGGAGTCTCCAGGTTGTGACATCACCTGTGGCTTGATATGCAAATTAGACATTTCCCATTGAAAAACTGTTCATTTGCATACCTTGCCAATGGTTATGTCTTGAATTAGAGACTCCACAGACACATTTAAAACACATTTTTTATCCTAATTTTGGTATTAGCACAATGTATAGATCCTCTTCAATCTTTTTTTATTCTCTAAATTCACCATTTGCTAACATTAACTAAACAATACACCTATTTTGGACACAATGCTGCCTTTCCTGCATCTGGGAGGAGTAATCTTAAAAAAGTCAGTACATTAAAAAAAAAAATCACTTGCTGGCACCAAATGCAAATAATTAATAATCTGATTCCATAAATAAATAATCAATTTGCATATGGTGCCACAAGGTAATGATGAAGAGACAAAGATACATTCTAAACATTTTTAATTATATTTTTCTTAATCCATACATATGTTTTGCTCGCAGAACAATTTTTATGTTATTTATTTTATTTGCTGACAGTCAGAGATTTTGTATGTTGTTATTTGTTCTTTATGCTGACAGTCAGGAGATTGACATGTTTTTACATTCAACAGTAGTTAAATATAGATGTCAATGCAATGCTACAGTGTCCGATTGAGGCGTCTAAGCTATTGAAGGATTGTCTCCCATTACCAGGTATAGAACATTCTCTCTCCATGTTGGTGGAGTTAATGTTTGGGTTGTTTTATATTTTTGAAAAATTTCTGGAGTAATAAACATGTATAATAACCTGGTAAAAAATGTCCACAAATGTTTTCTACACAAGTATGTATCTGTATGTATACACCGACAGGTGGCAAGCTGGTGGAGGCAGTGTGATCTTTGGCCAAGAAAACCTTGGGTCCTGTCATTCATGTAGATGTTCCTTTGACACATACCACCTACTTAAGCATTGTTATAGACCAGGTACACCCTTTCATGGAAATGGTACTCCCTGATGGCATTGGACTCTTTCAGCAGGATAACGCGCCCTTCGACAAAGCAAACATTAGTTCAGGAATGGTTTGATGAACACAACAATGAGTTCAAAGTGTTAACTTGGCCTCAAAATTCCCCAGATCTCAGTCCCATCGAGCATCTGTGGGATGTGCTGGACAAACAAGTCCAATCCATGGAGGCCCCATCTCGCAACTTACAGGACATAAAAGAGCTGCTGCTAACGTCTTGGGGCCAGATATCACAGTACACCTTCAGAGGTCTAGTGTAGTCCATGCCTTTAGGGATCCAAAAATGGCACTACACAATATTAGGCAGGTGGTCATAATGTTATGTTTATATATAAACTGGGATATTAGGGGTGGACTAAGCTAAAAATCAGGTGAGGCTCAGGTATCAACAAACAAACTCCCTGCTACCACCACCAATGTTGGCTGAGCATCATGGTAAAAGTGGTCCACAGCACCAGACTAGTTCTCTTAAAAAATCTAGACAAAGCAGAAGCAGGCTCCACTGTACCATTAGCCTCAAGCCAATGATGCAGCATCATTCACTGCTTGACTTGAATGAAACAGCATGCGTTCCATGTATGTGAAGCTTTGTTATATGTTATATAAGACTAAGTCTGAGAAATACTGAAATGCTGAGTCCTTGTTTTGATAGTTTTGTTCTCCCCGTCCCAGCTCTCTTTCCCCTGCCTCTGAGAAGTTTTAATTCATCCCAGTGCTTCTTGGCCATTGGGTTGCCACCCACCTGGCAGGCCAGTTAAAAATGGCTTGATGCCAATGTTAAGTCTAAGGATCCTCTAGCAAGGCGGGTATATTTTTTGGTCGCAAAAGGTGGAAACCCTACTTGCCCACCTTTGCACAGAAATCTGGTTCCTTAGAAATGCAGACAGTGAGAGGCAGCAAGGTAGGATGTGTGTGTGCATGGGGGATGCATATCCATACTGCCTATACCTATTACCATGCCTCCTAAGGGACCCTATTTAGGAGGGACAGTCGTTATTTTTGGCTAAATCTCATTGTTCCTTTTTCCTCCTCGGGTGTCCCTATTTTCTATGAACTTCATTTTTTTAATGTATATCCTATTACAGAGCTCCAAAGTAATACAACTCATCATATAGTGTGTTAAAATACAGTAAATGTTTATATATCAATTTTTGTAAATACAAATTCAATAATTCTTATGCCAAATGGCTTACCAAATTTCATAAACAGAACTCAGTTTGTCTTAATGACACCTAAAATAGCCACACCTTCAACCTAACAAAGGATGTTTAATAACATTTATAAATTAGAACACTCACCTGCTGTGATTTCCCCCATTTGTGCTTTCTTATAAATAATGTAAGAGCTGGGAGCACCCATCTGACTTTTCTAGCATACTCATATTGTAATGGATTCAGTTCTTTTTGAAAATGTATTGCTTTGGGTGGTAAACAGTATTTTTACCGGGTAGAGTGTGAGCCTTGTGGTTTGTTCTGCTTTGCTTTCTGTATTGAGTGTAAAACAAGTGTGCATTTTAAACAGTGATCGGTAAGAGTATTTGACCTGTAGAATTTGCAGGAATACCCATTCCCCCCATTAAAGCTCCCTTTTCTGTCCCTCTACATTTTCGATACAAGTATTTATTTGTATCCATAAGATTATGACCACTGACTAGAGTTGAGATAACCCGAAGTGCAAAGTTCGGGTTTGTACTGAACATTAAGATTTTTGGACCCTAGGACACTAGGTCCCCCCCTCATTATTATTTTAGGGTCCCCACCCACCGGCAATGGGTGGGGACCGTGGGGGGGACATTAGGTCCCCCCTAACACTAGTATGTTTGGGTTCGGGGTCAAGTTCGAATTGTAGGGACTTGAGATGGAAATTAATCAGACTTAAGGCCAAAGTAGCTGAGTTGGAAAAATCATCCCATTCAACAGCATTGGCCCAACTTTGGCCCAAAGTTCTCTATTTATTTAGTAGACCCTTATTTCCCCACTCCATAGCAATTCTCCTTTCTCCCTTTACTTCATATGAGTCTGTGCAATTTTCCACGTGGAACAATATAAAAGGCACGCATGGAAATTGCACCTGACAGTGGCGCTGTTATCACATGCACCAATGTATACAATGCCTATTGCGCCATGTGCTCTCTCTGCACAATCATTACTATAATTAAGACATGCCCAGTGTGTCCACTCAGTTCCATTTGTTTGCTATGCTCATGTTACTCACTCCCTAACCTGTAATGTCTGCTAATCCTTTTAGGTAGGGTGCACACTACTGAGTAATTGATCCTAAAAAAGATGCTCAGGGACCTGTAAAAGTCGTGGCAGATTACATTTTTGCCATATTTAAAATACCACTAGATAAACATATACCACACTACGTTCTCCAATATTACATGTTAGGAAGACTTTAGCAGAAGATAACGTCTTCCCCATTTCTGGTGTAAACTTACTAGGGTTGATTTTACATGTCCTGACCTGGCCCTTAGTTCGGTCAGATCCGGGGATAAAGCTTAATTGAAGGAGATTCCTCAGTTTGGCTACACAATATCGCCAATTTCGGCACAGAGCAGTCATACAGCAGCGGTTTTTTGTTTTTTTGTTTAACTGCTTTTTCAGTGCAATATGCCCTGTAGGCAGTGGATTTCTAAATGCATTTATTTATTTATTCAGTGTAATTTGCTACAAGATTTCAAATATGACATTTGTGACAACAAAATTGCAGAGCTAAAAGCTAAGGCTGACAACGATATAGAACTGTTACTGACCTAGAAGTAGTGTTGTTATTTATTTATTTGTTTAGTATTTGGAAACTGGGTGCCCTCTACTGGTAAAGCCATAGCATTCCCTGTACATGTAATTTTCAAGCATTTTCTTGGAATATGTATAAAGGTAGAGGAGAATACATGTGTAAAGTGGATACTTGAGTCAAAAGCCCACTGTTGACCTTTTCTGTATATCTTCTTCACCCAGAATCCTTTGCCGTGGCTATACCTCTGCAGTCAGGGGATATATCTGTGGGAATGATGGGTCTGTTGACCGGTGTGGGATTTGTAGATATCTTCAACCATTCATTACTGACTCATACATATGTTTGGCAAAGAAAGCTTTACACACAGCATGGAAAACATACAGTAAACACAGAAAAGCTTCTTGAAAGGTGAAGTTGTAGAATTTTGAATGTAAGTAACTTTTATGTTGGGTAAACTCTTATTTTGCTTGTGAAAATTATACCAGCTTTTAGTAAGTTCTAATAAAAAATGCAGGAAAAAATATTTGCAAACTTGCCTGTTTTTTATTTGCAAATATGGCGGTTTGTATTCACAATTTGCCCATATTTACAATTTGAGTGTTCAATGTTTAGTACATTGCAAAAGGAGCAAAGAGCAAAAATAGTTTTGCACATAAAAAATATTGTCAGGCTCCTTGCCAATCTACCGCCAGTCAGCAGGGCCCCCCACCTGTGGTACTTACCTCCGGAGCGCCATCTTCCCTACATCCAGGGGTGTGGCTGTCTCAAAGGAGGTTCAGGGCAGAAGGAGGTAGGAAGGCAGTGGGAGGGGTCAAGGTCCTGACTCCCTGCTTTTTCTCAGCTTATTAGCCTCAGTCCAATGGGACAGCTGATAGGCAAATCAGATCATGGAATAGTACCTTAAGACTGTTCATCAAGGATAATTAAGACAACTGGGTTGATCGCTTACTATTGCCAAATTCCCTATTTTGTCTCCATAGACCTCCATAACCTGTGCTATCCTTGCCATTCTTTCCGATACTGGTATGCCAGCCATTAATCAGCATTTGGGGGATCTCTTGCAGTGGGACACAATCCATCCCAATCTCCAACAGGCCAACCTGAAAGAGAAAAGAAATGCAGATGAGAGACACAAGGGCTGTCCACAAGACTCTGTTTGCCTTACATGAAAATGGCACCCTGTTAGGTTGCTAACGGGTACGGAGATGCATAAACCAGGTGGCTTGCGTACTGGTGCTGCCCAGAAACTTCATATCAAATGTATTTCATGTGTCCCTCTTGAAACTCCTTGTTTGCAAAAGATACATTAGGCAACTGCTTGTTCCTGGCTCTGTCCAAATTGAAGTACTCAATAGAATCCATCACAGCTTCCTGGCACCATTGTGGCACTCTCCAGTACCTGGTTCACTGGAAAGGGTACAGACCTGAAGAGCAATAATGGATCTCTGCCAATAATGGACACACCCCCTAGATTGGTCCTACCATTGTTGATACCCTTCACACCACTGTTATGGTTCTATGTACAGATGGGATTCAAACTCATGGTGCTCAGTGTTTGAGTCCAGAACTTGGCCATTACACTAATGCTTACTAGCCGTATCATGTGTGGTCACCAGGCTATGCTATTCCTCTTCCTGTGCAGCGGTGTATCACTGCCTGTTGCCCTACCTATTCATCACATGGGTTCTGTTCATTTTACATTGTTTGCCACTAAGCTGGCTATTTTTTACTCTCGTTTGGAGTTCACCCTTGGCCTTGCATGGTCTTATTTCAGTGTCTTATAACATAGCTTTTTATTATATGATGTTTTTAAAATATGCTGTAGAATAAAAAGTAGTCTTTTAACTGAATTTTCAGTAAGATTAATTGCTAGTAACATAAGGGCATAAGAAGAGCTAACAGCAGAGTATATAAGGCAAGGCAGACAACGGAAGTAATGGTCATGAAGAAGCTATTCATAGTGAAACGTGTAAACGGAAGGGGGAGGAGCCACAGTCTGAATCCTGGAAGGGAAATTAAAGTATTCTGAACAAGGTCATATGGAGCACACACGCTGTTTTCAAGAAGCCTAAATGTAAGCATTACTGTACAAGTTTTTATTGAAACCGCTTGCTTATACTTACCTTAGTGTGCTTCTTCTCCGTTTTCTTCACTCAGTCGTCTGCCTGCTTGAGAACCAAAGATCCATTTTGTTCTGTTGAAACCGTCGATTGTTCAGCCAGTTGTCATCAAATCTATGCCCATCATCCAGAGCCTGGACCTATAGGCTCCTCCACATGTGAGTGGAACCATTCTAGGGGGTCACTGCCTATACAGGAGAACACTCCAGCTTACACTATGTCCTGTATTGTTTTTTGTCTTTTTCATGCAAACGGTGTATACCAGCTAATTAAGCAACAGTGAAATAAGATAAGTCTATTGTCTTCAAACCTTATGCTCAACTAAAACAGCCCTCACTAGAGTGTCAAATGACTTAAATCCAAATCTAACGGCCACTTCTCAATACTGATCCTCTTAGATCTCTCTGCTGCCTTTGACACTTCCGACTCCTTCCTAACAGACTATTCTAGATCAGCATAGGTAATGTGGCGCTCTCTTGGATCGAGTCGTACCTCTCTGAGCACTCCTTCTCTGTGTTGCTTGCTGGCGACACATCATCACCTGTTCCACTCTGTCGGTATTCCACGAGGGTCGGCCCTTTTGCCTCTGTTGTTTTCCATGTACACCTCCTCTTTTTGGCTTCAAATACCACTTGTATGTGAATGACATCCAGATCTACCTCTTGTCCCGTAATCTAACCCCCCCCCCCCCCCCCCCCCGGGCGTGTTGCGTGTCATGTACTGGCTCTCAGCCTTCTCCACCTGGATGTCTGCTCGCTACCAAAAATTAATCTTTCTGAAACAGAGCTGATCATCTTCCCTCCCTTGAGCTTTATCCGTGTACCTGACTTTACCTTCACCATTGAAAATGCTACTATTGTACATGCTAACCGTGTCCGATGTCTTGGTGCCATTTTGTACTCTACTCTCTCCTTCACTGTCCATGTTCAAATCCTGTTGTCTCCACTTGAGAAACCTTGCTCGCATTTGCCCATTCCTCATCGAAGAGACTGCCAAAATCCTAGTGCACTTGGTTGTGATTTCTTGCCTTGACTACTGTAAGGCCTACTGACTGGCCTACCTCTGGCTCAGCTTTCTCCCCTGCAATCTATTCAAAATTCAGCTAATAATAATCATTATTCTGCAGTTCCTCTCTGCAGATACTACTCTGCACAACCCTTGCACTTCTCAAATAGACTTAGGCTCACCTCCACACTCATCTCCTCTTCCCACTATTGCCTGCAATATTTTGGCCAAGCTGCCCCCTCTCTCTGGAAATCCAGTCACCAGAGCATCAAGCTCTCTCAAAACTCACCTCTTTAAGGAAACTTACTAATCATCCCACTAGAATGCATGATAATTAACCTCTAGTTAATCCCACCAGCTCTCACTGTCCTCAAACACTATTAGGAATATGACGCTTTCAACTCTCCCATCTAAAACACACCTAGCCAATCTCTGACCAAACCCATCTAGCTCCAAACATCTATAATACTGTACTACCATCACCTCCCTTCATCTCTTCACTCCCTTATGTGTCTCATGTCCCCAACTCCTTCTAGATTGTAAGCTTACGAGCTTGCTACGTAAATTGTTGACGCTATAAAAATAAATGGTAATGTAATGTATGAGGTATATATAAATGACCCTCTCCATAAAATAATTAGACCATTTATGTTCTTCTTGCCAATATATTGTTTCCAGATCATTTAACTGTTATATTTATTACAGAACTCCATGGTATCATACACTACCCTTATTAGGTAGAGTGAGGTATACGTTATTCAATGTATAATTATTATTATAAATATTTTAGTGACAGTGTGTTAGTAAAAACGCATGGGTTGGGGTTTGGTGCATATTTAGGAAGTGTATTTCTCATTGGTTGGAAAGAACAAATACTAGGTTCGGATCTCTTTAGGGATTGGGAAATTTAGCAGCTATAGTGCTCAGCCAGCCAGACAATAGACATTTTTATTCTCAAGAATCACTTTTAAAATTATTAACAGTCAGTGTACAAATCTATAAAAGCAAACATGACTACAGCAACTGGTAATACATCAAAATAACTGTATTAAACAGAGTGGAGACATCCTATCAAATGTTTGGTCCCATGCCAGGAGATCACTTTATATTAACCCATTACAAATTATGATATGGAATAAAGAACATATTTAATATATTCCATTGTATACAATATCCTCTCAGATAAATTATAGACACATCTCTGCTTGACAAGAGACTTTGTGTAACCCCTTGAGTAACAGAAGTGTGTACAAACCTGTATACTGTTCCTATTTATTTAGTTAAAACTCAAATCCAGAAATAAATGTTTTATTTTCCAAGACCTGAGCTTTTCTATGAAAAAACTAGTCACCTAGAACTTCTAGAAAACCCGGAAGATGAATTTTTTTTTTTTTTTTTACATTAAAACATAATTAATGTTTGGCACACAATCCTGAATTCTCACTCATTAATATTCATAGATCATGACTTAAACCTGGGTTTAATGAGGCTGTGAATTGAGTAAGATATCTTACCAATCCACCTTGGAATTAAAACTTTTATCTATATATTCAGCTTTTTGTCTGAAACACAAAACTTATTTGGCGTGGAGATTTAATGGAGGAATGGGGGAGGGCAAGGTAATAGGGTTTATTAGTTTCGGATTTTAGCTATTTGTGGTTATTCTAGTTGACATGCTCATTTAAAGACAACATAACGACAGATTAGCTTTTTTCATTAAAAATAACAAATCTTTAAGAATATTTAAAGGGTCTACAATAGACCTGATGCGGATCTGGGGCAGTCACTGGTGAGGTTTGTGATCTTCGGGGGTAATTATTATGACATTACCATCTTATAGTCCTAGATTAGTCCTGTGTTTTGCATGCCTCCTTTAGTTTAGTTTGTCATGTCCTTTGTCTGCGCCTTGTCTGTCTCTGCCCTGTATTTCTTGTCCTGGTTTTAGTCTGCTTCCTGTCCTGCTCTTGCCATAGCCCTGTTCCTGTTTTGTCTTGTAACCCTGTACTCTGTATTTTGTTCTTGTTTCTGCTTTCTATTTCTCATTTGTTCCTTGTTCTATTTGGCCTTCAGCTATTCCATTAGTGGTGACAACTCCCATGTATGGCTCCAGGGTGTCTCCAAGGGTCTCCACATTATGTATTTTGTCTTGTACTGGATGCCAATTGCTGCTGTTTCAGGGTCATGGTACGTGGTCGCTCCAACCTGGGAGTTAACACCCTCACGGAAGAGCTGTTACCCTGCACCAGCCCCTGTGACTCTGCATCCTCATTGTAACTCCAGGACATTCAGGGATATTACAGTCATCTGTAAGGACCCCTGTTGTGACACTGACATGGTAACGTCTTAAACTAGGTTTACTTAGCCCCTTAGTGACAAGACATTTTCACCTTGACTTTCCCTTGGTGACAATGGCTGTTTTGACATTTCTGGGGTGTTTGTGTTTAGCTGCAATTTTCTTCTTTCTCACATACTTTACCCACACAAATTATATGTTGTTTTTATCGTCATAAGAAGGGCTTTTATTAGATACCATTATGTTCATCATATATTATAATTTACTACCAAAAAATCCTAAAATATGATGAAAAATTAAAAAAAAAACACTTTTTCTAACTTTGACCTAAAATATAATTTACACAAATAAAATCATTAAAAAATACCCCATCTAAATAGTTTCTAAATGTTGTCCCGAGTTCAGAAATATGCATGTTTCCATATTTTTCAGGTTTTTTTTGCGAGTTATGGGGCAAAAACAAAAACAGTTTTTTTTCCTATATTAACCTTTTGACCCCAACCCGAACCCAAAATGTAACCCTAACACTAAATTTAACCCCAACTCTAACCCTTATGCTATCCCTTAATATGTTTTAATTTCATTTTAACCCTATCCCTTATGCTAAAAATTATTTAATTTTAACCCTATAGGCTAATCTAACTATATAACAAGTTTTTAGTTAATTAAATATTTTCTTTTATTTTTTTTACATTGCTACACTGCTTAACTACCACTAGGGGCAGTCAGGTAGCATATTCAGAGCGACGGAAGTGAAGTTACTTTCACTTCCGAAGCTCAGACATGCAGAGGGCATAGCCATATTGACGGAGCATGCTGCTCTGTCAATATGGCTCCCACGGTCGCTCTGTGGGGCGATCGTGGGTGCCCCAGAAAAGAAATTTCAGTGCTGGCTATTGCCTCGACATCGAGGCAATAGACCAGCACTGTTAAAGTGGTTTTAAAACTAAAAACTGGTTTTGCTTCCTGAACATTATCAGAAAATCTCTCGGGTTGTCTTATGACTTTCGACAGACACTTATTTGTACATTTATTGAGACCAACTATATTTTTGTGATTCGCTCACCTTGATGGTCTCTTAATTCAAAAATATAGGGGATTGTCTATAAAGCTCCGTTGGGGGAAAGTTCTAAAAGTCAAGCAATCTGCAAGAACATTCCATTGCTTCCCATGGTGACTGCTCTACTTTTGGACCTTTACCCCACAACTGACCTTCAGAAATAAAAATGCAAATACATACTGGGCTTCATTACAATGACGTTTCTTGGACTTCTTATGGAACATCTCCAGAACTAAGTAACCATAATAGAATAGGAATGGGATAAGGGTTTCAAAATGTAAATTTCCAAACATTTAGATAGTACTGTCAGGATGCCGTTATGCTATTATTTTGATACATTTCACACTATGGGGGACAAAATGGACTCATATTCTAATCCTCTAAATTACCCTGTTCCTCAATCTTCTGTTTAGATACTGAAAAAAGTTAATGTTATCACTGTCCTTCCTTAACCCATTCAGGATAATGCCCATACAAGTACGGGTTCCCAATGCAATGCATTGGTGACAATTCCCGTACATTTACAGGTTGCTTTTAAAATAGCACAATCGTGGCGTTTTTGCCATGATTCGCATTATTTTCAGCTTTGCTGGATGCTTCACAAGACAAGCAAAATATTTTATTAAGTAAAGTTACATAAACTTACATAATAAAAACAAAACACAGATCTGAAATCAACAATGCAAAATAAAACCTTTTCATTTTTTGGTGGGAGTGTCCCTTCAAGTGATGTTTGGGTAAGACTTTTAGAAGACAATGGGGCAATTTAAGCTAGCAATCTCGGTAAGCAGAGGCCTGGATTGTTATGAGAAACTCAAATATATACCTGGCCATCCTGTGAGAGCTCTGTGTGAGAAGTGTACATACCAGGTGTTCAAATAAAAACCTAAGCTATCTTAGAAAGTAAATATATACATATGTAAGTGTAGATTTATTTGTACATATATGGGTGTATGGGTGCATAGATAGATATTCTGTATATAATTGATAATATAGACACCTCTGTGGATATCTATATATTTCGTTAAATTCTCTATGCGTTAGGTTTAAATGCTGTGACCATAGAATAATATATTTTATACATCTAGAGTGTTAGAAGTGATTAGATATTAACCTTATATTTCACAGAGTAAGTTAGGAGTGTCTACACTAGGTTTATTTCAAATCAAAAAATTAAGTAAGTTAAGTAAACAAATATATGCATATGGCTATGAACAAGAATAGGTACATCTCTTTTGTGGGTTCCTCTTACGTTTAGGGAATTTTTCCTATAGACTAAAATCTTAGAGGATATATTATATACTTAGATTATATATATATATATATATATATATATATATATATATATATATATATATATATATATATACATATATATATATATATATATATATATACACACACACACACACACACATATATATATATATATATATATATATATATATATATATATATACATATTAAATTGTACTCAGGTGTGATTCAGGTAACTAGAAATTCGGGATTTAAATCATGCTCAGAATTGTGTGATAAGAGTGCCATCTATTGGATAATAGTATTATACCCTTATATATATCAAATATTAATAAAAACAAAATGTCTGGCACAGCTTCAATGGGTGTGGTTTGGAGATGGAAAATTAGGATACAAATTAGGTTAGTTGAAGGCAGTAGGATCAAGTCTTGGAAAACGAAGCTTTCTGACCCTATCCAATATTATCCCAGGTGAAACACCTCCAGAATTTTATATTTTCAATTGTTATTTCTGCGTAATTGTATGGTAAATCAAATGCTATACTGGCTTCAATTTTAAGCCATTATACTTAGTTTTGCTGTTATTTCTTAATCCTCAATCTGCAGATGAGAATTGATAAAGAACTATATTTTATGGAAATTTTGTATATTTCCAATCTACATTAGAATATTTGATTTATCATACATGGTCTTACTCATTATATGCTAAAATACTAAAAGAAATAAATTAGTAGTCTATGTTATACCATTTTACACTGATATTTATGGTATATTTAGATATTTGGTGTAATATTGGGTTTTAGTAGATTCTAGTTCTGCAATAGTGCTGGTTACTCTGATACACTAGGAGCGTGTGGATAGAATTCACTACGTTGGTCACAGTAAAGGTGCCATAGATTGTGTGTGTGTGTAAGGTCTTTTTGTTTAGCATTGTCTTTGTTTTACAACCTATAGATTTCTCAGGCCTGTAACTGCTTTGTTTGTACTGATTAGTTATAGGTTGTTGTTTATTCGTATATTCTGCTCAATCAATGTATTATTATTGTATGTTATTTAGTGTGTGTTAATACACTTTCATATTTTGTACCGTGTGCATTATTTGATATATAGTAGTTTAAGTATATGTGATATTATCGCCTTTTAAGACAAACTTGGGATATACTGGTTTTATGAAGTGTTATTGGTCATTTTTAGTGGCATCTAATCTTTCATAATGTCATTTATCTCTGACAATGAAGTCTAGAGCAGTGTGTCTTACATCTATCCTCAAGGACTCCCAACAAACCAGGATTTAGGGATTACCCAGTCTTGTTTAAATAAGAATATGTATAACCCCTGGTGTGGCTCCCTAACCGTTAGGTTGGACAACTAGAAGATCTATTTTAACCTATATATCTAAAGTGGCGATGTAGCATCTGCACGTATATGCAACACAAGTGCAAGTATGTTTTCTATAAATCTAAATGTTATTGTATTTATTTAATAAGTTCAATTGTGACCCAAAGTTCTACATTTTGTCCAGTCACCATGGAAACCAATGGAACATTCCCTTTTAGAACTTTGCCCCAGATATTACCTTTATATAAACACCACTGTTTATTAAATACAACTTAGGTTCGCCTGATATCTCGGCCTAAAGGTTTTTATTCTAGTACTTCTTCCACCATACGAGATATAATGCCATTGAGTCATATTAGTGCTTTCTCAACAAACCTTTGCATGCACAATGTGAACTTAAGCTGAATATTACCAAAAATATGTCAATAATGGTCAGTTTTTTGCATTTTTCCTACCACCATAAAACCAAGGTAGCTGAGAGTGTCCTAGTTGAAGTTTGCTAGATGAGTATAAAAAGTAGGTGTGTACCAGTGAAAAGAAGGACAGATAAGATTGATAACTGTAGGTTATTTGATGGATGGCATTCAAACCAGTACCACTAATGTCTTTCTGTATCTGGCACCAACATACATCGGAGATCTAATTTGTGTTCATATTCTTCCTTACAGTCTGAAGTGCATCATCAATACTGTCTTTGATGTACAAAGTGGACTACTTCAGATCCAGCAGACATCCGTCTTTTTACAAGCTGTATTTTTCATTCGACTGCTTAAAACACAGGACTCCTGAGAGAGAGGAGAACTGGGAGAAAGATTAGTATGGAATGGTGTTAATCTACTTCAAAACAAAATGTCTCTGCCGAGGGATTTTAAAATGTTTACTACGGGAACAATGTCAATCCACATTCTCTTTCTTTTTTTTCTTCTAGATTGCTCAGATTTTCGAAAAGTTTAAAGCATAATGTATTCTCCCAAAGGCTACAGTTATTTAAATGATAAGTATATTTTGTATTTATGTGCTGGAGTTTAGTAAATGTATGCATATTGCAAGATTGTACATGCTCCAATCCATACAAAAGATATTGAAATCTGAAAATTGAATTTATAACTTAGTCTTTGAGATATTTAACATTGGTTGGGGTCTTTTTTTTTTCCAAGGCTGTTGCTGGGTATATGTGAATTATGTTTATTTAGCAAATGTCAAGTTTAAAATAGATATTTGCACTTGGTAAACTTGGCTTTTGTGTCTCTGAATGCAAGCAGAGGCTGTCAATGGCACATTTAATACAGTGTTTGAAGATAAAAGGAAATTGAGAAGATAGAATGTTATTTTATTTGCATGGATTTTTAGGTATTTGAGTTTAAATGTAAAACCATAAAATTTGTATGCAACTGAGGGAAGGCAAAATAACTGACATTTATACCATCTATGAAATGCAGAGCTTTTAGCTTGCGTTGATATACCCATCTGGGCTTTTTGTCATTAGCAAGTAAATGGTTAAGGGAGGGCTGGCAACTTTTGGACTGGGGAGGGCAAAAACAATTTAGCAGCCCATTTTGCAATTTTATCAGCCCACCCGTTATCATCAGAGATAGAGAGGCAGATAGAGAGACAGATAGAGAGGCAGGGCCGATTTTATTGACAGATAATGTAAAGGGAGTGCCAGAGAGACAAAACAATTAAACAGAAAGTGCTTCACACTAAGGCCTAGGCTTCCAACTGTGGCCTTGTACTACAACTACCATAATTCCGCAACCATTCTAGAAAAGCTGGTGGAGAATTAGGGGGTTTGTAGTTCTGCAGCGGCTGCAGTTGGACATCTAGTCATTAAGGTATTTTGAAGTGAAAAATGGTGCAGCCCCAACCCATTGAGCGAAGGTAGAGGCCAACCTGGGAGGCAATTGCTCCTCGGCCCCCCTTGCCTTGCTTATGGTTGGCAGGTTAATATGCCAAGTCCTTAACACTGCTTAAGGAGCTCTGGGAACCATTTATAGTCTACTGTATTTCGTCAAGATAACCTTTTTATGTTACATCCCATGAATTGAACAGAAAAACACTTGTTTTTTTTTCAAAGTCTTCCTGTTTAGGGACAGGGTAGGATATAGAATGTAAGCTCCTCGGATCAGGGTATGATTCTGAGCAGATAGATATGGATTGTCAACAGCTCTTCAAAATGTAGATTATGGAAGAGAATAATATAGTATATGCACAAAATCAAATGTATGTGCGCAGGCCCGGACTGGCCATCGGGCACACCGGGCAAATGCCCGGTGGGCCGCGGTGGCCATGGGCCGAGGCCGGCGGGGAAGATCCCAGCAGAGCAAAAAAACAAACAAACAAAAAAAAAAACTTACCTCGTTCCTGTTCTGTCCCCCGGTGCTCTGAAGCTGCGTGGCTATGAGGGAAGCGTTGTGAGCTCCCCTCCGGTCGCGCGGTCAATAAAGTGTGTTGGAACTTTTTTTTCAAACAAACTTCATTGACCGCGCGGCTGGAGGGAAGCTCACAACGCTTCCCTCACAGCCACGCAGCTTCAGAGCACCGGGGGACGAAGCAGCAAAGAGGTAAGTACTGGGGTCTGGGGAAGGGGGGGAGGTGGGTGGCATAACGAGCATAATATATGGGCAATATCCTGGCATAAAACATGGCATATTGGGGGCAATATCCTGGCATAATACATGGCATATTGGGGGCAATATCTGGCATATTGGGGGCAATATCTGGCATATTGGGGGCAATATCCTGGCATAATACATGGCATATTGGGGGCAATATCCTGGCATAATATCTGGCATATTGGGGGCAATATCTGGCATATTGGGGGCAATATCCTGGCATAATACATGGCATATTGGGGGCAATATTCTGGCATATAACATGGCATATTGGGGGCAATATCCTGGCATAATACATGGCATATTGGGGGCAATATCTGGCATATTGGGGGCAATATCTGGCATATTGGGGGCAATATCCTGGCATAATACATGGCATATTGGGGGCAATATCCTGGCATAATATCTGGCATATTGGGGGCAATATCTGGCATATTGGGGGCAATATCCTGGCATAATACATGGCATATTGGGGGCAATATCCTGGCATAATACATGGCATATTGGGGGCAATATTCTGGCATATAACATGGCATATTGGGGGCAATATCCTGGCATATTACATGGCATATTGGGGGCAATATCCTGGCATATTACATGGCATATTGGGGGCAATATCCTGGCATATAACATGGCATATTGGGGGCAATATCCTGGCATATTGGGGGCAATATCCTGGCATATAACATGGTTTATTGGGGGCAATATCCTGGCATATTGGGGGCAATATCCTGGCATATAACATGGCATATTGGGGGCAATATCCTGGCATATTGGGGGCAATATCCTGGCATATAAAAATAAAAATAAAAATGGGCTGCTCAGTCTTAAATGCCCGGGCCTATTTTTTGTCCCAGTCCGGGCCTGTATGTGCGTGTTTGTACATACATACAATCGCCCGTGGCAATGAACAGGATTGCCCAAAACATTTAAGAAAGAGAATTGTGTGTGAGAATGTCAAACTAGAAACCTTAGAGAGGAAAAGCCCTGGAGCGAGTTCCAAATGTTTTCCAATTCTTCGGCACAATACATTTTATTAGTGCCATTTTTAAAATGAGTTATTTACAATATATACATATGTGTGTGCATGGAATTTACATGGAATTACATAATATCATGCACTGGTTGTGCACCTGCCTGACTCCTCAGCTATGTGATTAATGGATGTGCAGGTTTTTCATGCATGGTTAAGTGTAATAGTCAGTGCCGCACTATTCTTCTGGTAAACTGTCTACAGGCAGTGCTCCACTCTTATTCTGTTGGTCAACTCTCTGCAGTCACGGTACCACTCTTATTCTGACTAGTTGCTTGGGGTCACTGCCCCACACACTTATAAAGACTTGCTGTCTGAGGTGACTGCCCTACTCTTCATCTGATGGTCTGTTGTCTGCTGTTAGTGCCACACACTCATAAAGACTTGCTGTCTGAGGTCACTGCCCCACTCTTCTTCTGATGGTCCTTTGTCTGCAGTTAGTTCCACACACTTATACTTTCTGTCTGAGGTCACTGCCCCACTCTTCTTCTGATGGTCAGCTGTCTGCAGTTAGTGCAACACTCTTCTGGTGGTCAGCTGTCTGCAGTCAGTCACACTGTCTATAGTCAGTACCCCACTCTTCTTCTAGGGGTCAGCTCTGCAGTCACTGCCCCACTCTTCTTCTGTGGTCAGCTGTGCCACACTCTTATTATTATAAGCTGTCTGAGGTGACTGCCCCACTCTTCTTCTGTGGTCAGCTGTGCCACACTCTTATTATTATAAGCTGTCTGAGGTGACTGCCCCACTCTTCTTTTGGTGGTCAGCTGTCTGCACTCAGTGCCACACTCTTATTATGACAAGCTGTCTGAGGTCCCTGCCGCACTCTTTTTCTGGTGGTCAGCTGTCTGAGGTCACTGCCCCACTCTTCTTCTGGTGGTCATATATCTGCAGTTAGTGCCACACTCTTCTTCTGATGGTCAGCTGTGTGCAGTCAGCATCCCACTTTTCTTCTAGTGGTCAGATCTGCAGTGAGTGTCCCACTCTTGGTAATTCCGAATAACATTGTTATTGTTGCTGTGTTCCTTTTTTATTTGGTTATCTCTGATCTGGCTGAATGAAAATTTGTCCTAAGAGGACAATCATCTCCATAATGTTTTTTTATACAATTCTAAATTTGCAGTTCTACTGCCGTTTTCACAGGTTCTGGTCTAGTTAAGATTTTGGAAGCTTGTAACACAGTAAAAGCAAAATAAAACATGTAAAGGTAGCAATACTTAAAGTGACTACTTTGCTGTAATAAAAAGAATAAAATACAATTAAAATCTATTGAAAAAAAATCATGCTTTTAAGTTTGGATTTCAATATTGTTGAATGGATTAGACAATGGCTGAGTGACAGGCAACAGAGGGTTGTAGTCAATGGGGTAAATTCGATGCAAGGTCTTGTTACTAGTAGGGTACCTCAGGGATCTGTACTTGGACCCATTATCTTTAATATTTTTATTAGCGATATTGCAGAAGGTCTTGTTGGCAAAGTATGTCTTTTTGCTGATGATACAAAGATTTGCAGCAGGGTTGATATTCATGGAGGGATAAGCCAAATGGCAAATGATTTAGCTAAACTAGAAAAATGGTCAGAGCAGTGGCAACTGACATTTAATGTGGACAAGTGCAAGATTATGCACCTTGGGCGTAAAAACCCAAAAGCATAATATAGACTATTTGGTACAGTCCTAACCTCAACATCTGAGGAAAGGGATTTAGGAGTAATAATTTCAGAGGACTTGAAGGTAGGTAGGCAATGCAATAGAGCAGCAGGACATGCTATCAAAATGCTTGGTTGCATAGGGAGAGGTATTAGCAGTAGGAAGAGGAAAGTGCTCATGCCATTGTACAGAGCACTGGTGAGACCTCACTTGGAGTATTGTACGCAGTACTGGAGACCGTATCTCCAGAAGGATATTGATACTTTGGAGAGAGTTCAGAGAAGGGCTACTAAACTGGTTCATGGGTTTAAGGATAAAACTTACCAGGAAAGGTTAAAGCATCTTAACATGTATAGCTTGGAGGAAAGATGTAACAGGGGGGATATGATAGAAACATTTAAATACATAAAGGTAATCAACACAATAAAGGAAGAGAGTATATTTAAAAGAAGAAAAACTACCACAACTAGAGGACATAGTCTTAAATTAAAGGGGCAACGATTTAAAAGTAATATCAGGAAGTATTACTTTACTGAGAGGGTAGTGGATGTATGGAATAGCCTTCCAGCAGAAGTGGTAGAGGTAAACACAGTCAAGGATTTTAAGCATGCGTGGGATAGACACAAGGCTATCCTAGCTATAAGACCGGGAACGGGGGACTAATAAAAGTACTCAAAAAAAAAAAATTGGGCAGACTAGATGGACCGAATGGTTCTTATCTGCCGACACATTCTATGTTTCTATGTTTCTATGCTCTGCTCCATAGAATACTGGACCTTACCATCCCCTTCCAGCAGACATTTTATTTGGAAATAAAATTGCTTTTTTCCCTCATAAATATCTATTTTCTAAAGCACATTTTTTCTTCTTTTAATATGAATAACTTGTAGCTTAAGACATTTTAAAATAGAGCTTAATGTATTTTTGAACGTGTCACAATGTTTTAAATATAATCTTTATTTTTCTTATAACATTTCAATCACTAGAATAAAAAAAAAAGTAGATTGACATTTACTGTTGAGATTACAGCATCTTTGCAAGAGTTGCAATTCCATGGGAACACTAGGTTTTTCAAGAAAGTATATATTGATAAAAAGTCTGACACAAAAATATGCGGTATCTACAGGCTGTGTTCTTACCAGGCTATATGTGCCAGTAGAGTTCTAAGGCAATGATGGATAATAAAGTACATAGCAAACTGTATGAGTCCCAGCCAAGGGCAGGTACCAATATTGTTTAAAGAGACACTCCTACCAACAAATGAAAAGTGTTTTCTTTTATTTTGTATTGTTGATTTAAGATTTGTCTTTTTGTTTTTTATGTGACTGTATTTAATAAAATATGTAACTGAATAAGTGTGACTGGGTGCCACCATTTAGTGAAATAGTGTTTTTTGGTGCCACCCCCTAGAGACTTGGAAGCACAAATTTTTCACTTTGGGGCTGGGGACACAGAATGCAGTCTGTACACAGCCGCCTAGTTCTGCCTATTATGATACACAGGAGCCAGTAAGAGAGCAGGGGTGTATCTTATGACATCATCATGCATGCTTTGGCCACAGTTATAAAATGAGACTGGCTGGAAGATTTTGGATGCTGTTGCATCATGGAAATATTCACAAAATGGAAGCAGGAGATTAACACCTACATTTTTTCACCCCTTTATATGCAATTAATTCAATCATTTAAAAAAACAAACCAGTGGCCTATGATGTATATATGTGTTTGTTTTAAATGACCAGGTTATCTAATTACATCTTATGTAAGTGGTAGTGTCCCTTTAATCCACATTTACTGGACCTTGTGAGGGACAATTTAATAATGTTCTATGGACCATCACAGACATTGCCATGGACACTGGTGTTCTTGTATGGACAAGTGAGATCCATGGTCCCAGAAATTAACAACTACTAAAATCCTAAAAATACAGATTCTATTCAGTGAATAATTGTTATAACTGTACAGTCGTATGATAAAATGGTTAAATAATTTATTCTGCCAAAAGAGGTTAAAAACAAAGCTCAAATTTGGAACAAATTATGATATTGCACCTGTCAAGAATAGAAACAACACTCGATAACATCCACAAAACTTTAAGTAAATAATAGGGTGTCAGTCCTAGAGCCTCGAAACACTAGGTAAAAAATCAGATTGTAAACTGCATATTTTCTGTTATATGGTGGAAAATCTCAAAATAAAAATGCATAAGACCCCAGAATAGCTCCAATATACAAAGCAAATATGAATAACTTGACTAACACTAAATAATAAGTAAAAATGATTAACGTGATTCCAAATGTGCTTTAGTCATAGAAAGTATGATTAATCTATGAGTTAGTGCTTCTAAGCATTAAATGCGTTGGGAGCTAATCTGCCAAATGTTTTG
This sequence comes from Pelodytes ibericus, assembly GCA_036172795.1. Lineage (NCBI taxonomy): Eukaryota > Metazoa > Chordata > Amphibia > Anura > Pelodytidae > Pelodytes > Pelodytes ibericus. The sequence goes on along the minus strand of CM069858.1, from coordinate 24,044,453 downwards.
TATTTTTTCACTGGTTCAGTGGTGCCTGTTTTGACTTCCATAATGCTGTGCTTTTCTAAATTTAGGAAACGACACAAGGTTTCCCTGATGTTGGCAGAAGTTGAATCATCTTTGATGTGTAAATTTGTTACGTTTATTACTATTAATATTTTTGTTTATCCATTTCATAGCACTACGGAACATGATGTTGCTTTATAAATAGTAGTTGTATTAAGTCATTGACTGCTCCGTGCTCCACTGGCCAAGTAAATCGACAGTTGGATACTACCCAATGGGTGACGGCTATAACGATGTTAGAAGACTATTCTAACCCATCTTTTAGTATTGAGTATCTTTAGTGCATCCTTAAGTAAACTAACGTACACCATATCATTTGTTTTTTCTTATTACTACAATGAAACCACATTCTGTGCTTTAATATTTTTAGGAGCCTGTTCCTTAAGCTAATCCTCATTTAAATCTATCAGCACTTTCCTATCAAGCTGTACAGAAACTAAAATGAAATTCCTGATTATAAATATATGTTCCATTTACAATTGAATTTACAATGGCACGATTATCAGTACGACAATGGCTGTTTTGGAATACAACTGCAAATTCTGTGTTTTCTCCTATTTTAATAGAACACAGAATTTTTCTTTTCAACAATGTGCTAAAATTACATGATAATTTGTTTCCCCATTGTGAGGCCTTTAGGTTACTCTGAAGCATTCTTGTTGAGAAACAGCAAATTAGAGAATGCAATCAACTAAAATTTACTGTGTATTATGTATGAAATAGAGGTCAGTCTGGCATTAATGAATAAAGCCAAAGTTGATATGCTGTGTTTTGAAATAAAACATTTAGGCTTATTATTTATAATGTTGCCGTCAAGGGCATTGTTTATTTCAGGTACACAACTCAAACATCTTGGCTTTTTTTTTTTTTTTTTATAAATTGGTGTACATTTTGACATCTGTTGTCAACACGGGGAAACTCAGAAAACGCTGGTCTCATAAATTAACAAGTGAATAATAAATACAAATGTTACAACACAATGGGGTCTGTGCATAATGAAGTATATGCAGCGATAAAACTTAATTAAATGTGGAGAGGGAAAAAAAATAGTGTGGAAGTAAAAAGTTATAATGTAGAAAATGACAAAAGAGAATGGTGTACAAAATAAAATAACCAGGTTTAATTAAATTTACACTTCTGTCGTTTGGTGTCGAAAAAATTATAATGTGATCGTAAAGCTATGCACAGACATGTCATCTGTGCCTGTTCTGAAGTTTTTTTTTGTTTCACACTATAGCATATTGGATCTGAGCATCTGAGCAGATAATGAAGGTAGCTGGTGGAAGAACAAGATGGCAGAACATGTTCTGATGTCCCCAGTAGTTTTGTATGGTCCAGTATTTTTTTTGTTTTACCTTTAATCAGAGAAGCCTATATTTCTACAAATTTATCTCCCTAAAGTTGCTTTCCTTTCTGCTCACCTTTTTTTCACACCCACCTCTCAACTTTCTCTGGAGGATGACGGTAGGGCAAAAGGATGGGAGATTAACTCTAGTAGTACAGAGATCTGTGCTTCCTCATCCATAGATCTAGGTCTCAGATGTAGCCAGCTTAACAGATGTAAGAAGGAGAGAGAACAGTTTGGGGGGATAGAGAGAGAACTTTTGGGGGGAATTGATAGAGAACTTTTTGGGGGTATAGAGAGAGAACTTTTTGGGGGGATGGAGAGAGAGCAGTTTGGGGAGATGGAGAGAGATAACAGATATGGGGGGAGAGATAAGAGATATGAGGGGAGAGAGATAAGAGATATGGGGGAGAGAGATAACAGATATAAGGGGAGGAGGAGAGCCAGTCATGGGGTGGGGAGAGGAGAAAGACAGACAAGGATAGGGAGAGAAAAGAGACAGACAAGGAAAGGGAGAGGAAAGAGACAGAGAAGGGAGAGAAGAGAGCCAGACATGAGGCGGGAGAGGAGGGGGGCGCCACAGGGAGCCTGAACACATAAGGCTGGCCCTGGCAGTTGGCACTAACCAAGTACACATTTATAGTAGCTTTAACTAACATACGCATCAATTGGTGAATTTCTTACAACATCCACATGTCATCTGTTTAACATCAGTTGGAATAATGTGATAATTTACCTTTAAAGGTTATTTCATCCAGTTTTCAAATAACAAGACATCATATTCTTACAGTAATGAAAAACATATCGTTTTTTTTTTCCCCATTACCAATAATGAAACAGTTTACACAGTACAGTATGTGGCAAATGACACATTTCTTCCACATTGCTTGATGAGGTAAAATTTCTTTTAGCTCCCCCTGGTACAAAACAGATGATTGTATTGCGTTTGAACATTAACAATAACCATCAAAGTAAATAGCATATTATTTGAAAGATGAAAGGCAAACCTGCAAAAATATACATGTTCGGTGTATATTATGGTATGGGATTTTTTTTTTATAGCAGCGAAACAAAAATAATTTATTCTGCTCTTGTTTTTCATCAATAATAGAGCCTTTTCCCTCCATTTTAGGTCTTGTGTCATTTTACTGTCGACAGTGCTTACATTTGATGTATGTTGCTACATTATATAACTGCATATTTACTAAGTGCTTGATGAATATGTGCATAAATCAAAGAGGTGTATGCTTTACGCCCCCATAGGCAATAAGAATAAAAAGTGTGCATTTGGAAAAAAACAAACAACAAACTGACTGGCATAATAATACAGTATAATCCAACCACACCCTGTAGATCTGAAGAGTAAAATTGCACACCATGCTTTTATATATGTTGTATACAAAAGCATTGTAGATTTTTATGGATCACCCCCAACGTTAATTATGGTACTTGACTTTTTTTTTGTCACTCAGTCTTGTGATACCTGGTAAATAATAGGATTTCAAAGCTTGGGAGAATATATTGAGGTAAATAAGATAACTAGCTTACTATAATGTAATGATTTCCTTGAAATGGAAATGAAATTTGTAAGTAATGGATTTGTTTGTGGCAAAGGTTCTCAAGGACAACAATGTCCATTCCTTTAATATTTAATTGTGATTGATTGAGATGGATAAACTTGCTCATGCCTATATACATCAGAAAGAAAAAAAATACATTTTTTGGGGTACCTTTTATCATAAAACAAATTACACAACATTCTCCAAAGTTTTATTTTTTAATAATAGTATCTTACCTATGGGCCAGTAAAGAATTGACTTTAGGCCTTTGTTAAGGGTATTGAGGCAATTGCATGGTCAATATATATATTTTTTAAAGAAATGGTGACAACCCTAATTGTGATAGCCAAAATGCTAGCAAATGTATATATATATCATTTTTAAAATTGACATATTTAGCATCTGAGCAGGAATCAGCATCGAGATAAACACCACTGATGGCGTCAGGAGAGATGCTGGAGCTTATGTCCGCATTCCACAATAGGCATTGTGAGATATAGACGTCATTGTTTGCACTTGTGAGTATGTGGAGAAGCACTGAACACAGGTTGGATTCTGAAATAAAAGGGTCACCTCAAAGGGTCTTTTTCACGGACATCGTCATTTGTTGACAGGCGGATGTGCTTGTATCTGCACATAGGGATGTTAGATGTACCAATTCACCAAAATGGCATCTGCATTAATTTGCTTTAAAAAAAAGAGAGCAAATGTTTACAGGGAGAAGAACTGACAGAAAATCACAAATACATAATGGTAAGAGAGAATTGCAGGGAACTGAGAAGAGAATTTCAAAATATAGGTCAATGCTTGCGGCCGCTGCCCTAGGGGCTATGCAAGTAAAGAGAGGGATTCTTCTGTAATAGAAATTCTGGCCACTAGTTGGAATCCAGAACCTTATTATTTTGATTTCTATTCATGTTGGTGAGTTTTAGAATGTGAGGAAAGAAGGGGAAATTAAATATGTACATGTAAGAAGTGGTATGGTCTGACTTCAGCTGTTACTGTACATTAAAGCTATTTTGGTGCCAGGAGGACCCCCACCCCTTAGTGACCTTTTGACCTTGTCTTTCCCGTGTTTTGACATTTCGTGGGTGTTTGTGTTTAGCTGTCATTTTCTTCTTTCTGACACACTGTACCCACACAAATTATATTTTGTTTTTATCGTCATTAGAAGGGCTTTCATTAGATACCATTAAGTTCATCATATCTTATAATTTACAACAACAAAAAAATAATAACATATGATGACGTTTTCTAACTTTGACATAAAAAAATTATTTACACAAATGCAATCATTAAAAAAATAACCCCTCTAAATAGTTTCTAAATTTTGTCCAGAGTTCAGAAATATGCTTGTTTCCATGTTTTTTTGGCAGTTTTTGCCCTATGACTCCAAACCAAACCAAAAAGTGACCTTTTGACCCCAACCCGAACAATACATTTAACCCTAACCCTTAATTTAACTCCAACTCTAACCCTTATGCCAATCCTTAATATATTCTAATTGTAATTTAATTGTAACCCTATCCCTTATGCTAACCCTAATTTAATTGTAATGTTAACAACTATTCTAACCCTAACCCAAGATTTTAGTTAAACAAGTTGTTTTTTTTTATTGCAATGTTGCAGACTGCCTCTAGGGGCAGTCAAGCAACAGCATCAGAGTGACGAATGTTTTTTCACTTCTGACGCTCTGCCCACAAGAGGGCAGTAGCCATATTGGAGTAACATGCTACTTTCCAATATAGCACCAACGATCACTCTGTGGAGCAATCGTGAGTGCCCCAGATTCAAAATGTCGGTGCTGCCTATTGCCTCGACATAGAGGCAATAGTGCAACACTGTCAGAGTGCTTTTTGCAATTGTTGGTTGCGAAATCCGCTCGTTGGACCACTGGACATGTCAGGCACAGCTATTGTCTGCAACGGAGTTGCTGGCCTGACATGCCTGACAAGTCCATTGTCGCGAATGGGTAAAAGAAGAAAAACGAATACGATGCAGTGGGAATGGACCAGGAGCACATGCTGGAGAGCAGTAGGACAATAGTAGGAGCCTTCCTCTCTGTTGCATGGGTAAACAAAGTGAAGGTAAAGGCAGGTGCAGTTTTGGTGGCCAGGGTGATTGCGAAAAGAAGATCATTGTTGATTATGCTTGACTTACTGTGCAAAGTATGAACGGTCAATTGGGAACCAACTATGCTTGTGCACGGATTTCACTACTGTTCCTAAGACAGAGATAGAAGTACAGAATGTGTTGACAGGTAAGATGAATTTGGCCCCTCTAGCCTTCCCATATCTCTACCTGCTACAAACGCCTCCATACCTTATTTGGTCATTGGTCTTGTCTTATGTTCAAGATAGCATTATGCTTATCTGATGAATACTTCAATTTCTTTACAGTATTAAACCTGTTCCATGCATCCACTACCCTCTCTGTAAAGTAGTACTTTATGATGCTACTTTTGTTGTTCCGGACATATTAGTTATCAATATTCCATGGGGGAGTGCAAAAAACGAAGTGTTACAGCGCTAGATCGTCGACTCAATAAAGCGAGAATCACAGGGAACTGAGATGGGAATTTTATACTTTAGGCCAATGTGGCCAAGTTGGGAAAAAAAATCACCAATGCAGTTGATTGGTAGAAGTTTTACAACTCAGCTACTTTGGACTTCAATTTGAATTTCCCATCTCAGTTCCCTGCAATTCTCTCTTTATTGAGTGGACCCTATGTTATTAAATCAAAATTGAGGTTTATTTAATTCTGATGGCCGGACACTGATTTTATTTGGGGTCAGTGTGCTGCCGACCTTCACACCCCCACACATCATTGTTGGACAATTCCCTTTGACATCATTTTAGAACCACATCTGCCAAATAAGACTGGTTATTTTAGCATGGAAATAAATACATTTAAATATATGTAAATATTATAGGGATTTGAAAACTCCTCAGACGTTTTTCTATAAAAAAAAAAAAAAAATCACAGTGTGATATTAAATCCAATGAACCTTACACTTTGTCTCAAGATATCAGTGTGTAGCCCCCTGAGGACAGAGGGGGAGGGAAATGGGAATCATATTTAAAGAGGAGGAAACGATAATTGCCTTGATTTTTACAGAAATCTAATAAGAGAAAATTAACTGCAATGCAAATTAGAGACATAATGTTGAATGTTAATGGGTAATGATGATTTAAATAATAAAAATAACATTGTATGGTTATTAAGTTGTGCTGCCATCCAACTGTAGCTGATTTCTCCTGGTTTTCATACAAGGATATAACCTTTTCACAGTGTGGGTGGATTTCACTTACATCTACCTTCTCTTTTATCTCATCGACAAGCTTGACACGCTTCTACCAGCTCCCACGCACTGTAAGGAGAAAACTGGAACAACATGGGGACTTTTAAGACCATGCAGGCATGACAGCAGTAAACAGAACTTTTCCCGAATATGGCATTTGAATACATTTGGCACAAACCTGTATGACTAAAGATTGGTAACAATAACAAAACAAAACAAAAAAAGAATAAGTACAAATAAACAAAGCATACATATTTAAAGCTATATGATAAGCTTGCTGTTTGAATACCTCCCAAGTTTCCCTATTTACGAAAGACAGTCCCTATTTTTGACCCAAATACCTCTGTCCCTCTTTCCTCCCTTGGTGTCCCTATTTTCTTGGTGCTCAACATTTTAGGTGTGTATGAGTTTCAACAGCAATAAATAAGTATCACAGAGCTCCAAAGCAATACAACTCATTATATATATATATAAAGTGTGTTTAAACGGTATTATATGTGTTTATATATTAATTTTCATTCTAAATGGCTTACCATATTTCATAAAGTCACCTACAAATGCACCACCCATAGCCCCATTTCAGCTGCTTCCTCCAAAAATAAATGTCCCTCTTTGGCCATTTGAAATGTCGGCAGGTATGTGTTTTGTCCCTTTTTGCCTAGCTGACTGTCAATGGTTCCCCGGGCCAGACTGATATACTATGATACAGGTATGGGAACCAATGTAGGGGGGCTGCAGTTAAACCAGAAGTCAGAAGGCAAATGCACTACGTGTAAAAGGTTTGATTCCTGGGAGTATCGGCGACTGCAGGATCTTTTCCAGGGGGAAGGGGGAGTAAAAAAAACCCTCCACACTTTTCCCATCTACCCTCACCCCCCTCCAATTCTTCCTTACTGTCTGCTTTTGTTGGAAAAAATTATATGACTGTGTAATTAGTAGTTAACAGACCAGCATGTACCTGCGCCACATGAGATCTTTAGTTTATAATAGCTGTGGTGGTAAAGATTAGTTCAGCAACAAACGGACTGCTCAGGATGTGTATTCCACAAAAGGTTTACTTTATTGAAAAAGTCAAAAAACATAAAAATTAAAATGTTACCACAGTGCACAAAACGCAGCCTTACATGGGGCACAAAAACTGCCTGATACATTTCATACCACTCTGGTACTTAGTCATAGGCTATGACTAAGTACCGGAACTACTACTGCTCCCTGGTGTTGTTATACGTAACCTTAGATAGAACGTTAATCTACTTTGAAGTATGTTTGTGTGGAATTACCGGTTGCTTGAGTCTGGTGTGCCTCGTATTGAGCTCTCCTGACCTATCGAGTGGTAAAGATTAGCCCCAACTATCCCAGTCTACAATTCCAGTGGTATTCATTCAGTTATGGCTAACTGAATATCATTAGAGCTGCAGCCAACAACAACAACAGTTAATTAGAGTAATGTACGCCACCACAACCCCAGGCTATAACTACAATTCCCATGAAGTTCATCTAGCAATACGGCTAACTGAATATTATTGTAGCTGTAGTCAACAAAGGTTAGGGCTTTATTCAGGATAGAAGGAATTGACAACGGAATTTCAGACTTAAGGCCAAACTAGCATGAATAAACCCCTTAGTGTCCTTCCACTCCCCCCACCAACAGTAAGCTACTATTGCTCTAATAATGAACTAGCAATGTTGTGTGCCCAATATTATAGGAGTTGTAGTCAACAAATGTTAATGCTGTTTTGTATAGTGTTGCTCTGTGACATTTGAGTCACAGAATATGCCAGTAATATTTTGCCACTCAATATGCCATTCTTTTGCCATTTAATATGCCAGTATTTTGCCTCTCAATATTCCATTCTTTTGCCATTTAATATGCCAGTATTTTGCCCATCAATATGCCATTAAATATGCCAGTATTTTGCCCCTCAATATGCCAGTATTTTGCCCCTCAATATGCCCCTCAATATGCCAGTATTTTGCCCCTTAATATGCCAGTATTTGCCCCTAAATTTGCCATTTGTTTGCCATTTACTATGCCAGTATTTTACCCCTCAATATGCCAGTCAATATGTCAGTATTTTGTCCCTAAATATGCCAGTATTTTGTCCCTCAATATGCCAGTATTTTGTCCCTAAATATGCCATTCTTTTGCCATTTAATATGCCAGTATTTTGCCCCTCAATATGCCAGTATTTTGCCCCTTAATATGCCAGTATTTGCCAATAAATTTGCCATTTGTTTGCCATTTACTATGCCAGTATTTTTCCCCTCAATATGCCAGTTAATATGTCAGTATTTTGTCCCTAAATATGCCAGTATTTTTTCCCTCAATATGCCAGTATTTTGCCCATCAATATGCCATTAAATATGCCAGTATTTTGCCCCTCAATATGCCAGTATTTTGCCCCTCAATATGCCAGTATTTTGCCCCTTAATATGCCAGTATTTGCCCCTAAATTTGCCATTTGTTTGCCATTTACTATGCCAGTATTTTACCCCTCAATATGCCAGTCAATATGTCAGTATTTTGTCCCTAAATATGCCAGTATTTTGTCCCTCAATATGCCAGTATTTTGTCCCTAAATATGCCATTCTTTTGCCATTTAATATGCCAGTATTTTGCCCCTCAATATGCCAGTATTTTGCCCCTTAATATGCCAGTATTTGCCAATAAATTTGCCATTTGTTTGCCATTTACTATGCCAGTATTTTTCCCCTCAATATGCCAGTTAATATGTCAGTATTTTGTCCCTAAATATGCCAGTATTTTTTCCCTCAATATGCCAGTATTTTGTCCCTAAATATGCCAGTATTTTTTCCCTCAATATGCCATTCTTTTGCCATTTAATATGCCAGTATTTTGCCCCTCAATATGCCATTCTTTTGCCATTTAATATGCCAGTATTTTGCCCATCAATATGCCATTAAATATGCCAGTATTTTGCCCCTCAATATGCCAGTATTTTGCCATTTACTATGCCAGCATTTTGTCCCTCAATATGCCATTCAATATGCCAGTATTTTGCCCCTCAATATGCCAGTATTTTGCCCCTCAATATGCCATTCAATATGCCAGTATTTTGCCCCTCAATATGCCAGTATTTTGCCCCTTAATATGCCAGTATTTGCCCCTAAATTTGCCATTTGTTTGCCATTTACTATGCCAGTATTTTGCCCCTCAATATGCCAGTCAATATGTCAGTATTTTGTCCCTAAATATGCCAGTATTTTGTCCCTCAATATGCCAGTATTTTGTCCCTAAATATGCCATTCTTTTGCCATTTAATATGCCAGTATTTTGCCCCTCAATATGCAATTCAATATGCCAGTATTTTGCTACTCAATATGCCAGGATTTAGCAACTTATTATGCCAGAATTCTGCCACTCAATATGCCAATATTTAGCCACTCAGTATGCCAGGATTTAGCCACTCAATATGGCAGTATTTAGCCATTCAGTATGCCAGTATTTAGCCACTCAATATGCCAGGATTTAGCCACTCAATATGCCAGGATTTTGCCACTCAATATGCCAGTATTGTGACACTAAATATACCAGGATTTAGCCACTCAATATGCCAGTATTTTGCCCCTCAGTATGGCAGTATTGTGCCACTCAGTATGCCAGAGTTTTGCCACTCAATATGCCAGCGTTATGCTTGTTATTTGCACCCTTCCCCAGAAGTTACCTTCTTAGCCACTCATTATGCCAGAATTCTGCCACTCAATATGCCAGTATTTAGCCACTCAGTATGCCAGGATTTAGCCACTCAATATGGCAGTATTTAGCCATTCAGTATGCCAGTATTTAGCCACTCAATATGCCAGGATTTTGCCACTCATTATGCCAGTATTGTGCCACTCAATATGCCAGGGTTTAGCCACTTATTATGACAGAATTCTGCCACTCAATATGCCAGTATTTAGCCAATCAGTATGCCAGGATTTAGCCACTCAATATGGCAGTATTTAGCCATTCAGTATGCCAGTATTTAGCCACTCAATATGCCAGGATTTAGCCACTCAATATGCCAGGATTTTGCCACTCAATATGCCAGTATTGTGCCACTCAATATGCCAGGATTTATCCACTCAATATGCCAGTATTTTGCCCCTCAGTATGGCAGTACTGTGCCACTCAGTATGCCAGAGTTTTGCCACTCAATATGCCAGTGTTATGCTTGTTATTTGCACCCTCCCCCCTTCCCCAGAACTTACCTCCTTGCTGCTCTGTCTCCCCGTGCTCTGCGACCGGAGTTTCCCTCCTCCATGCAGAAACTCCGGTCGCATTTAAAAAAAAAAAAAAAAAACTTCAATGAAGCTGCGCGGCTGGGGGGGGAGTGCAGAACGCTTCCCTCACAGCCGCAGCCCGGCTAAACAAAGGCTGCTGCTCGGTGCTTTGCTGTGGCCCAGGGAATTTTTTTTTCAGGCGTGACCTGGGCCCTCTGGGGCTGGGTTGCCAGTATCGACCGTAACCTCCTGATGGCGGACCTGGTGGTGGTTAACCTTTGTCACTCCAGGTGCTGTTATTACATTTCTCATGATGGCTGAGAATCATGAGTTGTGCATTACATAGCAGCTGCAGCACAAATCAATAATCAAATAATTGCTATCCTTTGGCACTCCACTTACTGAATAGTAACTTTCCCATGATTCTTGACAATCACAGTGGGGGAGAGTCATGGGGAATGTAGTCACAATAGCTGGAGGTTAGGCTAGGCAGGGACTCTATGGATGGGAAGCCTTGGCAGACAGCGTGCTAGGGGGAAAGAGAGAAGATCAAACCATTCTGCTGGAAAGGGGTGTATATAATAAAATAAAAATTTTATTTTGCTGAAAAATGTGTTTTAAATGTGCCTGTGGTGTCTCCTGTTTATGACATCATCTGTGGCTTGATATTCAAATTAACTGGTTTTCAATGGGAAATATGTAACTTGAATATCAAATCACAGGTGATGTCAGAAGCAGGGACTTCTACAATGGAACACCAGGGTCACGTGACGTCCACCGACTGCCCCCCTAAAGACACCATATAGTATGTAGTAACATTGTAAAGTCTGGGGGCAGATGGCAGCAGAATAGCAGGTGTGCGAGGCAGATTGGCAGCAGAATGGCATGTGGGGGGGCAGAATGACAAGCTTGGGGGCAGATTGGCATGTGTGGGGGACCATTTGCCAGATTGGCACCAAAATGGCAATAAAAGAAAATAAAAACAAGAAATGCATTTTTTCAATCATAGTTTTTATTAAATGTGTAAAAAAAATGGTGAATTCATATTTAATAGTAAAACTGTTTTCCTATATGATAGTCTTATATTCAGGCCTTTTCTTTATTTTCTAAATTAATATCCAAAGTTTACACTCAGAGTCGTTTTATGACTGAGCAAATACAGTGTATTGACACTTTGCTGGATGGTTCTGCATATAGAAAAGAATCCACTTTGTGGCATTTTTAAAACACTGTAAATGTTACAATATAAAGGATGGATATTTGGCAAGTAGAAATGAAAAAGGCTTCAACTCCCTTTCTTTTCTCCTTGTGGCAGCATTCCCAACTCTGCTGTCATTTTCCTGTTTGATCGTAAAAATGGGAGTATTTTTTTTTGTATCTCTAAATAAACCTTAGCACAAGCTGCTGATTTTTGTCTACATGAATAAAAGGATTTTGTACCAGCGCTCCTGCCCTATTGGTCATTCTCATACCTCTGTCCATGAAAAATGACCATCACATTTGTGTGCACACACGTAATGAGAGAATTTGCCTGTCATTTCAAATTTGTGTCTGTCCCAGAATCAGTACTGCATTGGCAGTTATACACAGTCTAAATGCAGTGACTTGAGCTTCACACCACTGGTATCTGTACCACGGAGGATGGCGCTCAATCTACCTGGTTTCACGGAACGTTGTGTGATGTCTAGTGGCATCATGTGACTCCGCCCCCTTCCTATGCAGCCCTTTTAGTCCCCGGAACCTGCCAAGAGAAGGTGACAAGGATGCCCTCCTGTAGAGCACCGTTCAAAAGCAATTTGATTTGGAAGTGGAACACGGACTTCTAGGCTGCCATGTTGCTGAGATAGTTGTCCACGACCTGGCAGTGCTAACTGGTGTACGCCATTGCGGAAAAATGGACGCAAAATAGACCTTTCTACAAGCACGTCTCATTAAAGCAGACAGAGTCGTTTTGTCTACTAGTTTTGCTGTACAAAGACATTTCTTTCCTATTACTTATTTCAGGTAGTATCACAAAACATTGATCACTGGTTTAGATTTGCTAAGCTGATAGCTACCAGCAGGTGGCGGTGTTGGATAGAGAATAGTCTTACATTGTTTGTTTGCGCTCCATGCAGACACTGCTTTAAACATTCATCACAACATGCCTGATAACATTTTTTGGAGACTGAACAAGTCTCTTGAAAAGAGATCTATCTGATCAGCTAAAATCTTTTCCCTCCCCTCCCTGGTTCCCAACGGGTACATGATTTGTTGGTATTATGCAAGACTGCTGATGATCAAACGTAAACTAATTGATCAATCACCGATCCATTTTTCGCAACAGGAGCCGTGTATAGTGTGGCTCAGAGCATGCATAATAATTCATTTATTATACAAAGTAACAGGTTTAATTATGCTTCCTTTGCAGAGCAGGTGAATCTGTGGATTACAGTTTGCTGCAAGCAAACCACGGTCTGCCAGTTCTCACCCTTGTGCCCTGTGGATCACACTTGAAGAGACGGGTTAAAGAGTCAGACAAAAACTGCTTTACCTTTTGGTTATTTTTATAGGAATCTTTGGTCCATTTCCAGGGTTTAAAATGTCATTTTATTAGTGGGGGAAAGAAGAGGAAATCTATAACATTTATGTGATTTTTATTTTTATTTTTATTTATTTTGGGCCATTGAAACTGGAAATTATACATTTCCATCTCTGTCTATCTGTCTATTTATCTATATGTCTGTCTGACTACATACCGGTGATACTCGAAAAATTAGAATATCGTGCAAAAGTTAATTTATTTCGTAATGGGACATAAAAGGGGGAACTAAAATATCAGATAGATGCATTACATGCAAAGCAAGATAGTTTAGGCCGTGATTTGTCATAAGTGCGATGATTATGGCTTACAGCTCATGAAAACCCCAAATCCACAATCTCAGTAAATTAGAATATTGTGAAAAGGTGCAATATTCTAGGCTCACAGTGTCCCACTCTAATCAGCTAAGTAAGCCATAACAAATGCAAAGGGTTTCTGAGCCTTTAAATGGTCTCTCAGTCTGGTTCAGTAGGAATCACAATCATGGGGAAGACTGCTGACCTTACAGTTGTGCAGAAAACCATCATTGACACCCTCCATAAGGAGGGAAAGCCTCAAATGGTAATTGCAAAGGAAGTTGGATGTTTCCAAAGTGCTGTATGAAAGCACATTAATAGGAAGTTATGTGGAAGGGAAAAGTTTGGAAGAAAAAGGTGCACAAGCAGCAGGGATGACCACAGCCTGGAGAGGATTGTCAGGAAAAGGCCATTCAAATGTGTTGGGGACTTTCACAAGGAGTGGACTGAGGCTGGAGTCAGTGCATCAAGAGCCACCACACACAGACTGATCCTAGACATGGGCTTCAGACATAGTCTTCCTCTTGTTAAGCAGCTCCTGAACAACAAACAACGTCAGAAGCGTCTTACCTGGGCTAAAGAGAAACAGACCTGCTCTGTTGCTCAGTGTTCCAAAGTCCTCTTTTCTGATGAGAGCAACTTTTTCATCTCATTTGGAAACCAAGGACCCAGAGTCTGGAGGAAGAATGGAGAGGCACACACTGCAAGATACATGAAGTCCAGTGTGCAGTTTCCACAGTCTGTGTTGATTTAGGGAGCCATGTCATCTGCTGGTGTTGGTCCACTGTACTTCATTATTCCAGGGTCAATGCAGCAGTCTACCAGGAGATTTTGGAGCACTTCATGATTCCTTCCGCAGACGAGCTTTATGGGGATGCTGACTTCATTTTCCAGCAGGACTTGGCACCTGCCCACAATGCCAAAAGCACCAAAGCCTGGTTCAATGACCATGGGATTACTGTGTTTGATTGGCCAGCAAACTCGGCTGACCTGAACCCATAGAGAATCTATGGGGCATTGCCAAGAGAAAGATTAGAGACATGAGACCGAACAAGGCAGAAGAGCTGAAGGCCGCTATTGAAGCATCCTGGTCTTCCATAACACCTCAGCAGTGCCACAGGCTGACAGCTTCCATGCCACGCCGCACTGAGGCAGTAATTGCTGCAAAAGAGGCCCAAACCAAGTACTGAGTCCATATGCCTGCTTATACTTTTCAGAGATCCGATATTGTTCTATGTACACTCCTTGTTTTATTGATTGCATGTAATATTCTAATTTACTGAGATTGTGGATTTGGGGTTTTCATGAGCTGTAAGCCATAATCATCGCACTTATGACAAATCACGGCTTGAACTATCTTGCTTTGCATGTAATGCGTCTATCTCATATATTAGTTTCCCCTTTTACATTGCATTACGGAAATAAATTAACTTTTGCAAGATATTCACATTTTTCGAGTATCACCTGTAAATGCATGCAAACATAAATAGGATATACAGTCAAGATGTTGACAAGGTTATAAATAATAATTTTGATTCTAAAGAAGGCCAGTGTTATTGGTTCTTTAATCAGCACAGAGTTTAGCTGTATACTATCTATATACACTAGTGATCAAAAGTTGGGTTTTGCAAGAAAAGCACTTTTTGTACATGATGATAACATCAAATGGATCAGGAATACAGTGCAAACATTGTTAATGTTGCAAATGTCTATTTTAGCTGGTAATGGTTGATTTTTTTAATGGTAGTAACCAGCTTAAAACTGTTATGCCAGTTAATGACCCATTAAAACTGGCCTTCTATAGGATTTAGCATCATTGGAGATTTTTTCAAACTCGGCTACGTTGGCCTGAAGTTTGAAATTCACATCTCAATTCTGTACAATTCTCTCTAGTTCGTCTAGTCATTATTTCTAATGTTGTCAAAGTGTCGCGAGTTATAAAAAAGTCGCAACCGCCGTCAGTGGTGTATCTTGATTTTGTGCTGCCCTAGGCAGACAAAATCTGGGCACCCCCCTACCCAAGCTGCACACCCACGTTACACACCTAAGACATGCCCCATCATTGAGACTCACATCAAGCTCATACTCCCATCACACACACACTCCCATCACACTCAGTCACACACTCCTACTCCCATCACACTCAGTCACACACTCCGACTCCCATCACACTCAGTCACACACACTGTCTCCCATCACACACACTCTGACTCCCATCATACTCAGTCACACACACTGTCTCCCATCACACACACTCTGACTCCCATCACACACACTCTGACTCCCATCACACTCAGTCACACACAGTGTCTCCCATCACACACACTCTGACTCCCATCACATTCAGTCACACACACTGTCTCCCATCACACACACTCTGACTCCCATCACACTCAGTCACACACACTGTCTCCTATCACACACACTCTGACTCCCATCACACTCAGTCACACACACTGTCTCCCATCACACACACTCTGACTCCCATCACACACAGTCACACACTCTGACTCCCATCACACTCAGTCACACACTCTGACTCCCATCACACACACTCTGACTCCCATCACACTCAGTCACACACACTGTCTCCCATCACACACACTCTGACTCCCATCACACTCAGTCACACACTCTGACTCCCATCACACTCAGTCACACACACACACACACACACAGTCTCCCATCAGCACTTACCTTTCCCTGGCTGGCAGGCAGCATGGTCCCTCCATGCTGCCTGTTCGGCTTCCCGGCGATTGTGTCGACAGGTCACGTGACCGGGCGCGCGTATGACATCAGCGCGCCTGTCACGTGACTGTCGGCACTTCCGGTTCACACTGCACGGGGAGCCGAACAGGCAGAATGGAGGTTTCTCTATGCTGCCTGTTCGGCTCCCCGTGCAGCCTGGCAGGCAGAGCGGAGGTGAGAGGGGATCTTCCGATCCCTTCTCACCTCTTTCTCTGCCTGCAAGCGCGGTCTATTTTTTTATTTTTTTTTTAGTTTTTTTTTTTCAGTGCTGGGGGGCGCTGCCGCCCCCCAAAATTTGCCGCCATAGGCATCCGCCTAGGATGCCTCGCGGTAAATACAGCACTGACCGCCGTTATAAACAAACAGCAATTGGACCTTGTCACGAACACGGGCTATTGGCCCGGCTGAGACAGTGGAAAGAGTGTGGGAGTGAAAGGGTTAATGACACCAGATCCCTGGTTACCTGTTGCTAGTCCCAGCAACCACTAAATTAACCCCTGCAATACCTCCTACACTATTACCCTAGTACACAATTTGCTGCCACCACCAAGACTTTATATCCGGGCGTTTTCGGTTACCCCAAACACAGTACAATATAGTATCACAACCTTACTTTAATGATCAGACACATATATAATTAACCCTCTGGTAACGTGTTCTACCTGAGCTATCCTGAGAAGAGTGAGTTCATATTAGAGAACAAAGACAAGAGCTGATTAAGTAAACATTTAATCTGAAAAAAGGCTTCACAGTGCTTGTACAGAAATACCAAGTACAAGTGCAAAACAGTCCTTAAATAAAATAGGAGAAAACACAAGAAATCCTGACATATAATTACCGATATATATAATCCTTGTGGAAGATTCAGATAGTAAAGTTCTCCATACAGTGGTTAAAAAGAAATCTCAATTTGTACAATCCAACATTCTGATTATATAGATCCCTGGTGGATCATAGGGGCTTGGCCTGACAGTTTATGGCCCACTCCATCATACCTGTCCAGGGCACTAGTGTGGATAGTTACCTACAAACACAATAAGCTTACCAAAACATGTCTTGTACTGTATAACACCATAATTTAGTTAGGATCACATTCCTTATATTTTTAGGAGTATTTAGACACCAAACATTGATGTTTTAACAGTTTGGAAAGTACTCATTCTTGGTTCTCGTGACAGTAACACATTCTGCTGGCCATGTTTGGTACCAAACAAAAGAATACAACCTGGACAATCTGAATATATATATATATATACTGCACCCTCACACAATATATACACGTGTTCCCCATATTTCATATTTTCTGTCCTGTTGTCCTCTGATTCACCCAATGTCAGAGTACATGCTCCACTACCTTTTACGACCCCAGCTCATGAAGTCCAGCTCTGGTAATGGCTATCTGCTAGTTACACTTTATGGCTTAGGCCTGGTGGTGGATCAAAGCCTACACTAAAGGTTATTACAACATAAACATAACAAATGATATGAATGCCAACTCATGCTTTGGCATGACAGACCTTTTTTCATAAGACTCCTAACATATCCCCCCCTGTTCTTTTAACTGATGCATTTGCATGCAATTCTGCTAACACAATGTGTGGAGCATTTTTCATAATTGTCAATTCTCTATTATGTGTATATAAATAATGTTTAGTACATCACACCATATAAGTCCACTGTACACTGATTTCAAATATGGTGTCATTTTTCTATGTGCTTATGATTAAGTGCTATTAGACGCGAAACGCATAAGGCGATGGTAGTTGTATATTTGTGATCCACTGTCATTTTCCCCTTATTTATTAAACACAGTTGGATTATTTTGGAATTATTTGCCCCCCCCTGCCGTTTCTCTGTTCAATTTTCACTACTGCTTGGGCTTGGTTTCCCTGGCAGGGTAGAGACCAAAGCAGCACAAGGAATCGTAAAAGAAAAAGTTTGTGAACTTCTATCACTTAATCTAAAGCCACTGTTTTAGTCCCTTATGTCTATTCTGATTTTTTTTATTTTTTACATGGTAAAAATTTCATACATGTGCTGGAGGTCTGAATAAAGCTGTTCAAAGAGCATACAAAAACATGATCACTCAAATTACTCTATGGTGTGTGAGCTAGTACTCAAAACAGTTCCTTTTGTGAATAGAAAAATTCATGTAGCGTGTAAAATGTGTGCAAATAAGTAAAGTGTCTACTTTATAGCCTGAAATGCCAGATCAATTGAAGCCGAATTTGACTCAATATAGCAGATTTCGGCCTCAAATTGTCAACTTTTGCCGATTTAGTGTAAATTTTTGGCCATATAGAATGTGTCGGCAAATAAGAACCATTCGGTCCATCTAGTCTGCCCAATTTTCTAAATATTTTTATTAGCCCCTAGTTCCCTATCTTATATCTAAATTTGGTTTGGAGGAGTTGGCCCTGCGAATTATGTGGATTCACCCTAGTCAATATGGGACGAATTCCCCCGACAAGAACCGGCTAAAACAGCCAAATATCAGGCATTTCAATTCTCCAGTTAGAAACTGGAAGATGTAAATAAACAAAAAATTGCCAGGGCAAGTAGCCAGCCAAATGACTCCCAGACAATTTTGCAGGGCCACCTTCAGGAGCCAGGGGGATGGGCAGTGTTTTTCACTTCACAACCCCTTTGCCATTCAGTAAGTGGATTTTTTTCAGGTGATTTGCTCCCCGACTCCTGGTTAAGGTAGAGATAGGAGGGGGTATGTAGGGTTTATTTCATTTTTATTGATTTAACTGTGTCTGGATGTCTTTGGCCAATCCCCATACCCAGAGGGGGTCATTGATTTTATGATTGGGGTCCAGAGACATTTGGGCAGCCTCTTGATTCCAGAGGTGGGTGGGATGTTTGTGAATTATGTTATGAAGTTGGTCAGGGGACCAGTGTCCAGCACCAAGGGGTTAATTATTTTTTGACAGGGTATGGTCCTTTGTGGGCAGGGGCGGGGGAGGGGTTAGCGTTACTTGCTTGGCAATGCATGATTATGATAGCACCTGGGATTATTTGTTGGTTATTTATGAGGCCAATGGCCCCATAAAAGAGGGGCACTTACATTTTTTTAAAAACAATTATTTTTTTCTGACAGCCAAATTCCTCCTGACATGAGTCTCTATCCTCCCCATAAAACTCTATGGGAAGTACAGAAGCTACTATTTTGTTGATCTGAACTGAGTAGCCTGAATTTATGAGCTATTCGTATTACTAGAGTGATCCGAAGTGCTCTGACTTCGGTTCCGAAAATCAGCTCATATTGAGTAGACCCGTATGATTTTGGGATGATTCATTGTTCATTTTCAAACATCTCACTCTGACTCATGCCATTCAAAAAAAAAATAAACGTTTCTCCCGGAAGATTGGTACGTTTGTCTGCTGTCTAATAAAAAAAATGTTTCTGCCTCACTACAGAGAGAACCGGCCTTGACTCAACTTCCTGCTGAATTCTCAGATCGACGAAACATGAATCCTTTTATTTTCCCACCATCTGCTTCAAAACTCAGGTGGATACATTCTTTGCTCTGAAACTCAGATGGATTAATTGTTTAAAATTCCTGTTGAATTAAACCTTTTCAGCTTTGTTTTAATGACTAATTCATTTCAAAACTCGGGCAAACAACATATGTATCTAGTTTAATAAATCATGCTTTATGGAGAAGATGCCAAATAGAAATGTCTCCCATTCTTTCCTCAGAAACGGGACTTTCAATTTTTGATTGGATAATATCCTTTCATACACATAAGCTCCTCCTCTAATTAGGTAAACTGATGATGTCACTGAAGTAAAATTCTCTACATACGCACAATCTTTTGACCATGGAGACTGGTGGACTACCCCCTGTATTAGGCATCCACTCTCATAATCAGCAGGACCTCTTTAGAATGGTTAGACGCTGGACCACAAAACCTGCCACTAGTGGAGGAAGAGCCCGGCACAAAGGGGATGGGACTGTTCTTGTGGCTGCTTAAACACAGCTGCTTCACCGTGACCTCTAACTCGATGGCAATTAGTATTAGGGCTTTGGTGTAAGTAGTACACCTTAGTGCTAGTATTAAGGGTTAGTGTTATAATTAGGGGGTTAGTGTTAGTATTAAGGGGTTAGTGTTAGTATTAGAGGTTAGTGTTAGTATTATGGGGGTTAGAGTTAGTATTAGTGGTTAGTGTTAGTATTAGGGGGATTAGTGTTAGTATTAGGGGGATTAGTGTTAGTATTAGGGAGTTAGTGTTATTATTAGGGGGTTAGTGTTAGTATTAAGAGTTAGTGTTAGTATTAGGGGTTAGTGTTAGTATTATGGGGGTTAGTGTTAGTATTAGGGGTTAGTGTTATTATTATGGGGGATAGTGTTAGTATTAGGGGGTTTGTGTTAGTATTAGGGGGTTAGTGTTAGTATTAGGGCTGTTAGTGTTAGTATTAGGGTGTTAGTGTTAGTATTAGGGGGTTAGTGTTAGTATTAGGGGTGTTAGTGTCAGTATTAGGGATTAATGTTAGTGTCGGGGATTAGGGGGGTTAGTATTTGGGTTTGGGGGGTTATTGGGGGTTTACTGTATTTTTTAAGCTCTGACATGTCAAAGCTGAACTGTCAGTGCTTATACCGACGCATTGAACTGTTAGTGGATTAACTGTCCTAGACAGTGGAGTGAGTGGGGCTTTATCAATAATTTCATCGACTTTATGGCCAGTTGGCATGTATTTATGTAATTTGATGCCATTAAGCACAAAATAAGTATTTTATTTCCACAAATGCATATCAAAACACATTTACTTAAGTTTAAACTCTATTTAGTGTGTGTGTTATTGCTCTGGAGCTCTGTGATATAAACCAAACATTCTGAGCTCCCAGAAAACAGGGACAGAGGAAAGAGGTGGGACAGGGTGATTTGGAGGCAAAATATGGACTGTCCCTCCCCAATAGGGACACTTGGGAGGTATGAAATGCATAGCAAACAACAGAATGTACCTAGCGCTGTAATCAAAGTTATAGCAGCACTAACTTAGTGTGTCCCTAAACCACACAGAAAGTAAAAATGAGGAAAAAAAGAAACAAAAGTGCACTTAAACAGACTGTGTATAAAACAATATATAAGAATAACACCTTATTAAGTGACAAATAAAGTGAGCTAACAGGATTCGTATCCTAGGGAGACTTTGTCTCCCGTAAGGTATTGCACTCACAGACTTGATGGAATATATGGGCACATCAAAGGTATACTGCAGATGATCTATAGATAGAGGCTCAGAGACACAGCAATAGATGCCAGGTGAGTATAAGGTAAATACAATATATATACTATACAATACAATACTCATAGTCATAGAAACTTGCTTTTCAAAACCAAAGCTCTCTGGCAACCTTCTCCTGCACGACATCAGATAAGGCTGATAAATGTCACAGGAGAAAAAAAATGAAATTACAGCAGTTTGCAAGAAACCAGGACTGCCTACGCTAGCTGAGTAAAAGTAATTTCCTTTTTTTTGCTGCAGGAACCAATGAGAATAATTTCATTCAAATGAATGGAATTTGAATGAAATGTAATCAGACAATATGTTGCACTCTTAAGAGATCATTCTATGTACAAGAGCAAGGTCACTTAGAGTCCATACAAGGTATTCAATGAATGAAACACAATTATCACTGGAGAGGGCTGGAGTCAAATGTTACAAATTTGATGTATGCAGAATGCATGCATCAAATCAGAATGGATAAAAAACCTATGCACTATACAAGCAGTAATCTTCATCTTGCACCAAAATGAGTGTGGGGACTAGACTGTCCCTTTAACGTTTGATGTGTTGTGTGATGAGAGATATTGTTCTGTTAATAACTGTTGTAAAACATAAATAACTTTATAATTTGTGGTCTTTTTGTCAGTTTGAACTAATATTTGACACCTTGAGGTCTGCTGTTTTGGTGAAAGCTAGAACAATCATCACAATATTGTTAAAGTTACTTAAATTAGGCATTTTTCGCTTTCTAAAGTTTAGTTCAACAGCAAAATAAACCTCTTGACATGTCTGCATAGTTTATACCTTGGGTTTTATCCACATGATTTGTTCTTTAGATGAAGATCTGGTCTACCTAATAAAGTGGCCACTGATTTTATATATGAGTAAAGAAGGTAGATTGAAGGGATAAAAGTGGCTTATTGCTGTGGAGCTCGGTGATACACTAAGAGACTAGATTATGTGGCCTACGTTTCCTGTCAGTATAATGGGAGACATTTGGTTGGCAGGGAATCATAGGACATGTCTGTCATTCCATCTCCCATAGTGCTTTGCCAGACCAAAAACTGCTATATTAAAAAAAATGTATGCAAGTCCACCTTTAAGGTTTCTAGATGTCATAGGGAAGCTGGGTCATTCCTGGTAGCCAATTGCCCAACATCATGCTGCAGCACCATGTTTCCCCTAATGAAGTGTCACAGCACCAGATTTTCCCAAACAAATAGCCACAGTACAGACCAAACTCCCTAAACTAATTGCCACAGTACCAGAGCATCAGTCAGACACAGTTGAGATGCAGGAGGAGTGTTCTGTGCTGACTGCACGTCCTCGCTGTCTGTTAGGGGTGTTCTCCTCTAACCTGCCTCTTGGCCATTTGGGGCTAATCATATGAAAAGTCGTGAATTGAGCGTTTGAGGGTTTTCACTGGGAGACTCGAGGCACCAGCCCTGTTAGCCTCTCCAACCCCCAGTGACACCTTCATTAGTCCATGTCCACTGTGAAGAAAGTGGTTTTGTCGGAGTTCGCATAGCCAGGACTACAGTTGAGAGTGTTGTGTGTACCGCTCCATCATGTGCTTACAATAGTAAGTCCAAGCCATCAATCACATTGCTATTTTCTATCTTTTAGACTAATAAGAATCCCCAATACAATACTTGTTCTAATTTTTCTAAATATGCGGTAAGGTTTTAGAATCTTGGGTCAGATCTTCATTCACCGCTAGTCAAATGCAAGAAAATCTGACCGAAGATTCTAAACATCATGTCTGCTCCCAGTTACAGCCATTGGAAAGGTACATTATTTTATTAAACAACTTCTAAATAAACCATCTACACATGATGCAGTCTTCCAATTAAATATAGGAACATTTTCTGCTACAGTTGTCCATCAAGGGTGAAAGAAATGAAGACATGCACGTGGAAGGAACTCCGGTGGGATAGCAAGGGTCAACATGCGTACTGATGCTTGCTATGTCTCTTGACCTTCTGACCATAAAAAACATTATGGAAATACCCAATTTTGTTTTGGAGTATAGCATAATTACTGGATGCAGTGAGAATATCATTAGTGTACACAGCTTATCCCATTTATTTACATTTGGGTTAATGAATCTCCTAGTATCTGCATACAGCTAAAGCTGTATGAAATTGTATTGATATGCATGACAAGCTCTGTATGCATTTGTCGAATCAGATGTTTTACTAACATCCTTTAAGTCTTGTGTAACTGTTATTTGATGACATCCTTATTCCCAAGACCTTGGTTCGAATCAAGAGTAATATTAGCCTGATGCAGCCTCAGTTGGGTCTTTATCTCTCTATGCATGAACAGCACAGAATTAGCATTTGATCTCTTTAAAGCAAAACGAAGATGTGAATTTTTTTTCTTTCTATCTTTTTTATTTTTTTAAATAGTGTGTATGTTATGGCATGATGCAAAGGAAGCACAAACTGCTTTAAAGAGATGTCTAAAGCTTAATACAAATATAGCAGAGCACAAAAAAGTTTTATCCTTGAATTTTACAATATAAATAGTACTGAATTTCTTGCTTGCTCCATATTTATGCCATTGGTGGCCCTGAATGCAGCCTGCCAGCATAATCCATCTGCTCACTGAATCGTTCAGCACGATTCCCAAAAAGCTGGGAAACGTTATTGAAATGTATTTTTCATCGATAGCACAGAAAAGAATGCTGCTCCACGGCCCCCTCCCCCCACTGCCCACAATACACGGACTCTCTTCGCACCAGTTGTGGCAGTAATGGTTATGTTCCTGCGAAAAGGACCGGCACAACTGGGTAATGACAGCTCGGCTACATTATTTTCAAATGTAACACAGCGGGTGTCATAGAGAGGCAGTAGGATGAAGGGGAGGGGGGATGATGAGGCATCGTTGGAAGGATCAATAACCTTAATACGTTTTTCTGTCACAGACTCTCACCTATAATCTAGTAGTGCATTGACCGCTTGGGGGCTCCTAGGATTCGACTGAATTGCACCCCACCCTTATTCTTCTCCCTCTGCAGTCTGTATTGTCACCTTCAATTTCTTTTTGTTCTGCAAAGCCACTGGAAGCGAATCTCTGCAGCTCCAAGAGAGGGTTTGTGTGAAGCACTAGATCAAGCTTCATTTATTAACCTCTTTGGCAAAAGAAAGAATAAAAAGGTTTGAACAATTTAGAAATTTAGAAACCCTTACCGTGGATGGGACTGATTCCGACGATATAATTTGCAATTTCTTGGGATCCGTTAAAAAGCTCTTTGAGAAAATGAGGGATATATTAAAAGTTCAATTATTTTGATTATACCTGTGATTAAAAGCTCACTTCACGCAAAAAAAAAAAAAAAAAGAAATAAAAAATATTTTTGTTTGCTATATTCGTATACCAATCAGCCATCTCTCTCAATCACACTTACTGAATTGCTACCACTTTATTTTTCTTCTTAACCTGAATAGATCTTACCTTAACCATAATTGCCAACCTCGGCCATGTTTCCATGGACACATATTTGTTCCACATGCTGCAGAAAGAGCATGCAAAGTGCAGCCCGGCAGTATGTAGGATGCATATACGCACAGACCGAATCCAATTAATTAATCGCGGTAGGTCTCCACCCTGATTAATTAATTGGATTGTGTCTGTGCGTATATCAATCCTACATACTGCCAGGCTGCACTTTGCATGATCTTTCTGCAGCATGTGGGACATGGCTGTTGTTGGCAACTATGCTGAAGGGAGAAAAAAAAAAAGTGCAGTTATGTAAGTCTCCTCTGCAATATATTTATGTTCACATCACAGTTATAGATATTATTTGGGAGACATTGCTTTTATGCTTGTTTGGAAACACTTTAAAAAGTTGCTTTTTTTTCTCCTTCCAGGCTCCTGCCAAATCCTGATAGCTGAGTGGGAGGTTCAGTAGAAGCTGCAAACCCAATGTTTGTGAGAATATTAAGCATTTTTAAAATGATATAACTTTAATATGCATGGGAAAAAGGTAGATCATTTTCAGGTCAGTGCTCCTTTATTCAGTAGTTTAGAATGTCTTGTCCTCCAATCTATAATAGCTCAGTGGAGATTGAACTGCATGGCATTGGCTGATATTAAGGCAAGTGCTAGAGACAAGAGAGAGTGAAATATTAAACACTGGCTTGATGTAGCCATAGGCTGCAGTGCAGACACTTTCTCTACAGGTGATGCAGCTAGTTGCTGCTGAAGGATACATCAGCATGGTAGTGACTATAAAAGGTTGGAACTAATGTAACCACATCACATGGTCATTCACAATGTTTATGTAAAATGTATACTCTAGGGCTACAATCAGTAAAATGTATGGTGTTTTTTTATTTTGTTTACCACCAAAGCTGACACACAATGGTCCTCAAAGATGTGACATCAGGAGCTGGGTATTAAGTTAGATTGTGGGAAGACCTGCAAAACAGACAAACTTGTGGTTTGTATCACTGATGCAAAGAAAAGACAAAATGCAGTACTGCTCCTTTAAGATGAAACTTAAAGGGACTGTCATGCTGTATCACCAGAACATTGCTTATACTGCGAATGTAGAGAATAAAAAATGATCTATACATTGTGTGATCAGAATTGCAAGCCTAAATTAGGAGAATAACATGTTTTAAATCTGTCTCCTGTTTATGACATCAGCTTTGGCTTGATATTCAAATGACACATTTCCCCTTTAAAAGAAGTCCAACAAACAGTAGACTCCTAAAAACGCATTCTTTATGCAATCATTGTTTATTCTCTACATACACAGTTCTGGCCTGGAATAATGCAATATATAAAAGGCCATCATGACAAAGGTTTCCTGTTATTTCCCTCACCCTGTCAGTTAAGACAAGGGCCCAATAAGGGCACGGCAGGGCGGTGGCAATGAGTGGATAGAGGGGATGGCCTTAGGCTATATATTGCAGGATTTACAGGAATGATTTCCTGTTTAAAGTAAAATGACAAGTTCCCTCCCTCCCATCCCTAGGTGACGAAGAAGGAAGTGGCAGCGGGGGTCCCCGAGGTTTGGCGCTAGTGCAGGGGGTTGGTTATCTGGGGTATGGCCAACCTGGTTGGGCAGTAGCTGTGGGAAGCTAGCTGCACGGGCTCCCCATGGGCTTGTCCCTGGGGAGTGAGGCACGGCTACTGTGCAAACAGGGACGTCAGTAGCCGTGAGTCATGTGGTACGCCTGCGCCAGATTCTCGGGGTCCTGATCCTAGATGGTCTAGGATAAGGCACACGCTACAGCTAAGGTTCAGTAGTATTGTTTCATGTTGTTTATATTTATGGTTATAAAAGCATGTGTTGGTTGGTATATATGTATTTGTATATAATGTTTGTATATATATATATAATTCTATATGCCTGGTTATTTATTTATTTATAAAGTTTTAACCATATTTGGTTTACAGTAATATTTGTTACTTATTTCAGCTATATTTTAGCTGTCAATTTATGTTGCAGCATTTCAATAAAGACTGCGACCTTTCTAGCCACTCAGTTGTCTGTCTCTTTATTGGTGGGGTGAATGTATTATCAGGTATACCTTGGTCAAGTAAAAGCAATGTTTAGGTGATACAGTACCTTTATAGTATAACTGAATACAAAAACCATATTTGCTGTTTAACTATTTCTCACCACTAAATTAATTCTTCACATGTTCAGTAAATATGACCATCCACAGTGATTCACGCTTAAGGTGCCTATCACCTTAAATCTGGAGACTTGGAACAAGCTGAAATCAGTATTGCAGACATGTTGACAGTCTGCGTATTCCATTTGCTCTGTTTCTTCCTAGCAGTATAGACTAACCTGTTGCCTTTAGCTAGTGCTGCAGTGTAATTTGCTTCCCTTAAACAATACAGGAATTACTATGGAACCCTGTTTCTTTTTGCATTCTATTAGTTATGCATTAACAATTGTTACCTTTTGTTATTGCTAATTACATTTAATTAGAATTTAATTTAATTTAATTGGAAAATGTATTTTTTTTTCTTCTTCTTCAGATTAGTCTAGTGAGTAGGGTTGCCACCTGGTCGGTATTTTATCGGCAGGCTGGTAAAAAATTATCTTGGTGCCAATGTTAAATCTATGGAGGCAGTAGCATGGCCAGTATTTTTTTTGTAGAAAAGGTGGCAACCCTACTAGTGGGTGAAGAAATAGGTTGACCCTCATTGTTGGCATTGATGGGCCTTGGGACCAAAATTCCTATTTATGATTTCGTATGGATGCTTACGGACACCCTGTCTACAATATACAGACTTTCATTCAGACCTGGGATATGTATTTTTTCAATAACTGTCCCACCTTAACCCCTTCCCGCTTGTCGGACGTTCCATGCCATCCTGCTTTTTAGTGCCAAGATTCTAGTAGGACGCATGGAATTTTCCAAAACTGAACAGCTCATCGTGGCTCCCCACGATGAGCTGTGTGTGGATCCCGCTGAAGGGACTTGTAGCAGGGTCCCCACTGTGAGGTGAGGCCACTTTGAGTAGCCTCACTCTGACACAGAAATGTAGCTGACGCTAAAAATGACCGTCGGCTAAATTTTACAGCAAAAGCCTGCAGGACGGCATAGACCATCTTGCATGTAACAGCTCATCGTGGCTCAAACCGAGCGTCCGCTACATTTCTGGCATCCCGGCGAGCCTGATCTTCCGGGTTCTGGGCATGCCTCCATGACATCACAAGTGACATCACAAAGTATCGCAGGATGTCGGCAGGGACCGACAGGGTCTATTGACACCCTGATCGGGTCCCTGCTTGGATGTTCCTGGCTGCCGATCACAAAGTGATCTGCGCCCAAGAACAAAAAGACGCCTGATGGTGCTTTGGTCGTTAAGGACCAAAGCACCATCCGTCATGAAGGGGTTATAGGACAGCTGTAGTGCTTTTTTTTTTTTTACGTTACAGAAAATAAAAGCTGCTATTATACTAAATTACATTGTAGATAAGGATGAAATTATTTCAATCCCAAACAGAGCTGGTTGAATAAGGAAGAGGCATCCATTTTATCCACCTCTTCAATCGCATCCAACCGAAGGAAGCGGCCTCCTGGCAGCTTACCAAGGTGCATAGCGCTCAAATTCTGTGTAATGCGTTGTGAGCACAGCCGAGGCTCAGCATGTATAAAACATTATTAACGCTCAGAGCGCTATACACAGCGGTAAGCTACCGGGAGGCCTCTCCCTTCAGTCGGATGTGACCGGAGAGGTGGATATTAAAATGAAGCCTCCCTCCCCACGCAGCCAGAGCTGCTGGGGATGGAAATAATGGATGAAAGTCTATTTCTTCATTTAAAAACAAACTATACAATTTAGTGTAATGACAGCTTTTATTTTCTGTAATTTACAAAAAAAGGACTACAGTTGTCCTTTAAAGAGTACACCTGGTCAGCAGGCCCACACTCCATCTAATACCATATCCCTAATTTCAGATATCAAACATGGGCACAGATTTCGCATGTAGAAAATGTCAGTCATAAAGCTTACTTTATTAAGGGACCACGATAATATATAATAAAGAATTTAATTAAAAGAGAGGAGGCTCAGATAATGCTGTATCTCACTTTACTGTTGTTATAGTAACAAAGAAAACAAGTGAAACAGATTTAACAATGCATACATATTACATCACAATTGACACTTAAAGGGACACCAAATAATTAAGGGATTATTATTATTTTTTGTTTTGCATTTTTGATTTCAGATATGTCTTTTGTTTTTGTAATGCAAGTTAATTTTATGAAATATTTTAATAAACATAGACTTGTATAGAATGGGAGGGTAATGTAACAATTGCATCACAAGGGGGCGGAGTTATGATCCTGTTTGATCAGGTCGATCTCCTCACTTTGTGTTGGAAGGCAGGTAAAAAAAGTTATACACCCACCTAGTCCAGCCCACTAGTGATCCACAGGAGCCAGTAAGAGAGCAGGGGTGGATCTTATGACATCATCACACAGGTTTTGGCCACAGTTGTAAAGTGAGACTTGTTGGATGATTTTGGAGAATGTTGCATCATAGGTACAATTCTCAAAATGGATGCTGGAGACAGACACCTAATTTATTTTTTTTGTTTTATATGCAGTTAATTCAAACATAGAAGGAAAAAAAACAGTGGCATATGTCTTATATTTGTGTTTGTTTTAAAAGCACAGGTAATCTAGTTACATCATGTGCAACTGGTAGTGTCCTTTTTTAAATAGGTCAAAATACACATCCAAACCCTTGTATCAGTCTAATCCAGTTTTCAGTCTTCCTCTTTCTTTGCTGCCTCCTGAATATGGATTCATTTTTAAGATATGCTATGGGATGATCTGTATATATATATCTGTACACATGTGCTGCCATAGATAATTATTCTTGAATTGTTAATTTAACCATTAGTGAGTCACGTCTGAATCTTTAATAAAATCACACCTTTCCTGTCTGTGAGGAATTAGCATAAAACATTGGCGCACTAGTTTATAGCACCACTAATCACTACTTTTTCCATGGTGCCATTTTTTTTTTATCTGTTTCCCCTTCAACATCTGTACATAGCTTGAGCGTTTGGAGAGGATGTGCTTTGAAATCGCCCACGCATTTTGGAATGCTCAAGTACAACACTTTACCTTGCTATAAAAAGGTTCAGTAGAAGCCTCTGCCTTGGTAAATAAACTCTTATGCATTTTTGATTATGGTCATGCAATGGAAGAGTACAGTGCTGTAATATTTGAGTGGATCATTCTCAAAGTGACAGAAGTCCGTCTGAGTTGCATTGAAATGTATTGGTTCAAAGATCAAATCTAAAAGGATAGTGAGTGCATTTGGAGATTTGCATTCAGAAACCATTGAAGTGTTTCACTGAAGTGATAACATATAGTCTAGCCTTGGCAAATTTGTATTATCCTAATGAAAATGGAATATATAATGTGCATCGGCAATTTTGGATGTTGCAACTATTTATTTGCATTTACAAAACTTGTATCTAATAACATGAAACACATAATTCATAATTCAGCTGGTTAGAAAATCTAAGTGTTTACAATACAGAGGCTATGGGTAATGCTGGATAAAATAGAAAGTGGACATATCACAGTCCTTGCTTAGCCTCCTTGACCTATGACCTTAGGGGTAACTATGTTATCTATGGAGTGGGATAAACAGTATAAAATCCCATGTGCATGTGTCCTTGTATTTTATCTCTATGAAACTGTTTGGAAAATGAAGGCAGAAATCTATATTTGTATTATCTATAATGCATTACAGAATGATGAAAGTTACGGCTGCAAGCCACTGGAATGCTTTTATTGTGCATATTTATGTATGAAAGAAAATAGATGTTTATGGAATGGTTCTTGGAATGTCTCTCTCTCTGAGGGTCAGTGGCATTGCTAGGAGTGGGCTACTGGGGCTATAGCCCAAATCCCCACTCCATAGCCCTGAATGGAGACTCTGGGGCTAAAGTATATTTTAGCCAAGAGACTCCAGGGCTATCAATGTAAAAAAAAAATATATATATTCCGCGCTGAGCTTTCCTCCTTCTGGGACATGTTCCCAGAATCAGAGGTTGAAGCTCACTCCGGGGTGGGTGCCTATCTGGAGGAGGTGCTGCTATAGGGAGCTCTCTCCCTAGCACCTCCTAGCAGGCGAGTGCTTGCCGTGACCACACCTCCTGGTCATACTGACACAGCACGATGGGTGCAAGCTCCATCGCTCTGTGAGATTGTCTGCTCGCCGGATGTCAGGTGACTCCCTGCATATAAAAGTAACTGAGCAGGGGAGGCAATCAACAGTATAAGATTTTTGTTTTATCTTTAAAAAAAAAAAAAAATAGAAGAAATATGTCTACTTGTAAGTGTGACTGTGTGTTGGTGTCAGTGTGTAACTGTGTGCCTAGGTGTGTGTGTAAGGGTGTTTGTGTAAGTGTGTGAGTGTGTGCCTAGGTGTGTGTGTGTAAGGGTCTTTGCATAAGTGTATGTGGGTGTGTCAGGGTGTCTGTGTGTGTGTGTGAGAGAGAAACGAAGTGCGCGCATGCGAAAGAGAGACGGGGTGAGTGCGTGTGAGAGAGACAGAGCGCGCATGCGAGAGAGACACAGAGTGCACATGTGTGTGTATGTGTGAGATGGTGTGTGTGACTCACTAAAAGGCGAGTTGAGGTGAGGTTTTATCTCACCAATTTCTGCGATACATTGTGCAGTGACAAATCTGGTGAGTTTTCCCAGCTCAGCAAACTCACCAGGCTTGTCCTAACATATTAGATACACCTCATCTCACCTCAACTCCCCCCATCACACCTCAATTCACCTGAAACTCACCTTTTAGAGAATAGACTCCTCTACATATATAGAAAGCGGTATCTATTCACTATAAGGTGAGGCGAATAGTTCATCTCACAGACTCGTTTATACATTGTACAAGTCCAAACCTGTCAAGCTTCTCAGGACTGGCTGAGCATCCTTGGAAGTTAGCCATTATTACCTGCAGTAGCAGACATTGTCTATCTCTCCTAGGGTGAATACAATCTCCCCACTAAATTAGCAACGTCTGGGGTTCAAGTGAAATAATACAAATTGCTGTCCTGACTTTAAATGCTATTAAAAATGTATAATTAAAGACAGGAAAGAATCATAAGATATCTGCCTCCTCCCTGCTGGTTTACCTTTCATGGTCCAGGTTTGGCTGGAGTCTGCAGGCTTACAATTCAACCTTGTGAATTACCCATTTTTTAACCTTTCTGTAACCTCTATGAGCTGTCACAGTCCAGCATGCTTTCTTTTGCCATACTTTCATCCCGCCTTTTCATTCATCTTATGTTTCTCATGTTCCCCATTCCCTCTAGATTGTTTGCATGCTGGGCCCCCTAACTCATGTTGTAGCCTGAAGCTGTCTAATTATGTATGTAACGTTTTATGTTCTGTACCAAATCACTGCGTAAAATTGTTGGCGCTATATAATTAAATGTTAATATAATGTAATAAGATGGAAAAGGATAAGTAGTCCATTACGTTCACCACTTCCACACACACATACATGAAAGTAAAAAAAACATTGAAACACTCCTAATTTTATCTCAAAAGGAAAAAAAATCCTTCTTGACTCTGATTCAGAGCTGGTCTTATGTTACTTTTAATGATGTATAAGGAACACACACAAAGGAAGAACAAGAGAGAGACATACATAATAATGTGTAAGGAACATACACAAAGGAAGAACAAGAGAGACATACATGGCTGGGTTATAGATGCCAGCATCAAGACTCTTTTGACCTTTTATCATAAATGTAGGTGTCACTTTTAAATACAATAGAATCAGATAGGATTATATTGAACACAACATTGGAAGATAAAGCTGTGGGTCCACGATGGCCATTACCTGCCACAAACTACACATTGCCCCTTTTATTTCCTCTCATCCTTTGACCTCATGTCTCCTCTATCTCAGTTAGCAGATGCATGTATACGGATGAGGAATGGGCTGTCCTGCCTCTCTTGACTTTTATGATTGTGTTGGTTTTCATGTAAAACGCGTTGTTTCTCCTTTCCTTTTTATTTTTGTTTTGCTGCATGTCAACACTGAATAAAGCACCATGGATCTTCTGTTTCCTGTATTACCTGTTTGTGCCTCCTGTGCATTGTATATGCAGTGAAACCCTTCATTTAGTCAATGGCACCATCGCACAGATAACATAAAAAGCTAACCTTACGCATGTCTGAAATTGTCTGACATCCTCCTTCTACCTACTTGTAAGATCACCTATGATCCACAAGCTCTATGGGGGCTATTCATTAAAAGGTGAGTTGAGAATTTCCTCTCTCCAATTTAGCTGTACACTGCTCAGGGACACACCTGGTGAGTTTCCCCCACAAAGCAAACTCACCAGTTTTGTCCCTGCACGATGTATAGCCAAACTGGTGGCATAAAAAGCTCATCTCCCCTCAACTTGCATCTTAACGAATAGCCCCCTATGTCTCATTCTCTTCCACCTCGCATCTTTCCAGCTCATTTGCTTGACCTTTTGTCTTCCAACCCTTTGCGGTCAGTATGTGTCTACTTAAAATGTTACATATATCTTAGTACGTGTCTTGAAATCACTGAAAAATAAAGCGTTTTTTTTTTGGCTTCAGTTAAAGTTATTTCTGTGAATCCATACATGATTTGATGTATTTCTGTCTTGATCACCATATTACACCGCTGAATTTGGGAGCAACTTTGTAGTACTCTTTGTACTAACAATATAGCAACATTTCTTCTGGCTTTATAAAATCTTGGAGCTGCCGGAGGGTCAATGTTGAAAATAGCCATTCAATTGGAACAGTAAAAGAAAAATTGTTTTGCAATTTCTAAAACATTTGTACGTGTTCTGGTCTTTTGAAAACTACCATAAAGAGAGGCACATCTACCAGTAGATATTTTCTACATGATTTATATATTCGGCTTCATTCCATTTCTATTAATCCCACTCATTCCGCCCTCTTTCCTCCCCCTCTAGCCCTAGTATGCATGCCTTGAAAAGATATAGGATTATTATACCTACTTGAAACGTCTACCTGTTATAACAGGGAAAATGGAGGTGGGCAGAGGGGGGATGCTGGAATGGAGAAATTCTTGACTTATCATCCTCTTTGTAAAAGACTACTTATTAGTACAAGTGGAGCACACATATACCAATCTATGCATTTCTTTTAAATAACCGATGAGCACTCTGGCTGCCTGGATATACATTGGAAATCTCCATACCATTGTGATGGCAAGTTAACACTATAACTTTTTCCTAGGTTGAATATATAGAATTTTTAATTTGTTCATCTTAATCTATGCATTTGCATGCAGTTCTGCTAACACAATGTATAAATCATTGTTGATCATGTTTTATTCTCTACAGTCACCAAGGTCCCCTCTAACACAAGCGATCACACCAACACCAAAACAAAGTCTTTACCCAGTGCCTGGCTTGATAGCTTAAATCTCCCATTGGCTTCTAGTATTGTTGGGCAGGGAGAGACTAATTACACTAGGTAAAGGTCTCCCCCCACCCTTTCCCCTTTGCCCCACATTCACCCCCAGGATGTAAACAATAAAAAAAATAAAAAAATCCTGTTGGTTAAGGTTAGTGTTTAACCCCTTAGTGACAAGACATTTTCACCTTGACTTTCCCTTGGTGACAATGGCTGTTTTGACATTTCTGGGGTGTTTGTGTTTAACTGCAATTTTATTCTTTCTCACATACAGTACCCACACAAATTATATGTTGTTTTTATCGTCATAAGAAGGGCTTTCATTAGATACCATTATGTTCATCATATCTTAGAATTTACTACAAAAAAAAATCATAAAATATGATGAAAAGAAAAAAAAAAAAAACTTTTTCTAAATGTGACCTAAAATATAATTTACACAAATAAAATCATTAAAAAAGACCCCATCTAAAAAGTTTCTAAATGTTGTCCCGAGTTCAAAAATATGCATGTTTCCATATTTTTCGGTATTTTTTTTCGAGTTATGCGGCAAAAACCAAAAATAGTGTTTTTTGTTTTTTTCCTATTTTGACCTTTTGACCCCAACCCGAACCCAAATTTAATTCTAACACTAAATTTAGCCCCAACTCTAATCCTTATTACCGTATTTGCTCGATTATAAGACGAGGTTTTTTTCAGAGCAAATGCTCTGAAAAATCCCCCTCGTCTTATAATCGAGGTCTCTTATAATCTGACCTCAAATTGAGGTCAGATTATAAGACATGAATCCAGGTCCCCAGCAGAGCTGCAGGGGACCTGGATCCCCCTCTCTAGCAGCAGGGGATGTCTGCGCAACGAGCGTAGACTCCCCTGCTTCCGCCCGGCACGACCGCCGGGGCTTCTGTGAAGAAGCCGGGTACTTCCGCTTTCGTCACAGAAGTCCCGGCGAGCGTGCCGGGCGGCAGCAGGGGAGGTCTGCGCTCATCGCGCAGACTTCCTCTGCTGCCCCACTAGCCACCAGGGTAAATCGGGCAGCTGGGGGATGTCTGCACGATACGTGCAGATATCCTCCATGCTGCCCGACACGGCAGACTATTATGTCCGACAGCTGTCCGTCATAATAGACTGCCGTGTCGGGCAGCATGGAGGATATCTGCACGTATCGTGCAGACATCCCCCGGCTGCCCCCACTAGCCACCAGGGATCAAGGTAAAGGGGAGGGAGGGAGGGGGTTAAGAAGAGACAGAGACATGGGGGCAAGGGAGGGAGGGGGTTAAGAAGAGACAGAGACATGGGGGCAAGGGAGGGAGGGGGTTAAGAAGAGACAGAGACATGGGGGCAAGGGAGGGAGGGGGTTAAGAAGAGACAGAGACATGGGGGCAAGGGAGGGAGGGGGTTAAGAAGAGACAGAGACATGGGGGCAAGGGAGGGAGGGGGTTAAGAAGAGACAGAGACATGGGGGCAAGGGAGGGAGGGGGTTAAGAAGAGACAGAGACATGGGGGCAAGGGAGGGAGGTGGTTAAGAAGAGACAGAGACATGGGGGCAAGGGAGGGAGGGGGTTAAGAAGAGACAGAGACATGGGGGCAAGGGAGGGAGGGGGTTAAGAAGAGACAGAGACATGGGGGCAAGGGAGGGAGGGGGTTAAGAAGAGACAGAGACATGGGGGCAAGGGAGGGAGGGGGTTAAGAAGAGACAGAGACATGGGGGCAAGGGAGGGAGGTGGTTAAGAAGAGACAGAGACATGGGGGCAAGGGAGGGAGGGGGTTAAGAAGAGACAGAGACATGGGGCAAGGGAGGGAGGGGGTTAAGAAGAGACAGAGACATGGGGGCAAGGGAGGGAGGGGGTTAAGAAGAGACAGAGACATGGGGGCAAGGGAGGGAGGGGGTTAAGAAGAGACAGAGACATGGGGGCAAGGGAAAGAGAAAGGCAGCATTGGCACATAAAAGGAAATAAAAACAAGAAATGCATTTTTGATATCATCATTTTTTATTAAAAAAGCAATTTACATGTGAATATATACAAGTTTAACTTTTTTCCTATAGGGTAGTCTTATATTCAGGCTTTTAGTTTTTTTTCCTAAAGGAATATCCAAAGTTTGGGGGGTCGTCTTATAATCAGGGTCGTCTTATAATCGAGCAAATACGGTATATCCCTTAATATGTTTTAATTTTAATTTAATTTTAACCCTATCCCTTATGCTAAAAATTATTTAATTTTAACCCTATAGGCTAATCTAACTATATAACCAGTTTTTAATTAATTAAATATTTATTTTACATTTTTTCCATTGCTATGCTACTTAACTACCACTAGGGGCAGTCAAGTAGCATATTCAGAGCGACGGAAGTGAAGTTACTTTCACTTCCGAAGCTCAGACCAGCAGAGGGCATAGCCATATTGACAGAGCAGCATGCTCCGCAGCATGTTCTGTGGGGCGATCGTGGGTGGCCCAGAGCAGAAATTTCAGCTTGATCGTTGATCGCGAAAACCGCTTGATTCACCCCAGGACATGCCAGGCACGTCCTTTGTCGTCAAGGGGTTAAAGGTTATATACATACATAAGTGTCTACTCAATATGCACTGATTTGTACCGAACTGTATTTGAGTTTGGCCTAATAGCCTAATCGAACAGATCCCCAAAATGTGGCTACTCGTTATTCCTCAATTTGGCCAATCACAAGCCAAAGCATTGGAGGTGTTCAGATAGGGACATTTTTTTTGCTATGAAAATCATAGATTTTCAATGACTCAAAATGCCCCGATCACCCGCGCACACAGTTAGAATTAGGCTAAGACTGCAGCTTTTCAGACATTTTAATTCTCATTTTGTGAGATGGCAAAGTGAAATGCAAACTAATGAAAATGAATGATAAAAAAAGTTATCCACTTTCCCCATAAATAAATAAAAATATACCACTGGCCCCAATTAAAAGTAGGGCTGCTAGACATGCCCCCCTTATAATAAATGGGTCTGGGAACCATGGTTCCCAGCCCCCATAATATACATGGGAGGCAAGGGCAAGTAACCATGACCACCCCCTTAAAAACAGGGCTGGGAGTAGGCCAAATAGCTCCCTGTCCTCCGTTATACACATGGTGTCAGGTACCTCTGACACCCCCTATAAGAAATGGAGCTGGGAGCTAGGCAAAAGCTCCCAGCCCCCCTATAACATACATTGTGGGCCAGGTTAGAGACTTAAACTGTGTGGCAGAGGAGGATATCAGACGTCCTTGAAGAAAAGTCATAAACAAAACTAGAAGATGTACCACGCAGATGAGTAGGGACCTAATACCTAAATATAAGCAGATCTATTGTTTTAAAAGTAAAACACTTTTATATGTTTTGAATCCTGGTGTCTTTTCTGCTTTGTGAGCTATCCTCGTGTTCCGTCCTCTCAAGCTCATGTTACCTTATGAAGGCTGATGTCTTGTTATGCATCAGGAAACAAAGGGAATTGTTCATCCAGTGTTGTGCTACATCTATGAGCCTGGATTGCTAAGGCTCTAACCCTTGTGAGTAGAATCATGATATCCAATAACAGTCGCAACCTGCTACACTATATTGTACTTCCTTTTTTATTTCATTACATGTATTGGGTCCAAGATGTCTCCAAGATCCTCACCTGTACTCTGATCACAAAAAATAATAACTTTATGTATAACAATACTTTCTAGATATCCTATGACATGATCTCAGTTTGATCATAGCGTAATATTGAGAACCATATTCCTTTACAACTGTTCTGGAATTGTTTATCAAGATGGAATGTTAAATGCTGTGGAAACCAAGACTACCACTATTAGCAGATTATTCAGAACCAGCACCATGGACAGCAGCCTGAATTTACAGCAATACAAATACTAAGCGGCAAAAACCTTCAACTTCAATGATGTTAAAGGGACTTTGACCCCTAAACATTGCTTGTAGATGAAGTCCCTTGACCGAACAACTGCAAAAAAGTTATGTTTAATTGAAAGATTGCAATACGTGTATAAATGTAAATAGAAATGCTTTAACCCCTTAGAGACAGAGTCCTATGCTGCATGTGATGTGCATTAAAGACCAGAAGTCTATTATTTTTGTACATTTAATTAACTGTGATTCCTTTCTTCGTGTTCAGTCCACCCACACAAATTAGATATCATTTTTTTTAAAGGACAGATGGAGCTTTCTTTTGATACTATTATTCTCATCATATGATATAATTTACTATTAAAAAAAGATATATAATTTGATGAAAATATGCCAAAAAAACACCTTTTGACCTGAATTTTTTTACACAATTACAAACTGTAAAAAATAACCAGTGTATATGGTTTCTAATATTTGTCCTGAGTTTAGAAATACCAATGTTTCCATGTTTTATTTTCTTCAAGTATTAGAGCAATAACCGATACTATTTTTTTTTCTAACCATTTTCTCCTAAAGTGGCCTTTTGACCACAACTCTAACCCTAAATCTACCCCACCCCTTAATCTAACCCTTGTATTAACCCTAATTGTAACCCTAATCTTAAATGTTTTCCCCATTTTTTTTTTACTATAATGCTGCTGACTGCCTCTAGGGGCAGTCAAGCAACAGTCTCAGAGCTATGGAAGATATATATATTTTTTATCACTTCCGTTGCTCTCTCTTGGGCACGCCGTATTAGAGGAGCAGGCTCCTCTTCAATACGGCACCCTGGGAGTGAGGGCTGTGCATGATGGAATCATGCATCATTGCAACACCTTTAACACATAGGCAGTGAAAGCCGATCACTGCCAGTGTGAGTTTGAACGCGTACGATCACATTTCGTGGTGATTGTATGCGTTGGCGGGGCGAAGACACGTGTGTGTGTGTGTGTGTGTGTGTATATATGTCTATGTGCGTTAAGGGGTTAATGAAACAATACAAAATAACTTATTGAGCTCTCATTTCTCTGGATTTCTAAAATGTCATTACATTTTATATATATATATATATATATATATATATATATATATATATATATATATATATATATATATATATATATATATATATATATAGAGTTACCTTACATGGCCATATTATGCTATAATCTCCAATGGTGATATCTTAGAAAGGTATTTTTATGTAGATATTTAAAAGCTTTAAGGGGTCTATTCAATAAGAGATGAGGTATACCAATTTAGGTATACATTGCTCAGGGACAAACCAGGTTTGCAAACTAGAAATTTCAATAAAAACAAATCTTTCCCTACCTACTGCTACAGCTTTAACAATGTCCCTACTCCCACTCTATGTAGCCCTACCCATCCCTATAACTGGAGCAAAACAACATTTTCTCATTATGCCATAATTCAACCATATAATTAGCCATACTTATGATCATTTTAAACTAAATTCCTATCAAAAGCCATAATAATAATCCTTATTTGTAACCTAGGTAGACCACCCTCACCATTTAAACTCCCTGCCGTTGCCATCTCCTCCCAAACCATGGAGTGTTGAGTTGTGAGAGCAAGCAGCAGCATCCCTCCCCTTGGTGAACAAAACCACACAAACAACAGCAAACAAATTCAAACAATACAATTTACAGTATATACTACACAAATAAGAAATATGGCTGCATATATACCTGACTGTCACTGTTCTTTTACAAAACTGTAACACAATCTGCAACATTGTTTGAGTTTGTAGTAGGTGATTAAGACTACTGGATACACTGCTTGTTGAATAATACAGAGGATACCACATTTTAGACTTAGTGGAACTGCTAAATGTATTTGTGGATGTACTAGTGAATGATTGTATTGTTAGCATCACTGCATGACTGCTGTTACTTCCAGAATTGATCATACAGCATTATTGGCTCCTTTTTCCATTTGAATTGTAATACTGTTACTTAATCCGATTATCTGATCACTAGTTACTATAGTCCAAAATAGTTTAAGTTGTAGTGCACTTCCATTGTTCCATCTTTTTTTTTATTTTTTTTTTTAAGATGTATTCCAATTTACATTTAAGTATGTCCAATAAATAGGAGATATTAGTATTCATGGTGAGTTTTGTTTTTTCTTCGTTTGAATAGTTAATATACAAAGTCATTCTATGAGCAATAACTGCCATCTTTTTATGACCTGTTCTAGTTGGACAATAACTGGGTAGCTGGAAGCAAAGTCTACCAATTTTCATTTTGTTTCATTTTATCTTGTTCAAGCTAAGTTGCTACTTACTTGGACTTAGATCTGTACACTATACAAGGAACTGAGTGAAAATGCCTCTGCCCTTTGGAGTTTGTAGTCTGACATGCAAACTGGTTTTAAAGTCAGATTTACATATTTGGATAAACTTGGAGTTGTATTAGTTGAACCACCAGGTTTAAAGGTCAACTGTAGAAAATACATAAGTAATGTTTAATTGAAAGTTTGCACTGAGTGTAGAAATGTTAAATAGAAATGTTTTAATGAAAGAATATAATTAATGTATCTTATTGAGCCCTCTTTGCTCTGTGTAGCTCTAATAGGGAGCGGACATTTTGTTTAGAATCTTAGGACAGTTCTTCATTCACCTTGGGTCAGATAAAGGAAGATCTGA
Organism: Pelodytes ibericus; assembly: GCA_036172795.1. Lineage (NCBI taxonomy): Eukaryota > Metazoa > Chordata > Amphibia > Anura > Pelodytidae > Pelodytes > Pelodytes ibericus. The sequence continues at coordinate 24,003,598 of CM069858.1, read as the reverse complement.
TCGATCTGACCCAAGATTCTAAACAACAAGTCCACCACTGTGTCTGTGCTTCTCAATGGTGGGAAGAAGGCAACCAAGTGGCTTTTGGGTAGGAAGCATATGGGCCCTAACAGCAATAGGGTATCCAATGACAACTGCTTAATGGTAGCAACATTTGTACCATCATTACTTGTCTATAGCTCTCGACAATCTAAGTAACTGATTGTGCAGTGTTCAAGATTTGTTTGTATGTAGTCAGAAATACATACAAATAACACGTCTGCCACTGACTCATCTATCAGCGTCATGATGGTTTACTGGAAACTGATATTACTGTGTTACCTACCTCCAACTCTTGCCCTCAACAAACTGGAATGCCGGGGAGTGGAGCTTGGGAGGTGAGGCATCCGTGCTACCGCGCTTACGCAGTAGGCGCTATTCATGCACATAATACGGCACAAGAAATGGGAGGCATTGGTGTTCTGTAGTCTAAATTCAGTGGTTTTAGTAGATTTCGCACTCGGACCCTAGAACTGCACTCAGAACATTCTAATGTTGACGTAAAATGTCAATATTATTCATGAACCTCTTGAGCAAACAAACACTCCCTAGATAGTGATAGGAGTAGTCCATTAATTCCCTGAATTCATCACAAGCCTGCTAATTTACATTGTGTTTCCAATATAAACTACAGGGTGAGACAATCCTTTAAATTACATTATGTATTCTCGTTGAGGCAACACTGTTCATTCTGTAAGAAAAAAATAAATAAATAACACGCTCTTCGTTATAAATGTAATTTCTGAGAAACCGAGGGTTTTTAGAAGGCAATTTTTCTTGAGGAATATTGCCTTATCTAAGTCCCAAGGAGTTTATTTGCTACTATCAGCCACAGGCAGCTTCTTTAGTATCTAGGGCCATTAAACAAACGAACATAAGATTCCAACAGGTCAATTAGTGGCTACGCTGGGACTTTCTGAACATAGTTTTGCCAACAGACTGCTTAATTTCTCATGTTTATTGTACGGAAAAGTGTTTTCTTAACTAAGGAGGTTTTTACTCATCTTCTAAATAAAAGCTCAGAGTGAATTCCAAGTTGCTTACATGACTGATACTGCGCCTGCATACATAAAGGGAATCAACACAGTAAAGGAGTAAAGCATATTTAAAAGAAGAAAAACTACCACAAAAGAGGAGAGCATCTACTCTTAAATTAGAGGGGCAAAGGTTTAATGATATTTTCAGGAAATATTATTTTACTGATAGGGTAGTGGATGTATGGAATCACCATCCAGCGGAGGGTCTAGGACACTTCTTTGCCGCATCTTCATCGCTGACAGTTCAGCGCGGCAGTTAGAACGCTGAACTGTCAGCAATGAAGTATAACGCGGCCGCTTCACCGCGGCTGCAGCTATGTAAGAGCTGACAGTTCAGCGCTGAACTGTCAGCTCTTACAAATCTAAAAGTAAAACTAAAATACCCCCCCCCCTAATAAATGATTCCCCCCCAATAGTAACACTAAACACTAAACCCCAATACTAACACTAAAATTAACCCCAATACTAAAATTAACCCCCAAAACCCTAATACTAACCCCCGACCCCTGATACTAAAATTAACCCCCTAAAACTTAATACTAACCCTAATACTAACCCTAATACTAACCCCTGACCCCTAATACTAAAATTAACAACAGAAAACCCTAATACTAACCCTAATACTAACCCCCGACCCCTAATAGTAAAATTAACCCCTAACACTAAACACTAAACCTAATTCTAACCCCCTAAACCCTAATTCTAAACAAACTAAAATCGGTAAAATACTTACCTTTGGCGATGAAATGTCACGCGATGAAATCTCCAGCGACGATCTGTCTTGTGCTGTAGAGTCGGCGGTGAAGCAGCTGCGCGGAAGCAGCCGCGATGAAGAGTCCCATCCCCTCCAGCGGAAGTGCTTAAGCATGCATGGGATAGGCATTAGCCTACCCTTTGTGAAGACTAGATGGGCCTAATGGTTCTTATCTGCTGCCACAGTCTATGTTTCTATTTGTTTGGTTTTGAAGAGGGAAAAAGTTAACAAGCAATATAAGGATTGATATAGGAAAGATGTAAGGATAAATAGTTCAAATGCCCTGAGAAATGGGGGCAGAGTGGAATGGTGATAGTTTGTGTTTCTTTAGCCAATAGTCACTTTTCTTAATTACTTTCTTTACATGGGTGGGATTGAGATGGGTGGGAAGGTTTCTGAGAACTTTGCCTAGGGCACAGCATTGTCTTAAAGGGGCACTGACCAGAAAATGCCTGGACGAAGGGCTGTACAAGTACTCACCTCTGCATGCCCTTGACACGGAACGATCGGGGGCGCCATATTGACGGAGCAGCATGCTCCGGCAATATGGCTGTGCCCTCTTGTGGTCAGAGCTTCGGAAGTGAAAAAAGTTCACTTCCGTTGCTCTGAATATGTTGCTTGACTGCCCCTAGAGGCAGACAGCAACATTGCAATGAAAAAAACCAAACTTAATTATCTTAAAACTAGGATTAGGGTTAAAATTAAATCAGGGTTAGCATAAGGGATAAGGTTAAAATTAAATTAATATTAAAATAGAGTTGGGGTTAAATTTAGGGTTTGGATTGGGGTCAAAGGGTCAATATAGGAAAAAAACACTATTCTTAGTTTTTGCCGCATAACTCGCAAAAAAAAAAAAATGCAGAAAAACATGGAAACATGCATATTTATGAACTCGGGACAACATTTAGAAATTATTTAGATAGGGTCTTTTTTAATGATTGTATTTGTGTAAATGATATTTTAGGTCAAAGTTAGAAAAAGTGTTTTCAATTTTTTCATCATATTTTATGATTTGTTTTGTAGTAAATTATAATATATGATGAACATAATGGTATCTAATGAAAGCCCTTATTATGACGATAAAACCAGCATATAATTTGTGAGGGTACAGTATGTGAGAGAGAAGAAAATTACAGCTAAACACAAACACCCCAGAAATGTAAAAACAGCCCTTGTCACCAAGGGAAAGTCAAGGTCAAAATGTCTTGTCACTAAGGGGTTAATATACTGGCCATTTTACATTAAAAAAAAAGAATGCAAACAATAATTGATACATTTGGCCTCTATTTACAAACCTGAGAATGAAAAACAAACCAAATGCCATTTTTTTTTTTAATTTTAAGGCATCCTTCTCATCACTTAATAGATTTTCTCTCTATTTAAAGCTGGAAATCTTGCCCCAAAGCTCAGAAAATGAAGAGAAAAAAAAAGAGACCACGATCGAATAAATACAATTAATTGAAAATTACTCAGACGGGTCTTTGATTCCACACATGTCAATGTGCACAGATTGTCTGCAGATCTCATTAATTTAGATGTAGTCTTGCTGATTTTTAGCATCAGCTGTCAAATGTATATCAGTAAAGTCTTCCTGAAAGGGAAAAAAAAAAAACACTAGCACCTTTCCTTTCAAATCCACAATCCGCCAACATCTACTGATGAGAGGCTTTGAATGCAGACATCTCTTTTAAACACAGTCTGGCTTAATGGAAGCAAAATAATGATTTAGATTATTATGTCAAAGACTTAAATGTGGATTGTGTTCCTGTTTATAGATCTGAAGAAGTAAAAAAAAAATCTATGGTATCTATAAAACAAAAGGTATATTTTATTCCGCGTTATAATCATCCCTTGTTCATTGTTTCGCTTTTAGAGTGAAATACTTAAGATGCTTTATGTTTATTTTCATTTTGATCTACAGAGAGATTATCAGGCTTTTTTTTTTAATTGAAGAACAATTATAATGCAGTGCAGTCTCATTCCCCTAATCATTATGTTCTATTTTTCCTCATATCAAACCACCGTGAAAATAAAGCTAGTTTTCTTTGTCCATTTTTCTTTGCATAGTCAATGTGTACTGTACGTCTTCAGTTTTAATTTTAATATATCTGTCCCCCCAAAAAATGGAGAAAAAATTTCAGTGGAACTGTATCACTATTAACCAGTTATGGCTCTATGCCAGGGGCGTTCAAGTTTTATGTGAAGTGGACCGCATTATCAGAAAGGGTTATGTGTACTTTTTTATTTTGTTTATAGTAATGGTGAAGAATAGCTTGTTAGCCATAGAAACATGTTTGGTTGTTTAGCGGTCATGCAACAGCAGCCCAAAAGAAGATAAGTCAGGTTGGTCGTAGCTTGCTGTCAAATGGGCCACGTTGGATGCACCTGTTCGCTGCCATCCTTTAAAGCAAGCAAAAAAAAGGGGGTAGATTCTGGCGCGTAATCCTATACAAAGCAGCACCAGCCTGTGTTTTTCTCTGTGTTCACACGAGGTGAAATAGACAGACAAAATGATCCAAAAAATAGGAGTGGTAGGTGCGCTAAGTGAACCCTTAGTGCAAATAAAAATAAATATAATATTTGCCTGAGGAATGATGGTGTTGCTGTACACCTTGCAGATGATCCTCAGTATGTATACAGTGTGAAAAAAACAGAAAAACACATAGATCATAGCATAATTCTGTTATACATTAGTGTGGTATTTGGAGGTAGATGATTCCACTCACAAAACCAGCAGATGATCAAAGCTCTTCTATAAACTTGTGGAGTCTTCCTTTCTTTCAGTCAGACGCTCATATATATATAGAGGAAAAGACCAAAGGCATATATTGAGTGTAAAAGACTAACAAAATGTAATGTAATATAGTAGTATCTTACATCTCAGAAGCAGGTAGAACAGCATAAGGAATCTCCATAGCAAAAATCCTCTCAGCTCTTACAGTCTGGATGTGCAAAAACAGCAAGTAGTAAACAGCATACAATGAGTTAAAAGCAGGATAAAAAGTCCGTATAAAAGCAACAATGGTGGTCACGCTACGCTTTTCGCCTGTTAATAGGCTTCCTCCTGGCGTGTCACAGCAACACCATCATTCCTCAGGCAAATATTATATTTATTTTTATTTGCACTAAGGGTTCACTTAGCGCACCTACCACTCCTATTTTATGCTGTGGATCTCGCAGCAGGGTATGGGATACCCCCTGTCAGTTGTAGCCACTTTCACTCAGTCTTTGGAACAAAAACACCATTAGTAATGATAGCAGGGCTGCCATCAGAAATGGTTGGGTCCCTTACAGAACAAATGGTCTGTGTCCCTGACTCCCCACTCTATTTCTCCTGCACTTCCTTTATTATTGCCCCCACAACCCTTTCCATAGCACCAACTTGCAGCCCCCAGCTTGCACCCACAGGTATTGTCAGCATCAAGATGTAATTTACAAGTCTTGCCAGAGCACTTAGATTGCATTCACAGGACTTGTCACAACACCCAGATTGCCCCCACAAGTCTAGCCAGAGCACCAAGATTGCACACCCAGGACATGCCTCAGATAGCACATTTAAGACAGGCCCCAGCCAGCACCCAGATTCACACCAAAGACATGCCCAGCCAGCAACCAGATTGCACACCCAGGACATATAACAAATATATTGCATACACAGGACATTCCCCAGCACCCACATTGCACACCCAGGACATGCCCCAGCACCCATACTGCACACCCAGGACATGTCCCAGCATCCACATTGCATACCCAGGACTTACCACAGCCAGCAACCACATTGCATCCACAGAACATGCCTCAGCATCAACATTGCATAGCCGAAACTTAACCCAGCAACCACATTGCACACCCAGGACATGCCCAGCACCCACATAACACACCCAGTACATGCCCCAGCATCCTCATTGCACATCCAGGACTTAGCCCAGCCAGAGGCCGTATTGCATCCAGAGGACATGCCCCAGCACCCACAATGCACACCCAGGACATGCCCCAGCATCCATGTGACACACCCAGGACTTACCCTAGTCAGCATTCACATTGCATCCACAGGGCAGGCCCCAGAAACCACATTGCACACCCAGGACTTACCCCAACCAGCACCCACATAGCCCAGCCAGTGCCCAGATTACATCCACAGGAAATGCCCCAGTAGCCATATGACATACCCAGCACCCACACTGCACACCCAGGACATGCCCCAGCACCCACATTGCATACCCAGGACTTACCACAGCCAGCACCCACAGTGCACACCCAAGACATGCCCAGCACTCACATAGCACACCGAGGACATGCCCCGGCATCCACATTGCAAATCCAGGACGATGCCCGAACCAGAACCCATGCTGCACCCTGATTGCATCCACAGGACATGCCCCAGCACACAATTCGCAAACCCAGGGCTTAATCCAACCAGCACCCTGAATATATCCACAAGACATGCCACAGCACCCACACTGAACACCCAGGACATGGCCCTGCATCCACATTGCATTCATGAGAGTTCTCCAACACCCAGGTTGCATCCACCGGACTTCCGTGGTGGTCTGTAGCTGGTCAGGTGCATAAACATCCTCCCATGCCGAATGTCTTGCTCCTAACACATATCTGTAGTCTGATCTACGCAGCCAACAAGCTTTTATTTAAATATATATATATTTATTTTAAATGGGACCCCGAGCAGGACCCCCAAGCTTGTTGGTCCTCTTACAACTGTAAGGATTGTACCTGATGGCAGCCCTAGGTTAAAGGAATGTATCTATAATAACAAGTAAATATGGTATTATTCAACTAACTAAATATACCCTAACATATTTTTTCATTTGAAGGAAGTGATCTGTTTTTTGGGGGTTTTTATTGCAAAATTTTATCAAAAAGGATTTTGGTAGGTTTTTGCAGGCAGTGAGGAGAGCTAAGGGTATTCACCTGATGAAGTAAAAGATACCATGAATCTTACACAGAATCTAGAGGGGAAAAAAATAAATTGAGTTCAATTTCATCTTTTTAGAAACGTGAATGTGTAACAAATATTGTGTTCGATAGATAATACCAATTTAATACACTACACGTGATGGGCACCTGCTTTATGTGAAAAGAAGAGACATATTACCGTATTTATCGGCGTATAACACGCGCCGGCGTATAACACGCGCCGGCGTATAACACGCACCTCATTTTAAGAAGGAAATTTCAGGAAAAAAAACTTAAATTTCAAATAAAGAACTTTGAAGCCCAATATGCCATTTTAATATGCCAGGATATTGCCCCAATATGCCATTTAATATGCAGGATGTTGCCCCCAATATGCCATTTAATATGCAGGATATTGCCCCCAATATGCCATTTTAATATGCCAGATATTGCCCCCAATATGCCATTTTAATATGCCAGGATATTGCCCCCAATATGCCATTTTAATATGCCAGGATATTGCCCCCAATATGCCATTTTAATATGCCAGGATATTGCCCCCAATATGCCATTTTAATATGCCAGGATATTGCCCCCAATATGCCATTTAATATGCCATGATATTGCCCCCAATATGCCATGATATTGCCCCCAATATGCCATTTAATATGCCATGATATTGCCCCCAATATGCCAGGATATTGCCCCCAATATGCCATTTAATATGCCATGATATTGCCCCCAATATGCCAGGATATTGCCCCTTAGTATGCTCGTTATGCCACCCTCCTCCCCCCCCTTCCCCAGACCCCAGCACTTACCTTGTTCCTGCTCTGTCCCCCGGTGCTCTGAAGCTGCGTGGCTGTGAGGGAAGCGTTGTGAGCTTCCCTCCAGCCGCGCGGAACAATAAAGTTTGTTTAAAAAAAACACACTTTATTGACCGCGCGGCTGGAGGGGAGCGCACAATGCTTCCCTCACAGCCACGCAGCTTCAGAGCACCGGGGGACAGAGCAGGAACGAGGTAAGTTTTAGATTTTTTTTTTTTCGGCGTATAACACGCACACACCATTTTCCCCCTATTTTCAGGGAGAAAAAGTGAATGTTATACGCCGATAAATACGGTAATTTAAAAAGTAGTCCTAAGATCTCTCGACTGGCTGCATTATTTTCCCATTATCATTTTTTCATTAAGTGTTTGCCTTCTTGTTATATTAAAGGATGTTTTCTACTGGACCCCTTCCTTGCCTTTTCCCTGTCTCCCCTTTCTCTTTGTTACTCAAGATGTCTGTAGCTTCTACCTTTGATCTCTATATTACTTGTTATTTGAAATCTGGTTCAAATGTGAAATGTGTTTAAAGGGTTTGATCCTAGATCATCACTTAAATTCTGTAGAACACTTTTTTCCTTCTTACCTTCAGGATGGTCTTATTGTTGAAGGTTATTTCAAAAATGTTCGATCAACTACAATTAGAGAGGATGAAACAAAGACCACCTAAGCCTTCGACTCCATTAAAAAAAAAAAAGGGAACCAGCAGGGGTAAAGTCGAAGGCTTAAGTAATCTTTGTTTCGCCCTCTCTGGTTGTATTTGATCGAACATTTTTGAAATATAGAATTTATATTGTAAAATGTGGCATTTGTTTTGCAATGCAGAATAGCCTCAAAATAGAAAAGGATATACAATCAGTAATAATAATATGTGTTCACACCATATTCTAAACATGATTATAAATGCAAAAAGGCATTTAACCAAAATCTGGCAGCATCCAGATATTAGAAGAAAACTTCCTGTGTCTTTACTGTGATTTGAATAGTAACTCAATAAAGCTGTCACCATTTACACTAATGACACTGACTCTTATTCTAAAAATATGTGTGAGATCTCTATCTGTCAATTCCTGTTTTGCACAGTTTAAAGATATTGAACACATTTGCCAATTTAGTTCATCTGCACTCAAGGCTGACTATTTTCTTTCTAGTAGAAATTAGGAAAAAGGCCTACTGAGCATACTGTAATTATAAAAGTAAAACACTGCACTTAGAAATAAGAAAGTATTAACTGTTTGAGTGTCACTCCAAATATTCAGATATGCTTTTCATGGGTCAGTCCCGACTTGGGAGGCATGTCCTGTTGTTTCTGACAAGCTCAGTGGGACAGCGGGACTAAGGTCTGAAATCCCGCAGCCCTGATTGCACCCTCTAGTGTTCCAGATGCTGGAGAAGGCTGCTTACTGCGCTAGCGTAGAACTGTACACATGTGTAGTAGCGATGCTGGCTTCAGATGCAAAGGCTTCCTGGCTTCAGAAGTGTCTGACAGCGACACCGCGCATGTGCGGTATTGTCAGTTTGAGTGACAGCTTTACTGTGCATGCACGGTAGTGCTGACAAGCCCCTCCCCAGACTCCATCCCCCCTGGTTGTCCCGATTCGCCTAGAAGTATTTTTGATAACGGATTATTTCGGATAATGGATAACTTTCCCCAATATAATATGTAAAAGCCGCTCAGTACTCAGGAAATACAGTAGAATCAATGCAAATACTGCATAGAGCAAATAAATCATTTTTACTGTGATGTGAGGCATCATTGGGCACCCGCCGTTGTTTTCATGGAGGTTTAGTGGATCTGGTAAAAAAAATGGTGTTGTGCACAGACAGTGATTCAATGACTGCCGGTAAATGGTAACATAAAAAACATCTGTTGATATTTTTGCCCACCAGCTTTAAACAAAAAAATACGATACTTGCACGTTAACCTTTTCAGAGCTGTAGGGAACACAAACAACACTGAAATAGTGCACGCTCATCCTCCTAGTGACTGCGGGTGGTACTGCAGTCACTTTCAGTATTAAAATATGCCCCCCATGTTAAGAATTAAACAGATGGCTCCCACGGGGCCACAGACTAGCATGATGCCTACATCTCCACTAATCTAATTTATGACCCTCCCTCTGGGTCAATAATATAATTATTGCCCCCCACCCATGGGGCTTTGTAGTCGCTATGCCCCCAAAGTCTTGTTGAAATAAAATGATAGCCACCCCCCATGTGCCAGAGACTGGCCTCATGCCCCTGGAGCATGAAACAAATACAATGTAATTAAATACCTACCTTTAATAGCTACCTAACCCCCCACCTCTACCTTGTCCAGGGGGGAGAGAGGGGTGATAAAAAATTACCCCCCCCATACCTGTAAAAAAAAACACCCTCGTGGCAGTGAAATCACTGGCACACAAAGTGGGCCTTGTAAAAAATGTCATTACCTGTATCCAGGCTCCAGCTGTGAAGCCCTCTATCCTCATCTGCTGGCCCAGGGAAAGGGGCCACTCAAAAAAAAAAAAAAGAAATATGTAAAAATCCCCTCTAGTGCTAGAAAATTTGGCCAGCCACTAGTCCATGGGATGGGGGTGGGTGGCCATTGTTTTATGTTAACAGGCAGTGGGGGCATAGTGACCTCAAAGCCCCATGGGGGGCAATGACTATATCATTAAAGAGACTGCAGGCATTCGCCTACCTGTAAAGAATATAAAAAAGTGATGGGCGCTTATAAACAGAGATAAATATATGTGAAAAAATGCAGCATACACAAGTGTAGTTCCTCCAAAAACAAACACAGCAAACAGTGATACAAAAGTGAAAAAATGTGTTGCGCAAAGAAACTCTACTTATCTGGAGAAAACTGATAATATCTCAGGAAAGTACATATGGAAGAAACAGAAAAAAAAAACAACAATGTGTAGTAATATAGGAGTAATATACACTATGGAGATATGTCCCCCAATGAAAATACACTCACAAATTCAAGAGCCTAAAAACCGTCTCTGAGTGTGAAAAACTTTAGAGGACTTTGAGTCCTATCATCCACAACCAAGTGTAGTGATTGGTAATAGGTAGATGTAGATCCAGTTAGGAGATGTAGATTTATACTGGGAAGTCAGATGTAATTTAGGGTACAATATAAATCTTTAATTTTCCTCTGGATAAAAAACTGGAATAAAAGGCTCATACAGAGTAAAAACAGAAACGAAAATATCACCAGTCCGTCCAGTATGTACGTAGTCCAAAACCGGCAGTAGTGGATAACGAAGGACGCCAAGTGAAAACAAGCTCCGTTGTTGGAGACAAAAACACTTCCGCAATTGAAGTCTCGTGCAGCGTCACCAAAATCTCACCACGCGTTTCGCCCAATAGGGCTTCTTCAAGGGTGTTCCAACAACGGAGCTTGTTTTCACTTGGCGTCCTTCGTTATCCACTACTGCCGGTTTTGGACTACGTACATACTGGACGGACTGGTGATATTTTCGTTTCTGTTTTTACTCTGTATGAGCCTTTTATTCCAGTTTTTTATCCAGAGGAAAATTAAAGATTTATATTGTACCCTAAATTACATCTGACTTCCCAGTATAAATCTACATCTCCTAACTGGATCTACATCTACCTATTACCAATCACTACACTTGGTTGTGGATGATAGGACTCAAAGTCCTCTAAAGTTTTTCACACTCAGAGACGGTTTTTAGGCTCTTGAATTTGTGAGTGTATTTTCATTGGGGGACATATCTCCATAGTGTATATTACTCCTATATTACTACACATTGTTGTTTGTTTTTTGTTTTTTTTTCTGTTTCTTCCATATGTACTTTCCTGAGATATTATCAGTTTTCTCCAGATAAGTAGAGTTTCTTTGCGCAACACATTTTTTCACTTTTGTATTCGCCTACCTGTAGCCCCATGGGGGCCATAAATTACAATAATGGGGCCGCAGTGTGGGGGCCATATATTTTTTAATGGAGTCACAGGCATTATGCTGGGCTATGGACCCAGGGGGGTCATATTTTCATATTAAAGTGACTGTGGGCATGGCACCGTCCGCAGTCACTTGGGGTAACACAAATGTATAGAGTCAGCTGGAGTCTGCTTGTCCCCGGGAGGGGAAGCAAATGCTCTATCCAGCATTTATATAGATACTACTGTATTTAATAAGTGCTGAGAAGCTTTAATATATTTTATTTATGAACATGATCAGTTATCCAAAATATTTATGGTTCCATCCATTTTCTATAAGGGACACTCAACCTTTACCTTTAAAAATGAACAGTGGTTGTGCAACCTTTCCTGCATCTACAATGAAATCAGACTATGTAGGGTGAAGAATTATTTACACATACAATATTCTAGAATCATAAAGGTTATTTTTCATACTACTATACTATTTTGATTCTTTTTTTTTTGTATTGTTCAGACTAGACAGTTCCATTTGATAACCATTCAATAGCGCCTTGTTTATATACTCTGGGATTTTTAATATATACAGCATGAAACACATCCCTGCTGCAGTGGTCCTGTATGTTTTACTTTGTACCAATGGAAATTATTTATTAACTACCATTTTAAACAAAGACACTTAATGTTGAGATAAAGTGAAGATATTTAATTCCTTAATAGCCAATCTTTCTAAATCTCCGATTCTGTAAGACAGCAACAATATTTGTTGCAATAGAAAAACCGACAATACTGCATTACCCAATTTAAAATGTACACTCAGGGTTTATCTTTAATTATATGTACGTAACAAAGACAACATGTCTCATTATTTGGAAACTCCAAAGCACTTCCCTGAGAGTATTTCCCTATTCTGGCCGACTAATAACAGAGGCAAATTGAGAGAATCCAGCATAGGTATATAGCATCATAGTCTCTTAGTTCCAAAGATGTTAATTACAGGTATAGATCATATGCAAATATAATCATATTTCTGGTTTCAAAGGAGCTTGAACAAATCTTTCTTCTTATTTTAGTTTCTTCTGGTGATACCGCTCAACAGTGATATAAATTCATAACTATAGCTACAGGCTTTTCAGTAAAAAAGTATCTACCGAGCTGCTTCTGCTTCACGTATTTCTTAATTTATCCACATAGTCTTTATAATATTTTAAATGGACTTAGGTGTCAGGATCCATCGAGCATTCAGATCATCCTGTATCCAGTTTGTATTCTCAGTTTCTCTGGTTTCTTTTTAGTCTTTGCTATTCTGTTCTGCATATTAGTTATTCTCGTTCCTGGGTTCTTTGTTGTTCTGTTAAATATCTTTGTTCTGGGGTTTTCCCTTGTATATCCTTGTGTGTCCTGTCCTTCCAGTTCCAGCCACCGAGTGGCGCTTTCCTGCTCAGTGCCCACAGCCATATGTAACCCACCGTGTCCAGGTGGCATGGGTCCTTGATTTTCCGAGTTGAGGAGCTATGGTGCAGGGGTGGAGACGGGGCGTTGTGCTGGGTAACTGCACTTTTCCGGTAACTTGAGGCTCCAGGTTGCACATACACCCATAAACTCATGAATGGATCCAACTTAAAATATTGATGTGAAATGTTCTTCACCCAACTGTATGCAGTAAAAATTAACAATGCATCCTTCTTGATCTTCAACAGACACATTTTCACCACCTCCCTGACCAGGTTCTTCACACCAACTGTTGTGCAGACCCAGGTACCCACCACCCAATGGTAGGACACATGTACACCACATCATCCTTATCCTTATCTGCTTGGCTACAATTCCTAAATGGCCTGGGCTGCCTGTCTTAAACTGCTCTCTCTGACCCAACTGAAACTAAGGATTAAATGTATATGTTACATTACATATTTAGTTTGCTTTGTCTGTTTCTCTGATTAGCCACTAACTAAGTATTGCACATTATATAGGTATATAAAAATATGTTTTATTTCTATTTCAAGTATTTTTTGTAATGTGTTATATGTATAAAAAATATATATTTCTCTAATAAACATACAAAATATAATCAAGGCTTTTTTATGGGATTTTGGAGGTAATTCAACTATCCTTGAATCCCCCTTTTCACCCCGTTATCTGAAAGGGGGGGTGTTCTATGCTTTTTTGTTTTGGTTCAGCTGAATTCTGGGGAAAAACATTTTCAGACTTTAGCCAGCTTAAAAAGGATTTCGAAGGGCAATCAGGAGCTTCATCCCATAGTGATCTTAAAGGTTAAGCAGGATAGTAAAGCAATTTGATTGTATTGCTCCTTTAAGGGGGTTGTGATGATACGGACTCCTAGAGCAGCCTCTATCCTAGGTGTATCAACACAAGGGGAACATTGCTGAGACCAGGGTCAAGTCACTGACTCAGGGGTCCTCAAACTTTTTAAACAGGGGGCCAGTTCACTGTCCCTCAGACCGTTGGAGGGCCGGACTATAGTAAAAACAAAAACTATGAACAAATTCCTATGCACACAGCATATATCTTATTTTGCAGTGAAGAAACAAAACGGGAACAAATACAATATTTAAAATGAAGTAAAGTTAAATCAACAAAATTACCAGTATTTCAATGGGAATAGTGTGCCAGTCAGATGCCCAGGAATATTATGCCAGTCAGAGCCCAAGATTATTATGCCAGTCAGCTGCCCAGGAATATTATGCCAGTCATAGCCCAGGAAAATTATGCCATTCAGATGCCCAGGAATATTATGCCATTCAGATGCCCAGGAATATTATGCCAGTCAGATGCCCAGGAATATTATGCCAGTCAGATGTCCAGGAATATTATGCCAGTCAGAGCCCAGGAATGTTATGCCATTCAGATGCCCAGGAATATTATGCCAGTCAGATGCCCAGGAATATTATGTCAGTCAGATGCCCAGGAATATTGTGCCAGTCAGATGCCCAGGAATATTATGCCAGTCAGATGCCCAGGAATATTGTGCCAGTCAGATGCCCAGGAATATTATGCCAGTCAGAGCCCAGGAATATTATGCCAGTCATAGCCCAGGAAAATTATGCCATTCAGATGCCCAGGAATATTATGCCATTCAGATGCCCAGGAATATTATGCCAGTCAGATGCCCAGGAATATTATGCCAGTCAGATGTCCAGGAATATTATGCCAGTCAGAGCCCAGGAATGTTATGCCATTCAGATGCCCAGGAATATTATGCCAGTCAGATGCCCAGGAATATTATGTCAGTCAGATGCCCAGGAATATTGTGCCAGTCAGATGCCCAGGAATATTATGCCAGTCAGATGCCCAGGAATATTGTGCCAGTCAGATGCCCAGGAATATTATGCCAGTCAGAGCCCAGGAATATTATGCCATTCAGATGCCCAGGGATATTATGCCAGTCAGAGCCCAGGAATATTGTGCCATTCAGATGCCCAGGAATATTATGCCAGTCATAGCCCAGGAAAATTATGCCATTCAGATGCCCAGGAATATTATGCCATTCAGATGCCCAGGAATATTATGCCAGTCAGATGCCCAGGAATATTATGCCAGTCAGATGTCCAGGAATATTATGCCAGTCAGAGCCCAGGAATGTTATGCCATTCAGATGCCCAGGAATATTATGCCAGTCAGATGCCCAGGAATATTATGTCAGTCAGATGCCCAGGAATATTGTGCCAGTCAGATGCCCAGGAATATTATGCCAGTCAGATGCCCAGGAATATTGTGCCAGTCAGATGCCCAGGAATATTATGCCAGTCAGAGCCCAGGAATATTATGCCAGTCAGAGCCCAGGAATATTATGCCATTCCGATGCTCAGGGATATTATGCCAGTCAGAGCCCAGGAATATTGTGCCATTCAAATGCCCAGGAATATTATGCCATTCAGATGTCCAGAAATATTGTGCCATTCAGATGCCCAGGAATATTATGCCATTCAGATGCCCAGGAATATTATGCCATTCAGATGCCCAGGAATATTATGCCATTCAGAGCCCAGGAATATTATGCCATTCAGATGCCCAGGAATATTATGCCATTCAGATGCCCAGGAATATTATGCCAGTCAGATACCCAGAAATATTATGCCAGTCAGATGCCCAGCAATATTATGCCATTCAGAGCCCAGGAATATTATGCCAGTCAGATGCCCAGGAATAGTATGCCAGTCAGATGCCCAGGAATAGTGTGCCATTCCAGTGTGGTGCATAGTGTGCTCGTTATACCGACCTCCTCCCCAGCTTCCCCATCACTTACCTCCAGCTGCTGTGTCCCCGGCCGGACGTCTCGCGCAGTGTTCCCTCCTCCCTGCACGTAGGAGGGAAACACAGTTACCGAACGTCACATCCGGTCACGGTGATTTTATTCTTTTTTTTTACGTTTACCTGCAGCCGCATCCGCTGCGGGCCGGATAAATGTGCTCGGCGGGCCGCATTTGGCCCGCGGGCAGTAGTTTGAGGACCCCTGCACTGACTATATCTTCCCCAGTTGCTGGTCTCAGTAGGTTAAACTTTGTAAAGTGAGGCTAAAGGAGCAATATTTGATAGCCGATTGTCTCCAGAGTAAGGTAGGCACTGAGTCCTCTACATACTATAAAGGGAAACCTGTAACAACCCCTTTACAAAGTGAACAGGTCCACAGGCTCTACCCCAACCCTCCCCAATGATGTACAAACACCAAATTCTTGGGGAAGACTTCTATGTTTATCACAAGGCAGACATAGTTACATATAGGAAAACCAACTACATAAATTGTACACAAAAGGAAATTTAACATATTGAAATTTAATTACAACCTGACATGCAATAGTTCACACCACAACAAAGGATTAACAACATCACATCAACAAAGCAAACTGGAAACCACACCAAGAGACATACATGGGATAATTTAGACTAAAAACTCTTAATACAATCTGTTTAAAAAAAATAATAATTCTTGTATGACCACAAGTCACAGACTGCTACCATCACAGGGATCAACCTATTTAAGTAGCACATTACTCCACCAGTGCATTCCTACTTCAACACCATCAGTATTTCTGATGTAGAAATTTCTGCAGATGGTAATAATTAACTTTCATGTTTACGTCTGCATTGTTGAGCTACACAAACAAAATGGAAGTTAATCGAGCATGATGCTGGAAATAATGAATGTATGCTAAAAGGAACATATCACCAACAACCCATAGAGTAAACATGATAACATGTAAGAGTTTAATACTTTATTAGATCCCCTAATTAAATTAAAATGATCATGTTATTGTTGGTTCTTTGTGACCCGTTAAAGCACATATTCCTTGCTGTAATTGTTTAAGGAATTATTGAACAAGGCAAATGATTAATGACATAATTACATTTACCTGGCCATGCTGTAAAAAAAAAGGACATAGTTCAGTTGTATTTGATAAAGAAAATAGGTGGTGATGAAATGTAATCTTAAGTGCTCCTGAAAAGGGGAAATTTACATAAATGATTGAGACATCACCTAATAAAGATGGACGGAGACATTTTGTACAAGTTTCTAATGAATGCATACCAAATGCATGCTGTTATACAGTACAGTGCTTCAGAGCAACCTATGTACTAGAATCTAAGGATTTCTGCATAAACAGCAATAGTAAGGAAAATAAAGGGTGTAATAACAATGCCTACAGTGTCTCATAAATGTATAGAAATCGTAAGGGTTATGTATATAGTGTTTGTATAAGAAAGGAAGTGCTGTTGTACATATTTCCCATGTCATTGTAGTCTCTACTTTCCTCGCCATCTCAGTTCAATAACTTTCAAACAACTTTGGTGCACTATACAGTTTAAAGCTTGTGTAGCACACAGATTTTTTTGCAGGGAAAAATATGCAGGCATTCTTTTATAAAACTGTTTATAATTTTTAGCTCTTGCCCTTCCCAGTGGTCTTGCTCTATTCCAAGCACAGCGCGAACCCATGTGTAAGTTTATTTCCTTTTGACATTTATCTCAGAAGTTCGGTTGAGAGAGGGGGGAGGGCACCTGTCAAAGTGAATTAATTACATGAAGTGAAAGCTGTTGTTGTGTGAAGCCAAAACCACAGTAATACTCTTGGAGAATGCAGTGGTCTGAAAACTTTCTCCTGGACCTTTCTTGGCATTCTGGGGTCTTCAGATCCCTTGGAAATCATAGTGCATTGCAGTGCAATGTGAGTGCTATATCTGTATTGAAGTGTGATTTCAGTGTGTGTCTGTGACAGCTCGTGCTGGGGTGTGAGTGCAGTGTGTGTCTGATCCAAGCTTGTGTTGTAGTGTGAGTGCAGAGTGTCTGACCTCAGCTTATGTTCAAGTGTGAGTCCAGTGTTTGTCTGATAAAGGATTGTGTTGGAGTGTGAGTCCAGTGTGTGTCTGTTCCCAGCTTGTGTTGGAGTGTGAGTGCACTGTGTGTCTGTTCCCAGCTTGTGTTGGAGTGTGAGTGCACTGTGTGTCTGATCCCAGCTTGTGTTGGAGTGAATAGTGCAGTGAGTGCTGCTGTGTGTACCTGATCTAATTAAGTGACATGGAATGAACGTATTGTTAGTTTTGTACACAGTAAGATCTTTAATAGAGCAGTACTGATTATGACAGTGACTGAATCCTCCATCACTGTTGCTCCTGGGGTGGGCTGAGGGCCAGCCTCCTGTCTAAAGACTATGTAGCTAGCTGTGGAAGGGAGTTATTGTCTCCCCAATGGACAAATCACTGCCCCATTTATCCCTGGTAATTACCAGTTCCCTGGATTGTATTACTGACTTGCCTGTTATGTTTAGGTTATCTGTACCAGTATCCCATTGTATGTTAATATGGTTGTACGTGAAGTCATGTTTAGGATACCAGTATGAATGTTCCATTGTCCTTATGCTAATCAAGTGAGTTAATATGATTAAGTCTGTATAAATGTCTGTCCCGAGGTAACCAGCCAGAATACCAGGGGGTTCTGTTACAATGACCTCACTAAAGAAACAGGAAATCCCATTCAAATTAATGATATGATTTCTATTGGTTTCTGCTTCTTGAAAGAAAGTATATGCATTAATTTGTATTTTTTATTTTATATTTTTTATTAAAGTATTTCTATTTTAAATCCCTACACTTGATTTAATCATTGAACAATTGTCCTAAGGTTGTTTAGTTTCTTTTTACAGTTGAAGGAACTAAACACTTTGCTAATTTTGGAACACAGGCATTAGTCAGTGTAGCATTCAGTAAAGCTTACCAGGATAAACCCACAGAACAATATATCATGTTCTTTGCTTGTCAGATGAGCTCACAGTTTCCTTTTTCTCATTCCAGTACTTTTTTTTAAAATTAACAGCTTCAAAAATCCGCATCGGTTGGAGGAAAGGGGTGAGGTTTTAAGTCCATAAATAGTAATGACATTACTTCACTTTTAAACCAGACCTAGAAATATGTATTAATTGGAGGTTGTTTGATCAACTCAGAAAAGCAAATTATTTTAAAATGTTGGCTACATTTGAATATTCTTGATGTTCTCATTGCAGTGCAATGGATGGAAACAATTTCAAGTAAAAATATAAAACAATTAAAATGTAAGGGTCTCATTTTTTGCACTGTGAATGTAGAAAATATAAAATGAACTATATTAAGTTTGCAGAAGGTTGTATTTGTCATCAATGTGTAATTTACATGTGAAGTCTCATGGTGATGTCATAAAAGACTTGTGCAAAACCCATTTTCTAGGTTTGCTTGCAATTCTTCCGGCACAAATTATAGATTCTCTAAATTCATGGTATAAAGAATGTTTAGGCAACAGGCTCATTAGATAGGGAAAATAGTGAAACAATTATATGATAAGAACAATATTAATACAGTTAATTATAAAGAAAAAATATTTGTTTTCATTGCAATCTTGTTTTGGGACCTATGTTACCGGTTGCATTTCACATGCGCCCTGTCTTAAATTGCCACCGTTTCATGAAAAAAAAATACTTTGGTATTGCCTTCATAGTCCAAGTATAATCCCAGCTGGATTGTCTTTTGTCTTGTCCTAGCCCTGAGAAGACATATCCATGTTAAAAAAAAGTTGTACAGGTAAAATAGATAGATTTGCCATAATACCAGCAATGACAATATGACATTAAAGATCCTGCCGTGTTTCTATGCAATATGCCTATACTTTTTACCAATAAGTGGTTAATGATTTGTTTTTTATTTTATTTTATTTCCAGATATTTAACCCATATGTTGACGGAAAAACCTACAACACAGCACTGCCTGACGGTAGAATATATATATATATATATTATTTTTATTTTTTTTGGAGAGGATTATCAGCATTCGATGAATGCCTTACCTACAGGAATCCTAATTCCACACTCACCATTATTTGGAAGGCAAAGTGTTTGCATACAGAAGCCACACAGAAGAGCAGTTAGAAGCCACAGCTGTCTGGAATGAATAGAACAGAACACGTATTGTTTGCAAGCCTTCTTAGATACTATTATTCTGGTGTGTGGATTCTTTGAAAGGCAAGGTTTGAAGGCAGCTGTTTTCGGTGGCACCTAATTACTTAGGTTTATGGAAGCAAACTCTTCAGTTCCATATAAAATAGCTAGTGTCGTGTTACGTTACAGAAAAGACTTCATTGAACTTGCAAGATTATATAAAATCTACAATGAGTTGGTGTTCATCCAGTGCGGTAATTGCCGGACTGTTAAAAAATTAATGCTTTGCGGTGTGTACATAAAGCCAGGAAAAGAAGAAAGAAATCTTGGCTCATTTCTTTAATGTTGTAAACAAACTTAAATCACCTTTTGTGATATTTTTCGGATTTTTTGTTTTCTTTATTTAAACTTTGCATATTAGGAGGTCGGATAACAAACCTTGTATCTAATAAATAATTGCCTATAAAAAATAGGGGATGGATATAAAATGTAAACTCTAAAGTAGAGCGGCCAGAGAGTGCTATTAGTATGTAGACCATTTACTGTTACGGTTGTCTATGAGGGTCATGTGTCCCTCATTTGAAAGATATTAAGAGAAGAAAGGGGGTGTTAGCATAAACTCACCGAGAATGGACAGCACTACAATAGCCTATAGGATGGTGCCTACTCAAGAGGGCATCACCATTTTTTGCTTGCTTCCACCATCACAGAGAAAACCCCTCCATTAAGATATCTGGCTAATCCCACCCATAAGGGAAGTCCAGACCCAAAATGGATGGCCAGTCTCCGCTGCACAACACAGCAAACCACAGATGTAGGTTTCGGCCTACATTGGCCTCGTCAGTCTGGTGTGGCTGATGATCCTCTAGGTGCAAAAATCCTAACCAACCTTATAAAATGTTTTAAAAAATAATTTGAAATGTGTTGTGGTAGAATATACCCCAAACAACCTAAAAATGATCAAAGAAAGTGTTTCTGGGCTTGGCTTGTCAATGTTTTTTTTGTTTTTTTTTGTACCTGCTACATCTTACTAGGCATGCTGCTATTAGATGAGACAAGTAAGCCACCCGATGCAGAGATCCTTAGGAGTGTGGCAAGCTGCATTCAGCATTACAACCTTGACACTGATAGGCCTAAGTGATTTCTGAATATGCATACCCTACCTTGATGTTAGTGTACATTTAAGTGGTGAGGAAAGAGGCCAGCAATAAATATCTTCTGTGCCCCAGATACTTGGTGCTCAGAAGGTTAAAGCAAATACCGTTGTCCTCTGTAAAGAATTAGCAGAATGATGATTTAATTACAGATTCATTGCTTTGTCTAAAAATAGGAAAACACATTCAGCTGATGCAAATGTGGTTACTTGTGAACAGGAAAAAACAGGTGCTAGGCGCTATCTCACTTGCAGTAACGTGTATATCTCAATAGAATACTTCATTTTCTCAAAGGCAGGTATATAAATAAGTATACATAACCAATCATATGGTAGCAATGTTTATAACACAATAATTAAACAGATTATATGTATAAAAAAGAAAACAAAATAGCAATATAATCTCTCTCTCTCTCTCTCTCTCTCTCTCTCTCTCTCTCTCTCTCTCTCTCTCTCTCTCTCTCTCTCAAGTTAAAAAGTGCATATTCAATTTATTCTGAATCTAAAATGATTAAAAATACATATTAAAAGAATCTGTGAAAACAAAGAGTGAGACGATAACAAGAAATGAAAAAAATAAAGTTAGTCACAAAAAATAAAAGTTGTCAAACTCAATAATAAGGTTTTTCATCAATCATTCATTACCTTGAGGTTTCTTCAGCCAATCTATATACCGTTGAACAAGTCATGGACCAACTGGATTACCGTTATCCCCAGAAAATATGGAGGGTCCATCAACCACTCCAAGTATGGAGATTGACTGGGTCCTTATGGAATGCTGACTTCTAGTTGACAAAGTTTCAGACTTGAGGGGAGGCGTGGCACAATTCATAGTGGCCAAAAAGGTATTGAAATAAAAATATTATTTCATTGTATACTGATATAAATGGATAGATATCAGTCTTCGCCAATTAACTAACTTACTGGCGGTATTACATAAATATATATTTTAAATAGTTAAGTAGTTAAGTAAAAGTTCACACTCCTTGTTTAATGCAATATTACAATATTTATTAGGACAGAGGGATATAAGAAGCTATAGACAAATAAGCAGTTAAACCACTAGAGAGTAATCAACATATAATATAATATTACATTCTACATTTACATACTGCAAATACAAACTGCAATTTATATATATAAGTTAGTATATACTGTTACCAAGCTAGTACATTGGTTGAATGGAAGTAACTACTTAACAGTGTAGCAAGCATGCAGACACGATACATTTACCACTCCTTGGAATCACGTGTTACCTGGCATCTGCAGAGAGAGAGAGAGAGATGTTGTCCCCAAGGGACACCGTGTGTAAGAGAGAGAGAGATGTTGTCTCCAAGTGACCCAGAGTGTAAGAGAGCTTGCAAGAAGGTTGGCCAAGTCCTTCTTCAAGAGAGAGCCCACCTTCTTTGTTGTACACTCCCTGCCTCACAGCCAGTCTTCTAGTAGTATTTCCAGAAACCATATTGACTGGGGGAGGGGCTTGTAGAGTTAGGGACTGGACCAGGTGACAACTGGTTACTTGCCATGTGCTCTGGAGAGTGTAGACTCCATTAATGCCTGAGGCTAGATTGCAGAAGCTTATTCAGTCTTCTGCCCTTATTAGAACACTGTATTAGAACACTTAATTGCCACACAGCAGATTAGGTTGCCAATCCTACCTCCATTTTTACAGGTATAATTAAAAAAGCTCTGGTCATTGCTGGGAAAACTTTATTTGGCCTGTCGGG
The DNA here is from genome assembly GCA_036172795.1 of Pelodytes ibericus. Lineage (NCBI taxonomy): Eukaryota > Metazoa > Chordata > Amphibia > Anura > Pelodytidae > Pelodytes > Pelodytes ibericus. The sequence goes on along the minus strand of CM069858.1, from coordinate 23,980,835 downwards.
TGACCCCTATTGGCCCTGTTTTATTTATTGTCGCCATTCCTTAGTATATAATGTATTTACCTTTTAAGTAAGGCTGGGGTCTCTTGAGTAATATAGGTACACAAGTGAAAAATTCAGTGTCCACAGTATGAGGATAAACTACCATGCTTCCAAGGAAAGCAGGCAGCATGGTTATGTTGGCGACCTGAGAGGGACCTCATGGCCAGTCAGAGCCTCCCCACCGCCTCTACCTCGCCTGCGAGGCAGAGCCAAGACTAAACCCGCATTTATCTCCAAAGAAACATGACTGGTTTACTGGAGACACACTTGCTTCCTGTAGGGAAGCAAAGATTAAACAAATATTTTTAATTTTATTTTAATTATTTAATTTTATTTAAAAAGGAAAGCATCATCTACAATTATGTAGCCATAAACAATATACACATTTTAATTTATGCTATATTTTTTGTACTGTGAAAAAAAAAAAACCCTCCATATTTCTTGGTGAAGTGTGAAGGTAAAAAGTATATAGTGAAGATAGGTGCTGTAATATATCAATATATATTATTTATATTATATCTGCTATGCAAGTATTCCAGAGGAAGGAAAGATTATTTTAAAGTTATTGCAGAATCGGAAGATAGGACAGCAAAGGGATTTCGGGAATAGAAAATAGGAGTTAATCTTGAAGCTCTGTCAATCTAAATAAATTGTAGGCTAGAAAAGTTTGAATTGGGGGGACTCGACAGTTTAAGGCACAAACCCCCTATATAAAGTAACGAGTTTATAAAGTTTACCCACTATATAATTTGCTACTTTTCCTTTTCAAAACTGTTACAGTTTTCACTGATTTTCTAAGTGAAATGAAAACACACAGATAACTGTTAAGTCAAGTGAAAAACGACATGTGAACAAAAAGTATTCATAATCCTGGACACATTTTAGTCTAGCTACTATTATAGGTTGAGTTCTGTCATTACCTACATTTTCCTCTGCCTACTGTTATATCCTTTAAGGAAACTCTGACACCAAAAATGAAATATATAAATGTAACAAACATAGGAGTGGAAGGAAATAAGTATACATCAAAAAATGATATACTTAATTTGTTGTCTCTGTCTCATCTATGCCATCACTAAGTGCCACCATATAGAAAATTAAAATAATTATTATAAATTCATTGAATAGTTTAATTTGCATATGGTACCACATGGTGATGTCATATACATGAGACAGAGTAAAGACATGTAAACCATGTGTACATATTGTGTTTTTTTTTTATTTAATTATCTTAAACATATTGTAAAATTATTTTACTTAGTTCCTTTAAGGGGCATATATAATTAAACATTCCTCACTATAGCATGTATTCATGTACTTCTTTCTGTCACATCTCATTTTTAATACCTCTCTGTATCAAGTGTGCATGAATTGTTGTAAGTGAATAAATCATGTGAGAAAAATAATAATGCTCAGCAGAAAATATCTTTATATTTTTCTCAGGATAATTTTTTTTTTTTTTTTTTTTTTACAAAACTTTGAAATACCATCACCAAACCAACAGAACACACATAACAGTAAATTGATCACGGTGATGCATGAGAGAACCTTATGTCGCAATCAAAAGAAGGAAGTGCCCTTTATACTTTTTTACAATTATTTAATAACTTAGAGAGGTAACAGACATAAACCCTCTACTTACAGGTAGTATTAAGTACACTGTAAAATAAACACATATTAATATTATTAAAACTAGCATACAAGTTCCAAGACTTAATGGTACCAACTAGGAGCACAACTTACAATTAAGCAGAAGTAATTTGTTTTATCAGTCTTTTGCCTGACAAAACATAGTTTTGTGTGTTTGGAATAATTCCCTTTAAAATGGGTAATCTATTGGAGGAAAGGTCAAACTTCAAGGAGAAAATCTGTATTTTAGCTGAAGATTACTTATTAAAATAAATCATCATAGTTTACAGTGTATTAAGTATCAGTTCTGGAAGAGTTCAGATTCTCTATAGCCTAGGCGTCCAACTGCGGCCCTCCAGCTGCTGCAGAACTACAAACCCCATAATTCCCCACCAGCATTCTACAATGGCAGGGAATGATGGTACTTGTAGTCCAAAAACAACTGGAGGGCCACAGTTGGACGCCTAGGCTTTATAGTATATTTTGCCATCCTGCTTACAAAATAAAACTTAGACAATTCATCGACGTGTTTTTATTGAGAAACCAATGCTATCACAGAGCAGACAAAATGTGTATTGAGATAACCCCAAGCATGCTGGTAGGGGAATGTAGAAATTCTGGGCAAGTCTAAATAGGATGTTCATCAGTTGTACTCAATTAATCCAGAATAATGATATACTATTCATTGCCAGAGGGGCTAGAAACATTAGAAAACGAAACTATGTCACCAACATGTTAAAAAGTCTAATATTGAAAGGCAGGTGTTACAATGTGTTTATCTTCATTCATTTTTTGCAAAACAACGATTACATGACAATTGTCATACCACAAGTGACTTTGAATTAAATAAATAAGCCCTTATATATCAGTTGTGCCATGTTTCGAAAACATTTTGTTTACTTGCAAGAGGATCAGTGAAAAGCACTCGTAACAACTTCATTCAGAAGCTAGTAACTGCTTTCCGGTTATTTTGTCTGTTTTGGGAACAGAAATATAGCAGAAACAGTTTCCCAGTAGGAAAAGTGAAAAGTAATACACATCTTATCCCATTGACTCAATGAGGTGCTCGTTAATGGCAACTCCTCAGTGTCCCAGCTGGCAGACCGCATACAAAAAAAAGTAACAATAAGAAAATACACCACGCTGCTAAAGCTCAGGATGTGCAGAGAACCACAATTGGGTGTCAGCCCATGGAAGGGATTTTAAACTTTCCGCGGTTGTAGCTCTGCCTATCTGTGCGGATGCCCACAATAAAAGGAAGGCGCAGATCAAGATACCAAAATACAACTTCTTTATTAGTAAAATCAGATGGGTGGAGCAATAAAACAAGTATGCACGCATTTTGAGCTTCAAGAGCTCTTCCTCATGGGCACTGGGACTAAAAGCTATTGGTGGAGCAGAACAGTTGTGTGATATGCCCATTTTTTGCTTGAGCTACTGATGTCATGGTGGGATGTGTCAATCTCTTGGAAAAAGATTGCAAAATGTTCAATTTACATTTCAGTATCTCAAATCCTAAAAACAAAAGTTGAAACAACTCAATGTATATGTGGCGAAACCGGCCTCGCCACGTGTCCTTGGAGGGGGCTGCTTGCCCGCCTCTTGCCTTTGGACTATGGACCAGACTTTATGTGAATGTGTTATACCCCAGATAGGAATCCCATGGAGCCCATTCGTATGAAACTGACTGTAAAGACTTTGGCTCCATGGCGATTAAACTGTATTTGTGTGGTCCGAGCGCCATTCACTTAATAATGTGCGCTCAGACCTGAGCTATCTGGGGATATGTGAAATGTCTGTGTGTTATGTGTAAAATGTGACTTTATGTATTTTAAAGTGTGTCCTCAATTACCCGTTGCAACATTGTTGCGAACGGGTAATTGAACAGTAAGTAGCCGTCCTTTGTTCTCGGGGGTGGCCGCTGTCACGAAGTGAATTCTGACAGTCTGACTGACTGGGGTTCTTGGAGGGGCCTGAGGGCCAAACACCTCCCTATAGATTATGGACCCTGTCTGTAATGTGTTTAAGCCTTCCATTGTTTAGTTATGTCAGCCACCCAGTCTGACTACCATGCTTCTGGCTCCAGATTAAAGTGGCTAGATACTGCTTTACTGGTGATGTGTTTAAGTTTTCTATTGTTTAATCAAGTGTTATCTGATTGCAGTTTGGTGTATATAAGTCTGTGTTGTTTGTCAAATAAAGTAGTTCAATCTTGCTGTAAAAGTTCCTGTTTTAACCCTCAAAGTGAAGTGTCGTCTCATTATTGGGGGAAGGATTTATTGTATGCTGTTCCAGTTTGACTGCTAGGAGAGTAAACCTATTCGTATGGTTCCTATTCAACTGCCTACAGCATTCATATGCTTGGGAGGATTCATATGCTTCTCCGGTTTGGTGGTTGTGGTGTCTGCTGCAGTGCTTGGAGTCCTCAGGAAGCGCTAGGAGCATCCTTTAACGGAGGTACCCAGTCGGGGTGCCAGACGATCCGTTACATTGGTGGCAAGAGTTGGGATGGCGTCCTAGTGCGAGGTAAAGCAGCTCAGAGACACAGTCGTTTGGATTTACAAATTGAAGGCGACGCTAGTGTTTATACAGCGTCCCTGTCTACATAAAGATTTGGGAAAATGGGGTTCGTGGATCCTTGGGCACCTCGCACACCTGAGGAAGAGGGTGAATTGGACTGGAGAGATATTGCCCGGCAAGAACTATGGTACAATGCCCTGGAGGAAGTCCAGTATCGACGGCAGCAGCGCCTTCCTGGTGTCGCATACCGGTTGGAGGAACAAATGGCCTGGCGGATGCCGCTTCTGGGAGACCAACCCGGTAGGGCAGCAGGTCAGACAACTTGAGTACCTCGTGGAAAGGGAACTGAGCCTTGACGCCTCATACCGGGCACTGTGGTGGTGCACTGTCCAGCCAGAGACATGGAGGGCAGAGGGCATCCAGCCGGAGGGGGAGAACTACACTAGCCCTGGCCTATTGTGGAAGGCCTTAGCAGAAGACGTCGACTTTGGCAGTCCAGCAGAGTCACGGTACTGGGCTATTTTTTATTACCGGGGTGAGATGGTACAGGGCCCGAGATCTATGGGACTGGGACAAGACCTCCACCGTTTGGCTGCCATGGAACGACAGCTAGAGATGGACTATGTGGAACTACTAAACTCATGTCAGCCACAGGGCATAGACACAGAACAGGAAAACTGGCTGGGAGACCCAGACCTGCCAACCTACAGCTGGGAAAACGCAGCCGAGGTACCCCCTGCTTCACTACCAGCGGCAGAAGTAGGGGACCTCATAGACTGGTCCTGGGAAGACCCACAGATGGCAGGTGGAGATGGGATGGCGGTCTCTCTACCGGCCCTACAGGGATGCTGGGCGGTCGGCCCAGATCTCCAGCGGCAGTGTGTACCCCAGGGAGATGAAGGGGCTGTCCTTCCTCCCCAGCGGCAGTGTGTACCCCAGGAAGCAGAGACCATCTGTCTCGCACCCCAGCCGCAGGACAAAATATTGAAAGGGGAGACAGTTGGTCCCCCTCTCCACCAGCAAAGAGAGTGTCAGGGAGAGGAGCAGGTTACCCCCTCTCCCCAGCGGCAGTCTACAGTTCAGAGAGAGGAGCTTGTTACACCCTCTCTCCAGCGGCAGCCTAACCCACCAAGGGGAGATGTTAAGCCCCACAACTATGCAGATGGGACTGTAGTCTCTGCACTTGCAGCACCAGGGGTAGGGACGGTCGGTCCTGTCCCCCAGCCACAGAGCAGTGTATCCAGAGGGGAGACAGTCGGTCTCCCCCTCCCCCAACCAGGCTCCAACCAGGCTACTTCAGTGGTAGCGCTGGCACCCGGGCAGAGTACCGCTGGTCTCTGCCCACTCAGCAACCCACCAAGGCAGTCTACCAGCCCCCCGCACAGCTGTGGTGAGGCACCTGGACATGGACAAGTTGCTATTTCATCCAGGTGTAGTAACCAGTTATTGTGGGTGGGTTGTATTGCTGTTTGTGCTTCGTGGGTGGGTTGCTGGACTAACCAGGGCACTGACCGGCAGGAGGTCAGATACCCTGTTAGTTTGGATGGTAAAGGGGAGAAATGTGGCGAAACCGGCCACGCCACGTGTCCTTTGAGGGGGCTGCTTGCCCGCCTCTTGCCTTTGGACTATGGACCAGACTTTATGTGAATGTGTTATACCCCAGATAGGAATCCCATGGAGCCCATTCGTATGAAACTGACTGTAAAGACTTTGGCTCCATGGCGATTAAACTGTATTTGTGTGGTCCGAGCGCCATTCACTTAATAATGTGCGCTCAGACCTGAGCTATCTGGGGATATGTGAAATGTCTGTGTGTTATGTGTAAAATGTGACTTTATGTATTTTAAAGTGTGTCCTCAATTACCCGTTGCAACATTGTTGCGAACGGGTAATTGAACAGTAAGTAGCCGTCCTTTGTTCTCGGGGGTGGCCGCTGTCACGAAGTGAATTCTGACAGTCTGACTGACTGGGGTTCTTGGAGAGGCCTGAGGGCCAAACACCTCCCTATAGATTATGGACCCTGTCTGTAATGTGTTTAAGCCTTCCATTGTTTAGTTATGTCAGCCACCCAGTCTGACTACCATGCTTCTGGCTCCAGATTAAAGTGGCTAGATACTGCTTTACTGGTGATGTGTTTAAGTTTTCTATTGTTTAATCAAGTGTTATCTGATTGCAGTTTGGTGTATATAAGTCTGTGTTGTTTGTCAAATAAAGTAGTTCAATCTTGCTGTAAACGTTCCTGTTTTAACCCTCAAAGTGAAGTGTCGTCTCATTATTGGGGGAAGGATTTATTGTATGCTGTTCCAGTTTGACTGCTAGGAGAGTAAACCTATTCGTATGGTTCCTATTCAACTGCCTACAGCATTCATATGCTTGGGAGGATTCATATGCTTCTCCGGTTTGGTGGTTGTGGTGTCTGCTGCAGTGCTTGGAGTCCTCAGGAAGCGCTAGGAGCATCCTTTAACGGAGGTACCCAGTCGGGGGGTGCCAGGCGATCCGTTACAGTATATATATTTTTAAAGTAGCCACTTTAATTTACTTATTTGTCTATTTTTTTTCACACTGGAGTGATCCTTTGATTGTTGTTTTCAAAATTGTTACGTTGGTAAAAACTAACTTAGCAATACCTACCTCTCAACATTAGACTAAGGTATGGTGAATGGATTTAGCAGATGAGTGAGTTGACTTATTCTTTCCAATGACTGCATGTTCACACACCCAAGGGGGTTGAACCAAAAGAACACAGAGCTTTGTGAGCTGTGTGAGGTCAATAGACATTGTGTCACCAATAGGAAATTAATAAAAGTAGCCCAAAACGGAAACAGCCAGAGCGTGGCTTCCTCCCCTTCTCAATGCACCCAATGGACCCTGGTCTCGCATTCGTACTGCAATACAAGGCTGGCTGGAGGTGGGAGGCAGAGCTAGCACCCTGCCAAGTTTAAAAGGTTCCCCCAGGGCTGGCACCTGATTGTGGTTCACTGCATATCCTGAGCTTTAGCATGTATTTTCTGAGTATATTCCTGTACTTTGTATGAGTTCCTGAAATGTGTATTGACCTTGGCTTCTGTTGATTACCCATTCTGTAGGGCTACCTGATCTATTTAACGACTTTGTTTTTTTCCAATTATTCTATTGGCTTCTACATGGGTAACCCTGAACATACTGATTGCAAGCTCTGCATTCCAGTCTCCAGTCTGAGTCTGATGCAGTTCTTTGCTGTAAGAACTCACCTGTGGCAACTATCTGCTCTGCAATCATGTTACTCCTCTTTTACTGCTAGCAGTTGCAGCTACTCAGCTAACTATTGCCGGGTGTATGTTATTGTCTGATTTATGTTGCTGACCTTGTTCCTGTTCATGCTGATTTCTGTTATCCTGGCCCGGTTCCCAACTATTCTATTCTCTAGTATTCTGATGCAGCTATTCCTGACTTTGATTTGTAATTGCCTTCCTTGTCCTGTATTTACTTAATTCATCAGGTTCCTGGTCCATCTTTAAGTCCCAGGGCCACTTGATGCAAGAGCCTCAACTTTTGGTTAAAGGTGGTTTTGGATTGACTAACTCCACTAAGGTTCCTGCGGTGACTTCCTTGTTCCTACAGGGTCACCATCTCTGCTCATGGGTTCCTGTTCCATATGCAGAGCATTACCTTTAATGGTTGCAAACTCAGCTATCCATTCTCCAGCCTGCTTCTTTCCTAATTTAAAGGGAGACGACCAAGTTGTTGCTTGCCTTACTTATGGTTATTCCACCAATAATTATTTAGTTTTTTTCCTGGGGTTCCTCTAGTTTGGGATCAAGCGCTTCCCTGGCCAGCCAAACCCGGGCTCAACCTTAGAAAAGAAACATTCCCGTTGATCTGGGTGCCCTGAGACCAGTCTACTTTTCAGGATCTATTTTACCCTTTTTCTTTTACCTGCTTTATGCAAGCAAAATTGATAAGCATGAGCATACGCATTTCTATAGGAGCTATGACGATGCTAAATGTTAATGTGATGTTTTAGCCTATGGAGCAATATAAGGGAGGGATAATTAGGTAGGTAAATTGAGCAAGGGTATCAGCTGTGTGGCTTGATTGAAGTCTCCAGAAGAAAACTACTCTGGAGATCAAAATCAACTGGGTATGCAATTTATTTGGGAGAAAGCAGCCAGATGTAAGAAGCTGGAGGAAAGTCAGGAATCACTGAGAAGAATAACAACCTTGCTTGAGATTAACGTCTGCATTAAGATGAAGATCTAGGTTTGTCAAGATGGGAAAAAAACTGTAAATTATTTATTGGAGCTGATTAATCAGCACTTGGATTTTTAGACAGGTTAATAAATCATTGCTGTAGAAAGCAGGATTTTCAGATATTTTTTTCCCCCTCTTATGTCGATATAGTTTGGATTGTTTTGACAAAATAAAAAGAGGGCCTAGGCCTTCTATATAAATGAAATGTGCCATTTGACCCCTGCAACAACCTACTCTGCCCTGCCCAGCGGGACTGCCTGTGATTCTAAAAGTCCACTTCTTTAATCTGTATAGATCATTGTTATCCAACCAGCCGCCTGCTGGCTACATGTAACAATCAAAAGCCGTTCTATGGCCTGCCTGTAACACCTCATACTTTCTGTTGTTTTTCTTCATTTATTTGTTGCCATTTGATCCATTTACACTCTGATTCTTATAGTGCACCTCACATGCATTTAAATGACATGTGTGTGTCATCTGTACATTGTGCTAGCCATGTTTTAAGCATAACTATAGCCTAAGTGTTGTTTATATATTACATTTCATGTCTCTGTCTATATACTGTCACCATGACAACCGCTGATGACGAATGATGAAGGATGTGCCAGGCACCGTTGCTGACAAAGTTGTTGAAATAATAGTTTCGGAAAGATTGCGAAAACAGCTCTGTAGGTAATGCTCTAATGCCTCGATAACTAGGCATTAGGAAGCACTGACATTTTTCTTCTGGGACACCCTCAATCTATCCACGGATAGATTCGCTGGCGCCATACTGGAGAGCAGCATGCTCCTCCAATATGGCTGCTCCACTCGTGTGGGTAGTGCGTTGGAAGTGGGAAACAAATGTCGCTTCCGTTGCTCTGATGCTGGTGCTAGGCTGCCCCTAGAGGCAGTCAGCAACATTGCAATGAAAAAAATAAAGACTTATTTAGCTCAAATCTAGGGTTAGGGTTAGAAGAATGGGTTACAATTAAATTAATTTTAGAGTGAGGGATAGGGTTACAATTAATTTACAGTTAGAATAAATTAAGGGTGAGCATAAGGGTTAGAGGGTTATGTGAGAGAAAATGACAGCTAAACAAAAACCTCAGAAATGTCAAAACAGCCCTTGTCACCAATCGAAAGACAAGGTGAACAGGTCATTTCACTAAGGGGTTAAGAATGCAACTTAATGTACATATTTGCTTACCCCAGCAAAATGCATAGATTCAATAGCATTTTACAGTGCTGTACAATCAAAGAGACAATGCAAATAATAATAATAATTATTAATTAGTGAAATAGGATTCTGCAGCTATGTACAATGGGCTAAACAAACAAACAAACACATAATAGGTAACAAAAAAATACATACTTCAAGAAAAGTTGAGAGTGGGCTCTGCCCAAATAGGATTTTTCTAAAGATTTATCTAAAGAGATAATTGCAAGGATTTGAGATGGGAATTTAAAACTTAAGGCCAAAGTAGCCGAGTTGGAAAAGTTCTCCCATTCAGTTGCATTGGATAATTTTTCCCACTCAACTACTCAACCACCCATCTTAATTCACTGCAATTCTTTCTTTATTGAGTAGATCCTAAACTGTTTTTTTATTGCTAGTAGGGGTGTGTTGAATTCTGCATAGTAATGTGTCTTAGAATATTCTGCATTGGGTCTAAAGCTCATCGAGCTAGCATGACTTAAACAACGGCTGTTGGCTGTATTTTGATCAAAAATAAAATATTTTCTATTTTTTTAATGCCAGACATTACGCGCTCCAAGTAAATAAACCTTACGCCTTCCTTTCACACAGCAGTGTATTGCATTCTTTAGATGCTGCATATACAGTTTAATATCAACTGCCATCTACTGTAGCCTTTCCTATTAATTTAATAGGAAGAGATTGAGAGAAAATGAGGGTTGCCTACTCTCTGCTTAAAGTAATCACCCAAATTCGCTCCTGCCATGGAGATATTTATTTTGCTAGAGATGAAGACACTCTTTAAAATTCTTCAGGATTTTATCATCGGCCAAATTATATTATCATTCATTATAGTCTAGAATCAAAGCTTTGTGTTTGTTCTATTTTTCACATTTAAAAAAAAAAAAAAAAAGCGTAGAGTTAATATCTAAATATCTGCTTCCTGTGCATTTTTGTTGTATTTTTCCGACCTCCTTATCGATCTCCGTTATTCTGTGCGGCCTTCTGTCTGTTCCCTTTCATATTTGTCTTGATTTAAATATCTTGTGTAAATGCCTCAATTTATTCTTTTTAAAAAAAAAAAAAAAAAGACATGTCAATTATGCACAAAGAACTGGCTCTGGAGCATAGCCTCATAATCCCCCTGAAGTACAGACAGTTTAAAGGCCATTTGTCATGCCATAAGTAACTTTGTCTGAAATAAATTAATAAGCCCTAATATATAAACTGTGCCATTCTTAAAAAAGCAAAAACAAAAAAGCTTTTTCTTGGATGGTGGTCCTGGCCCCTAGTCACAATTCCATGATTCAAACCTGCAATGACCATATCAGTAATTTGGCCCTACAACTGTTCCATAAACTGCTACATAAACTTAGCTCCTATGTATGTAAGTTGCTGTACATATATTTGGGTGTTTGGCAGCTCCACATGACAACTAGCACTGGATTTACAGTGTTGCCAGGTAGGCAGCTGAAAAAGCTGTAGGCAGCCATTTAAAAAAATCAAAAAAAAAATCCATCAGAGGCGCTGGATGGGGAGATCAAAAGACACCCAGGACATGCCCCACCACCCACACTCCACAACCAGGACCAGCCACAGGTGGTGTCATTAACAAGAGATATTACAGAGCCTTTTAAAATTCATTCCTTTTAAATCAGAATCTTAATAAAACAACATAAACAAACTGCAAAAAAAATTCAATTCATGCAGCACAGATGGTGAAATGGTAACAATTAATAATTTCTATTGTTGATTGTGGAAGCAGCTTGATTACACATAAAGGCTTACGGACAAAGCCATTTGATTTCTAACACACATTTCTGTGTGGACAGAACATCCTCAGGTGGGCTTTGTATGCAGCAGTTTATAAGAGTTTTTTTTTTTTTTTTTTGCTTATTCTCAATATAAAGGGATTCAGTACTGTGAGTCTTGAATGCCTGTTCCAGCCTTTCTGTTTATCAATATTTTCAAAAGTATGCTATGTCTACCTGTAAATTGGTTGTGACATATTTGTTTGGAGTGTATCTTCTAGTTTCTGTCCAGGATATCTGTCCTCATTTCATCTCACCAATTTCACTACACATTGTGCAGGGACAAACCTGGTGAGTTTGCTAAGAAGGAGACGTTCACCAGGTTTGTCCCTTCACAATATGTATCTAAAATGCTGAGATGGAATGTTCATCTCATCTCAACTTCCCTTATCTCACCTGCAACTTACCCTTTAATGAATAACCCCACATAATTTAAAGCAGCCACAAAAGGTAAGTCTTGTACAGACCTTTCAGTCAAATTTCTCTTTTTTAGAAAAATTGTTTTTAGTAAAAGAAAATATATATTTTCACAGCTAACTTACATGTGAATGTGTTGGAATCTATCCATCGATCAACCTTGCTAAGACCCTTCGTATAGTATATGATATGTCACAGTTAGTATATGATCTGATGTATTATAGATCTCCAGTTGTTCCTAGGGAAGGACTGAGCAGTTGGGCACTTTGGACATGGTCTGAGGGCCTGCTGCCGGCCACGGGTGTCACCCAGCGGGTGCCAGCATCCCCCTTACAGTGAATTGCTGCTGCCAAAAAAAAAGTGAATTGCAGGAGGGAAGACTGCATGGAGGAGATGACTGGGGACACAGCGGAGCCAAGAAGTGAGTACTGGACAAGGGAGGAGGAGGGTGGCATATTATTGGTCAAATTGGCTGTCGCTTATTAATAGCAAAATTAATACTGGCATATTATTGGGCAAATTGGCTGGGGCATATTAAATGGCAAAATAATACTGGCATATTATTGGGTAAATTTGCTGTGGCATATTCAATGGCAAAATACTACTGCCATATTATTGGGCAAATTGGCTGTGGCATATTCAATGAAAAAATTATACTGGCATATTATAGGGCAAATTGGCTGTGGCATATTCAATAAAAAAATAATGGTGGCATATTATCGGGCAAATTGTCTGTGGCTTATTAATGGCAAAATAATACTGGCATATAATTGGGCAAATTGGCTGGGGCATATTAAATGGCAAAATAACACTGGCATATGACTGGGCAAATTGGCTGGTACATATTCACTGGCAAAATAATACAGGCATATTATTGGGCAAATTGGCTGGGGCATATTTAATGGCAAAATAATACAGGCATATTATTGGGCTAATTGGCTGTGGCATATTCAATTGCAAAATACTACTGCCATTTTGTTGGCAAAAGTAATACTGGCATACTAATGGGAAAATTGGCTAGGCATATTAATGGCACAATAATACTGGCATACTTGCAAAATGGTTGTGGCACATTAATGGGCAAGCTGCGGCATATTTAATGGACAAACAGTGGCATATTAGGCAAACTGACTGCATATGTTAATGACAAAGGAACTTAACAAAGCATGTTAATTGGCACCCAAGAGTGGATTATTTTAATTGGTAAAATGATGCTGTGGGGCAAAATAACATGTACTATGGGGGAAAGTGACACCGTGGCTTGTTCTGCAGGGGCAGCTCTGTGGGACAAAGTGATACTGTGGTATGTTGTATGGGGCAAATTGACACTGTGGCATGCCAAATTGTGTGGGTGCAACATGAGTGGAAGCCAAGTCCTGTGGGTGCAATATAGGTGCATGGCAAGTTCTGTGGGTATTGTATGGTGCTGTGTTAAGTTAAGATGCAATGTGGGTGCATAAAAAGGAATAAAAACAAGCAATGCAAGTTTTCAATAACATTATTATTACATATAAAAATGGTTAAATGTGATATGACAATGGTTGCATATAATATCCATTGTAGTCTCTAATAGGGCCTGAAGGGGACTCTTTTTAGCATACTCTCTAAAGGACACTGAGATGACCTCTGTTTGAAAGATCCTCATCCAAAATATTAGTACCAGTTCGAGCAATCATGAAAAGATCTATGTGTATATGCTCTTGTCTTAGTTTGTGCATTTGTTATTTATTTTGCACACTTGTTTGATTTTTGCACTTGTTAATAACTTATTGCACTTTTGTTCCTTGTGTCTAAAGATTGTGTAGGGTGTGGCTGGAGGCACGATATGGGTGTGGCTGGAGGCAGGACATGGTGGGGCTGGAGGAGGAACATGGGTGATTTATTTAGCCCGTGGGCCCTGAGCCAATTAAAAAAAAATCATATTAAATTCTGATTTCTTAGAATAAATATGACATTAAAAGTAGAGTGCAATATGTAAGGGCATAACAAATATTTGTAGACTTTAGGAGCCAAATACACCAGACCAGGAGCCAGCTAAATGGTAATTTAAATAGAATTCCACACACATATTTTACTGCATTTTTACATATATACTTTTTATATTCTTTTATATTTTTTCCACTTTATTTTGTGTTTGTCTAATTTTTTTGTGTATATTGGTATCTGTGTTTGTTTCTTCTTATTATATTTTTATTGCATTTTTTTTCTTTCCACATTTTCTATTTCTTTCTGTATTAAACCTTTAAAATATTGCTTTAAAACTTAGTAGGAATCTCACAAATCAAACATGCTGAATTGTCCTACATTTAATACTATGGGTGTTTAAGGAGCAATGCAAAGATAGCTTGATCTTGCTGGAGTTCATAATGTTTTCTAGGAAGTATAAACAGTTAAGCTGTAATAGTAGAGGGGCTATTTATCTGATACACTGCTCTACTGCCGAACAATACTTTGTGTTCTATCATGATTAATAGCATCCTTGTCAGTTCACTTTAATTTGAAGCTCACCATTTTCCCCGAGTTTCGTTGTTGTCAGCTTGGGTACTTGTTTGTGACGTGCAGGATATTCATAGTCTGTTTGAAAGTAATAAACCTGCTATCTGGCTTTATTAGTATCACAATTATACAGGAGACATGATTTAATTAGCTTAATCTCTTGCTGGTTAACAAACACTGGTATTAGGTCTAGTTTTCTTATATATATATATATATACATTTTTATTATTAGGCCATCACTAGGCTATAGGCCTGTGATGGCTAATCTTGGCACTGCAGATGTTTGTGAACTACAAATCCCATGATTCTCAGTCAGCCATGAGGCCAAGTGCCAAGGTCTGCCCTTTACCTCTTGAAAGGTCCGTGCTAACAACAGCACCGCCTCCCTCCTACTTCCGCCAACCATAGCTCTCAGCGACTTAATGGGAAGTAATCAAATGTGGGACCATGATGTGAGTTCCTGGGGCGTCATCTAGTTAGCGCCAAAGTTTAAAGTTCCAATTTAGGAATTTGCTTTCAAATGTGCTAACACATCGTATAGATACTTTTGAATTCCCTACATTCACAGTAAAAACATTATTGAGCTGATACAGTCCCTTTAATGCCTTTCCCATATTCAGTCAAGGAGTATTTTTATTAATGTTTACTGCCAAATCGTATATTGAATATGCAACTTCCCCCTCATAATAATGAGGATTTGTATCTAGTCTTAATTAACCTAAACCCTGTGCTCTGTATGTCATTACTGTTTCCCACTCCATAAAGCAGCCATTTAATCCCTGAACTATGTATAGTTTAATGTTTTTCCCATGCACAGTCATGGAGCCCTTTTCTCAATGCTTCCATGGATTTTCTGGAACTTGACTATTCTGAATGGTGGAAACTGTGGGATACCTTATGCATCCTTTTTGGAGTCCTTAAACAGGTACTTAATGCCTAAGCATCCCTCTAAACCCTTCTACACAATCCACTTCAGAGATATCCATGCATTCAACAAAAAAGTACGGTTTGAAGGCGAGTAAAACCTGAAGTAAAAAAAAGCAAATGAATATTTATATTTTAAATGGTTAGTTTAATATATGTTCGTTAGTTACTTTTTTAAAAATACATTTAGTAGCAAAATTGCAAAACTTACACATATTATATTATTGAATTAATATAATATTGGAACATTAAAAGAGGACACAGGCCTTTCTATCCTGTATATCAATCCAACAATACATTTCACAACAGAAGAACAAAAAAGACAATTACATTTTGTTTCTGGTGAATTGGTACTTTTACGCTGCATTGTTGTGTCAGTAATGGTATGCCAGGAGTTTTTTTTGCATCAAAAATTATGGGGATTATTTACTGAAACTCGACTGACAAGTGAAGTGCAAATGACAATCAAAAGGCAGGGACTGTATCACCAAAGAATTGTCTTTACTGTCAATGTTGAAAACAAAATTATTGAAAATTATCTATAATCATTTTTTTATAAGCAAAAATGCCTAAATTAGGAGAAATGTGTTTTAAATGGATCTGTGGAGTCTGCTGCTTATGACATCACCTGTGGCTTGATGTGTAAATGTGCAATCCATATATATATATATATATATATATATATATATATATATATATATATATATATATGTGAATGTTAAAAAAAGTCCTTCCGAATTAGCATTTTATCCTTGTCCTGAACTCTAACATTAAATTATAAACTATATAAGTTATAATAAATATAACAAGTATATAATAAGAAATATCTTTTCAATGCCCTGCTCATTAACAGAACTGTACAAAGGACAAGAGGTCATTTAAGGTGAAGATTTTGTCCAGCACATCGGAATGGATTATTTACAGTAAAGACAGTAAAGATTTGTCATTTACTGTGTTGAGAGGTGGTGCTATCAAATATTACAAATACCTTCAAAAAAAGGGTCTGGATAATTCTTTAAGGAAAAGCAGAACATGCAGAGCTATAAATGTTAATATTTATATTAATATGTAATGCATGTTGATCCAGGAAGAAATATTTTTCCCATTTGGAGTTAAGAAGGGTTTTTGCCCCCCTATGAGGCACAATTCAAAATCAATCAGAAAAAGGATTGAACTTGATGGACTTAAGTATTTTTTTTTTTTTAACTTAACTTTTCATGATGTAACATAATAACTTGTGTTCCTCAAAAAATGTGTAAGCATAATACATATGTGTGTATTCAGAAACGGAAGGGGTAAAGTTAATATCTTTTCAGTTTGAAGGGCAACTGTCTTTTAATGAAAGAATACAAATATGCACCAAATTTAGCCCTCTCTGCTTGTATAGCTCTATCAGGGTGGACATCTTGGCTCAGATCTTCCTTCAGCTGACCGTAGTGGCAGATCCAGGGTGGATGGCAACAGGGAAATTCTCCCTCCCAAAAAGAACCATTGCCCTTCTAACAGAGGCCGTGCGGTTGGGGGCAGGGGGGTACAGACCCACAGTGCCCATGTGACTGTCTCACACGCAGAAAGTCATGCTAGGGCAGCAACAGCCATCCGCCCCCATTAATAGGCATTAATGGGCATACAAACACTTGCATATTAATGGACAAGCAAATAGTGGCGTGTTAATAGGCAGGCTAATAGTGGCATATTAATGGGCAAAATAACACTGGCATATTAATGGGCAAATTGGCTGTGGCATATTAATGGGCAGACTAGCAGTGAGATATTAATGGGCATTCTAACAGGCATATTAATGGGCAAAGTGACTGTGGCTCATTTTAATTAACAAAGTGATAATGTGGCATGTTCTGCAAGGCCAGTTCTGTGGGGCAAAGTGATACTGTGGTATGTTCTGTGGGGTAGACACTGTGGCATGCCAAATTATGTAGGTACACTATGAGTGCAAGCCAAGTGCCGTTGGTGCAATATAGGTGCATGGCACGTTCTGTGGGTATTGTATGGTGTTGTTTTTCATCCTTTAGGTGCAATGTGGGTGCAGAAGAAGGGGATAAAAACATTTTTATTACATATAAAAATAGTTGAATATATTAATAAAATAGTGGGGAAGGGAGAGGAGAGAGACAGACATGGGAAGGGAGAGGAGAAAGACAGATATGGAGAGGAGGAGGAGAGAGACAGACAGGGGAAGGAAGAGCGGAGAGAGAAAGATGGGCATAGGAAGAGATAGGAGAGAGACAGGCAGACATGGGGGGAGAGGAAAAGACAGATGGACATGTGCAGTGCCTCTCACAAGCTCAGACTCTGAATCCGCCCCTGACTGACCCAAGATTTCAAAACAACATGTCCGCCCCTTGATAGATCTATACAAGCAGAAACAGCTGAAAAAGGTGCCTTATTTATATTCTTACATTAAAGCACTTCAAATCTCTATACTTGATGCAATCTGTCAATTAAACCAGTGGTTCCCAAACTAGTCCTTAAGACCCACCCAACAGTCCAGGATTTAGGGATTTCCCAGTTATGTTTAAGGTATTTAAAACAACCTTAGACAAAGGTTAATCCCTAAATCCTGGACACTTGAGTTGGCAACCACTGTATTAAACAGTACTTATTTTTGCTGACAGTTGTCCTTTAACAGTAAAAAACAAGCAGCAACTCAGATTCAGTGTACAAAATGACTGCTTACATTATAAGTAATAAAACATTTTTTTTTATGCTTAGAGTGGCCCTTTATACTTTGTAAATATTCATTAAGCATTAGGAGAGAAGAAAGGGAAATCAGAGGCTTGTCGGTGATACCCACCAGCGATCCAGGCAAATGCAGCCTATTGTACCATTGGGCTTTACAATATCAAAAGAATGTGGTTCATCGCCAATAAGGATTTCAACAAATCAGGCCTTTGAAAAGAAGCCATCACTATAAAACACAATTTTTGGAATCTGAATAGCAATATCTGCTGCACTAAGCGAGACGTCTGTTTTCTCCGTTGGGGGATGGGGAAATAAGGAACATTTCATTTCAGCTCTTCCTCTCGATGAGACGATTTTCCTTCCAAACACTTAGCAGCTCAACCGTGGTAATAGTTACTGGACAGAAACACCTAGGGAGCTGTTTGTACGAAAACATTTTCATTGGTCTCTTGTAAGGCTGCACAAACTCGTTCCCTTTTCCCTTCTCATTTCTCAAAGCGAATATTGAACGGAGAACCAGGAACAAATGATCGTTAAGTTGTTTGGAGGAGAACAAACAGTGGCTGAGTTAAAAAAAAAAAAAGAAACCTTTATCCTAAGGAGTCCTAATGATTTATAGGGTCTGTGAAAAATGTACTTATTTCTCTATATCCCCCCTCTCCATACCCACCATCCTCCTATTCAGTTTCAAGTCAATACTCCTGGAAGGGAAGTTTAATTATCTCACTCATACTCCTAAATCTCGATGAGAGTATTTGGCTGCAAAGCTCAACATAATTTCAGATATATTGGCTTGTGTGCTGCACAGCAGCCAGAGTAAATTAGCAACTTAAAAACTGCCTATTTTCTTACCACTCTTCCATCATGCCAAGGCTCCAGCTTCTAAGCACTAAGAGGATCTGTGTGTTCCCTAATCAACTGTTTAATAACAGAGCAAGAATGAGAAGGATAGCTGAGTGGATTATCTTTTTGTGTGTAAGAAAATAACTGTACAAGAAGAAACTATAGAAAGCACTGGCTAAATACAGAGTTTAACCCCTTTAGGTCAATAATGAGGACTATGCCTTCTTCACAAGTAGGTCCTTCAAAACCCTATTCCGACTTGGAGTGTTCTACTTATATTGCACTAGCAAGGCTTCGTAGACTTGGTGATGCTACATGCACACTTTCTGCTAGCATAGGTCGTTTGAAGGACAACTTAAGTTCTTAAGATGGTGCTTTCAGGAGCTTAAGGTGGAAGGACGAAGAGGTTAACAGACACTTTCAGGGGACTGTTCACTAAAATTAACATTTATTCTCACCAGTTTAGCTATACATTGTGCAGGGACAATCCTGGTGAGTTTGTTTAGCTATATAATATGTAGCTAAATTGGTGAGAGGAAATGTCCATCTCACCTCATCTCACCTGCAACTCACCTTTTAGTGAATAGACCTCTAAGAGGGCTATTCACTAAAAGGTGAGTTGACAGGAGATGAGGTGATATGAACATTTCCTCTCACCAATTTAGCTACATATTATTCAGGGACAAACCTGGGAGGGCAGCCTAGATGGCAGCTGCTCTGACTTATAAATCCCCATAGCAGGATCAACCAGGTATTGAGTGAGACACTTCTAGTTGATCAGATTTAGTGGTGCAGCCAAAGACGGCAGGCTACTAAGATTTAAAGCCCTTATGGCCATCTAGACCATCACCAAGTGTCCTCACTCACCTAAACTGCACTCAATATCAATATACAGTGGGGGCTTAAATGCACTACCATTGGGGACCTATCAGAGCAGACTTGCCATAATTAAAGGACAGTGTATCTGTCCCTTGAATAACTGAATACAATTGTATAGGATGGTTAAAGGCTGCACAACATAGCCATTTAATGCAAGACCACTGATCAGCCAAACTTCATGCTTTATCCTCCTGGGAGACCTAGCCTAAATAAGATAGGGGAGCAATTAATGAGAAGTTGCCCATACAAACCAACTATAACTAATCTCCCACATACGACGAATTACACTTTTTATCTACTTTTTATTTATTTATTTATTTTTCTTGACAATTGTACAGTGTATTTATATTCACTTTATTGGGTGAGATCAATCTAAATGTTTTTAAACCAAAATGAATAAATGTTACATTTTAAGACAGACTTCATCAAACACAAATCTACTGCAACAAGTTTTCACACCTACATATAGAAGTCTCTAGAAATAGATGTGAGTTTACTTAGTGGGGCAAAACTAGGTTTTACCTGCACAATGTATAATTAAAATAGAGAGATCAAATGTTCATCTTACCTGCAAATTACCTTTTAGTAAATTGACCCAATACCTGTGGTTGTAAACAGGAGAACAAGAAGTGTAGACATACAAAGGGCTATTCATTAAGAGTGAAATACAAGTGAACTGGAAACATCAAACTTTAGTGGGAAAGATACGCAAGCTGGATACTTTCTCCAACTCCATTATTAATGTCTGATTTTTGCAGTGCACTTGTCAGTTCCATTTTAGTGAATAGATATGCAAGAGAAGCAAAAACAATAATTTATTGTGAAAACAAATTAAAAATCACACATTGAGATAGGGGCACACATCAGCTAGGAAGGTGTGTGTTCTTCACTGGGACGAATCCAATCTGACATTGATGAAGATGGAATGCATTGGTCAGACTAAGTAGGGACAAACGTTCACTAGAACTACTGTAGAAAGCCAGGACTTGTTCATAAAATAAAGGCCTGTCTTTCTTGCATATTTCAGCAGAACATTGATGCTGCCTGTGAGCCAAAAGATCCGTTAATTATGCGATACCATGATACCAGTCTCACAAGAAGAACTCACACGTGATAATCTGACAACCTGTCAATTCTGATTTAAATCCTCTGTGTAAGTCTGCCATACATACATTACGATACTAACTTAGGATCACTCACTGGTCAGTACATTCAAAACATGTTCCTAAAAAGGACTCTCAACATTGCTTATAATGTTTAGGTAGAGAATAAAAAACTATGCTGAAAAACAAGCTATACATTGTGTTAGCAGAACTGCAAGCAAATGCATAAGTTAGGAGAAAAATATGGTTCACACATGTCGGTGGTGTCTCTTGTATATGACATCACCTGTGGTTTGATATGCAAATTAGCTAATTTTTTAGTGCAATATGTGTAATTTCCAGAAGACAAATCCCCCCGTGCTCTACCTACGTCCAGATTTTTGGGACAGAGGTAGAGCTTAGCAGGACAGAGGGTCTTGAGACTGCAATACTGCTGTAAAATTGAACAACCTGACACCGGAAACTGGCTATTGCACATTATGCACATGCGCACTAGCGGAAGAGAGCCAGTGTCTCAAACCAGTGACAGTCCTTTGTACAGTGGGACAGTTGGGAGACATGCATTCCAGCTCTTAGCCTCCTGGATGAGCTTGATGGGAGTTTTACTCCACAACATTTGAAATGCCTTTCCGTGCGGATAACCAAGCCCCACCATTCCGGTTAGGTCAGATACAGTTAATGTTAACTTAAAAACAGATTAATCACACTGCCACACTTTGACTGGAAGCTTTTATTTTATCTTGTAATATGCCTTTAAAAATACCATTCATCAATAGTAAGAGATGTTTGGAGTGAATTGCTGTTATATAGATATTGTTCAAGTGTTTTAATGAGAAGGATAAGAAGCATTATTCATGTTTATAGAATTCAATATATCTTTTTGAAATCTTATCCAGTAAAGGTCACAGTATTTAGTGGCCATTTTCTGAATTTTGGCTTCCTGTGTGGATAACTTGGTCTGGGTTAAATGCCGAATCACATAGATGTACCAAACTGAGTGGAAAATAATGCTGACTAAAAAAAAACAAGACAAAAAAACAAAAAACAACCAGGAGAAGATCAGGTCAATGTTTGAGTTAAAACAGTAAAAGGTAGTGTAATGGGTATTGTGATCAATATCTCTAGAAGTCCAGGGCAGAGATAACAAGAAGTAATTGACTTGGTCTGTAACAAGGGAGATGTAAGCTAGAAGATAAGGAACTCCCTAATTGTAAAGAATTATACAGTGAATCTCTACAGTACATACATATTTGTTTTAGAGCTTTCTATTGCAAAGAATGGTCCAATATAACATTTATAATCAGTCTTAAACAGGCATGTTAAGTATTGGAAGCCAGTAAGAGGTCCAACAACAAGTCAGACGAAACCGTTCAGAACAAGGCATGTTAACCATTGCTCAATGTCATCACCTACTGATTGGATGGAATGTGCATATGAAGCCAAGGCCAGCCTTAGGGGTGTGCGACCTGTGCATTTTCCCAACGCTTAAAAAAAAAGTTTGCCGGTAGAGTCACTGGCTGGGGAGATCAGAAGATCTCCCCTCACCAGCTCTCTCGGGAGAGATCAAAGGAGGGGGGAGAACACAGAGGAGGAGGGGGGAGAACACAGAGGAGGAGGGAGGAGAGAACAGAGGAGGGGGAAGAGAACAGAGGAGGGAGACGAGAACAGAGGAGGGGAAGAGAACAGATATGGGGTGGAGGGGGAGAGAGAACAGATATGGGGTGGAGGGGGAGAGAGAACAGATATGGGGGTGGAGGGGGAGAGAGAACAGATATGGGGGTGGAGGGGGAGAGAGAACAGATATGGATGAGGATGGGGAGAGAGAAAAGATATGGGGGAGGAGGGGGAGAGAGAACAAATATGGGTGAGGAGGGGGAGAGAGAGAACAGATATGGTGGAGGAGGGGGAGAGAGAGAACAGATATGGGGGAGTTGGAGAGGGACAGACATGGTAAGGTTGAGGAAATTGACAAACATGGGAAGGGAGAGACACATACATGGAGGGAGAGGGAAGAGACAGTCAACGGGGAAGTCCTGCACAGGCTGGCCCTATATGAAGCTCAATACATATCGGAATGAAACACAGAAAGGATTAACTGGAGACAGGTGAACTACTTGCAAATATGGTTTCCTGGCATTCTACTTAATTTTTCAGCCCTCTAGCCCTTTCCAGGACTTTTTTAGAGGAATTTTAGTGGCCAAAAGTTCGTGTCCCCATTGACTTCAATGGGGTTCGGGTTTGGGGTCAAGTTCGGGGTCAAGTTCGAGAACGGACCCGGACATTTTTTCGAAGTTCGGCCAAACCTGCCGAACCCGAACATCCAGGTGTCCGCTCAACTCTAATTATTATGAAGCAGAGCAAGTAAAAGTACAATACAGTAGCATATTAAACATATTTACACAATAGTATGTGAACCAAAGCAACATCAGAATACAAGAGTAATGGGACACAAGCTAGCATTGCATAAAGTTACATTGCCAAAAAAGCAACAGTAAGGGGTCTGTACATGCAGCAGTCAACCCAACATTTTGGCACAAATTTTCAAGGGTGACCACCAGCGGGCTATCCTGAGCCCTTTTAGTGGACTATCCTGAGTCCTGTTTGTTTCTTTGTTTCTCTGTTCCTCTATTTAAATGCAGCCACACCTGTTAAGTTTAGTATCCTGATATCCTATCAAGGTTGTGTCCCATACTTGTTCCAGCATGTCTGCAGGGCGTTTTCAGTCCATTTCTACACTGGATACATCAGCTGCTTCCACAGGGCCCTGTATTGTGGCTTAACAAACCTGGAGCCTCAAGCATCTGGGGTAGTGGGGTTACCCAGCACCTAGTCCCTGTGTCTCCATTCCTGCCTAGGCGTTCAGGGTCTTATGTCATCTGGACCTGGTCTTATATGGGAGGTCGTCTTATAGTCTGACCTCAAATCAAGGTCAGACTATAAGACTGGGATCCAGGTCCTCTGCAGACCTGGATCCCCCTCTCAAACAGACAGATGCGTGCAGACATCCTACGCTGCTGCCTGGCATGTCCATCGGGGCTTCTAAGATGGAAGCCAGGAGGTCTAGTGACCTTCCGGCATCATCATAGAAGTCCCGGCGGAAATGCTGGCAGCAGCGAAGGATGTCTGCCAGTATCGTGCAGACATCCTCCAACTGCCCCCACTACCCACCAGGGAGATTTGGGCAGCCGGGGGATGTCTGCACGATAGACAATGTTGGGGGCGGGAGACAGACAGACAGACAGACAGACAACGTGGAGGGGAGGGAGACAGACAAACATGGTCGGGGGGGGATGGAGGGGGAGATACAGACAGATAACATTGGGAGGGGGAGAGGGAGACAGACAATGTTGGGGGAAGAGAGGGGGATAGACAGACAGACAATGTTGGGTGGAGGGAGGGGGAGAGAGACAGAGACAACATTGGGGGGAGGGAGGGGGAGAGAGAGAGACAATGTTGGGGGAGGGAGGGAGACGGAGAGAGAGACAATGTTGCGGGTAGGGAGGAGAGAGAGACAACATTGGAGGGAGAGAGCCAGCATTGGGCAAGCCTGGGGAGAGGCGAGGGAGCATTGGGCAAGTCTGGGGGTAGGGGCAGCATTGGCACATACAATGAAATAAAAACAAAAAATGCATTTTTTTCTATCATCATTTTTTATTAAATATGAAAAAGTAATCTTCTTGGTGTTCAACCACTTCCACTAGTATGCGCCATGCAGGAGCTATTACATTACTATAATTTACAGGTACAGCTAAGACATACTATAATATGGGACTCGGCGTCCTGGGACTCACTTCGCAATGCAAGTGAAATCCATGCTCTTGTTAAACTTCCATTCCAATGTGACACCTGTGTTTTAATGTATAGCGTTATATCCAGGTTTTTACCTGTAGTTACATAAATGTTTTTATGTTTTGAGCTACCTGTTTTCTGCAGTCAAACGTTTTGAGTATATGATTATATATCTGGCATATATTGTGGACTGTTTATAGAGGACAATTGTATGTCAAGCTTCTAAAATATTCAGTAGTTTCCATGCTGATTATTCCACTTTCTTATTGATTCCCCACAATTGTCCGTTATAAATAAACCCCAACCCCATGTACATTATTTACTATTATTTCAAAGAGTCATACAATACACGATTATGAAACAAACAATGCATGGATGTACTTATTGGTCTGGTACCCAGGGTGGTGTGACTCTCAGTCCCCTCTGTGTGGAAAACCTGTCTTCCCTTTGGGAATCAAAACAACTTTGATAGCTATTTTGCCTCCATGAAGGATGGACCATGAAGGATGCCATGAAAGTTGTGGTGACATTGATATAAGGGTTACATTTTTGGGCTTCTCCAGTTTTGATTTTGTCTTCAATTTTTTTATACCTTGGCTTGTATTATCCAGTATTCTCCCTTCCTGTGGCCTTGGCCTCTTCCAGATTATTCCTACATTATCTGTATTCCAGATCCCAACTAGTCTGACCTCAAGTTTTTTGCTATTAGTGTTCCTGGATTTTAACCTCGGCCTGTTCCTGACCATTTCTGCATTCTCCGTACTCCTGATCCCGGCTAGTCTAACCTTGAGTATTCTGTAATTGTTGTTCCTGGACTCCAATCTCGGCCTGTATCTTGATAACTAGCCCGTTGTACTTACCTCGTTATCCTACAAAGTTCCTGTATATCTCTTTGGTTCCTGTGGAGAAGTGAAATTCTGGGGATAGCACTGGGTGACCTCTTTGGCTAATTCCATCTGAGGCTCAGCCATAAGGTGCACAGTGGTCGGAAGTGAAAACCATCTAGCTATCCTCTAGTCCTCAGTCTCATATATATGCAAGCTTAACTTGGTGGTTTCTTTGATGCCTATACATGTAATACTCCCATGGATAGGGTTCACTCCTCACTAAAATCCCAAGATCATGTTCTATACCCATATCTCTTCCCGGTCTGCACACTGCTAATGAACTTATGTTTTATTTAGAAATGCATTGCAACATAATTAACAGTATAGTAATATATCCTGCTTTATCACAAGCCTGATCTGTTTTTAATGGAAACAACTGATTTAATTTAGTTTCAGAAGCACCCCAAATCATCTGCAAATAAGCATTGTATCTTTATTAAGGCATCTCCTGTAATAGGAGCACTTTTATCATAATCGAGAGAAATATCTGAGATTTCACGCAACAATGTGTTTCTTAGATACAGGGCACGCGAGACAGCTGGCTGATACAGAAGCAATAATACAGAATAGATGGCTGTTTAGGTGATGTGATAAGACACCGAGCAAGAGCTGCCATGATAAAGGAAAATTGCTGTTATAATGCAGTCTGCAGCACAAGAGGTTATGTTGGCAATTCTGGATGTGTTAGTCAAAAGCTTGTGCAATTAGATTACAAAACTCAGTGAAAGGAACCTAATTGTTATGTGAGGCATTTATAGAACACAATGTACAAAGATCTAGGGTTTACTCAACTTGTACACTGGCCCTATGTACAAGGCTTAAAAAGATTACAGAGTTTGGCAAATACTCTATAAATATATCAGTAATCTGTTCAAAGAGGAATTTTATTTAAGACACGCTAGTTATGCTAGCATTGCTATTTATTTAGTCAATATGTAGGACTACAGTGATGTACAATGGGCAGAAAATGCTTATCCATGAGTATTATAGCAAAACCTATAGAAATAGACAGGGGCGCTGCTTGGTGTTCAAATGATCTGGGGCTTGAGCCCAGATGGGATCTGTCACACACACTCACTCCCACACATACACACACTCCATCTCTCTCACACACACCGTCTCTCTCTCTCTCTCTCTCTCTCTCACACACACACACACCATCTCTCTCACACACACACACCGTCTCTCTCTCTCACACACACACTCCATCTCTCTCTCTCTCGCTATCTCTCTCTCGCACACACACACAACCTCTGTCTCTCTCTCTCTCTCACACCCACCATCTCTCTCTCACAGACATCATCATCTCTGTTTCTCTCTTTCACACACATTATCTCTATCTCACAGACACCATCTCTCTCTCACACACACACAGCATCTCTCTCTCACACATGCACCATCTCTCTCCCTCTCTCACACACACACACGTCATCTCTCTCTCACACACACACCATCTCTCTCTCTCTCTCACACACACACACCCCATCTCTCTCTTTCACTCACACCGGCTCTCTCTCACACACAATGTCTCTCTCTCTCTTTCTCACATACCACACACACTGTCTCTCTCTCACACACACCAGCACTCTCTCACACACACAATATCTTTCGCTCTGTTTCTCACACAAACCGTCTCTCTCTTTCTTTCTTACACACACCATCTCTCTCTCTCTTTCTCACACACCATCTCTCTCTCTCACACACACATACTGTCTCTCTTTCACATACACCAGCACTCTCTCACACACACAATCTCTCTGTCTCTCTGTTTCTCACACAAACCGTCTCTCTCTTTCTTTCTTACACACACCATCTCTCTCTCTCTCTTTCTCACACACCATCTCTATCTCTCACACACACAGACTGTCTCTCTCTCACACACACCAGCACTCTCTCACACACACAATCTCTCTCTCTCTGTTTCTCACACACCGTCTCTCTCTCTCTTACACACACACCATTTCTCTCTCACACACACACCATCTCTCTCACTCTCTCTTACACACACACACACCATCTCTCTCACACACACACCATCTCTCTCTCTCACACACACACCATCTCTCTCTCTCACACACACACCATCTCTCTCTCTCACACACACACACACACACCATCTCTCTCTCTCACACACCGGCTCTCTCACACACACAACATCTCTCTCTGTTTCTCACACAAACTGTCTCTCTCTTTCTTTCTTACACACACCATCTGTCACTCTCTTTCTCACACACAGTCTCTCTCTCTCTCACACACCGTCTTTCTCTCAATGACCATCTCTCTCTCTCACACACATACACTAACACAAACACCCTTACACACACACACCTAGACACCCTAACACAGACATCTACACACATTGACAGACCCACACACAATCACACTTACACGCAGACTGTTATAAAAAATGTTATACTGTTGAACCCCAGAGAGCCTGTGTATTATACAAGCAGTAGTCTAGTAGTCTTCAACTTGCACCAACATGCGTTTGGGGACTAGACTAGAATGGTGGGAAATGGGTAAAGCATGAAAAGGAAAATGTAATTGATAAAACCATTCAAAATGGCAAATTTGAATGACTTATTGAATGAATGAATTATTCACAATAAGTTTTTGCATCATGACTAGTTTGGAAAATGGAATAAATAAATAAGGTAATTACAAGGGAAATGTAGGGTGAACATGAAACATGGTACAAATAAGGGTGAAATATAGGGCTAACTATATAAGATTTAGTAAATACATGACCAAGGTATAACTGATGATTCATCCCCCCCACCAATAACTTAGACAGACAACTGAGTGGCTAGAAAGGTCGCAGTCTTTATTTGAAATTGCTGCAACATAAATTTACAGCTAAATACATAGCTGAAGTAAACGTAACGGGTATTAATGTAAACCAGATATGGTTAAACCTTATAAATAAATGAATAACGGGGTATACAAAAAATATACATATACCAACCAACACGTGTTTATATAACGAGACAAATAAACAACATGAAACAATACTTACTGAACCTCAGCGGTAGCGTGTAACTTATCCTAGACCAACTAGGATCAGGACCCCGAGAATCTGGCGGAGGTGTACCACATGACTTACGGCTACTGACGTCCCTGTTTGCACAGTAGCCGTGCTTCACTCCCCAGGGACGAGCTCATGGGGAGCCCGTGCAGGTAGCTCCCACACCTACTGCCCAAACGTGTCGGCCATACCCCAGATGACCAACCCCCTGCACTGGCTCCAAACCTTGGGGACCCCCGCCACTCCTTTCTTCTTAACCTAGGGATGGGAGGGAGGGGACTTGTCATTTTTTTCTTTAAACAGGAAGTTATTCCTTGAAATCTTGCAATATATAGCCTAAGGCCATCCCCTTTTATGTAATCATTGCCACCCTTGCCATGCCCCTATTGGGCACTTGGATTAAACTGACAGGGTGAGTAAAATGACAGGAAACCTTTGTCATGATGACCTTCTATATATTGCATTATTCCAGGCCAAAATTATCTGTGAAGCTTACAATTATGTTCTTAAATGCACCTTTAAAAGTCTTATTTTGGAATTTATTCACTTAACAGTGAGCTGTGGTGATTTAGCAAGGGAGATATACCAATCAGGCAGTCATAGCTTATACCTGCCAACAGACCAACATTTTCTATGACAGTCTGGATTTTTTTGCTGTTCTGTCAGTTTTGGCCATATGAAGGACAACACTGTAAACGGCCTGTTTCATTAACAATAACATTTAATCTACCTTATTTCCTTCAGACCTAAAAAACTTAAAACACATAAATCTGTACCCCCACAGAGCCATTACCATGGGATGGGGGTTGCGGCACGTAATGGCTCATCACCCTGTATCGGCATGGCCATGGTCTGCATATTGTTGGCCCTTATGTCATCTGACTTGGAACTTTTTGCAACCTCTATTAATGTCTGATTTCTATGGTTAAGATATAATTTCACAACGCTTTACTGTTTACTGAATGGTCTTCTTTGTGTATGAGTAAATGATTTGCATTAAAATATGTTATTTAAAAAAAACCTAAAAAAAAAACCCATTCCTGCCACCAAAAGAGTGTGACAATATTAACAGAGTACAATAAAATTTGCACAATAATATGCAATGTGCTCCCCTGATTTTCTGCATGTTCTGAAAGTAGGCATGTGTTTAAAGTGTGCTCGGCAGTTCATATGTTGCTATGTACAATTTGCTCTTCTAAAAGGCTTGCAAGTTGGTATTGATAAAAGATTTCCCTTTGGTGTAGCAGTGATCCTTTCTAATCAACAGCCTGTGAAGCACAGCTGCTTCTCTTTCTGTGGATGAATACATCCTTGCTACAGGGACCTGAAACTGAAGGAGAACATGTAGTGAGATGGATCCAGACAGAGGAAGATGGTTGTTTTTTGAGAGCTATATGCTAGTCTTCAAAATAATCAGTTGCATAGGATGACCCTAGGGCTAAGAGCCTAAATGTGATATTGTGTATACTGCCATGTGTTTATGCTTAACCAAATATCTGTTGCTTTGCAGTAAGAGACTGAAAACATTTTAAAATTCAAAAGGATGTATTAAGCAGAACAAAGAAGAATTACTATGAAATGGTATAATGGACTTAAACTGCAGTAATTATTTTTATATAGTAAAATAAAAATACACATATTAAAGGTAAACTGAAAGGAAAACATTAATATTATGTTTAATTAAAGGAGTGCATCAAGTGTTAAATGCAAATGGTTTAATGAATGAATACAAATGCAGTAATTTATTGAGCTGACTTGTTAAGAATCTTGGGTCAGATCATATACTTCATGTTCAGTCAGATGAAGGAGGATTTTGTTGAACATTCTAAACAACATGTCCGCCCCCACTAGAGTTAAATGGAGCAAATATCACGTCATGAAAACTTACGGTGTAAACGTCTCATTAAACATGCATTTATTTGTTCCTATAGCTGTGCTTTAAATAAACAAATTGTATATTCATTTTTTTAATGGCTAAGCTGTTCCCTTCCCATTTCCCTTCCCCAATAAACAATCATAAAGTCTAGTAAATGGGCCTTCACAGACCTTGCCACCAGCACTGGTATCTTTAAACTGTATGTTCGATGCACAGTGACAGTGTGCTGTGCTGTGTCTCTTTTGGTCGTATTATGCTTGATCTTATAAATGGGGAGTAAAATGGAAGGTCCTGCCCCATGTAGATAGTGATTCTGGGTAGGGAAAATGGAGTTTCTATTTTTAAAACACTATTAATTATATTATTTGTAATGAATATGTGTAGTTTTATTTAATGTGTAAGCTAGGAGTAAAATTGTTTTTTTTTTAAAGGCTTGCTGATCATAGGGAGGTTATTATGAAAAATTAAATACTTAGTTTCCAGAATTACAGCTATGGTGAATCCTTAATTATATACAGATTTAATAATGCATACTATATGGCTCAATTGAATTCCCTGTTGCTTCAGGCAATGTATATTTCATCAAAGAGATGTCACCTAAACAGTGTTTGTTCTGTGACTGTAAACATTAAAGTGCATTGTGCTAGTAGAAGTGAAAAAAGAGCATAGATTAAGAGAAAAATATATTCTGACTTCTGTTTATGACCTCAATGTGTGGCTTGGTATGCAAATTAGACATTACCCATTGACAGTAGTCCTAAACAACACACCACAGAAACATTTTTAGAGGTCTATAAAGGTCCAAGATTAGAGGTAGAGATTTGCGCTAATCTCGACCTTCAACATCTGACAGACTTACCATCCTCATATGCCCCATCTCGACCTTGAAAAATGGTATTCACTAACCATTTTGGCAAGATTGAGATGAAGCCAACCCAACATGGAGTGGTGCAAGTTCAAATTAGCTCCCATTCATTTCAATGAAGGAAGGAAGAATACAGGTTTTTAGGCTACATGCAACAGCCTGAAAACACCTTTGCCAATTAAAATAAAAATTATTAACAAACCCTTCATCTTAAGAACAAAAACCCAGACCACGAATGTGTACGGCCCTGAAACCCTCCCTAATGTTGCCTGGGCCAGGATCTAAGGGCAAATGGCACCCATTGATGTTTGCAGATTAGTAGGGCCCCACACCACTCCACAACTGCTATTCAAGGAATGTGACATATTTGTGTGAAATCATGTTTATGATCTATCTTTCAGATTACTATGTGTAGGTACGGATTTAGTATTGGTGAGATATTAAACTTTAATTTCTAGTATTTCATAATATACCTGGTCCCCAATCTGATAAATGCAATGGAAG
Organism: Pelodytes ibericus; assembly: GCA_036172795.1. Lineage (NCBI taxonomy): Eukaryota > Metazoa > Chordata > Amphibia > Anura > Pelodytidae > Pelodytes > Pelodytes ibericus. The sequence goes on along the minus strand of CM069858.1, from coordinate 23,949,121 downwards.
TATAATGGAAAGTCTTAATATGAACATTCTGTATAATTTTCAGGCTGTTATATAATTAAACTTGCAAAGTGGTAATAAGTACTACAAGGCAGTGCGATAAAAGTGAGCCCGAACCCAGAAGTTTGGGCATGGCAAGTTTTAGTAAAATGTAGCCAGCGCTTGCTTTGAGAGATGGCTAGATTTTAATTGTCAGACTGAGGCCGCTCAAAGTAAGGGGGTCCGTAATGAGCTGTTAAGTAAAGGACATCCTGACGTCTCTTGGGCCGCCTCCAAAAAAGTACCCCTTCATCTCTGTCCTCCTATAAGTCTGTCTCAAGTTCTGGGTTATACCCCAAATATCACCTGACTTTACTCAGTTACTCAGGATAGTAGGTTCTTTGGGTGACCCTACTAAACAAAGTTTATAGGTGACTAGGGTCACCACCCGGCCAATAGTTTACTTGCAGGGACTTTTAAAAAAGAAAAATATCTTGAAGTCTACGGAAACTATAGCATGGACGTTATTTTTGTAAGAAAAGATACCACCCCTACAGGTGACCTTTTCTGACTGTGTGGTGCATAATAACAAAAGCACACGAGGAATTATTGTATATTTAACCCTTAAAAAGTACAGCGGACTTCTCACTCAAGAATTGATTGCAACACAAGTTTACTTACACATTGGGTAGAGCTGGACACTTTGACCCACCGTAGCTGGTAAAACAGACATGTTTTTTTCTTTTTTTTTAACTTATGCATGCCTTGGATTAAGATGCAGCTATGTTGGGTCGAAATTTCAGGCTCTGCATAATGTGTAATTAAACATTGCCTTTTTATTTTTTGCAATCAATTCTTGAGTGCCGCTTCCTCTATACTTTTTCTAGAGATCTTTCAGCATCTTACAGTAGTCAAGCAACACATACAAATTGAGAATGCCCCCCCAAAAGTTTTATAGTCGCGCAGAAGGTACAATTGCAACCCAATGAATTAGGGTGTAACGGATGCCTGATCCCAAGGACTGCTTGTATTAAATCCTAGGTTTATAGAGCACTCGACCAGTGAAGCAGTTAAATAATAACTTTCTATCTTATGATGGAACTCAACAATACAGCTGCAGGGCTCTGAGCGCTGATCTGTGGCTGATGATGCTACCCAGACTTCAGCCCATATCTTGTTAAGTGTGCAGTACTCTTCCCTCTGCTAACGAGCCATGGGACAGGATCCGATGGAAGATGAAATCAAGCTCTCCCTGTGTTTATTGCAAGACGGATGGGGTCTGCTGACCACAATCGAATGTATGTTTAATCAGTTGCTGGGGCTCTGGTTTTCTCCTCCTCCATATATCCCTGGGCCAGTCCAATTGTGAATTATAGATGGGGCTCTGTTATAATGGGTTATTGATGTGCCACTGAGGGCCCTGTTGTGGTAGGTTAATTGTTGGAGTTGAATGATTACTTTTTGCCCTCCCTCCTCTTCTACTTTGCACAAAATATCTGAAATTCTCCCGGATTAGATCCCGTATTGAAACTGCATAAATTCCCCCCGTAAAAATGCAAGTGAAAAAAAGCAGTAAACAGCATACAAAGGAGAGTTGTAGCTTTGACAATCCAATCGCATGCAGTTCCTTTGTATAGACGGATATGGCCAGTGGAATTCACATATATTATAAGAGAAATTGATATAATAAGCAGCATTTTCAATGGTTTTAAACCTAATTCTAACACTTTTTCTTTGACAACAGCTGGATTTGATAAATAAACAAAATGTATATAAAAAAAACTGGATTTACTTCTAAGACATTACTATGTGGTAATAATTACATTGTATAGACTTTGAAACAAAAATTGTTTCTGATGATAACTGATGATATAGTACTTTCCTAATCACGAGCCAACTTTTTTTTGGGAGCTGATTATAGTTTTCGTTGAAGATAAGGGATACTATATGCTATTATTATGTGTCATATGAATTAACTACAGGCAATATAACTATACAAGGATACCTAAGACTAGCAGGGAGTATAGCTGAGCCAACAACACTGATCCAAAGCATTGTGTCCTGTCCAAATCGTCCTGTTTTTGGTGGAGTAGGCCCATGTTGGATCCCTATCTTACTGACTAGTGTTTTCGATCTGGTGTCTGGGAAGCAGAGCCTGGGTATGCACAATTGTAGCGCATACTTGGCTGGTTGATTGGTCTGTCGGTGTACTGCTAACCATTATTTCAGCACTTTGTCGAGTGAGTTACCAACCAGCCACTCTTTTCCCGGCAGAGCTGAAGACACCAATGAAATAATTTTATAAAAATGCGTTGGTGGGGAATTTTTTTTTTATGTGTACTGTTAGTAAAATGTATAAGTCAGATAACAGAAAATAGAAATGGGAAAAACTGATTTATTTTATTAATGACAAGGTTAAAAGTTATAATATGGCATAAAGTTAGAATGTCCATTCACAAAGTATACAGTTGTACCAAATGGTTCTTTCCGAGCCACGGCGTCTTGGATTTTTCTTGTCTTTATTTTTGCTCAACGAACATTATTCAACTATCATTAGGTTGTTGAGCAATTTCATCTTTTTGCATTTGATGGAAGTTAATAGCTGAAATGGCAATGTTCCGGACAGTCCCAGGTGTAATTTGTATTATGGGTAGTTAGCTGTACTGGAGGATTTCACTGTGACAGCTGTCTTGATAGTGCGCACTGTGACAATGACTAGTCTCCCCAGGGATAGATGGGCTGTCTTCAGCACTGTGGATGTGCCAAAATGCCATGAGCCCTTCACAAGCTTCATAATGCTTAATATGCAACAACTTCTAGTTTTATTCATTCATTAATTCCAAATGCTCTCCAGTTGCTCTTCTTTTGCTTATACAAACTGTCTCCCTAATTCAATGTAATGTGAAAACATTTAACCTCACCATGAAGCATCACAGTCTCACCTGTGATGCACCAACCTACCAACTACCAGGTAACACACTCAACTCATTAGCCTGAAATGTCACCCCTGCCACCTTATGCATTGACCTCTGCCGCCTGCACCCCCATCACCTTCCCATACTTGCAAATGTACAGGAATAATCTCCCTGCCAATGTGCAGTGCCTACTAAGGCCTTTTATTCATGAAAGAGGGAGCTGCAGGGAACTGAGAAGGGAGATGTAAGAAGTATCTAGGTACCCTGCAGCTCTGCGGGGACCTGGATCCTAATCTTATAATCTAGAGATTCTATTTGAGATCTGATTATAAGACGACATTGAATATACAAGGAGGGGTTGTTTTCTTATATTTCCTATATTTGAGCAAATACGTTACTTACCAGTAGCTTGCTGGTGCAGCATGTGAGGAAAGACAGTAAATGCTCCGCACAATATAGCATTTCATGCATGTGAGATGGTATATTGGTTAGAGCTTATGTTACTTATCCTGTTCTAAACAAGCGGACATTCCCTGCCGTCATGCATTTTTTGTTGCACTGAGGACCCGGTGATGGCATGGAACGTCCTCTGATAAAAGGAGCGGAGGATGCAATGTCGAGGGATTAAGCAACACCAAAATGTGGCCCCCTGAGGCACCAGGATTCCTCATTGGAGCAATAGCAGGTGCCATATGCCTCAATGGTCGGTGTTCTGACAAATCTCTTGAGTGAATTCTACTGCACAGGTGCAGTAGAACACACTCACCGCACATGCACACAAAGTTACAGCTGTAACTTTGCCAGGACGGCACATGCGCAATGGACGCACACACCCCTCCCGCCCCCTTTGGATCAGCTGTGGTAAGAGGTAAGGAAAAAGCAAGGGAACCCTGCTCTACACACAGTGTATGAGTCCGTCTGTACTCTTGGGGTATTTATTATCCTGTCTGGTTAATCCTGTCTAGTGCGCTTGCCAAAACGGCTGACAAATAGCTAGACCAAAGTGCGCATGCGCTCTTACCTTTCCTCTGACCACAGCTGATCTGAAGGTGGTGGGAAAGGGGTGTGCGTCCTTCGTGCATTCACCGTCCTGGCAAATTTACAGCTGTGACTTTGTGCGCATGCACGGTGAGTGAGTTCTACTGCGCCTGTGCAGTACAATTCACTTGAGAAATTTGTCAGCATCGGCAAGAGCAACATAAATGATCAGATATCACTTCCTTTGTTATTTATTGTTTCTAGACTGTCTTCTAGACTAAGAGAAGAAAAAAAAGTATACTAGGGTTAGCATCTATGGTTAGCATCTTTGACTTATTGCCCTATAACTTGCAAAAACAACAGCAAAACATTTAAAAATTGTGTTTTTCTAAATGTAGGACATATATTAGAGTTTATTTAGGGTTATGGAGTGTGCTCTTCATGTCTTTACAGGCCTTTATTATTCTGTTTCATGAAAGGAATATCCATTCATTTTCAGTCAATGCATAGTTTTGTTATAGGATTCTCTTTTTGTACTCCATTACCTGACACGTTCCATCTAGGTACCTCAAACTCCCTAACTGTTTCCCCCCCTCTTTTTGTATTGTATTTATATCTATAATAAATACTGTATGTGACAATTAGCACAGTAAGGTGTATCATGTTATTTTCTGTCACATGATACTTGCTTGTAAAAGTTGACCATAAACTGTATTACTTGCTTTACCAAAAGATAGCCTTTGGATCTGGAAAGAGGGCTTCAACACAAGCCCAAGCAACTGCTTCATATACAAGTAGGAGGGGATAACCTAAAAGACAAAGCTGCTTTTTTTGGACTACCTTTCTGTCCATAGAATTAAAATATAACTTGACTTACTCAAGGCAAAACTTATTGGCACAAGCTGAGGTCCAGTTGGCATGGGACCCTAAGCACCCAGATTCAAGAGATACAGTGCAGGATATGGAGACACAGAACCTGGTGCAGGGTAACTGCGCTGCCCTGGAAGCTTGAGGCCCCAGGGTGGTGTCATACACAAAGGCCCTGTGGAAGTAGCTGCTGTATCTGGTATACCAAGGCAGAAACTGTAGAAACCTTCAGACAATCTGGAGCAAGCATGGTACACACAAACTTTGACAGGAAAGCAGGACCAAGCAGAGCAGAGCAAAATAGCAAAAGGCAAACTTCGGCAGAAACAGAATTGAATACAGGGTACAGGGCCAAGGAAAGACTGGAGCAGGCCAGAAGCAAACATAAGCAGGGCAGAGCAGAAACCAAAGTAAGATTAATAATACAGGGCACAGGGCTAAAGAAAAAAAACATAAGTACAGTTCAGAAATAGACAGGGCACAGACATGTAAAGGCATAGATAGGCACATGTATAAACAGAGAACAAGCAGGTCTACATGAGAATGACGCAGACATGAATACAGGAACTAGCCTAAAACTCTGAGAAGATAATGGTGAGAATTTGGTCCACCACATGGCAATTAGATACAAGCTTGCCAATAAGTGTCTAGTTACCTCACACATGGCAAGTCCCTAACACTAAAACCTGTCAAAATTAAACTAATTAACTGATTCTATAACATTTTCACTACACTGACACATAAAAATTACCAGTAGCAGTATTGCAAAGACTGGGATAGTGGATTTATGATACCAATTATTGGGTTCTAAGACAGGGCAGCCTCTAACATGGCCTAAAACAGGGCATCCCCATTACAGGGATTCTAAGACCGAGTAGCACCTTTTATTGGGCTCAGGACAGCCCCTTTTACAGGGCAGGTTTCTGACTATATCTAGACTTGGGAAGATGTTGGTCAATGGCTAAGATTCTGCAGGTGCCAGACAATAGCTAGACTTTTTCGGGTGCCAGTCTGTGGCTAGACTTGGGCAGGTATCAGTCTATGGCTAGAGTTGGTCTGGTGCCAGTCTTGGGCAGGTATCAGTCTATGGCTAGAGTTGGTCTGGTGCCAGTCCTGGGCAGGTATCAGTCTATGGCTAGACTTGGTCAGGTGCCAGTCTTGTGCAGGTATCAGTCTATGGCTAGACTTGGTCTGGTGCCAGTTTTGGGCAGGTATCAATCTATGGCTAGACTTGGTCTGGTGCCAGTCTTGGGCAGGTATCAGTCTATGGCTAGACTTGGTCTGGTGCCAGTCTTGGGCAGGTATCAGTCTATAGCTAGACTTGAGAAGCAGCCAGTTTGTGGCCGGACAGGGAAGGGGCCAGTCTGTGGCTGGACAGGGAAAGGGCCAGACTGTGGCTGGACAGGGAAAGGGCCAGTCTGTGGCCGGACAGGGAAAGGGCCAGTCTGTGGCCGGACAGGGAAAGGGCCAGTCTGTGGCCAGACAGGGACGGAAGTACAGGATACATGAATATAAAGGAAAGACAAAAAACAAGCAGAAATCATAAAGAAGCAAGCAAAGTAAGTAATAATTATACAGAAATGACTGGATACAACTTGAAAGAGCCTGCACTGTATCACCATTTATTTCCAACGTACCATGTATAAATATGCAATCTAAGAAATGTAAACTAAACTACATTCCAATTCTCTATATTTGTGCACAACATGATTGTAACATAATCTACAAAAGAATATTATTTTTTCCTCGTTACAGCCTTTAGTGCATGTACTGTTATTCTAGCAGAATGAGCTTTAATCATTGCCAGACATGTACATAATATACTTTGATGACAACAAAGCATCCTAATCACTATTGTATCGTGAATGAGTCTGTTGCTGGCATTCTAACCCAGTCTCTCATTGTAGCATTATCAAATAAAGCGTTAATGGCCAAGTATGATTTAAATGGACCTTGGCATCTGCTATGGTAGGGTTCACCTTGCTACTGATGTATTGTGATCTGTGATAGGCATACCCATTGTCCTGAAGACATCTACAGGTTTTTCCTCAACACTGCTCCCAAAGACAATCCAATCTCATGCAGCCTTGGACCAATACAGCCTGTTTAATTAGGAAAACTACTTGAGCTTTCCCCCTTTGCTAAATCCCATCAAAACCTGGCAGATTGTGAAGGACGCAGCTGAGAGGTGCATCAGCCAAATTTCCTCCCTGCAGCCAGCTTGTCCCAAATGGCAAGCAATGCTCCTCTTACTATGAAAATCTATGGTTTTGTATGCTAGTAAAATGCTGACCTTATCCTTTCACGCAGCAAAATTCATATTTTTTTGGGTCCAACAAACCGTTCCAATTAGCAACGGTCCAAAACAAGCAGACATAACAACCTATCCCTAATCAAACATACAGCCTATGATTACGCGTTGGTGGGAATCGAATTTTAACACCATTAAGAAAAAAAATGTCATCTATTTTCACGAAAAGCAATAGAAGAATAAGTGACTCAAATTATCTGTGGCGTATTTTTAAGTGGACCAGGATAGTTTTTTCCATGTTTACAAAGCAAGGCACAGATGTGCACATATTTTATGGAGTTGCCTGATTGCAGTGTAACGATCCTTCTGAGGAAGGAAAGAAGGAACTTCGGTATGTTGGACACTCTCAGCACTTAATAAATTAAATAGATCCGAATCCGCACACTTGAATGTAGTGGTGCCGAGGTCCTGGGGCGCCACCCAAGCCAGCAGTGTAGAAAAAGCAAAATAAGGATCCAGGACTCGACAAATTTTAAGTGAAGTGATTTATGTATTTGAATAAATCACTTCACTTAACCCTTTAAGGACCGGGGATTTTCCTGGGCCAAGGACCAGAGCGTTTTCAATTTTTAATACGCGGTTTTTGAAACATAATTTTCCTCTCTCTCATTTAACGTACCCATACAAGTTATATGTTGTTTTTTAAAGGACAGTTAGAGCTTTGTTTTGATACCCTATACATAAAAATGATTTACATTTTAGTATTAAAAAATATATATAAAAGAGGAAATTTTTTAGGAAAAAAAAGTTTTTCCCCATTATTGTCCCAATAATAAGCTACATAACTAGTGCAACACGAACCCACTTATCCCCCCTAATTAACTAACTAATAAAAAATAAAAATATTGGCTCCCAAACCCCCCATAACAAAAAAGACAGAAAAAAACTCTGAAGAGTGCGATGTCAGATCAGTAAAAATCATGCAACAGGCATACAGGGGTTACATTTTATTAAATAAATATATTAAAATTACCTTTATTTATTAAAAAAAATGTTATAAATTGTAAAAATAAAAAAATCTGTTAAAAAAAACCTAAATGAAGGCCATAAAGTGGAAGGAAACTGATCACAGTTAAAAACTGTGATCAGCAATGAAAGGGTTAATTTTTATTTTTTTAACCTCTGTTTATTTAATTAATTTATTTTTACTTACAGGTCACTCTCTGTGCTTCACTATAAGAATGTGAAGCACAGAGAGTGAATTAGAGGCAAAGTCAGTGTGTGAACACACTGACTTTGCCATCTAATTTGCATGTTATCGCGGTGATCACGTTATCACTGCGATCACATGCCCGGAAATGCACCGATCGGGTCCAGGAGCTTTGCCTCGGGTGCGAGGCTTAGTCCTGGACCCGTTGCAGACTGGCTGGCGATGCCCACGGAGCGCACCGCCGGCTAGACTGAATGACGAGTTAACTCGTCATAAGGTCGGGAAGGGGTTAAAATGTGTCGAGTGCAGGATCCTTATTTTGATTCTTCCACTCTCAGCACTTACTCCTCTTTCACTCTATAGGCTAAAATGTAAATCTGATGCGGAAAATGCCTCTGCATTGTTGTCTAAGATAAAATCATGTATATAAACTTGTGGTCACTTAAAGGACACCTGTAGACATGCAATTAACTTATGTGTAATCGAAACATCGAAAGGGACTGTATCACCTAAACACTGTTTTCACTGTGCACGTAGAGCATTACAAATGATTGAAAATGATCTATAAAGGGTGTTAGAAGAATTGCAAAAAAAACACCAAAATTAAGAGAAAAATATTGTTTAAATGTGTCTGTGGAGTCTCTTGTTTATGACAACGTCTGTGGCCTGATTTGCAAATTAACTGATTTTCAATGAAACATTTGTAAGTTGCTTGCTTTGTGCTTCTTATTCCACTCCAGCACTGAAATCCTGTGTGCCTCACTTTCTCTCTGTTCTCTAATTAATCTGGTAAGGACCACCAACATGTCACAGCATCATCACTATCTGGTCTTAAGTATCAGCATCTCTGGAAAGACCAGGTCACAGTAAATGAGTTGGAGAAAACATGTCACAGCAGGGTGATATTACTCAGGGATCCTTCTAGGTTATTTTAAGTGGAAAATCTAGGGCCACTTTAAGACCCTAGTGGGCCCTGGGCAAAATCTTTAGCAGTGGGCCCCCCTCGACCCAATTTTTTGAAAGTCGCATTGTAAAAAACTGTATGTAAATACTGGGAGGATATTAAGGTAGAGAAATAGTGTTGCTTTGACTGAGCTAGAGCAGAGTTGTAGGAACGCAGCATGATCTTATAATGATGGAAATCCTCCTTCAATATGCCACCCACCTCTCCCCTTCCCCAGTACTCACCTCCTGGCTGCTCCGTGTCCCTGGTTGTCTCCTCTGTGCAGTCTTCCCTCCTGCATGGAGGAGGGAAGTACAGTCACTGGATATGACTTAATGTCATATCCAGTGGCAATTAGTTTTTTTTTTTCTTTTCAGCTGCTGAAAAAAGCTGAGCAGCACGATTCGCTGCGAGGCAGATGCGGGCACCACAGGTTAAGGGAGACTCCCGCTGGCTACAGGTGTCAGCCAGCGGGGGGTCCCCTTAACCAGTGGGCCCTGGGAAAGTGGCCTTGGGAAAATCAGATAGTAAAACTGCCTATATAAGTGTTAATATTCAGTGAGGTGATGTGGGCCCAATAACTGAGTAGGAGCACTAAACAACTATTTCATCCACTTATGTGATAGCGCCACCACTGCATGGACTGTCACGTCACCTTAAAAGTTTAAACGCCAACAGAGGTAAGAAAGGACTATATTTAAGAGTCCAGTGTAGATGTTTTATAAACCTACCATTTCCAATATATGATATATTTAAAGGTAATTTCCAAAAATCAAGTTATATTTCATTGAAAAATAGCATCAAGTGTAGTTATTTTAACTAGAAATGCTTTAAGAAAATAACACACTAAAGTACCTTACCGAGCCCTCTTTGCTCCTTTTAGCTCTATCAGGGGGCAGACATTTTGATGAATGAAGAATCTGGCCCATTTGACCCAAGTTGACTGTCCCCTGATAGTCTTACAGAAGTGGAGCAGGCGCAATAAAAGCTATTTTTTTGTATATTTTCATTAAAATAATTTTATTTAAAATATGCCTACACTTGATGCAATATTTCAATTAAACAGAACTTCATTTTTTTGTCGAAGGATGTCCTTTAATATAATTACCATGTCATAATAATACTGCAATCCCGACGTCATTTCTTGGTGTGTACATATAAAGTTCTGTGCACAATAGTAACATTGTATATTGTCACAAACAAGACGATACTGAATTCAAAGTAAGTTCATTGGAAATCACATGCAGCTGGCCTTGTGGTGGGCTGGATATCATATAATATCTCCATCAGTAACCCCGGAGGCAGACTGAGTCCCTGGCATAGACGAGTGGGATGTCATTTGGGACACATTATAAGAGTGCTGATTGCTGACCAGCTGGTAGGTTTATATTTCAGTAAGAAAGCAAACTCAATGCTTGCCCCTCCCTGAGTAGCAAATGAGTATAAATATGTCTGCCAATTGTAGAAAAAACACATTTGGCATTGACAGAGGAATAGCTGCTAGTGCTATCATTTGTACATCGAGTTACCATAGAAATACAAACTAGTAAATAGTTTCAGAACAGCATACTTGTAGAACACAATCAAGCGTTTGTAACTTAGTTCAGGGGCATCCGATGGGCCAAACATTTTCTAAATTCCTTTAAGGTAATACATTGTCAAATATCCCTAATAATATATTGTGTATCCATACATGAGCAAAAGGTGTTTATGCAAGGACGGTGAGAAAACACGTTAAGTACGTTATGTTTTATTGAAGGATTGCATCAAAATATTTTAAATAGAAATGTTTTAATAAAAAGATAGAAAAAAGTACCTTATTCAGCACTCTCTGCTTCTGTTGCACTGTCGGGGGCAGACATCTTGGGTCAGATCTTTCTGCCACTACCAGATGTGGTTCTTACCTGCCTAATGCTCACACATTAAAAAGGATATTAAGGAACTAGAAAAAGTGCAAAGGAGAGCTACAAAATTAAAAAGGGGTTTGGAGCATCTTAGTTATGAAGAGAGACTTAAAAAATTGAATTTATATACGTTAGAAAAAAGGCGTCTCAGAGGGGATATGATAACATTATATAAATATGTGCAGGGCCAATATAAAGAGCTCTCCAGTAAACTGTTCATTAACAGAAAGGTACAAAGAACAAGAGGTCACCCCCTCAGACTGGAAGAGCAAAGATTTCATAGACAGCAAAGGAAGGGATTCTTTACGGTTAGGACAATAAAGTTATGAAACTCCCTGCCAAGAGAGGTAGTGCTAGCAACCACAATAGATGCATTTAAAAATGGTTTGGATGTTTTTTTTAGGAAAGCAGAACATACAGGGCTATTAATAATAGAATAAGCATTAATAAAAGAGCTTATTGATCCAAGGAGAAATCTGATTGCCTCTTGGAGTCAAGAAGGAATTTTTTCCCCCAGGAGGCAAAATTCGAAATAGCTTCCTTAGGGATTTTTGCCTTCTTTTAGATCAAAAGCTGTAATGATAGGTAGAAGGGTTGAACTTGATGGACTTGTGTCTTTTTTCAACCTAAATTACTATGTTACTATGTTACTATGTTACATCAGTATCAGTACAGATATTTAGCAAATTACCTTTTTCCCCACCAGCCTTATTCTTACAAATTCAACTGCCCACAAACAGTGACTTTGCCATCCCACAGTGCCTAAATAAAAATGAGGTGCCCCCTGGGGCCAGCGGCTACCCATGTGCCACTGGCCCCATTAAAAATCAAATAATGCGCCCTTCCCTGGGGCTGGATTCCAGCATTATACCCGCAGACCCTTTAAAAAGTGAAACATTATTTATGGAGCCATGGGCATTGTGCCAACCCATGGCCCCTGGGGGTTAAATGTCTCACTTTTAAAGGGGCTGCGGGTATAATGCTGGAATCCAGCCCCAGGGAGGGGCGCATTATTTGATTTCTATTGAGGCCAGTGGCACATGGGCAGTCACTGGCCCAAAAGGGATTAGGGTTTACCATTTCAGTGCTGCCAGGCGCACTGTTTGAAAGAGTTAAAATGTGCATATATATCGGCTGCGTTACTGCACAGAACATTAAAGTGCTGTATTTTAAACCTCCAGGTAAAGGGTTTATTTAGCAGTATTTTTAAACATGTAATGATTTTAACACGCAAGTTAATGGTGTTAGCTGCGGGCATTGAATCCCGAATGCCCATTATTTTACGCTACCACCAATTTTTTGCATAACTTGGAAATCTAGGCCATTGTGTGTTATCAGTAGACATCATTTGATAAAAGTGTAAAGATCTGAATTGGACTTTCATGTCCAGTGGAGTTGTGACTGAGTTACAGTACGTGGCTATTCGACTTGATAGCTGATGGACATCAACTGACAGTCATCCATTCAGGAGTGAATTAAAGGGCTAGTGTGTAGAGTCCTATGCCAAGAGAGTCTCTGGGAAACAAACAATACAGCAAATTTAAATTTTACAGACAGCAGATAACAAGCTACATTTTGCTGCCTGCAGTACGGCATGGTTCACAAGACAAAATAAATATATATATATATATATATATAAAAAAAAATCAGTACAAACAAAGTTAAAGAAGACTGAACAAATAATTGTTACATTTTTCGGTTCAGATCAATGGTCTGTTCATTCTCAATTCAATTATCCCGTTTAACTCTATGAAATGAAATTATAATACACAGAAACACATCAACCAATGCAATTGAACAGGAACCAAAGTGCATTTAAACCAATAATTCATAGTTAAAATGGTTATAAAACGTTGGCTGCGGCTGCAAGATCTTACTAATCATTGACAGATCTAAGATCGGTTATCTTGTTCGGCTAAACAAAATGGAGTAAAATGATTAGTCATTATGGTTTTGACAGCTATTTTTTATTACATTCTAAAAATTCACGTTTTTGCTTTTCCATCTAAGTAGTTTAAACTATAAAAAGTAGTATGTGTAGTTCTCAGTGGAAACACATTGCCATAAAGTTTACTTTTTGGAGGGAAGACCTGCACATGTGAAACGGCAATGGACAAGGATATATTTGGGTTAATGTTTGGTCTTGTGGTTGAGCAACACTTGCAAGTGTCTAATGAACCAACATTCTAGAATGAGATTGTCACTTTTTTTTAAAGTGAAGGGCTCTATGGCATGCAGAAACTGTAGATGGCAAACTTACTGTGATCATGTTAGGAAGGACAACAACCGCAATGATGTATTAAAAATTCGACAAGAAAGAGGCTCCTAGATTTGTTAAAAAATCTTCAATATACAGACATGGAAGGTCAGCTCAAATTCCTCTATATTTTGACCCTATCCTCTCCTTTCCTATATTATCAGATTCTGTAACGTTGAAGGACTCTGGACATAAATCATCAGACACTTGAAACAGGAACGCCAGCTCACACCAGAGGAAAAAAAATGTTCCAGTCGCTCAATATTACAAAAATAATAACATTTTTATGATTATCCATGATAGAACTTTTTTTATTTAAATGAAAAACAGCACAGTACAGGAGACAGACAAAAGGAACAGTGTTGGGGGGCGAACGCGCGACGCGTTTCTTACATAGAAACATAGAATGTGTCGGCAGATAAGAACCATTCGGCCCATCTAGTCTGCCCAATTTTCGAAATACTTTTATTAGTCCCCACCTCCCTATCTTATGTCTAGGATAGCCTTGTGCCTATCCCACGCATGCTTAAACTCCTACACTGTGTTTACCTCTACCACTTCCGCTGGAAGGCTATTCCATCCATCCACTACCCTCTCAGTAAAATAATATTTCTTGTTATTACTTTTAAATCGTTGCATTTCTAATTTTAGTGCAGGGGGTCTTTTTAGGATTAAGCACTAAATTAGGAGAAAAATGTGTTTTAAATGAGGCTGTGGAGTCTCCTGCTTATGACATCACCTGTGGCAATGTATGCAAATTACACATTTCCCATTGAAAAGCAGTTCATTTGCATATCACACCACAGGTGATGTCCTAATCAGTAGACTCCACAGCCTCATTTAAAACACATTTTTTCTCCTAATTTCTGTGTGCAGTTTTGCTATTCAGTGTATTGATCATTTTCAATCATTTTTTATTCTCTACATTCACAGTAAAAACAATGTCCAGGTTCAGGTCCCTTTAAGTAGCCTTAATGGAATCTAGACCTTTAAGAGGTTGTATCTGTTTAATGTGAGTGTGCTGATCCCTGTGGAGCTGTCTTGTAGGTCATATATTTTAAAGTGAATAATAAACCTTATATATATATATATATTTGTTTTAAACTTTTATTGTTAGAAACCCAACATTTTTTTTTTTTAAACTCCTCAGCGTGTCAGTGAGGTTTAACTATACGAATAACAAGCACCTGGGAACATGATGTCCGTACAGCCTCTCAACTTGCATTTGTGTTCCTGTTTTAATTGGATAATTGCAATGTGAAATACAGCAGCAATGAGCTCACACTGTGGGTTTCATCTGGAATAGATCAGCACACAGTCAGGAGGGCAGTCACCTTAACCAAGGTAAGAGATTTCTGAAGGGAAGAGATTACATGCAGCAGAGATACTCCAAGTCACACTGTGAATTGACATTAGAGAGCAGACAGATATTTGTCAGCGGATACTTCATCTTTCTTTGTGTAAAAAAAAAAAAAAGTTCATGTGAGTTAAAGACATAATAGTGTGTGGTTAAATATACACAGCCATATCTTTTTTTTTTTTTTCTTTTTTTAGACAAAAATGTCTAAAAAAAAAAAAAAAAAAAGCTTTATTCAATTAATCTTGGAATAAGCCTTCCATGTTGGCTCAGACAGACTACGACTGCTGTCTAAACATTGTTTTGAACTGTGAATTTAAAAGATAAATAAAATGAGCAAAGGTAATGCATTGTGTTAGTGCAATCCAAGCAAATCCATAAAATATTATTTTTTTTAATGTAGCTGTGGTTCAGGACATTACCTGTGCCTCCATTTGCACATTAACTCACTTTAGAATACCACTCCTGTCTTAAAAGCCTCCTGCTTCATTAAATACATACTTGGTGTTTTCTTCGCTTTTTAAAGGGACTGTATCATCTCAATATTGTTTTTACTGTGGATGTAGAGCTTACATTTTTTTAAAATGATCTATACATTGTATTAGCAAAATTGCAAGTAAATGCCTAAATTAGGAGAACAATGTGTTTTAAATGTGTCTGTGGAGTCGCCTGCTTATGACATCACCTGTGGCACGGTATGCACATGAACTGCTGTAATTTGCATACCGTGCCACGGGTGAGGTCATAAGCAGGCGACTCCACAGACACATTCAAAACACATTTTCTCTTAATTTAGGCATTTGCTTGCAATTCTGCTTATACAATTTATAGATCATTTTACAGCTTTGGCACTGATGTGAACCCCTCCCCCATTTAAAAAAAAAAATCTCAATCTTTAAAAATAAATGTTTCTTTAACTAAATCACTATTCTTTTTACAATTTGCATATTATGGTGATAAGATGCCAAACAAACAACAAATGTCATTTTCCCTCCCATCTAGAACCTTAAAAAGCTGAATCATATCCTTATGTAGTCGCTGTCTTGCACTCGCTGCTCGTGATGAGTCTCACTCTGTTTAATGCTTGAAGGTTATTTTTCTACTCTTGACTAACATTGTATTAAAAAAAAAAAATGTAAACCCTTATACACGTGCTCTACTATTCCTATGAATCCATTCCAATACAACTTGTCATTGTACCTTTTAGCCGATCTTGCAATTTTTTTTTCACTTCACAGATCCGACACAAGCTCCCAACTGGTGTGTTGCCCTGTCTCTCCCTCGTACAGCCCCGCCTCATCTCTTGTGATGCCCAGTGAGCTTTGGTTGGATGTCAGAGATACGACCCAAGTGAAGAACAAATATGGCAGCTCTGGGCCTTACAGCAAGTGCTTAAAAAAAAGGGAAAAAAAGTACAATAACTGAAAAAAATTGTGTTGGAATTGTTTCATAGGAATGGCACAGCTATATAAGAGTGCACTCATTTTATTTAATATAATGTAAGTTAAGTTTACAGATGTCCTATAACCCCTTTGTGATGCTAGAATGTTCCATGCCACCATGACATTTTTTGCCTTCGAAAAGGCATGGAATGTCTTCCGTTAAAACGAGCGATGGAAGTGATCACTTCCATTGCTCAGGTGGTGTTATAATTCTTGCATGTTGAGGCATCAAGCAACACTGAAATGTGGTGTCCAACTGACCCGCGATTGCTCCACGGAACAATGGTTGGTGCCAAATTGGAATGGCAGCATGTCATTCCAATATGGATCTGCCCTGTTGTGTGCAAGAGCTTTGGGAGTGATCAGTGATCAACTAATCTACTACGATACACACTAATAGACTGGTTCAAATGTCTGCCTTTTTTTGATATGCTATTAGTGTGTGTATAGTAGACTAATTGTAAGTCTATATGTGAATGTTCTTTTACTATTCTATCCTTTTTCATCTTAGCATTATTACTGTTTGGTGAACAATGTGATCGCTAGATAGTTATTAACAGATGTAAGGGGTATTGTATGAGTGGTAGACAAATATGTACATTTTAAGGGATATTTTAAAGAAGAGCGAGGAAGATAGCTGGATTTTGTCTGTTTAATGAACTATATTTTAACCACCTACTTTATTTTTTACTTGACCATAAAATGAACCTGTCAACCAAAGAAAATGTTCTCGAACATAAAATCCGTCTATATGCTTTAACATTTTCAAATAATTTCAGAGTTGTTCTAATTTTTTTAAATTGTAATTGGTTTAAATTTTTTTTTTTAGTAATACATTTCAAGTTACCTGCTGTGAAGTTATTATGCTATGGGCATTTTAGACACTAATTTAAATTACCTTCTTTTTCCTGTTTTCTGCACCATTTATTAAATATGTTAGGATTTCAATTAAACAGAAAATGAGCAACGTAGGAGGAAGAGGTTACTGGGTATATGTTGGGTAAAAGGTCCTAATTTTAAGACAGAAAATGTCTGCATAAATATTTTCTTAAAATCTCTAAAGAGCTTTAAATACAAATATACACATAGAAAAAAAATTAAATTGTGTGTGTGTGTGTGTGTGTGTGTGTGTGTATATATATATATATATATATATATATATATATATATATATATATAATTATCTCACACATATATTTAATATACATAGATCACAGTGCTTTGGGTCCACAGAATCGTGTTCTACGCTGGAGTTCAAAATGTGATTTTTTTTTTTTTCTTTTCAGAATTACCACAAAACTTCTACATAAAAAGTGGAAGCGGAAAGTAGAAAGGGTGCCCCGATGGCCCTTTTAGAGCCCCAACGCTGTATCTGTAACTGCTTTCTAATGCATGCGTTTGTGTTTAGGGCTTACGGAGTGATGATAAAGTGCGATAAACAAGGATTGAGTGATGGAGGGAAGGGTTAACAAAGTAGCGAAGCTACTGCAGACTGGTCGTAAAACATGTCTATAAGGTGCGTGTCTGTTGCCCTTTCAACAGGTTACAGTGATATTATCTAAGCAAACCCTACTAGAATGACAAAATTCAAAATAATTTAAATGAACATAACAGGAAAATGTATTGTTTTACAATTTTGCAGTCGCCTTCTCTATAACGGAGAGTCTAAGTTAAAAAAAAAAAAGTAGTCTTTGTGAAGTCCTGCAACATTTCTTATGCCGAAATATTTACACGAGTGTTTATTCAACTTCTTTCCGTTGGCCAACGCATTTGATGCTAGGGCCACATTTCAAACAATTCATTATAGGGTGTGTGTGCATGTAGCAGGACTTTATCTCTTTCCAGTAGGTTTCCAGCTTCCCCTAGCAGAATTCTACAATGTGCTTGGGCACACGCCTAAGTAATCTTACTAAATGTGGCACCAAAAGTCATTTACAGTGCTTTTCAATAGCTTTTAGGAAGGGTCGGAAAATCACACTGTACATTGAAAACTGCTGATTTTAAGGCAGCTTTAAATTTCATTGAATAGACCCGATCAACAATGGGAAAGCACTGTGGAGGATGAGGCAGAGCAGAATTTTCATTGTCTGCAGTCAGTGTTAAAGTTTTTTTTTCAATGTCGCTGGCAACTTTTCTTAGAGCAGAAATGCTGAATGTGGAAAAAAACACTTCTGGATTCTGTTATGGAATTTTGAAATATTATTACTGAAATAATATTTTCCCTTGGCTTTTTATGAGCACTTTAATTTTCTTTTTGTACTAAGCAGAGCATTTTTGTAAAAAAAAAAGAAAAAATAAGGAAATATTAATATTAACCCTTGTGTGCCATTTTAGGGCGTACAAAATATAAGCTGTACCTTTTTTTTTGTCAAAGGCAGATGGAAGATTTAACTTTAATGCACTTATGCAAGAACAATAATAAAAAATAAAATAATCATTTTTAAAATGAACAGCTCATAAGGAGTAATAGGACATCAGTTGTCACTGGAGGCTAGCCCCAATGACATGATATTATAAATGGATTATTGTCTATTATTTAAAAATCCAAATACAAGTAACGTGGCCAGTCCTTGGGACATGCACTAAGCGCATATATTAGTGGTTTATTTTGCACATCTGTGTACTAATGTATTTGGAGATTCCACATAAAACTTAGATAATATTAAGTGGTTTTCATCACACTGATGAAAAAAGTCTCCCCCAGCAATGCGGGACCCTAGGGGCATGGTTGGGAGCAGGTGTCTTGGCACGAATACTGCCGTAAAATGAAAATATGGACTTGAATAAACACTGTTCTGCTTAAGGTGGGGTGGGAAGCATGCAAAGCTCCATCGATCACAGTTGTTTGTTTGTTCTATAATGTGAACTCATCAAGTAGGTGAGTAGATCAGGCCCTGGATACAGATATTTGGGTTCCAAAATGATGGGTAGATGAATGCTTGTATTTAGCTTTACTCTGTATATGCTTTTGGCTACGTTAAGACTTGCATTTAGTAAGAATTAATACACTTTGTACTTGCGTGGTACTGTTCATGTCATACTGGCTGTAACTTTCTACAATGCAAAAAAAAAATATTCAGGGCCTTAATAAATTTAGTACTGTATATACTATTTTGCAGTGAGTTTCTGTTTTGTTTAGTGGAGTGGAGGCACCTCCGTACAGAGAGTACTGTGGAGTCTGCCTGCACTCCACGATGCATAGCATGGCTTGACTGGGCTCCCCTAGACCCGTGCCCTGTGTGACATGGTATAGCTTGCAGGATTCCTGCCCACATGTCAACACCATGGAGGATTCCAACAGTGGCCATTTGCCATGTTATACCATGTTTACACATTACTGCTGACTTTGCCATGTTTACACAGTACTGCTGACTTTACCAAGTTATATTTGGTTAAAATACGCACACCCACACCAATCGCAAGCATGCACTCTCATTCATACATGTGCACTGTCCATTATGTTGTACTGCACTTCCAGGGGCCTTGGTCAGTGAGGGAGTCCCATAGTCCGAAGAATATAGCTTTGACAGTCTTTATGAATCAGTCTGAATGAAGGAAGACAGGAAGACGGAGAAGCATATACTATATTGACGTCCCAGCAAGAAAACTGACTTTAGTCTGTCGTACTAGAGCTTATTATCTGGACTCCCGTTAGTTAGTGAATTGTTGTGAACTTATGTTGATGTATATTGGAGGATGAGATCAAATTTGAAGATTTTCATTGAATAAACTCTATTTCCTCTGGTGTTATTGAATTTGGCATGTTAAACAAAGTGTATACATGACTTCTGGTTATCCCATGCTTATACATTTCATTACTCCTGATTTTACGATGTTATACTATGTTTATTCAGTACTGCTGGTTTTGCTATGTTTTAAGTATAAACTTTTGTTTATAAAAGCGATCGAAAGGTTTTACTAATGCTATTTAATTTTTAATTTGGGGTTCCCCCCGAGACATTATTATTTCAAGGATTCCGCTGGGGTAAAAAAGGTTGAGAAACGTTGCTCCATGTAGTCTGTTGCTGCCACATTTTTCTAATGGTTGGTTGTTTGTATTAAAGAGCATGTTGACTATAAACTTAGGGGCCTTTTTATTAGATGTACCAACTTGTTAACGCAAAAAGTGAACCATGTGGTTCTATTATCTATGAAGCACACGGACAAGGTCAAGAGTTTACAGAAGGATGGAATTGCACTAATGGACAGCATACTTGGAATATAGAGCATCCTTCATCACATATGGGGTGTTCATAGATCTAATTATGAAAATTGATGAGCCATTTAGTATAAGAATAATGGTTTTTATTTTTTTGAATTTTTTTTTTTATTTAAACACAGTCACTGAATTTTAAAAACACTGTATCATGAGTTGTATTGCTCTAAAGCTCTGTGATATAGTCATAGAAACATAGACTGTTTTGGTAGATAAGAACCATTTGACTCATCTAGTCTGCTCATACACCTCTAAAATTCTGAGCTCCTAGAAAATAGGGACAGAAGAGGAGGAAAGAGGAAGAGTGATTTAAAAAAATGCACTGTCCCTCCAAAATAGGGACACTTGCGAGTGGCTTCCTGGGATTTTCAAATCTCTATATTGCATAGAAAATCACCATAATAGCAAACCTATTGATATTCTCAATAATACACATATTTAATTATACTACAGCTCCTGTTTAAATGTTCTTTTCTCAGTTAGGCCTGAAAGCCTGACCTAGCTTTTCTCTCGAAACACTTGTTCCAGGTGCAATTAGGAAGTAACCAAGTTAATAACACGAGCAGTTCAGAAAATCATCTGATTCAATCCAGTCTGGTGGGAATGGAAATAGTTATTTTTTTTTTTTTTAAAGTTTTTTTTTTTTTTTGTTGTTTAAGGACAACTGTAGCAAAAAATGAACTAATATTTACTTGAAAGATTTCATTGTGTAGATAGTTTGCATAGAAATGCTTTAATGAGGGAATATACATAATGTACTTTATTGAGCCCTCTTTGCTCTGTTTAGCTGTAACAGGAGTTAGACATATTGTTTAGAATTTTGGGTCAGATCGATCAGATCTGTCTCCATCTGAACCAGGGTGAATGAAGAACTGTCCCAATATTCTAAACAAGATGTCTGCTCCCTATAAGAGCTGTACAGAGCAAAGAGGGCTCCGTAAGGTACATTATTTATAATCTTTCATTAAAACATTTCTATTTAAAATTTCTACACTCTATGCAATATTTCAATTAAACATTAGTTATGTTTTTCCTAGAGATGTCCTTTAATACACATTTCCTAGATTTTGAACCTCTCCAGGGTAATGGGTACCACATAAGTGCTATCTGGGGAATGAGTCTCAGACATAATTATCTATGATTTTCATTTGGACGTGTATTTTCGAATAAACTCCAACCTCAAGATTGATTGTGGGGTCTTGTACTAAACAAGAATAAGTTTCATATATAGAGTCAAGCAATACCATGACAAGATTCAACAGGAAACTGATAATGAGTTGAAATCAAATTTCGTGAGACGTGTAGAACATTGATGCCTTTTGAAGCTGGTTGTAAATTCATCTGATAATGCAATGGTTGGGTGTCACTTCCTCCTACTTTGAAGAGGATTCGAGAAAAAGGACAATATTATTCCACTTCATTGTTGGCGTATTCCTAACCTTACCTGATACACCTGATCTTAGTGATCAAAATGCTTTGTGCTACCTAACCTTCTCTCTTAAAAATAAGATGACATTTTGTATTTAATATTACTTCATTCTCATTATGCTCCTAAGTGTCTTTTTTTTTTTTTTTGTGATAATCTTCCCCTTTCGGGGACCATTTGTTCCTTTTTTAAAGCTTGTCATTCATCCTAAATACTCTCCTTTAAACGACTTATTTTAAGTAGATTGGTTTTTGGTGTCGCTTCTGATATTTCAATCTTACAGGGATGAAGGCAGGTTGTGCTCTTTCTCTAACCCTACTTTAAATATCTCTTCTCCTCTCTCTTCCGTAGCATATTCTCAGTGTCTGCCGTGTTTTAAGTCTACAAGCTTTTGAACTGCTGCCTTTCGCATACAACGCTTCATGAATATTCAAGCATGGATGATCATCGTAGGCGAAATTTTGTGTTTATAATAACTCGTTTCATTTACGGGAGAAAAGCCAGTAGCTCTTTTTAAGGTTTTTTTTTTTCTTCTTCACATATGTAGTAAGTG
The DNA here is from genome assembly GCA_036172795.1 of Pelodytes ibericus. NCBI lineage: Eukaryota > Metazoa > Chordata > Amphibia > Anura > Pelodytidae > Pelodytes > Pelodytes ibericus. The sequence continues at coordinate 23,926,826 of CM069858.1, read as the reverse complement.
TGTAAGCCTATTTACACATCCCTTGTCCACTCCCCCCCCCCCCCCCCCACCACCACTTCCAAAGACACAGGCGATAAACAGAAATGACAGTCAATTCCCTTTTTGCATTTAAAAATTTGTGATGGTGTTTTTCTACAGCACAGAACGTTTTCATCAAAAACAGAATATTATCTAATATAACTAAATATATGGTCGTATCTGATCTAGCTAAGCAAACCTAATTATAAACCACAGAAAATATAAAAAAAAAACGTGGTAGAATCTAATGAGTTAAATTAGTTTTCAAAATAATTCCCCAGAATTTATAAGAAATCCATAAATGTTAAACATTTTATACATATTTAACCATGTTGCTATGTAGATTTAAAGAGCCTCTCTGAATTGAAAATGAACTTATTTTTTCCCCTTCATTCATATTAAAGGGAAATACTTGTAAAAATGTATGCATTTATTAAAATGAGTGTCTATATTCTAAGTGAGTTTAATCTACACATCATAATCAGGTTTGCAGCTTTTACTAACCCTCCCACTGTTTGGTTGGAACTTGGGAGAAGGGAAAACTAGTTTCACAAATGATAACTATATTTGCAATGTGTGTGTACATATATTTCAAAGAATACTTACATTTACAGGATTTTTTTTTCGTTGAGGTGTACAGCTAGGGTTGTACAAATAAAATATATTAAAAAAATGACAAACTCAATGTGAATAATCAGTGATGAATAGAATAACATATAATAGCCACAGTTACAACGCAGCTCTCCAAAATCACTCCTCCCAGTACTCTTTTCAAATCAAAAGCAACACATGGGAAAGCAAAGGAGAAGATGTGGGAAATAGTGCAGTATGAATAAATACAATGTGAAGTGAAATGATCCACCAAATAAGGGGCATGAAAAAAACACAGGAAATATGTGCAGTCACTTTACTGCTGTATAGAGAGAGAAAGTGCAATATATAGTGTGATATCATAAGGCAAATCCTCGTCCGCAAGGTGAGCCACTTACAGAATAACACAGTATGATGCACCAAACAGTGGGTCAGGTAACAAGTCCCAGATCCGCAGTAAACGAAGAGTAAGCTGCCTCTTGACACATTTCACCTGGTTTTCCAAGTTCTGGCTTCCTCAGGAGAATGGCAGCCATTCACATTGTATGTATTCATTTTTGCTTATTGCACTATTGCTGTTTCTTTATTTTTCTCCAGGGCTCTCCCATGTGTTGCTTTTGTAGAGCTAGGATTGACAGATGAGCCAGTTTTTTTTTTGGCAGGATACATTTACCTCTTATTAATCAAGGAAAGAATCCCATAGGAACTACCTTGATTTTAATTAACTGATTTACCTCTGAACACACATGAATTAGAAATCTGTGTCCCTCAAAAAAAAATATAGGCTAGCATACATATATATACATGGAATGAAAAGTAGGTGGCGTTATAGTAATAGCTGTTAAGTTAAATAGCAGGAAAACTACTAATTCAGAAAGTGTGATCATGAGGAGAGGTTACTTTTTGTGAAAAAAAATTTTTTTTTTGGGGGGGGATTGGAGTAAGCTTTTAAAGTATAGTAGTTTTGTGAAACTACTATTATATATAGACATGCATTGACTTAAATAAATTAGCTTTCAATTAACAACACTTACTTCAGTCTCTTGTTTTCAGGGGTAGGCACAAACTTTGCTCATAGTGGACAATTACTGTGGTCTGTGGTGAAAAATGAAATTGTTGTAATGTTCTATCGATCTTCACAAGCCTTGCCGCAGACACTGGTGTCTTAGCATGGACACGTTGTCTATCTCTGCTCATTTTACCCCCCTAATCGAGTTGCATTATGTGGCAGATTGTTACTTTCATGTTGTTTTCTTCATGATTACATCCTGTGTTGAAGCAAAGTATCTGCTGAGGTTTATTTACTAGAGTTTGGTGGTTGAGAACACGAACAGAAACAACAGTGGGGAAGGAGGCTAGTGACCATTGTTTATATATGCATATTTGTGGGTTTAAGAACTTTCTAGAAACTCGGCTGTTTGTATGGTTAAAGAGATATTGCACTCATCACCATCATTTCAAAAGATCCCCTGGTTCAATCTTTGCACATGTAGTATTTGTGTAAGGGTAATGTTTCTTCTTATATTAGAAGATATTTTTTATTTGTTATTTATATGATATGATATGTGAATTTATTGTGATTTATTTTATTTATATTCATTTACATTTATTTTATTTAAAACATTTTTTTTATACTAAATATGTGTGGTGTACAGTAATTTTAAAATCAATTTTATATACTAATTGTGTGCCTTATTTCTTCAGTGGTGTGCCAACAGCAATATTTCTAAGATTAGCTGCTTTTGCCATGGAGTACAACTTCTGGAGTCTCCCTTGCATGTTCCAAATTAATCAATAATCAGTTGGGTTTGTATTTACAAATTTGTTGGTTGCTGGTGGTTATAGCCTATCGGTGACTAAAATAAAAATAGTGAGTTCTGAGACTAAGGTAAACCTGACCACTTCGTAGTTCATGTTTGACTTACTCAAAAATCCCACCGTTCAAATCGTCTCCCCTTATAGGCATGAGGGGAGAAATTAAACTTGAGTTTGACTTGGCTGTTTTTACACACAGGCCACATGATATGAAGCCAAACACCTTTGGGGTTAAAAGGGGAAGACTTTATCCACCATTTTATTATTTGCAAAGGGGCAGGCAGCAGCTAGGGAGATGGCAGGAGATTCCAAAAAAAAACCAAACAAAAAAAACCCATGCCAGATGTGGCAGCAAGGGGTGAGTAGAGGAGCAGTGAGGAAAGGTAGCAGGAGAACACTGGGTACCTGAGACAGTCATTAGGCCAAACATGGCTGCAGATCCAGGATGCTGTGAATGCTATTGGTTGGAACAACAGGAATGAAAAAGTTGGTCAAGAAGAGGTAAACATTGCCCTTTTCTATGTTGCACGTATGCTGTTTTGTATGTATGCATACTAAGATTTTTGTTATTTTGTATTTATTAGTATCACAATCTAAAATGGGTGGTGAAACCTAAGCTCAACAAGGCGGCAGCACAGAGACATTCTGGAAAGTGCCATTCCCACAAAGAATTAATGGCTCACAAGGACTTCCTGTAATTGGTGGGACTGGAAGCTATCCAAGAGGTATGTGGAGGCACAGACACAGATCTGCCAGCAGGTAAGATGACATTTTAATCTTCAATATTGCATGTCTATATGTATCTGTCACGTGCAAAAGGAAACCTGCAGATTTATTTATCAAGTGGCATGTGTGTTCAATGAAGCGTTAAAACGACAGTCCCGCTACGTCTATTGTAAATATAAATAATATAAATAACCTGGGGGGACTCTATGTGACTGTTTCTTAAAAATAATAAAAACAAAGTTTTATATCCTATCTATCTATCTATCTATCTATCTTATATTATATTTATATATATATATATATATATATATATATATATATATATATTTTACATTTTTATTAATTTGTTAAAGTTGGTGTGGCACCTACAAATTCTGCAACAGTAAGGAGGACTATTGTAATATCAATAACTATGTAAAATGCATTTTGGTGGAGGTCAGAAGAATAGAGGGGTAAGACATATCTATTTATTTTACCTTTACATGACAAAGTGCATATACAGCTTGTATTAATAATCTTATTTTCCTATTTTTACTTCATCCAGCCACTGATGGCACCCCCACACTGCAGACACAGTAACTGAAGACAGCCCAAGCAGAAGGGGCAAGAAATGGAGGTGTAGCCTGCTCCTCTTTGAAGGTAGTCGGCTCCTCCTCTAGTCCAGTCTGGCCCTTCTCATGGGCTGTCCAGTTTCCCTCCTTGTCTGCCATCAGCTGCTCCTGAGTTGCCAACCTTGTTTAAGCTCTACGTACCACCTGTTTGAAGTATGTACCAACCTGGTAATAAAGCACAAACAATATGTTATTGTATTTTTTTGATTGTTGTTGGACTGTATGTTCCTATCATTTAGTATAACAATATGAAGTAGATTGCATTGTGTTCAGGAAAAATGTGGCTTTGTTATGATTATGACATCATATTTGTTATTGAAATGGTAATTTTGTGTGTAAATTTGCTAGCATCCACAGATTAGTTGTTAACAGCGATGGAAAACGGTCTTTACATTAATGTTTGTTAAGAATGTTTAGGATCCCCTGAAAGCTTGAGGCCCTGTTGTAGCAATTTCTGAATCCAGCCAATAAAGCCAAGACAAAAGCTGAAGATATCCTGCAGACATCCTAGAACATAATTTAAGGATAAATGGGATGCTATAGGCTGTGGCAGGCAGGCTAAGCAGAGCAATAGAAGAAAAGAAAACTGAGACAGATCAGAAGATAATACAGAGTACAGGGCTAAAGAACAAAAGCAGAGGACTAGCACAAAAGGAGAACTAGAAACAGACATGAGCAGGGCATAGCAGAACCCAAACTAAGGATAAGAAATATAGGGCACATGACTAAAGACATATATTCAAGGCAGAGACAGACAGTACACAACAAATGGCATAGAACAGACTTAAAGAAGACATACAAAACCACAGGGACAGACACAGGTTTACCCCAGAACTCTGAGATAGTAAATGGTGAAGGTTTAGTTACATCAAATGCCTGTGAGATGAAAAGCTTGCCACAAGCATCCAAGTACCTCACATCAGCAAGTGCAGTAAAACCTGTCTAAACCAATAACTAAGACTAAATAAAACAGGAAAACCTACAAAAACATAAAAAAAACATACCAGAGACTGAACAGACTGAAAAAACAAAAAACTGAACAATAAATGGGTGGGTCACATTATAAGGAGCAGAGAAAAACAGATAATGGAACAGAACAAGAAACAGGCGGCAAGAAAACCAGAAATGGGCGAAATCAAGAGAATAAAGAAACAAGAAAGAAGAGAAGCCCTTTGAAAGGGTTCGGACAGGGCATCCCCATAAGAATGCTCAGACAGGGCATCCCCCTAATGGGGCTTAGACAGAGGATTAAATACAGGGTATGAGGAAATAAGGAAAATGTAGGAGTGAGCAGAAATAATAAACAGAGCAAGGCAAAAAAGGATGCAAAAATGACTGAATACAGCCTGCATGATCTTGCACACAGGTTGTTGCATGACCCCCTCAAAGCCAATCTTGTTTGCCAAGCACAAGAACAGTTTGATTGTCTGAACTGATTTCAGCCTGAGGAAATGTAGGGCACTGTTGCATATGTTTCGGATGTTGGAGAGGCGCAAGAGTCAGCTTGTCGCTGGAATCAAAGTCTTGGAAAGCATTCTATTATTTAATGAAGAATATGACACACAGTTATTGCTTCATTTATAGCTGCTCCTCCTGCACCCCCTCCACATTTTCCTTTTCCTCCTCCACAGCCCAATTCCGTATTCAAGTATCCTGTTTCCAAACTGAAGGCTTTCTTAGTAAGACCGAATCATCATCATCATCATCATCATCATCTTCTAGGCTTCTGCATAAACCAAAACTTTACTGTGCAACTCATTCTCTTCTAGTACCTAAGTAGTCCATAATGCTTCTTGTAGGTGAACTAGCTACTCCCTCCTGGCTCCTTGCTATTCATACCCAATGTCCCCTATACCTATATGGACACAGCCCCTTCTAGTGAGGCCACCCAGATCCCCATGTTGCCACCCCTGACCATCCCACAATCTCTGCAACCTGCCTCCTGCTGTCTTTTCCTAACTTCCCTCTTCCCAATCTTTGTGTACTCAACCGGCCAATGATATTTTGTTTCAATTATATATACTCAACCATAACATTTTAACCACCAGCCTAATATGACTCTTTTGGTGTCAAAACAGCTCTGACCCATTGAGGCGTGGACTCCACTAGACCTCTGTAAGTTGCGCTGTGGGGCCTCCATGGATTGGACTTGTTTATCCAGCACGTCCCACAGATGAAGATTGGATTGAGATGTGGGGAATTTGGAGGCTAAGTCAACATCCTGAACTTGTTCCTGTGTTCCTCAAACCATTCCTAAACCATTTTTGCTTTGTGGCAGGGAGTATTATCCTGCAGAAAGAGGCCAATGCAATCAGGGAGAACCGTTTCCATGGTGTACATGGTGCCAAAAGGTGTACATGGTCTAGAAAAATGCTTAAGTAGGTGGTATGTGTCAAAGTAACATCCACATGAACGGCAGAACTCAAGTTTTCCCAGCAGAACACTGCAGTAAAAACCATTTAAAATAATTACATTAAAATTAAATACTTTTGAAAGAAAAAAAAAAATATATATATATATATATATATATTATAGCAAATGGATTTAATTTTTAAATGTATGTATGTGTGTGTGTGTGTGTGTGTGTGTGTGTGTGTGTGTGTGTGTGTGTGTGTGTATGTATATATATATATATATATATATATATATTACATGTACCTTCTCTGCTGCCAGAAGACAGAATACGCACACCTCAGTGCTCTCTAATTTGCTCTGGGAGTATCATGATTGACTGAAAAAAATGTTAAGTAGAAATGGACGTGAAAGGTGTAAGTATTCCTTTATACAGGAAATTCTATGGAATAATTTGCAAATAATTCTGTCTCATAGTTTGCAATGTATCTCTCTTCCATGCAGACAAATGTGAATAATAGCAACCTCATATAAGATGGCTTATTTTCCCAGGGGAACATAAAACACTTCATGATAATACATCACACAATTTCACAGACCCCCCCCCCCCCCCCCCAAAAAAAAACAAAAACAATGTCCCCTACATTTTATAAGGTATGTTTTGAGCCTGGAGCACAGGATGATAAAGTCACTGGCCACAAAAAATGGAAACGGCACTCAAGGATGAATGCAAGTCGTGAGTTTGAATAAGTGGTAGACATTAATTCAATAACAGCTGCAACACATAAGGGTGAAGGCGTAAGGTTATATGAGGAAGCACTATAAGCGTGAAACGCGTCAAGTTCTATTTGATGATGCAATTATGAGTTCCACACTTGTGTGCTGCTACTCTCATTGAATTGATGTCTACCACTTATTAAAGTTTACGGCTTGCATTCATCCTTGAGTGCCGAAAATGCAAGGACCAAACAGAAACGGGCGTGGTTATATAGAAGAGAACAAACAAGGCAAAGGGACTCAGAGAAAACCTGGAATGGAACAATGACAGGCAGAATGGAAAACCAGAAATGGATCTGACCGGTAAACATGGAAACAGCATGAATGAGTATAAATAATAAACAGGAAAGCAAAGCAAGCAGGATAATGAAAAGCCTGGATACAGCCTGGATGAGCCTGCACAAGGGTGCATGGTTACATATATGCACACATACATTGAAATGAACTCTTATTAGGGTTATTAATTGGGAGACACATGTTTCATTAACGTGGTAATGATGTGGTAATTGCACCATTTTTTCCTAAAAAGCATATTTAAAAAAAAAAAAATCAAATCATCAATTTTTATTCTTACATGTGCTAGTGTGGTTGTATATTTAGTAACTTTCATATCAGTTGACCGCTTTCATTTTTACTGTACTTTTTGGCCTTAATTCTCTAAATGAAGAATTAAAATGCTTAAAATTCAAAATGTGTTTGTAATTCTGGCTTCTGTGATTAGGTAGAATATTATTAATTTGTTGCCCCGGACAGAAAATGGAAAAATTATGGGCCCAATTCAATGAAAAATGGACAATTCTACAATTCAGCTATCTTCCCCGATCTGTTTCAAATTCAGCCCAGTTGTTATTGAATCTAGGCCATTATGGGAAAGAGGTCATTATAGTGCTAATGCTTGATTATTATACAAACGTTTGCTCCATTGCTTTGAAATGCAACTCTGCCCACATGAAGATAAATAGAGACAAATCTTTCTGTTTGCACTATAGTTTTACAGTTTTACTCTGCCAGGCCTTCTCCATAACATCTCTATATATTTTTTCCCTCACCATTGGCAATTTATATTCTTTCGTTGTCAACTCCTATTTAACTTTCAAATCATCTCTAGAAAACCAACACACTTCATCTTTTTTTTGTTTGTCCTGCTCTGGGGAGGAGATAAATAATTTTGTGTGAAAAGTCTGTCAAAAGATGGATAATACTGAAGTGCAGCACATTCGTTATAGGAGCAAGGGACATTTCTGCTGCCCACTTAAAATAAATAAAAAAAGAGAGAGAAAAAAAAAAGAGAATGACACACAAAACAAACAAAGCATAAAAGCATGTGATTCTAGAGGGAAAAATGCAGAAGAGCTGTATGAAAGCAGTTAATTAAAGGAAGGAGAGTGTCAGAGTGAAGATAAATGGAGCAGCCTTGCTAAAGGAATAAGGCCTTATCCAGCATCACAACAGCAGCAATTGAGGTTTTTTTTCAATACCTTCCAGACACTCACTTGGCACAGTATGTTACTTGCAAGCAAAACACGGATGAAAGGTGCAAAGAAGATTTTGATAACAATAGTTCTCTATTGAAAGTAGACTTTGTGTTCTATACAATAATTTGAAGACACAATGAGCCACTGCAGAATGATTTGTTGGTTGTTACTAATGTCCACAGTTTAAACACTTTTTTTTTCTTTAATACCATGTGCCTTGTCTTAATCTGTTTTAGCAATACCTACGGATTGGCAGTCTATATGCTGTGATGAAACACCCTAGGAATTGTAATCTTGGTCACTTACTACCGTATTTGCTTGAATATAAGACGACCCTGATTGTAAGACGACCCTCCAAACTTTGAATATTGATTTAGGAAAAAAATTAAAAGTCTGAATATAAGACTACCCTGTAGGAAAAAAGTTTTACTTGTAAATATTCACATGTAAACTGCTTTTAAATAAACGAAAATAATGACCAGAAAAAAATGCATTTCTTGTCTTTATTTCCTTTTATTTGCCAATCTGCCCCACAGACGTAGCCAATGCATCCATCCACACCACATCTGTCCTCCCCCCATACATAGCCAATCCTGCATCCCTCACACAAGGCCATCTGCCCCCCTTCTCCGCTTCTGTCTGGCACTTCCGCCGGGACTTTTATGATAGACCATCGGAAGGTCACATGACCTCCCGGCTTCCATCATGGAAGTCCCAACCAACGTGTCGGGCAGCAGCGGAGGACATCCACTGGCTGCTTGCTAGGGGATTCCAGGTCTCTTGCAGCTCTGCGAAGGGACCTGGATCCCAGTCTTATAGTCAGACCTAAATTTGTGGTTGGATTATAAGACGACCTCGAATATAATACAAGGGGCATATCCTCGGAAAAAAAAACTTGTCTTATAGTCAAGAAAATATGGTATTTGATATTATTTTATTTATTTAAAAAAATTGCACTGATGTTTTATCCTAACTCAAATTCGATTCCCAACACTTGACCTCCTCTCGCCAAGCTTAAATTTTAATACAAAGACCCCATAGTAAAAAAAAATTAGATTGCTGATTCTAAAGACCAAGTCTTAGGTACAGGCTGAAGAATAAAGATAGAGAAAGTGTCTGTACAAAAACACCAGTGTCCATCCCAAGGTCTGCAAAGGACCATAGAACATCATTAAATTGTACATCATAAAGTCCCATGACCAATGTTGGCACCTACCTCAGGAGTAAAGTATAAAGATCAGGATAACTCTAAAGTAAGTTCCCTGGGTGAAGTAATGAAAAGTAATCTGAAGTCAAATAGCACTGTAGACCAGTGCAACCACTCTTTGGCAATAATTGATAATGTGTATCATGTTTATATCATGCTGCCAAACAAGGCACTCGCCTAGGGCGGCACTTTGCCAGGGGCAGCACTTTGCCAGACGGTGTTAAAGCACACTTCTGGTGCTTCAAACATTTTTACCCCCCCTCCCATTCAGCAAGCTTTTGCTCCTTCCAATGAATCGAGGTGATGAGTGCATGTGATGGACGTGGTGGGGGTATGTAATGGAGGTGATGGGGCATTTAGTGTGTATGCAATGTGGGTGATGGTGGTATGTAATGGGGTGATTGGGCATTAAATGTGGGTGATGGGGCATGTCGTGGTTGTGCAACGTTGGTGGGGGGTGCGTCCACAAAACCGAGATACACCACTGCTGGCCATTCCTAATGATGTTATGAAAATAATTCAAGGAGCTTTAATCAACATAAGTCCCAGACTGATCCTTCTGCAGCTAGTTTTTTTCCCCCTAGAATAAAAGTTCAGTATTAAACTCACTCCCTAAAATGGATAGACATAAAATAGGCTAACAAATCTCCAGTATACAAGGTAGGTATGGCACAGATCTACATTGATGATCCAACTGAAATGATATGATCAAGTAAAATGTGAAAAACTGAGCAGTCTGATTACAAGGTTAATGTAATTCTAATTTATTGGCATCATATGAAATAAATGTGTTCTAGATTAATGTATTACAGCCTCCTCTCAAACATTAAAGAGCTAATGTACTATTAAGATATACTCAACATTTCTTAAGAAGAAAAATGAGGCATTGGTATACCGAGTCTCTTAATGTTGACATCACTTAAGCGAAGTGATTTTGAACCATTAGTAGGAGATTTTACATGCCTACAGTGTATGAGATTCTTAATACATTTTGGTTTTTCCAACCGCAGTGAGAATTTTATAAGCCTGTCCTGGTATATCGTTATTACAGCACTATATTTTACTATTATTTTCAATATAACACATGGGAGGTCCTGTGTATTCCATGGTAATTAATGTGATATCTCCAGGAAAAAGTACAGGGGACTATTTTGCAATGTTCTTTGAGTGGAACAATAGTCACATTTCACTGGTTCCCATAGTGATTGCTCTAATCTTTGAACGTTAACCCACACTTTCTTTTTATAAATAAATATAACTTGTGCTAAGCTAAAACCATGTACACACTTATTCACATATGCACACAGTCACATCATACACATATTATTTATATTTTATAAATTATTTTATAATATAACACCCATATACTCAGTCACACACACACACACACAAACACAAACACACACACACGCACACACATACGCACACTGTATTGGATATGGCTTGCAAAGTTATTTATTAGTGATTCACATCACGGAAGCAACTTCAAGTGCATATTAATGATATGAAGTACCTCCCTTTAGATAAACCACTCCTTTGACTGTGGCATCCATTTGATACCTGATCTATGTAGCAGTGTAAGAAGTGCATTACTGCTGCCAACAGGTGTCACTAGGGAGTGATGACCCCTTGTTCCACCAGGTAAATCCTGGAGGAGGAAGGAGAGACTGGACAATAGCTGGTGTGGGGGAAGGAGAGACAACCCATGTAGAAGGAGCAGGAAGCAGCTTGGTCAGAGCAATGAAGAGCTCCGTAACTATTTCTAGTTAGAAGTAAAGCTTTCATCTTGGGCTTAATTTAAGTGCCAAGAAGCTAGGGTTAAAAAACAAAGGTTTAGTCTAATGCCTAGTACTGTCACTAAAAGTAGAAGTAACTGCTGCAGAACCTCTTTCAAAATCGTCCTTATCAACCTGTAATCAAGAGCCATGTTGGACATAGCCATGTGCTTTGCTGAACGTCTCTGAAGTTAAGTACACATGTTATCTAAGTAATACGATGCTATATAAAATATAAAAGTTGTATATTTATAAATTGTTTGTGATATCCTTTTAGACATGTTGTTTTTACCGCCAAAAGGTATAAATAAAGTTACTTATATATATCACAGCGTCTTTCGGTATTCATCTTATATGTATTATTTATTCATCATATACATAATTTATCTGAATCAAAGAAATTTGCACCGTTAGTCTTGTTTGTCTAAATAAATATTTATTAATTATTTTGTTAATAATTATTTAGCATACATCAAGCCACGACCACAACACACACAGTCACTAAAACAGACAAACACACAGTCACACAAACAAACACATAGTGGTCAATTCACTAACATTTGACTATAGTGCGAGGAGGTCTATGTGGGTGAATGACTTTTACTTTTAAGACCTCCTCACACTATTCACTAAAGCATGTATGATAGAGTGTGGATAGTGTTGCTGTAACATTATATAAACCACTACCCCTTCTTTAAATGAAGTCACAACACTTTGCATTGGAGAAAATAGGCCACAGCAATTTATTAACATAATAAACCAGTTAGGACTGTTTCAGCCAATCACCACACTTTTACTCTCAGATGAATACAGCCTAACAAATAAAACTAAACCTTGCCAGTCACCTGACCTAATATTTAAACATAATTATATCATAGTGCAAGTAGCACCAAATCTGCTGTACTCCCCTCCCCCTAGTCCGAGGGTCTCTTTAACCTTTACCTTGTCCTTCTCCATGCTTACCACTAGGCAACTCTCCTCGCTCAGTGGGCATGTACCATATGGTGATTGATCACCTTAAAGAGGTTAGGGGAGGGCTGAGCCGAAAACTTAACCCATTGGATTGGACCCAATTTCCAACCCTGACCGGCAAGGACATGCACCCCCCGCTGCTACAAAAGAAAATATAGTGAGACATAATATACAATACAGTCTAATAAACAAAGGGATTGGAGGGCGGGGACTTTTCTGAGTGTCTGCAAGGGTTGTAAAATGGCTGCTGCAAGGGAGGGCTGGCAAAGACCTCTATAATGCTAACCCCAGGCCCTCCCCTTGCCCAGTCCATAACCCCTACACACTCCCACTTCCTCATGCCCTGTCCATTATAGTAGGCTTCATTACCAGGGTTCTAACTCAACCTCCCTCTCGCCCCACCTCGCCAAAGTCCATCTTGATCTGACATCTCAATCTCCCTTCAGTGAAAGAGCAATACAAATTTATATTCACTAAAATCCGAAGAGAGTTCAAATTGGGAGGCAAGTTGGACATTAACATCTGATCCCCCTTTTCTGCAAAAAAGTGAGGAAAAAAAGAACTCCTCTGAGAGCAAACCATTAGATCTAGGTTTGTCGCATTTTTACTATTTACATTTTTTGCCAGCACAGATTTTTTTAATAATAGGTGAATTCTTTTTTGTTGTCATATATATATATATTTTTATGGCTGAAAAAATGAAAAAATAATAGGGTGTTGCAGATTGCATACTGGATAAAGGAACATTTAATTTATAGCTTATTATTTGCAGGTTTCTGAGCATATTCACCTATATATGCACACATACACACACACACACACACACACAGTGTGTTTTTTTTTAACTAGTGTGGACTACAGGCATTTGATGAGATCTCCCCATGTATATCTCTCTCCCCCCTCATAAGTCCTAAATATGTATATCCCCCCCTCATGCCCCTTGTGTTTCTCTACCTCTCATGCCATCCTATGCAAGTCTGCATCCTCTCTCATACCCACATGTCTCCCTCTCTCCTCATTTCTACATATGACTCCCTTTCTCCTCTCTCCTCCTTGCCTGTGAGTGCAGCAAGGACTGTTTCGGTGTGGTGGATTTGAAAGTAACAACTCTGAGACATTACTACGCACAAGGACCACAAGCCAACTCTGACTGAGGTCTGGAACTTTTGAATACAGAGCACTGAAGCTGCCTGTGTGGCTCCCACTGGTGCTGTGCTGGCAAGGCATTTCCCTTCACCTTGGGACCGGTGGCATAGCGGCCCCTTAAAGAACAGCACTGCTAGACAGATGTGTTGACAGATAAGGTAGAGAGATTGATATATCACCAAGACAAATGGATGAATCAGTAACGCACGGGGTCCAGGATGGTAAAGGGACCCTGAGCGCCCGAGATCAGGAGCTACAGTGCAGGGTGGAGACACAGGACCTGGATAGGTATACAGGGCAGGACAGGTATACAGGGTATTTAAAGGGACAGGACATCCCACTGAAGGTACTCAGGACAGGTATACAGAGCAGGACAAGAATACTGGGCAAGACAGGAATACTTTGCAAGGCAGGAATACTGTGCAAGGATAAGCATAACTAATAAGAAAGCAAAGCAAGAAGGATACAGAAAAGCCTGGATGCATGAGTCTGCACAAAGGTGCATGGTTACAGAATCACTGTGGCATGTAGAAGTCAAAAGTGGGTCCACTGAGTCACGTTAGAGAGCAGTTTGGTGGGCAAATGCCCTTCTGCGCCACTCACCAACCCTGCCATGTCAACTGTAAATACCTAGGCCCAAATATACCAGTTACAACATGGATTATGCATTTCTATTTGAAATGCGTTGACTGTACTTCCGCTTCAGTATTTTGTTTGTTTTACAATTGAAAGGGAGATTAGTATCTGCTGCATACAGGCTGCATACATCCCCAGCATAACACAGCAGGAATGGCGTTATTAAGAGCAGTGCCGAGTGTCTTCTAAAGATATCTTATTTTTTTTTTCTCTTGCCATTTCTTTTAATCATGGAAGTTATGTAATCCAGACAGATATTAACCCATTTCTTACTGCTGGATTATTACCTTTCATCTAAACCTCCTGACATGAGTTTCACTTCATTACGGAGAATCTTCATCTCCTACGCATATCATTTACTTCTGGAGCCTCAATTAGTGCCGAGTAAGAGGAACGAGTTCTGCATCCTCAAAAAGTCTATAAACATTTTATTTCCCCATTTTTAACAAACAACTGAAATGTCTATTTTTATGACATGCACAGAGATGTATGATTAGCTGTGTAATGTCTTAAAATGCTATACTTTTTTAAAATAATGCATGGGATATATCATTGCTTGCAATAGCTGCTGGTTTACATCAAACCAAGACTAAACCCTCTACATAAACTGTTAACTCATGTTATAAAGTTTCTAAGATCGCAAACCCCGCTAAAATGGTGATGCTTTCAGGCCTCAAGGTCGAGGCATTACGCAACACCGAAATCTGTTGCCTAGGGCACCCGCGATTACTCCACAGAGCGATTCGCGGGTGCCACATTGAACTGATCCAATATACCTCCTGCCTCATGTGGGTAGAGCGTCGGAAGTGAAAGAAATGTCCCTTCCGTCGCTCTGATGTTGTTGCTAGACTACCCCTAGAGGCAGTCAGCAACATTTCAGTGTAAAAAAAACTCAAAAACGTAATTGGCTAAAACATAAATTAAAATTAGAAAAAAATTAAGGGTTAGCATAAGGGTTAGAGTTGGGGTTAAATTTAGGGTTTGTGTTGGGTGAAAAGGTCACTGTAGGTGAAAACCCCACCACTATTTTTGGTTACTGCCCTATAAAAAACTGCATAAAAACATGGAAACAAGCATATTTCTAAACTCGGGACAACATTTAGAAAGTATTTAGATGGGGACTTTTTTAATGATTGTATTTGTGTAAAAAATTTTTGGGGTCAAAAAAAATATTTTTTTTCATCATAATTTATCATTTTTTGATGGGATATAATTTTATCTAACAAAAGCCCTTCTAATGGCAATAAAAACAATAGATAATTTGTGTGGGTACAGTATGTGAAAAAGAAAAAAATGACAGCTAAACACAAGCACCCCAAAAATTTAAAAACAGCCCATGTCACCAAGGGAAAGATAAGGTCAAAAGGTCCTGTCACTAAGGGGTTAACAAATGGATGAATTGGAAGTTTCAAAGCAAGCAAACAATTTTATTTCCATTTATAGATTTTATGTTCCTGTTATGTAAACTTTTCTTTTTCTAGAACTGTTCCTACACTTCAACACCAATACAATTTGAAATGTATATTTGTAGTCGTTATGGAGTATATCAATGGATAAGGCCCATTTACAGTACACCCTTGCAATTACTTACTCCTTACCAAGCGCCAATTTTTAAAGTGCTACCGACCACTCAAATAATAAAAATGGATCTGTCAGCTGCACAAAGGATGGATGGGGATCCAGGACTTCTCAGATCATTGTGGGTTCAATAATCTAATGGGCTATGTTTTAATAAAATGTGTTTTATTGTAGGTTAGCTGGGGCCCTTTGGCCAGCCACTGACTCCATATATTTAGGGGGGGGGGGGGGGGCAGGGGCTCTTGATCAGCAGCCCGTATCATTCATTATTAGGGGACCAGAGTCAATAACATCAGTAGATAGATATTGAAAGAAAAAGCAGGTACATTTTCTTTACATCATGCAACACCTACCAATACGGTATTTTTGGACACTGTAGGTGTAACTGTCCCTTTTAATAAGGTCCTAATGGCTAGCGACTTAACGTTTTTGATACGTTATACATGGTAAACCTGACATTCCTGGGGCTATTCAATGATAGGTGAGTTGCAGGTGAGTTGAGAAGAGAAAGTCACCAGGTTTGTCCCTGCACATCTTATAGCTAAATTGGTGGGATGAAATCACTCACTTCATCTCACCTGCAACTCACCTTTTAGTGACTAGCCCCCCTGAATAAAAAAAATCAGCCATTGAAATGACTGGCCTAGCCCCATTACATTCATGTATAGTCCAATGTTCACATGCAACAGTTCTACCTTCATATTCTCAAGTTTCTTATAAGTAGGGAAGTGACCAATCAGCCTTAACAACACAACCACGTATATATGGCTATACTACAAATATAGCAATACATGTAGGACTGACACTCTGCAAATTAAAAATCTCAATCTAAGGCTTCTTCAAGTATGGACATATTTAAACTTACCAGCATCTGGTGTTAACCAAGGTGACTTTGTATTAACATAAAGTAAGGACACCACAATTATGCATATGATTCTTGATTTTTTTTTTGATTAGGATTATATTTAACTTGTGTTTTCTCCTGCTACCTAATATTAATTATCCACTGTAGTTTAATATCAGACAGTGAAATGCCGTTTCTTTTTGCACTAAGGTTATATTCATGTTACGTAGCATTTTTTTGTTCTATGCTTTGCCAGCAGAGGGTTTATTGAAAATAGATGAGAAAGTTAAAACACAGAATTGTATAAATAAAAAGTTAAGCAGGGGGACAACCGAGGACACTCCAAGTATAGGAGGCTCTGAAGCCCACATTATATTGGCTGTGCAACCCCACCGGGTAGGGACAAACATTGGTCATTGTGGACAACTAATGGTCTTTGTGACATATTTTAATGATGTCACAGTCATTTCCATGGACACTGGGGTCCTTACCTGTAGCTATCTTTAGAAAACCCCATAACCCATATGAAAGAGCCCATTTTCTTTTTACTCCCTCATAAAACACACTGAGGATTTAATTGACTGATATAATGACAAATCCTGTGCCTCAATTCCTTTTTCCGGTGTAGCATTGATTGTTACAAGAGCAACACTTACTCCAAATTCCACTGGACTAGATTGATCTACCTCTGACGATGGCACCCAAATACAGGTGTCAATACACGTGGTGCAGCCCCCTAAAAAATAACTGTGGTCAAATTATGCTATTGATGCCCATAAAGGAAATATATTACTTAAAAAAAAATCTTTTAAAAAATGTAGATCGTTTTCTAGAATACCAAATTTAGATTTTTAGACAAAGGGCTCTATGTTAATTATACACTAAATATTTAAATAACCAAACAAAATTGAACTTGGCAAAATGTTTGGTTTCTCAGAATTCAAAGGAGCCATTCACAAAAGTGATTGGCTGGTGAATTATAAAAGAAATATATAAATACTTAATCAGATGGAACTATGCATTTCTCAGAACTCAACACTAGGTAAGTGTTTCTGAGATCATGTGATGTCTTTTCTGGTAGCTGACATGTATATAGACCAGAACTCAGTGTGTGTAGGAAAAAAAGGTGGCATTGAGACAGGGCTCGACAAACACAAGGGGCCAGGGCACCATGGTGACTAGAATATGGCTTTGGGAATTTACTTTCAACAGACTAATCCTGCAGCAGAGAGCAGCTGGGCATATTCAATGCTCCCCCACTTCCTGTTTCTCCTGCTCACCAGGCCTTTCTGTAGCAGTGGGGAATGCCTATGAGGATGACCGAGAGAAGGCTCAGTGACCCCACCATGCCTGTAAATCAGGAATCTAAAAGAGAGACAAGCTCCACTGCTCCCACAGCAGTGATGGACCCTCTGCCATGTCCTATAAGTATATTTACTGTATTTGTTCATATAAAAGTTTTTTAACAGAGTAAACGCTCTTATGAAAAGTCCCCTCATCTTATATTTTTGAGCGTCGTCTTATAATCAGACCTCAAATAAATCCAGTTCTAGTCAGTCCACAGAGCGAGGGACCTGCATTCTCCTTGCAGGCAGCTGATGGATGCACAGACTTCCTCTGAGGCTGTCCAGCTCTTTCGTCGGGACTTCTTCAATGGAACACTGGCATTCCATCAAAGAAGCCCCGGCGGAAGTGTCGGACAGCATCGGCGGATGATGTCTGCACGTAGTGGGGGGCAGATTATAAGCATTTTGGCATCTGTGGGAAATATTGGCATATGTGGGGGGGGGGCAGACTGACAAGTTTGGGGTGCAGATTGGAAAGTCTTGAGGTAGATTGACAAGTGTCTGGATGCATTGGCAGGTCTGGAGGTTTATTGCCAAGAAATGAAGAAATGCATTTTTTCAAACATAGTTTTTAATAAATATGAAAAAACTGTTTATATGTGAATTAATATTTACTATTTAATGCTAGTGAATTTTTTAGTTTTCAAGATGATAAATTGTTTTTAAATATAAACATTTGGGAAGAATTTTATCCGGTTTGGTCAGAGGAGGACATCTGAGTTGGTAAATTTTATGAGTACAGAGCCTGTTCAAACCTACCCTTCAACACAGCCCTTCATCCTTCCGAGGTCGATAAATGAGTACCATGAATTGGGTAACAATAACATTGTTTATTCAGCTGCCAATTCAGTTAATTCTGAGAGCATGAGCAAAACGTGCTTTGAATCCCATTGGGAGAGAGGCGCTATATAAATACTAGTTATTATTGTTATTATTATATCTTTTAACTTGCACCCAAAGAGCAGTGAGTGATTGAGATTCTATTGAAACACCATTTTCTCTGAACAGTAAACAAAGCGGAGCTGGGTTTACCAATTGTATAGTATGAAAGCACACTGCAAATTACAAACTGCAAGTTCCTGTTCTAGCATTGTATTCCTGTATTCTCTAGATCCACACATAAAATATGGGACAACATGCCTTCCAAAGGCCAAACTTTAGTAGAGACAAATTAAACTTCAGATGGTATTGATCTCAACTGTATCACCTTATATCTATAACCTCAATTAAACTTCATATATACACACACTGTTCTCAAGAATTTTCAAGAATTCAAAACTAAAAAGTAAAACAATGGTAAGAAGCAATTTGAGAATATTTGTAACATTTTGCGCTCCCCCCCATTTAAGAACCCTAAAGTGCAAGGGCATCATAAGTGCATGATCACTACATCTTTTTTCCTCTAAAGTGCCTTTTGTTGCAATCATCAATATATACTTATCTCTGAAGAAGCCTTTCTTGGTGAAACACATTAGGTTTCTTTAGTTGTCCAGATGCCAGACTCATGATCGAAAGTTAGAGTCTACTTTTTGATGCGTTTTATAATTCTGTTTGTATATGTTTTTATACAATTGCATTTTATGTTTAAGTACCTGTATGGACTTTTAAATACTGACCTGATTAACTATGTATTTTTAAAAATATTTTCTATATTAATAGAAAGGCTAGCAACAACTTAACTTAGTTTATCATTAATAAAAACTTAGTTTTATTTGTTATAAACTAACTTTTAGAGCTTAATTGGATGTTAGAGACCTCAATAGATGGTAACCATTCTAGATCCAGCATAGCAAAATTAACAAGAGATGAAGTCCCTGAAAAAACAATAAACTATAATGAAAACATAACTTTAATTTGAATATTTCTTATATTAAGGTCTTGTGCTTTTTCTAGAATGCAAGAGCATGCAAAACCGTTTCTTCAATACCAAAAAATCATAATCAAAAATTTGGGATCACTTAGAGAGGTCCTTGTTTTCTAAAAAAAATTAAAATTGTCCATTAAAATAGCACCAAATGGTGCGTAGACATTTTTAATGCTGTAAATGCCTATTGTAGTTGGAAACAGACAGATATCTGCAACCATCACTCCGGTGATCCAATGGCACATTGTGTTAGCTAATCCAAGTGCCTGTATCTTATTTATATTTCTTATTCATGAAGTCGTAGAGCAGGGTCGCTGAGTGCTCTGGCTTATGGTGCGTAAAAGTCGCCAATGCTCTGCTGATTCCATAACAGAAGAGTTCCAAACTTCCACTGGCATTAAAATCAGCACAAAAACTGTGCGGCGGGAGCTTCATGGAATGGGTTCCCATGGCCTAGCAGCTGCATGCAAACCTTACATCACCAAGTACGATGCCAAGCGTCGGATCTAGTGGTGTAAAGCACGCTGCCACTGGACTCTGGAGCAGTGCAAAGGTGTTCCGTGGAGTGACGAATCATGCTTCACTGTTTGACAGACTGATGGCAGAGTATGGATTTGGGTAATGCCAGGAGCACGTCACCTGCCTGACTGCATTGTGCAAACTGTAACTGTTTGGTGGAGGTGGGGTAATGGTATGGTGATGTTTTTCCGAAGTTGGGCTAGACATTACAAAAAAGGATAGCAACATTATATAATTTATACAAGCAACCACAAACTCAGACAAACCCCCCCAAAATTACAAACAAACATGGGAAGAGAGAGAGACAGACTGACATGGGGGGAGAAAGACAAAAGATGAGGAGATATATGGTGAGAGGACAAAAGGGGGTAAACAGACAGATGAATGGCATGAGGAGAGAGAGACAGACATGGATGGCATGAAGGAGAGCAATAAAGACAGGGATGGTGTGAAAGGAGAGCGAGACAGACATGGTTGCTGTGGAGGAAGAGCATGCAAGACATGGATGGTCTTGAGGGAGAGTGAGATAGACTGGGATGGCATGGAGAACCGCTGCATCTGACATTGCATGTGTGTGTACAAATGCCTGAGGGAAGAATCAGCAAGGGGTGGCAAAATATATGTTCGAGATATAAGATAAGGCCAGACCGACACATTCTATGTTTCTATGAGACAATTTAGTAAACGTCAAGAGACGTTTGACTGCTATGTCTTCATTAAGGTGGTAGACTGAGCTAATCATGTGTTACCTCCCATCTTCTAAATTAAAATTAAATTTCTTTATTTAAGACTGGGTTAGACAGAACTAAATGAAACATTTGTAGTGTATATTAAAATAAGTACAACAACATGATACCCACTGACTAGTCATATATAAATATAAATATATATATATATATAGAAGTGTATAAAGGTAAAAATGCTAAAGGGTTGGATACCCAGGGGCCGATGGTCACAGTCTTCCAAAGCCTGAACGTTTGCTTTCTTCCAATGTACATATTACCCAAGACAGATTATTCAGTAGGGTAAATACTAATAAAATCTGCCTTATGTTCCAGGTTGCTTATGGACTTTTGCCTTTGGGTAAAGTCTCTATTTTAAATTGACCCACTTGAATATCATAGATGTAAGTATTTCCTTTTTTAATGTCATTATCAAGTGAACGAAACACTTTGAATACCATACCATTTCATATATAGTTTTTCCACCTAAAAAGCAGTCTTTCATCATTCTGTCCCACGATGAACGTCTGTGCCTTGCAGACTATAATATATGTAAATTGTAGACTGTGCAAAGTTCAGGATAGGGATCTGAAACCTTGTTTGTAATAAACCGATCATGTTCTTTTTTTTTATGACATGTCTCTTATGTTCTGGGGGAGTGCAAAGGAAAAAAAAATGGGCAGCTGGTGGGGATGTTCTGGCACATTTTTAAATGATTTCCTCCAAAGATAAAAAAAAATCTCCATCAACTAGCCCTCTGCAAGCTGTTTCAATGATCTCTCTAGTTAATCAGATGGTCCACAAGAAAAACCAAATCTAATTTCCAGCTTCAAACACTTTGGGACGGTGGGTAATTTTTTATTTATTTATTTATTTATTCTAATAATTCCAACCAGCTCATCAAGCATTTGCATTTTTGTGTTCTGTCCTACAGCAGGGAGCTACTCTGTAGCTGCTTGCTGAATTGAAATGCGAAGGCCTAATAAGGGCAGGCTTGCAGGGATGAATTTAGAGTGGCCTCCAATGTGCTTTAGATTACAATAAGGGACGTTTACCTTAGAAATATGCTAGTATATCACAGGTGAACATTGTAAAAAGCTTAGCATAAAATAATTGGCTCAACTGGTCTTTGAAATCGTTTAATCCGCTCTACTCCCTTTAAAGAACATCCAAGAGGAATTGCAAATAGAAGTGGAGCCCCTATTCTCCCATTGATGTACAGATACTCTACTTTTGTTCTCATGGGTAATAGGATTTAACGCTTACTCTCCACGCAGCCAAATTTCACAGACAAATAACAAAAATGTAACATAGAGGGAAGATGCTCATACAGAATAAAGGGACACTGTCTAATAAATAAACAGCCAAAATGTCATGATACAATCTTCTGGTACTTATAAGAAGGAAATAATTTTTTTTTTTGTATTTGTTTGTTGAGAAAACCTAAGTAATAGTTTCTAAAGAAAATGTGATACAGTTGGAAGGTGACCCTCTCCACACTGAAAAATGCCATATCTGTATGTGAAAATTAGAACATTAGTTTGGTGAGATGAATTTTTTTTATGTAAAGATACATTCAGGTAATTGGTACTTTTTTTTATCTTGTGTTTTTTTTAATCAGAACCATCATGTGGGTCCACAGAAGGATGTTCAGGTTCTGAAAAAAGACAATATCAGAAGGACGTTTTCCGTACAATATCATGGTATGTCAACTATTAAATACTGTATTGTATGGCAGGTAAGGGTCTAGCAGAAATATCTCGTTTGTGGACAAGTTCCCTCATTTTGTCTAACCTTGCAGATAAAAAGCTAGATTTACCAATTTTCAAGGAAATATATGAGAAGTGCTACAAGTCAGACGGAACACGGCAGAAGGAAGTGACATCAGACGCTTTACAACGCACTTCTTGTTCATTGCATATGGAAGAAGACACGGAATGTTTGCGGAATGCTTAGGAGAAGTTTTGGCCAGCTGACCATAACAGAGAAAATGTCCGTAGGTTCACAAGACATCATTACATTGTCCTTTACAAGGTCCAATAATTGCCCACCATGAACAATGTTAGTGCTGATCCATAGACTGCAATCTTGTTTCAGTGGTCTGTTATTATTATGGAATTAAAGAAGATTATTCATGTGACTGATACCTGAAATCTCATATTAATACATAATAATAATAATAATAATATAATATAATGCTGTGGAACACTGGTTTAAACTGACTCTGTTAACCTAACATTGCTTATGCTGTGATGTAGAAAAAAAAAAACATCCATAGATTGTATTAGTAGAATTGAATTGAATTGAAAGCAAATGCATAAAATAGGAGAAAAAATGTATCTGTGGTGTCTCCTATTTATGACATCACCTATGGCTTGATATGCAAGTGAATTCATTTTCACTGGGAAAGGTGATGTTATAAGCAGACACCAGAGAAAACGTTTTGATACAAACACTGATCAGCCATAACATTATGACCACTGTGTGTGTTCTGCTGGGAAACCTAGGGTTTGGCCAGTCATGTGGATGTGTGACCTGTCAGGGGCAGAGTTACCTAATGCTTCTGCCTCCTGGTACAAAGCTTGCAGGGGGACATAAGCTAGCAACATCACTAGCTTATTTTTTGCTCTGATAAAGCTGCTACAGCCTCCCTCCCCCTCCGGCATATTTGCAAAAATCAGTTGCCACATGAAATCCAGGACTGTTGGCAACTATGCAATGTAAATACCAAGCTTATTATAATTTAATTGTTTTGTAAGATATCATGTGTATTTATACATGTCCTCATGCACACTCATTTTATACTGTGACAGACTTGTATTAGGGTTAACAAACTGTACTATGTCGCGGAGAAGGGGGTTACATTAAAGTGTGCCAATAGCTTAGCACACACATGCTCTTTCACAGGAGAGTTAATTTGTATTTGCTATATGAATAATGATGAAGAATCCACAAAAAGCAGATAATTGTCAAAATGTAGCCAAACTGTCACTTTTTATTTATTTATTTTTATTTAGAAAGTGTTTTACCAGGAAGAATACATTGAGATTTCTCTCGTTTTCAAGTATGTCTTGGGGACCCAGTCCAGAATGGCAATACACAGAGTTACACATTTAACAGTAGATTAAATACATACATACATATATAAAGAACAACATGTACAGTATGCAAAGGAGTTTGTAAACTAATAACAGGTACAATCTGTTTTAAGGATTTGGGAGACACTCATTTTCAATGTTTTGGTACCAGATGTCAGCATTGTTGCAGCAGGATGTCAGTGAGCATTGTTTGTGTCATAGAAAAAGGAAATAATAATAATAATAATAATAAAAAACATTTAAAATAAACCTCTTCTCTGGAAGCGGAAGAAATACAGGATTTTCAAAAACAGTTTTGATGAATCAGTACCCCTTAGAAGTCAAACTAAGTACGCCTTGTCCAAATAAAAAATATCAGCTAGGCCAATATGCAATTTTGAATCTTTTTTTCTGTTGCCTTTTATGTTTGAAATATAAACTGGAATACTATATTGTGGAAATCCAAGAACCACTAAATGGAAAGCAACTGTAACATTCAACAAAGCTAAAGTCGTCCTCTAAATATTTGAAGACATGGGCCTACTGATCTGCACAGTTCAACACAGATGAGATCATAATTTGAAGGCAATTATATAGCCATAGCCGTGATAAAGATCTAGATTTTAATGAACGCAGACAGTGCTGCAGCCAACATCCTTCTTAAATGCCACATGGTAACATTTTGGGATAACTCACAATCCTATTATGCTTGTCTCAGTAGAGCTTCCTATTAAAAGTTGCTCTTAACTGCTTTGGCGGTCTGGTCGTAATTGAACCAATAAAAGGAGTTAGCAGGACATGTTATATATACGTAATCTCTAAATGATAGCAAACAGTCACCTTTCGTTTAACCTGCCACACCACAGTTCTCTAGACTGACACTTAATTGGTACAAACAGTGCATTTTCTAAACTGCAATAAGATCCACAGAGAAGGTCTACTTGTTTACTGAGGCTTAGTCTTTAGCAACAGTCCATCCCAGTAATTATTAATTAATTATTTATTTATTTATAAAACCTCTGCATTTGCTAATCTGTATTTAAAGGAACACTACACTGTATATTTCACTTGTGCTTCTAATATAGGATAAATTGGCAAGTACTTTTGATAGTACACACCAGTCTATCCTCTGACCGATAGCTGCCATGCTTGCATAGGAAGCAGTCAGCTGTCTGGTCGGCGACCGGCTCTCTCTGCTAGTGCAGAGAGACCCCCTCGTTTTTGCTTGGGATCAGCTGATCCCATGCAAAAACGAGGGTATCTCGCTGCGCTAGCTAGCAGCTAGAGACCTTAATATTCATCAGTCAGAGCAAGGCGAGAGACAGCCAGGAACTGCTGTGTCTTGCATGTGAGACACAGCTGATAGTAAACCCGTGTGTATCTGCTAAGATACATGTCGGGTTTACTTACAAGTCCGGTACATGCTTTTTTTAAACTCTTGCTTCCTTCATAAACAGGGCTGTACAATGAGATAAACATACAGGTAGTGGTTGAGGTAAAAATTTTAAAGACTTGCATAAAGGCTTTAAAGGAACCTTAAACTTTATTTTTACTTACACAGTATAGTTTAGGTTAAAAAAGCCCCTACTTGTGCTTCAGTTATGTAAGTTTCGGTTATAGAAGCACAAATCAAAGGTTAAGTATGAGAATAAACTGACAGCTTCCCTGAGAAGCATGAGTCGGCCGACAGACCTCCATCAGATACAACTGGCTCTGTGTGTGCTGATACTGTCTGCCAGTGTCAGCCTCCCATTCAGCTCTTTCTCAGCTGAAAGGCAGAACTGAGAGTAACGTTAAAGAAGCAGGATTACAACAAGCATGTCATTTAGGATACTGGAAACATAAAAAACATATATCCGAGCTCGAGGTCTTACCATCCCAAAACGTAAGACTGATATTGAACTCGTGTCGCTTTTCTACTAATGGCAAGCAGTCCAAACATTCAAGTAACTAAAAAACAAATCTTGCATGGTCCCTGATGAAGATCCCGCCTGTGGGGTTGCAACGTTAGTGGGTTTTTTCATGTACTAATCTTTATTTGTTTTGTCATATCATTTTTTGTCTCTTCGATTTAGTGGATGTTACAGGCCCTTCCACCGCTCTGCCACACTAATACAATGTTTGTATATTTTATATATTATAGAGTGCATGTGTGTATTATCTATTTTTTTTTTTTTAAGTAAAAAACAGTAAACAGCAGTAAAAAAGGTAATCCCATTTAAATATGTCTCTGCCACAGCATTATACTTGTGCAAAGCTGGTTTCAAAAATGGGGTTGCAGAGGCAGGACATAATATACAACTCTGTATTCTATGTTTGTTCTGTAGATAAATTATACCAATAGTAATAGGAAAAAGAAAGGGACATGTTAACTGAGGAAAATCAATAAATAAAGAGTTAGAATGATTCCCTTTGTTGGCTTACTGATAATATGAGTGAAAGGTTTTCCAGCCCACTGCTTAGTTCCCATCTGTAGACAGTAGTGGTTTTAGTTCTTGCACTCAAATTCTCAGTTAGCCAATCAACGCATTTATTTAATATTTAATATTATGTTAAAGGGACAGTTTTTACTGTGCATGTAAAGAAACATAGAAACATAGAAACATAGAATGTGTCGGCAGATAAGAACCATTTGGTCAATCTAGTCTGCCCAATTTTTTTTTGAGTACTTTTATTAGTCCCCCGTTCCCGGTCTTATAGCAAGGATAGCCTTGTGTCTATCCCACGCATGCTTAAAATCCTTGTTTACCTCTACCACTTCTGCTGGCAGGCTATTCCATACATCCACTACCCTCTCAGTAAAGTAATACTTCCTGATATTACTTTTAAATCGTTGCCCCTCTAATTTAAGACTATGTCCTCTAGTTGTGGTAGTTTTTCTTCTTTTAAATATACTCTCTTCCTTTACTGTGTTGATTCCCTTTATGTATTTAAATGTTTCTATCATATCCCCCCTGTTACGTCTTTCCTCCAAGCTATACATGTTAAGATGCTTTAACCTTTCCTGGTAAGTTTTATCCTTCAACCCATGAACCAGTTTAGTAGCCCTTCTCTGAACTCTCTCCAAAGTATCAATATCCTTCTGGAGATACGGTCTCCAGTACTGCGTACAATACTCCAAGTGAGGTCTCACCAGTGCTCTGTACAATGGCATGAGCACTTCCCTCTTCCTACTGCTAATACCTCTCCCTATGCAACCAAGCATTCTGCTAGCATTTCCTGCTGCTCTATTGCATTGCCTACCTACCTTCAAGTCCTCTTATTACTCCTAAATCCCTTTCCTCAGATGTTGAGGTTAGGACTGTACCAAATAGTCTATATTCTGCTTTTGGGTTTTTACTCCCAAGGTGCATAATCTTGCACTTGTCCACATTAAATGTCAGTTGCCACTGCTCTGACCATTTTTCTAGTTTTGCTAAATCATTTGCCATTTGGCTTATCCCTCCATGAATATCAACCCTGCTGCAAATCTTTGTATCATCAGCAAAAAGACATACTTTGCCAACAAGACCTTCTGCAATATCGCTAATAAAAATATTAAAGAGAATAGGTCCAAGTACAGATCCCTGAGGTACCCCACTAGTAACAAGACCTTGCATCGAATATACCCCATTGACTACAACCCTCTGTTGCCTGTCACTCAGCCATTGTCTAATCCATTTAACAATATTGAAATCCAAACTCAAAGATTTCAGTTTATTGATAAGCCTTCCATGTGCGACAGTGTCAAAAGCCTTACTGAAATCTAGGTAAGCAATGTCTACTGCACCACCCTGATCTATTATTTTAGTCACACAATCAAAAAAAATCATTAAGATTAGTTTGGCATGATTGTCGGTGGTGTCTCCTGTTTATGACATCACCTGTGGTTTCATATGCAAATTAATTGCTTTTCAGTGGGAAATGTGTAATTGCATACCATGCCACAGGTGATGTCATAAGCAGGCGACTCCATTTAAAACACACTTTTCTCCTAATTTAGGCATTTCCTTATAATTTTGCTAACACAATGTATAGATCATTTTCAATCATTTTTTATGCTCTACATTCACATTAAAAATAATATTCAGGTGATGCAGTCCCTTTAAGTATAAAATAATAAACTTAAGCCATGTAAGAAAGGCAATGATCTCTGTATGAAACAAAAAAAAAAACATGGTGGCCAAAAATTCTAGCCCATGAGACTAGTCCACTAACCCAAAGAGCTTACACTTTTAAAAATATTTCCTTTTCTTGTTCCTGCCACAGCAAGCCTTTCAGGCTTGGATCTCTTGTGTGTTCTACATTAAGTCACATTAAAGTATTAGTTAATATACCTATCTTTATTCGGTTCTCAAGAATCCCTGCAAAGTTAGTCTTTTAATTATAGCTAATGGGTCATGTTGGTCGAACTCTGAAGCTCATCAACATATTTCCAGTCTCTTACAAAATAGCTCTGATAAATATGATTGCTGCACACCCGCAGCAAATATATCTATTTGTCAAAGCACTTTACATCTTCTGCCATCATGAGAGAATCCCCAACTGTGAATCTTACTTTGTTTGATGTTGTGTGAAGAAGAAGATACACAGCTTGCGGTCTCTCAAGCAGGGAACGTGACTGAGGTAGCAAAGCTCGGTAGCCAAGTGTTGTACATCAGGGACTGAGTTATCAGGTTAATGTGACAGGACATTGAGCTCTAGATTAACATTTAAAGGCTAAGCATAAACATATATGGTATATGTATATACTTAGACATCCTTGAGAGCCACATACTGGTCCTACAGGCTGCCAGATGCATGTTAATAATGGTAAACAAACTGCCAGATTGTTGCCAGCTGGCGGCTGCAAGTGCAAATAAGGTATTGGCATGTATTAAAAGGGGTACACGATAGAAAGATATTATTCTGCCTCTTTACAGGTAAATGGTAAGACTGCACCTTGAATATGCAGTTCAATACATGGTGACTTTTCTAAAAAAAAAAAAAAAGACATTACGGAACTGGAGAAAGTGCAGAGGAGGGCTACAAAACTAATAAGCCAATAGCAAGTTTTAGTTATGAAGAAGGTAATGTTTTGTGGCTGTACCACAATCTTTCAACAATGTGTAACATAGTAAAGTAGATACACACAAATGGGGTGAACTGTCGGTAATTAACAACTGTGTTAAAAAAAAATCAAGCCACAATAGCTAAGTTGGACAAATTCTCCATTTTACCTATTTTTCCAGCTCAGATATGTTGTTCCAATTTTTGCAACTTTGATCGCAGTTCACTGTTAATAGACAGTTCTCCTTGATGGCATTGGCCTCTTTCAGCAGGATAATGTGCCCTCCCACAAAGCAAAAATGGTTCAGGAACGGTTTTAGGAACACAACAACGAGTTCAAAGTGTTGACTTGGCCTCCAAATTCCCCAGAACTCTATCCAATCGAGCATCTCTGGGATGTAATGGACAATAAGTCTGATCCATGGAGGTCTCATCTAGCAACTTACAGGACTTAAATGATCCACTGCTTACGTATTGGTACCAGATAGAATAGCACACCTTCAGAGATCTAGTGCAGTCCATGCCTCGATGGGTCAGAGCTATTTTGGCATCAAATAATTTATTTTGTCCCCCCTACAAGTTCATTTCTATGTTTTTTCAATGTTTGTTAAATGTTTGTAAGTCTTGTAAAGTTACACATAGAGACGTGCCCTGTATTTATAGAAGAAAACTAATCAAGATAAATAATATATAATGTTATATCGATAATTTCAAATCTTGTTTCATGCAGTTGTGCCTACGGTATAGAATACTTGGCAACACCACCTTAGTAGGGACACTTTGCAAAATAGCCAAGTTAGGTGACATCATGTCCTGACTTTGTCCACTTATGGGTCAGTTACATGATGTCATGATGGCTGTGTGACTGTGTATTTGTATATGCACAGTTATTGTACATTACATACATTTATGTGAGATCCAGGACAATGTGACCAATAGGTAACCAGGACATACCTTACCAACGTATTAAGTCATGGGACTGTGACTCCAAGCAATACGTTACCAAGGTGTGTGATGATTGGACAGCTGTGTGTGTAGCATATGACTGATATGTTTATAAATACAAGGATGTATTTTTTTTTTAATTAAAGGAGATTTTACATCATTTTATTCCTGGTAAGCTGCAGGGCACACAATTTTAAATGTCCCCAACCACCTTCCACTTTCTGTTTTCCTGATATGTATGCTTTTGTTTTGACTTGGCCAGAGTGGTGGGAAGTAAATCTAGGAAGGTGTCTGACTGTAGGCACCGGGCCCACGGTCAAGTAAGGTTACTACTGCCTGCAGGAACTTGTGATTGCAGCTGGTTGGTTGTTAAAGTAGACAGATTGCAATGTTAAAATGGCAGTGTGTGTGATTGCATAAACATGTAACCAAGGCCCACATTACTGGTGTTTGCCTGATTATAGTGCTGAGTTAACAACCTTTCTTTCAACATCCATTAAATTTCCTAGGATTCCGTATTTATTTAAACCAGCGCTACAATAAAGAGGTCCATATCCTTTTGAGACCCAGAGGGTGAGAAACTCATTACAAAATTGAAATCTGTTATATTTCTTGTAAATAAGTCAAGCTATTGATCTTTTAACATTACTACCCCTGTTCTGCAGAATGATATGTCTGAACTAGCCTATAGGACTCTGGCAATTTGGTTAATGGACTGGTCGCCTGCCTTTTCATCGTTTTGCTAGGAAAAGCCATCCCTGCTGTTGTCCCCGTTGCTATGAGTCAGTAAAAAAGGTAATCTACGGGTTAGCTGTTTCCCTGTGGTTAAATAAACATTCACGCAAATTTATCCAGTACAAATAGATCTGGAGTAAGGAACAAGTTTGTGTTTGACAGAGTACTTGAGCTGATAAGAACTTAGCAGCATGTTCGGCTGATGGTATTGATTAACTGTGCTGATGTTGTTGCTTAGGAGTGTGCTGACGAAACAACTTGAATATCTATTGGAAAGTGCAGAAGCCAGAAACAATAGCTACACTCCCATGTAGTGTTGTATAGTGCCATTACAGAGAAGGGGAAATAACAAGCTTCTGGGGAGGGGGGGGGGGGCGGGGGGGTATGTGTTCCCAGTCTGCTCAGTTTTTGTTTCATCCTGCAAAGAATATATATTAGACGGATGGCTTTTAAAGTAACTGTTTTATTGTGAATTTAGAGAAAACAAAATGATTAAAAATTATCTTTACATTATTTAGCAAAACTGCAACAAAAATGGCTAAATTAGGAGAACATATGTTTTAAATGTGTGTGTGCAGTCTCCTGTTTATGACATCACCTGTGGCTTGATAGGCAAATTACATGTGTCCTACTGAAAAGCAGTTCATTTCAAGTTACAGGTGATGTCATAAGCAGGAGACTGCCCAGTCACACTGAAAGCACATTTTCTCCTATTTTAGGCATTTTTTTTTGCAGTTTTGCTAAAACAACGTATAGATAATTTTCAATCATTTTTTATTTTCTAAATTTAGTTTTGCTGAAATAATGTTTAGAGCATTTTCAGTGATTTTTTTTTATACTCTGCATTCACCGTACAAGCAATGTTTAGGTGATACCATCCCTTTTAACAGTTTAAAAGCAGGCGCTCAATTCCCAGATTTGTGCAATTTAGCATTTTTCAAAACAAAGGCCAGGGGTGGAGCATACTGATTTTTAGCATGCTCAAAAAAGTATTGGCCTGGACTAAAATAATATGCCGAAAGCCTGAATGACCATGGGTTGTCAGTCAGGTCCACACACCATGTCAGTCGTATCATGTGCCCAATGGGGGCATGGCAAGGGCTGCGTCAAAATTCAATTAGGAAGAAAACTTTTTCTTTTAGAAAAATTATAATGGAAAGTTCCCTCTCTCCCATTGCTAATAATGTCCTTCTTCGTGGTGTTGCGCGGCCCCCCCCCCCCTGAGGTGTGGTATGGGCTGGTCATGTGGGGGTATGGCCAACCAGGGTGGGCAGTAGCAGTGGGAGCTATCTGCACTGGCATCCATGGGCATGTACTTGGGAGAGTACTGCTACTGAGAAAAAAATCGACGCCAATAGCCGCAAGGACTCCTGAGTTAGTTCCTCGGGGGACTCTATCCTAGGTGGGCAAGGATGGTATATGCTACCACTTATTGCTTATGAATGATAAGTATTGTTTATATGGTATGTGGTATATGTTACAAATACAGGGTTATTATGGTATATAAACATCTGTATTGGTAGATTTATTAACTTTTTTTTTGTTTCACAGCTATTTGATGAGTTGTTACGTTTATGTTGCTTTACAATTTGATAATAAATAAATACTGTGACCTTTGTAGCCACTCCTAGTCTGTGTAATTCATTGGGGGGGCTTAGGGGGGGGATGTATAATCAGGCATACCAAGTCTGGCTGATGATCAGACCTATTAATATATGTACATGTGCCAGATGTGCTCTGTTGCTGAAGAAAATGCATGGGGAAGGTGCTCAGGTAAAAAAAAATGCATCTGTTTCTAAATGGCATCAGGGAATCTGCGACATGTATACTCAGGAATGGCTCTTATGTGAAATATGATGTGTCACTGATGACTTAACCCAAAAAATCCTACAAATGAAATATGGTTTACTGCCCCTTTAAACAGAGCAACTGCAAACTGCATGGGATCCATGTCTTAAAACACAACCTTCTTATATTACATTCAGCAAAGTGTGTTCATGTAAAATTGTCTAGCCTTTAACTGGTGCAGATTATTAATTCATTTTGAAAGATGTATTTCTTGATATTCACATCACTGGTTTTGTTTTGTTTTAAATCTCTTAAATGTAGGGTGAATTCTCATTTGAGATGTAAATAATCTTCTCTATTTTTTTATTGGTTGGTCCATTAAGTACAAACATTTTTGTCTGCCCTGCAGAATAGCATGAAAGTAGGTGATTCTTTATATTATGTCAAATAACCAGTAACCTTTACTGAAAATAGCTCAGGTAGTGAAATAATCTCAGACGAGTGAATGCTTTTTGACAATTATGCGTCTTTAATCACTAATTTGTTGACACGGGGATCTCTCGCACAAATATTCCATTCCTCTCTGTTGTATGATTGTCACATGTGCTTTCATGCCAATCTATTTGCAGCCTCTGATCCCGCCAGCACAGCTGTCAAGAATGATCAAATAAGATGGATACACAGGCAAGATCTAAGATAGATTGAAATCAGAATGTGAAAAACATCCCATAGTGTATGATTTCTACAATCTCTGGATGCTGGGATATTTGTGTGCTATTGAAGGGGTAAATAAAGGTGTAGTAATGATTTAGAAATGATTTAGAAACCCTTCATTCGGAGCAGAATCTCTCACCATTTTATAATCCTGCCCCCCCCCTCAACGAGCCCTTACTGGGACAAAATGCATCAGTCATATTACTGAGTGAACTGCCTGAAAGACATTTTTTTTTCTCCATCTCTGAGACTTTTTAATTGATTTTGAATTAAGGGAAACTTCCTATGGTACTGCTGTTGTCCGCCCAGATTTGTCACCGTGCAGCTGGCTTTCAGGATCCATCCAAATGTTCTTAATGTCCTGGCCACATTTCAACCAATAGCACATCAGGAAAAGTGATCAAAATTAAAAAAAAAAAAAAATATCAAAAAAACAAATTAAATGTTCCATGCCATCCACTGACAAAGGTCAACATACGACATAAAGAATTATTCATTTTATAACTGATATAAAGTTAGGACTGCCATTGGCTTAGGGGTGACACAACAACCACTTTTAGACATTAATGGAATGACAAGAATAAACAAAATCTCATCCAATCTCTTCTCCAATTGGATGACTAAACCCATCATCCAGAGTCTTTCCTAGACTATTAGCACCTCAAATCTACTCACTCATGACTCCATCTTCTATGGGGTCTATTCACTAAAAGGTGAGTTGCAGGTGAGTTTGAGTTGAGCTCAGCATTTAATTTCACCAAATTATCTAGATATCATGCAAGGACAACCCTAGTGAGTTAACCCCACTAAGCAAATTCATGAGATGCGTCCCGGCATGTACAGATAAATTGGTGAGATGGAATGTTCATCTCACTTCAACTCCCCTCATCTCACCTGCAACTTATCTGCAACTCACCTTTTAGTGAATAGACCGCCAAGTCTCAAACTGTATTAACCAGAGCAACTAAAAACAAACTGCACAACAAGAACAGTTGGATAGTGCAAGTGAAAAATGTACCATTATAGCTTGCTATAATGCCTGGGCACACAAGGGACATAGTTTGTTTATAGAGACTATGAGGAAGATACAACCCATAGCCATGAAATATTTTAAATTAAAAGAAGAGGTTAATGTGATTAAGACACCCCATGGTTAATTTTCTGAGAAACTAAACTAGATGTGTTTTGAGCTTTCTGAACCTAATTTAACTAACCTGGACATGGCAGTAAAACAATTGTTAGTATAATTGACTTATTGTACTTAATCTGCCCACTGTAGGGCGTCTTGATAAACTTGGTGCTTTTAAAGTGGATATCGGTGCCAAATATCTGTGATGTTTCGAGCCATGGATAAAAGTCGCACAACATGAGTGAATCGCTAAAAGTAGTGCTAATAGTACTGTTATGACCGCATGCGCCAATGGAGTACGCTAAGTCCCAACACCTGGCTCAACTCTGGGTAGCGTTATGATAGAAACAGTTTAAACAGCTACATAAGGTCCCCAGTGGCAACGCTATGCAATTATGTAACAGACCTGTAATATTGTTATACAGCTATAAAATGATATATGTGTCACATGTATGGTGCTCATTTGATTCTTTAAAAACATTGCATAATCAAAATGATCACAGTAGGTAATGTGAAGAAATGGTAATAATTCATAATGATGATTCTTGTGGAAAAACAAATATTTAGCAATATAAATCTTACTATTAGCAGTACATCTCAATATATCTAATAATATAAAACTCAGCAGAAACAAAATAGTTTAATGGTGATAGGTAAACAAACAAGTCTTTCCCTCCGGGATTGAAACAAGCTACATAAATATAATTATGTGCCCACACTTAAATAGAGTATATTGAGGCATCGTATACAATAAAAATGAGTGATGTACACAAATAGGGAATGAACTGACAGTCGATTTTCTCGCAGTCTCAGTTTTATGAACTCCGTTACTTTATGGCCACGTTATTATCAACTCTAATCATAACATTAAAACATGCTAAAGTCAATAGAGGTGGATACAAAAAGGCCAAATATAAAGGCATATGCATGTACTTGTACAATTTAAGTAAAAACATTTTTTTAATGCTGTTGAAAGTGTAGAAATATTAGCAAAGCGTCCCGAAAGAACTAGCCCTGATCATTTTATTGGATTACTGTAATCCATCAAAACAATAATCCTGTAGGATTAGGTCAGCAGTCATGTCCACCTACCCAAAAAGAAAAAAAAAATGGAATTAAGTGGTACCGTTAGATTTATTTACATAATTTGTTAATGTTGATATAGAAACACAATTTGCATATTCTTACCCAGATTCCCCATGCAGTGGTGTGAACACTGTACATTGGGAAGACAGGTCTGCTTTCATGTCTGGGGTGTGTAGATATGTAGAGAGAAGTGCTCATGCCATTGTACAGAGCACTGGTGAGACCTCACTTGGAGTATTATACGCAGTACTGGAGACCATATCTCCAGAAGGATATTGATACTTTGGAGAGAGTTCAGAGAAGGGCTACTAAACTGGTTCTTGGGTTGAAGGATAAAACTTACCAGGAAAGTTTAAGCATCTTAACATGTATAGCTTGGAGGAAAGACGTAACAGGGGAGATATGATTGCAACATTTAAATACATAAAGGGAATCAACACAGTAAAGGAAGAGAGTATATTTAAAAGAAGAAAAACTACCACAACTAGAGGACATAGTCTAAAATTAGAGGGACAAAAATGTAAAAGTAATATCAGGAAGTATTACTTTACTGAGAGGGTAGTGGATGTATGGAATAGCCTTCCAGTGGAAGTGGTAGAGGTAAGCACAGTCAAGGATTTTAAGCATGTGTGGGATAGACACAAGGCTATCCTAGATATAAGATAGGGAACTGGGGACTTATAAAAGTATTTAGAAAATTGGGCAGACTAGATGGACCGAATGGTTCTTATCTGCCGACACATTCTATGTTTATATGTTCAACAATGCTCTATTGGCTGACTATTATGTGATAGTCCCAACAAGTTTGGCCTTTAAATATGGCCATTATAAAGCACTAAGTAGACATGCACCACTTGCACGCCTTATGATCTCGTTTACCCTGCTACCTCTGAATATTTTGGTATAAATTCAATATTTTCTTCCTGATATAGCATTTGGTCAGGCAAGATATCTGTTCTGACCTTTGTCCAGTTTAGACTTACAAAACCCAGGGATGACAAAAAATAATTGCTAAAGATTTTACAAACATATTCCTTGCAACATTTTTTATGTTTTTATTTTTTATTTTTTTGTAAGATAGCTTGTGTACTTACTCCTGCCAGACAATGAATAAATTGAATAAATAAAAACAAGATAAAAAAGCTACACCGAATAGAGTTGCAATGACAAGTATAATTATAGCTCAATGCAGCACAGCATTGGAGAAAGCCAGCAGGTTGTTCGGTTTTATAGGACAAGGAATTAGTAGTAGACAGAGAGAAGTATTGATGACACTATGTAAATCGATGATGAAATCTAACTTTCAGCACTGTGCTCATAATGGAAACCATAGGGTACTTTTACCAAGCGTTGAAAATGTGGAGACTGAAATCTGTGATTTTACTGAGAGTCATTTTCATGCTGATGAATAGGCTTTATGCAATTACATGAGCTTTTTCTTTCACTTAAGTTTGCTCAACTTTCACTACTTGTAAATAGTAAATCTATGGAAAGGAATAGATTCAAGGTGACAGCTGTTTTCCTGTGCCCCTGCAGTGAGTGGATGTTTGTGCTATATTTTAGGCTATCTCTTCCCGTCCAAATGTATCCATTAGACCAGTGTCAATGTGATTGTCCTCCAACGAAACACTGAGATGTTAACATTCTTTGCTATCACTGTTACATTTCCATAGCGACGATGGTGATATTGGCCACACCCACTACTGCCACCAACCATGGTGCCGTGTAACCAGTTAATGCATAAGGAGGTGCTATGATGTCCTCAAATGCATGCATCAAATGACTTTGTGGATGGCATAGCAAGTCCAGTGAACGGAAGCACATTTCCCCCTCCAACGACAATGTGCTATACTGTGGATTCTGCTGAGGTGGCCTCATCGAGATCTCCTCTGTTAGACGAGGCCACCTGCAAACTTTGGCACATGTTGGTGGTAAAATGGCTCTATTAAAAGTCAAAATACCCCAAGTTAAATATCCTAAGTTGTCTAGTTTTGAAAAATATGCATGTGTGGGGGGATTTATGACCAATATCTGTGTTACAATGTTACTATCGCTAATTTTAGAGAAAAAAAAATTCAAATAGCACTGCACTACTTGTACTTATTGCTCTGTAACTTGAACAAAAAAGCAAAAAAACCATAAAACATAGGCTATTTTAAACTCAGGACAAATATTAGAAACTATTTAGACAGGTTGTAGATGAGTATATGATTTTTCAAATAAAAGTCGGATAATCTTTTTTTTTCATTTTTCACCATATTTAATTATTTTTTATACATAGAATTATAGGATATGATCAAAATAATGGTATCAATGGAAACCCTTCTTATGCCCATACATAAAAACAACATAAGTATGGTAAAGGACAAAGAAAACAGTTATAGCTAAACACAATCACCGCAGAAATGTTAAAACACCCTATGTCACCAAGGGTAAGACACGGTCAAAAAAGTTATGTCACTAATGTGTTAAACTAGATGAATTGGGAAAGTGCAAATGATCGATAATCAGATTTAAAAAAAAATTGCTTTAATTGTTACAATAAGCAGAGTGTGGACAGAGCAAGTTTCTGGATTCCTTTGTTTTCATTGGTTACTGAAGAGCAAAACTGTTTTGTATACAACGTAACATTATAGTAACTGTGACTTTAAGAAACTTGAGAAGGGACAAAGTATGAATAGCCTCTTCTAATGGACTTCTGGCAGACACTTCATAGTCAGTAGATGCCAACACGTACGGATCCCATTGAATATTTCAGCTTCATGAACAACCTTTTGTGAGCCGTGAGAAATGGGTTTTGTCAAATCTAACTATGGACCACTCAAAAAAAAACCCCCACTGACTGTCTGATGCCTAAAGAGAGGTGTCCACATTTATTTACTGTTCAAGATATTTCTGTCAATAGTTAAGGCTTGTAAAATGGCAGATTTTGTTACAACATTGTCACTCCACCTTTGTACCGGTAGAGCTACATTTTACTTATCCGACTTCTAGTGACATTTATTAGCTCTCTAAAGCATGAACGCACTGGAACTTTTGCTAAGTTAGCTAAAATTCTAAAAAATATAGCTATAATATTGTTTGGAAATGCAATTGTTATAGATTTATTTAGCAAAGGTGCCTGATAGGAAATGTTGTTTCGTTTCTTTCTGACAACCTTATTCCTTGGCAGAGATGCTTTGTTCCGAATGACCACTCATG
Organism: Pelodytes ibericus; assembly: GCA_036172795.1. Taxonomy (NCBI): domain Eukaryota; kingdom Metazoa; phylum Chordata; class Amphibia; order Anura; family Pelodytidae; genus Pelodytes; species Pelodytes ibericus. Next base: position 23,888,149 of record CM069858.1, on the reverse strand, counting down.
GTCCTAAATGAGACCTGGTTTGTTGCTGATATATATTAATGAAGGAATACCTATGCTGTGCATCTGTTTACCTGTACAGTGGAATCTAGGCTGTCTGTCTATGTCTGTAGTGTTTTCTGCTGACAATTCCCACAGACACATTTAATACACGGATTTGCTTGAAATTTTCCTATCACAATGTATATTTTTTATATTTTTATTGTCTGTATTTACAGCATAAATAGAGGGAACTAGTTACTAAAAAGTGAGCTGCAAGGCAATTATGATAGAAGAACATCAACAGGGTCCAAAGTATAAGTGAAGCAGTCGCACGCATTCAAACACACACACACAGACAATCACACACACATGCACACACACACACGCACACACGCACACACACGCACACACACAGTCACATAGGCAGACAGTCACATAGACGGACATAGACCATAGTCAGATACACCCAAGCCAGAAGTTTTTGATTAATTTTAAAGACATAAAAGTACATTGTTCAATGTGTCCACCCCCCCCCCTGATGCATTATCTCATTGGAAAGGAGTTGTATTTTCTGTTCCAGCCTTGCATATGCCTTTTACACAGGCACAGTCCTTCTGTAACAGTGTAATAGTCAGAGAATAGGATACACAATGCAGGGCCTGAATATACTGGATCTTTAGATTGTATTGTACAATTAGTCACCAGGTCTTGAAGAGCTAGTAGGAGGTCTTCGTTCCAAATCAGACACATCCTTGGTTGAGTCGTGGGCACTGCACCTCTATCCCTCTCCGAACACTGGATAGCGAAGTATGAGTGACATCATATTCATGTATAGATGAACTTAGGAAGCTGGAAACACAGCCACTGGTACTGAGCCACTGGATATATGGACACACAGCCACTGGTACTGAGATACTGGATACCAGACACACAGCCACTGGTACTGAGATACTGGATACCAGACACACAGACACGGGTACTGAGATACTGGATACCGGACACACAGCCACTGGTACTGAGATACTGGATACCAGACACACAGCCACTGGTACTGAGATACTGGATACCAGACACACAGCCACTGGTACTGAGATACTGGATATCTGGACACACAGCCACTGGTACTGAGATACTGGATATCTGGACACACAGCCACTAGTACTGAGATACTGGATACCGGACACACAGCCACTGGTACTGAGATACTGGATACTGGACACACAGCCACTGGTACTGAGATACTGGATACCGGACACACAGACACAGGTACTGAGATACTGGATACCAGACACACAGCCACTGGTACTGAGATACTGGATACCAGACACACAGCCACTGGTACTGAGACACTGGATATCTGGACACACAGCCACTGGTACTGAGCCACTGAATATATGGACACACAGCCACTGGTACTGAGATACTGGATACCGGACACACAGCCACTGGTACTGAGCCACTGGATATATGGACACATAGCCACTGGTACTGAGATACGGGATATATGGACACATAGCCACTGGTACTGAGATACTGGATACCAGACACCCAGCCATGGGTACTGAGATACTGGATACCGGACACACCGCCATTGGTACTGAGACACTGGATATCTGGACACACATCCACTGGTACTGAGCCACTGGATATATGGACACACAGCCACTGGTACTGAGACACTGGAATTCTGGACACACAGCCACTGGTACTGAGCCACTGGATATATGGACACACAGCCACTGGTACTGAGCCACTGGATATATGGACACACAGCCACTAGTACTGACATACTGGATACCGGACACCCAGCGACTGGTACTGAGATACTGGATATATGGACACACAGCCACTGGTACTGAGATACTGGATACCAGACACACAGCCACTGGTACTGAGATACTGGATACCAGACACACAGCCACTGGTACTGAGATACTGGATACCAGACACACAGCCACTGGTACTGAGACACTGGATATCTGGACACACAGCCAAGGGTACTGAGACACTGAATATATGGACACACAGCCACTGGTACTGAGATACTGGATACCGGATACACAGCCACTGGTACTGAGATACTTGAAGCCAGACACACAGCCACTGGCACAGAGATACTGGATTATGGACACCCAGCCACTGGATCTGAGATACTGGATTATGGACAAACAGACAGTGGTACTGAGATACTGGACACAGCCAATGATACTGGGATACTAGATACTGGACACACAGCCAGTGTGTGCTTTGCAATCCATACTGCAGAACTGCTGGCTTCTTTTCAGCAATTGGAACTAGTGTAGCTCTGCAGTAAAATCCATTAAGTGAAGGTGTTTAATTAACTTTTTTTCCTTGAAAGAAAAGTTACAGTACATAACTCAGGACTGCCCCCAAATCGTTGCATGCCACATTAAGGAGCACCACTGATCTGTTTTTTGTTTTTTTTAACACTTCAGTCAGCAATATTTAGACCAGTAAAATGTATCACTTTCGAGCAGAAGCTGCCCATAGAACCTGCAGACTGTCAAAATCCTCAACATCTAGTGAGCTATTAACTCCAATTCATCCAAGTCCATGTTTTGCATCCACTGCGAAAACCTCATTTAAGTGAATGCAATTTACAATTATTAGTCTTGCTAATTCAATTCTTTGGAATTCAGGTGTTCGTATGCTCCGGGCTATTGTCATAAATAACTTCATTTTTTTATCTTTCTATTTCCCTTGCCTGAAAAAAATTACTTTTTTATTTTTTTTGGTAAGAATTTCCATTAGGACAGATGGATATAATAAGCATCATATTATACACAGATGGATTGTAGGCCCTAAAGATTTGTAAAGCAATGCCTAAGGCAGAATCATCATTCTTTTAACACCTCCTATGTCCAATAAAATTCAGAGATTACTGTAGAGCCCCTCAAGGTGGTAAAGACAGCTGTTTACAAATATAAGCCCTAGCACCCTTTGATAAATATAGGCTCTTACACCAGTTTACAGGAGAAGGAGAAGTCAAAGAGAAGGTGTTGAGCAGCAAGTGACTTATAAAAAGTAATTCTGGTTATACACAAATCCGACTTAAATGAAATAAAATTTACTAGACCTTAACAATTGAAAGCCATTCCTCGATTACTGCTGTATAGGATTTGCAAATCTAAGTATTTTAGTCATTCTTAATGTATTATAGATTAGGTTATTAGTATTTTCCATTCTGGTAAATTTTATGTTATTATGAATAACACATAATAAGACAGAATAGCAGTAGAAATAACACTGGGGAGCAGCAACGCAGGCAAAACCAGGCATCAAAAGTCGCAGTATTCGCAGAAACTGCATTAATCCCAAATGCAGGACACAATTCAGTGGAGCTGAGAACATCCACCACTCGACATGTTTTCTTCATGAGAAAAGATGAAGTGATGTTTGATCCTAGGAATGGTGATTATAAATAGGCCTCCCTATTGATAAAGGCTATTGAGCTGAAACGTCGGGTGACCCTCTATTCGCACGGTGTGACCCTCCTGTCTATGCTTATTCATGTTTGTGGCATCTTTTGTAATTCTTTCATGTGACTTCTCTATTTATATGTAAGTATTTATTTCTTTTATCCATTGGATATTTGTAATTATGTTGCTTGTATTGTGACTAATTGTCTAAATACATTTTTTGATATTGCATAATTCCACTAGTATAGTTTTATTTATATTTTTTGTGTTCTCCCCCTACCTCCTTTTTGCTTATAAATAGGCCACCTGACCGGAGCTCAGTCACATGACTGAAGCTCCTATCACCTGACAGACTACCACAACATGTCACTTCCAGCTAAAACAGGATGTTTTATGCAAAATCTTTGCCAATGACACTTGGCTTGTGCAGGGAGTTAAAAGCCTGTATCTTGTTGAACTCAAAGGTTTCCCTCACTGCTTGTATGCTTTTCTCATTCTGAAGGCATCAAATTGGAAGGATAACAGCAGGAGTGTAACGCACAAGATCCTGAGTGCCTGAGATGAGGAGCTATGATGCAGGGGTAGAGACAGGGCCTTGTGCTGGGTAACTGCACTTATATGGTAGCTTGGGGCTTTAGGTTTTGTGCAGCCACATACCAGGGCCCTGTGTAAGCAGCTACTGTATCCAGTATAACATAACTTGGACTGGAGAAACACTGCAGACATGCTGAAGCAGGCATGGATAATAACTCAACAGGAAAGCAGGATGTTGCAGGCTAGGACAGAAAAAACTAAGAGACAGACCAAGCAGAGCAAATGCAGAGCTACAGGACAGAGGCAAAACATAAGCACGATAAAGCATAAGCCACACTAAGGATCAACTGTGCAGTGCACAAAGATACAGATAATAACATGGATATAATGCAAGGCACATACAAGGGGCAATGACACAGAACTTGAAGGGACAGACACAGATATAACAAAGGGCTAAGGAACACAAGAGAAACATACAAAGGAACAAACATAAATGCAGGAACTAGCTTAACACTAAAGATGGTAAAATGGTGGGGGTTTGGTCCACTTATTGGCCAGTTAGATGTTAGCTTGCCAACAACGTCAAGATACCCCACGTTTAGGCAAGTCTCTAAATAAGACAGAATCAAAATATTAACATTGCACATACACACAGAAACAGTCTACCTATGGAAGCTCAAATTGGAAGACTGGAGAAACCGAAAGGAGCACGGTTGGGGTTGCACATTTATACAAAACAGAACAACTATGTAGAGAGAAACAATGAAAACCTGGAATAGAGCAGAATGACAGTGAGACAATTAAAACCATAGATGGACCAGAGCAGAGCAAAGGAACAGAAGCAGAAACAAGGAAAACATAACAAGATACGATAACAGGGATGAAGTTCAAGGCAGGGCTGAAATACATGACAAGGCTATAATAAATGATAAGGCTGGAATACATAAAAGCGCTAGAAAATATGACAGGGCTGGAACCGGACTGTAGCTGGATTAGACAGGTGCCATACTAGGACCAACTGGCCAGGTGCCACTCTGGGCAGGTGCTGATCTGGGGCCAACTGGACAGGTGTGATATTAGGGCCAACTGGGCAGGTACCATTATGGGCAGGTGCTGCTCTGGGGCCAACTGGGCAGATGCCACTCTGGGACCGTAAAAGGGAAGGGTGCCACTTTATGGCCAGGTAAAGAACAAGGGACAGGAAAAGAAGCAGACAGGAATGAGCATAAATAATAAACAAGAAAGAAAAGCAAAAAGGATGCTGAAATGCCTGGATACATAAAGGATGAGCCAGCACATGGGTGAATGGCTACAAGGAGACTGAATATGGGTATATAAAAATTCTAGTTAAAGGGAAAATATTACAGTTTAATGGTTATTTATTTCTAGCCTGTACTGCAATTTTACTTTAATTTCATTTGTGTGCTTCAACTTTCTCAGTCCCTTTGTGTATGTAAAGTGGCACGCTATTACGACACAGATTGAACTAAATAATACACACGTTTATTTGAGGAAAATCATTACAACTATAACAACATTATTTATGAAGATTGTGTCTTTCAGATAATTATCAAGTGTATTTTGTACTCGAATGTTCAAACTTGCCACGATAGGAGAAAAAGCTTGATTTTATTGCAAAGGTTTCTAGACACTATTATTGTGGGAATCACACAACCCCCTTACACTGGATAGAGAAATGTAATGTCGTAAAACGCACAGAACAAAAATGCAAAAATAATCGGTACAAGATTATAGTAGCTGTGTATACTCTTAGTAGAAAAATTCCAAAGAAAATAAGTATGTTTGGGCAAAATAATAGCTACAATTTTGTTGTCACAAAATTTATTTCATATGGACCTAGCACCCATGGTGTTGTAGCTTTCAGGAAAAAGGTAATAATAAAAAAAAGAACACAATTTGATATACAATCTGTACCTTTCTCTTGTATAAAAAGTTGAGTGTACAATAGATATGATTATTATTTATCTAAGACAGAACAAAAAACACCCTTTTACCCTGATTAGTCTTTTGAGAACTAGAATTTGCATGAAGACATTAAAAAAAAAAAAACACATACTAGCAATTTGAATATTTATTTTATTTTATCGATCCGACAACTCGGATTTTAGGCAGAAATGTTCTCTCAAACAAGCACTCTCATAATATGGTGAAAAAAAAGAAATACTATGTAATAGTGTAAGACAACTACACAATGTACATTTTTTTTTCAGGCGGCCGAATCCTCTGGAAGCGACCGCCGGGTGAAAAAAATCACAGCGACCGGATGTGACGATACGTCACATCCGGCGACTTTTTTCCCCTCCTCCGTGCAGGAGGGAAGACTGCACGGAGGAGTCGTCCGTCCGGGACCACAGACAAGCAGCGATTGGGTAAGTGATGGGGAAGGGAGGGGGGAGGAGTGGCACAATATTACTGGGTTCTGGCTGGCACTATATTACTGGGCTCTGGCTGGCACTATATTACTGGGCATCTGGCTGGCACTATATTACTGGGCTCTGGCTGGCACTATATTACTGGGCTCTGACTGGCACTATATAACTGGGCATCTGGCTGGCACTAAATTACTGGGCATCTGGCTGGCACTATATTACTGGGCTCTGGCTGGCACTATATAACTGGGCATCTGGCTGGGACTATATTACTGGGCTCTGGCTGGCACTATATTACTGGGCTCTGGCTGGCACAATATTACTGGGCACTGACTGGCACACTATTACTGGGCACTGACTGGCACACTATTACTGGGCTCTGACTGGCACACTATTACTGGGCTCTGACTGGCACAATAATACTGACTCTGACTGGCACAATATACAGATGTGAGGAATTTTTAGGCGCAATCCTGACCCATGCACTGTGTACTTGGTGCAATCTTGACCCATGCACTGTGTACTTGGTGCAATCCTGACCCATGCACTGTGTACTTAGTGCAATCCTGACCCCTGCACTGTATACGTAGCATAAACCCTACGATACGTCACATCCGGCGACTGTGTTTCCCTCCTCCGTGCAGGAGGGAAGACTGCACGGAGGAGTCGTCCGTCCGGGACCACAGACAAGCAGCGATTGGGTAAGTGATGGGGAAGGGAGGGGGGAGGAGTGGCACAATATTACTGGGCATCTGGCTGGCACAATATTACTGGGTTCTGGCTGGCACTATATTACTGGGCTCTGGCTGGCACTATATTACTGGGCATCTGGCTGGCACTATTTTACTGGGCATCTGACTGGCACTATATTACTGGGCATATGGCTGGCACTATATTACTGGGCTCTGGCTGGCACTATATTACTGGGCTCTGACTGGCACAATATTACTGGTCTCTGGCTGGCACAATATTACTGGGCATCTGAATGGCACTATATTACTGGGCTCTGGCTGGCACTATATTACTGGGCTCTGGCTGGCACAATATTACTGGGCTCTGACTGGCACAATATTACTGGGCACTGACTGGCACACTATTACTGGGCACTGACTGGCACACTATTACTGGGCTCTGACTAGCACACTATTACTGGGCTCTGACTGGCACTATATTACTGGGCTCTGACTGGCACAATAATACTGACTCTGACTGGCACAATATACAGATGTGAGGAATTTTTAGGCGCAATCCTGACCCATGCACTGTGTACTTGGTGCAATCTTGACCCATGCACTGTGTACTTGGTGCAATCCTGACCCATGCACTGTGTACTTGGTGCAATCCTGACCCATGCACTGTGTACTTGGTGCAATCCTGACCCATGCACTGTGTACTTAGTGCAATCCTGACCCCTGCGCTGTATACGTAGCATAATCCTGACCCATGCACTGTGTAATTAGCGCAATCCTGACCGCTGCACTGTATACGTAGCGCAATCCTGACCCATGCACTGTGTACTTAGCGCAGTCCTGACCCATTCACTGTGTACTTAGTGCAGTCCTGACCCATGCTTGCTATTATTCTTCCTAGGCTTCTGTTTTCAAGGCTAGTTATTACTTAAATTATTATTAAAACCAGTAGCAACTGAATGCAGAGGCAATTATTCATGATAATAAAGAGTAGATGCATAATCCTATACAACCGGCCCTTTTAGGGTAACCATACTGCTGATGCGGCCCCCGATGAATTTGAGTTTGCCACCCCTGCTCTAGAAGAAGGGAACCACCAATTGAGTAAAACTAGGGTACTTGTTTCTTTGAATTATAATTAAGACTTCATCATGCATTATATATATATATGTCCAGCTTCTATCAGCAGACTGGCAAAACAACAACAACAAAGACCTTTTTAAAGAATATCGTTGGTACTGTATAATGAATTGTTAAAAAAGTGAAGGTTTTTAAAGATGTAACTATGCATTATCCATGGTTATCTGAGCTATACTCACCAAGTTTGGACATGCACAACGTATGGTCCAATGTTAACCTCAACTCACCTTCAACTTAACTTTAAGCATATATACCTTGTAGTATGCGTTGTCTATTCACTAAAAAGTCAACTTTGGGGGAACTTCCAAAGAAAATGCCGGCAACAGTTGTTAATAGCCAAGCAAGAAAATTTGGGAACAGTTGTACAATTCGCCTCTTCCTAACTCAGGCAATTAGTAACTGTTTCTTGCCATTGGCTTTTAAAAGAGCCACTTTTAACTGAATAGACGGCACTATGTTAAACAGGTCAGGTATTTCAGCCTGTGCTTCTAAATTATACACATACTACCATATTCAAAGTTGATCAGTACTGAACTAAATATAGACAACATAATCAATTCAACACAACCTCAAAAATAAACTTTTTATTCACGTTATAAGCAACACAATTCATCAGAAGGTGGTTGAAGGAGAGACTGCATAGATTTAAATGTAATTAAATGGGTTGAGAATTCAATGCCAAAAAAGGTGTACAGTGATATTAATAGTTTCAAATGTAACACCTATTTAATTTCCACTGGAAAAAAGTTAGACATTCATTTTAAAATATGATTTTAAATGTGTTCTCAATTTATGTTTAGAAATCCAGTTTCAAATCTCCGTGTATTCATGCACTGAAGTCATCACCAGGCCAGTATGCTAACCAAGAAAGCTTAAAATATCAAAGAAATGGAGCTCTGTAGTAATTAGACTGGATATAATGAAACTCTAACATCCTGAGCAATCAAAGTATTGGATTTTCTATTTCATCTATGAACACAGAGCCAGCAGATTAGGTTGGGGTGCTGGTTATTATGGATAGAGTGCAATACACTCTGGTGTGTTAAGATCTCCTAAAAGATAAGAAGGTTTATGTGATACTACCTACAGATCCAGTATTGGATATCATAAAAACTCTAATTACTTTGCTAATTGTATGGGGTTTTAATGGAGTAAGAGTATGAATATTTGAAGAATATGTCTCCAAGAACTCCTACATTCTATGCCCTCCCTAAGTTGAATAAGGATTTCATCAATCCCCACAGGTCACCTGATGGTATTGGGAGTGGGCTATATTTCTGCTTATTTGCTGGAGTATGATGATAAGAATTTACAACCACTAATGTTGAAAACGAAGTTAAATCTACAACTTTTTATTGGGCAGGCTAGATCGACCAACATGGTTCTTATCTGCTGGCATGTTCTATGTTTCTATATTTTTGGTTTTTTTTTTTCTATGTGCAGCAACAAGCGATGGCTACGGGAACCAGGTTTGCCCCCAGCTATATGAATCTGTTTATTAGGAGGCCCCTGTATATGCATAGCATGGCTGGGGTGCAAACCCAGTGTCATATATATATATATATATATATATATATATATATATATATATATATATATATATCATTTTCAAATGTTAGGGTAACGGAACAGTGATAGAATATCTTTAATTACCGACTTGCACTTATATTTTCGAGCAGCTATTTTATAATGATTACAGACTGTTTAGTGCCTTAAAGCCCTTTTTGCTCTATCCAAAAAAAGGTGTCATCTCTACCTGTAGCCATTTTGCCAGTGATGGCCAATCTTGGCACTGCAGATGTTTGATGATTGAAAGATAAATGGGCTGTTACTGATATGATAGAAATATCTTTGAATAAGGTAAGAATCCTTCTTTTATGAGTTCTTTTTATGATACAATGGTTTTTGGTTTGGCCTGTCTCTGCTTTAAATGCATTGTTTTATAGTGCTGTTATTGTGTAATGCACGATTGCCATTCAATTATATACTGATGTTTTAAAATGTTAAAGAATGGCTTTATTCTAATTCTTCACATCAGCATGTATTTTGAACCTTAAAGGGACAGTCTAGTTCCCAATCTCACTTTGGTATAAGATGAAAATTACTGTTTGTATAGTGCACAGGCTTTATTTTCCAGTGTGATTTAATGCAGGCATTCTGCATACTTCAATTTTTTTATATTTGACTTAAGCCCACCCGCAGTGATGACTCTGTATGTTTACTGCAGTTGCATCTGCACTGACTATATAGACACTGAGCATATAAAGGTTTGTTTCATTTAGTCACTTCTTGTGCTCATGGAATATAATACATTGTGTGGATTGTAAAAACCTTGCTCTTGAACACAATAGGATCTCTTAACAGGTAAGAAAATAAATTCCTTTTACTCAGCTAGTGTGGAAAGTCTTGGTTTCTTGCAAACTTCTGTAATTTCCCAATTTTATTTAGCTGTAAGTATTTTACATTTTAAGCAATGCACAATGTAAAACATGCATTTTAAATTACTTTGAAAGCACATTAATATGCATTAACATTTGGAAGATGCATGTTGGGCACCAGACAGTCCCTTTCAAATGAAATCATCCGGAGTGCGCTGCTTGATCATCAGTGAGTAATAATAACAAAGCATGTTACCAGGAAGGGCAACATCTCTCATTTCCATGCATGTTCTGGGGATGGTATTCTTACCCAACATCCAATACTTGCTTATTATTACTCAACTTAATGGTTCTCATTTCATTGACCTCAGATCGATGAAAGGCCAAGTTGACCTTACCAGAAATAAAACCTGAGACACTAAGGATTGAACAAATTCTAATAAAATAATGCTATTTTGCTATGTAGTTGAGATGATTAAAAAAAGGAGGGTAATTTTATGTATACCTTGACCACGGTCAAAATAAATTTGCTTAAATGTCTAGCTCAGTAAGACTTTTGTGAGTTTTTTTTTTAAAATGCAGCATGTGGTTTTATCCCACAAACATAGGATTATAAAGGACCAGAATAATCCGAATCTCTTCTTTTTATTCCATTATATTCATTGTTGAAATAAACTGCTACTTTACACTGACTTTACAAGTGTTCTTATCACAGTACAGTTTTTTTTTTGTTTGTAAAAATACAGCCTTGCTTAATAATAATTTTGATTCAAATTTTCCACTTTTTTCCCTTGCTGTATTGGGATAGATGTCAGACTAGTGGCATTTCTATTGGTGTTGGTTTTCTGACTTTTTAAGTCAAAATCCCGTTCAGTAAGTATCTGCAGGTCAACAGCAAGACATTACTGAGGGATATTGGACGCAGTAGGTTAGAGGGAAAGGAGAGAAAAACCCACTAGTCCTGTCTAAAGCATCTAAGGAACTGTTTAACAAGATGTTAGAAAAATCAATTTCAATAACTGAGACCTTAAACCTGCACAATATTATATGGTTAGAGCTTGTGAATGTTTTTCCTCCCTCTATCTCCTTTAGTGTGACTTTTAACTGCAATATGGGAAGTGGCAATGGCAGAAGCTTCAAGCTGTATCATTATAATTCATAATAAAACAGGTTACACAAAAAAATCCATTTGAATTACACTTTGCGTTTGAAGAAAGCAGAGGCGTTATTGTCTATTTTCTTTTTATATTTTAAAGTGTGGGTAGGTTTTTTTTTTTGTACTCGAATGTTAAATTACAGAACTTACTAATTCTCATTTTCTTTCTCTCTAGAGAAAAAAAAAAAAGAAGCGAGATGCACATAAAAGTATATCTCCTTCACAAAATAATTCAGCTCCTTTTGTAGGGTATTTAAGTTTCCCCTTGAAGGAAGAAACTTAATTACTTTCAGTCTGGGGAAGAAAATGTTTTGGGACCCGTCTCCCCCGTCCTGCCCCTCTTGCCTTGAGCCAGTCGCTAAACAATGTTAAATGGAATTATGTACGTCGGAAGCATTAACAAATGATCTACATCTTAATCTTTATTTGATATATTAGAATATAAAGAAGAAAGATCATATATGCATAATTAGAGATACAGGAAATGGAATTACCCCTGCAGGCTTATTACAGCATGTGAAAGAATACATTATGAACTCAGAGGGGGCCAATTAGAAACTCCGAAACTGATCTTGAACAATAACACACAATTCCCCCGACCAATAATAGTATGGCTGAGGGTGATATGAATATTAGTCAAACACATGGGGAAATGTGTATTACATGCTCTATGACATCCTGGGTATTATTTATAAAACTCAATTATGCGACATAGTGTAGCATTCACCATGGAAACCAATTGAATGTTCCTGCATTTTAGATCAGTTTATCTAATTATTCTGTAATGCAAACATTGTAGGGACAGTTCCCAAACTCACTTTAGTGCAAGTTGAAGACTACTGCTTGTATAGTGCGTAAGCTTTTTTTCCCCAATGTGATTTAATGCAGGCATTCTGCATGCAGCAAAATTATATTTGACTTAAGCCCACCCCCATGATTACTCTGTATGTTTACTGTAGGTACAGCAGCACTGACTATATAGGCACTGAGCAGAAAGATTTGTTTAATTTAGTTACTTCCTGTGCTGCTGGAAAAGAATACACTGTGTGGACTGTGATGAACTTTCTCTTTTATACAGTAGGATCTCTTAAAGGAGCATTGCACCTTTGTTCCTTGTAGGAAGCAAGGGTTAAAAAAAAACATGTCCCACTTTTCTGGACTAAACCCGATGTGTATCTTAATAGATACACTCAGGTTAACTATCTACTATGTCTCACATGCGAGACACAGCAGTTCCTTGTTGTACGGTCACATAATCTGCCGTTGGTTTGCTACACTGTTACTTACACTGTTAGCAAGTCATTTTGATGTTTCTTGGGTGGCTTATGGTTTTATGTTAAGTTAATAAACATTGGGGTAGATTTTATGTCCTCCGCTAACTAGCAGACCTGGGACATTTAATCTACTGCACGCTATTCCAAAAGAAATAACATGCGATTTAACAGAAATGGGGACTGTAGAAATACTGTGCATTAAAGCACAGGTACTAATGGCATTTCCTTTTGGATAGCCATTAAAATAAAGCTAGGAGACTGGGGGTGTAATAGCAAGCCTATTATTGGCTGGTTTGAAAACCCTGCATTCTTGGGACATGGTGACTTCTGATCAGTTGACATAGTCGGCCATATTGACCATTGTATAAATCTGTCAATGCTTTTGTGAGTGATGCTTTTAATAGATGTACGTTTTATTTTTGTATACAGTATTACACCATGGTCGCTTGTGTTTTCATTTTGCTTTACACGTCTATGGAGTCATCTAAATGTGCCTCTATGATATTATGGTAAAGACCTGTAGATTTATCGACAGGGGGGTGACGGTTGAGAAGTCTACAGCGGTTATACAGTGGGAGAAAGACCTGGCTATGACATTTCCCATACAAGCGTGGTTCTAGGCATGGCAGGATACCAGGAAATATAACCACTGTATTAATGTTCATGAACATTATTACAAACTTCAACAGAGATGGTATTTAGTGCCTAGCCGCCTAGCAAAATTTAATACAAACATAAATGATCAATGTTGACGATGCCAACAAGCGGTCGGCACGCACTACCATATCTGGTGGGACTGCCATGAATTGAAAACAATCAAACAGAAGGTGTAGGATATATTACATTGGGTAGCCCCAAATAAGGGGAAACTTACTCCACAAATATTCTTATTTCATCTAGAATTAGACGATTTAGACAAACATCAAAAGATATTTTGTATTAATATTCTATTGGCATTCAAAATAGTGATAGCTCAACATTGGAGGAGAGTCGGGGCCCCAACCAGGATGGAAATTAAAGCCCAAATAAAATTTCAGGTAGAGGTAGAAAGATATTTCCTTCAGGGAGAGGATAATAAGAGTAAAGAAGGCTTTGAGAAAATATGGTCCAAATTGTACGAAACTTCAGCATGATCGCCCCCAGTGGGCCCTCTGCATTGCTTGGACCTATCTTTAACGAACCCCTGGAATACTCTTTATCCACCCCGCGGAGTGTTGAAGCGTAGGGGCAGCGCACGGTTATAACCCCCCCGTATTATAAATATTGTAACTGGTTCCCCCCCCCCCCCGGCTTCCGGCGGGCCGTGGCAGAGTCCACCTGAATGAGCTGTGAAAGAAGGAATGAGCGTGAATGAGAGTGGGAATGGTGGGAATGAATGACTGAGAGTGAGGTGAGATTGGGTAATGGATCAGTAGCAGGAATGAGGGTATTGAAATTTCTCCTTTATATACAGAAAACTTATAGGAATATAAATTCTTCCAACCTTAAAACTTTCCACACTATGGATACTTCATGCCTCACTCTATTTTTCTAATGTACCTTTTGGCATATAAAGATGAACAATGATGAGTTACAATGAATATAGTACAGTTAATAAACTGACTTAACCTCTAAGTTCACAAAAAAAAAAAAAGTGCCTCTATGAGATTATTCTTCCCTTCCTCTACGCTATATATAGATATGTAACTTTTTGACAAACCCAGGACAATATGGCCCAATTGCATGGTCATGTCAAGTCTAGATTTATAGCAACTTTAATTACTGCCTAATCATATCCCTGTTATAATTTTGAATATATGGAGATTTCTGATACACATAAGGTCAATAGAATACGTTGCTTACAGCCACAATAGCTAACTGCTATACACCGTGCAGTACGAGACTGGAAGGTAGAAATACCAAACTCAGCCTTATACTATGAGTACCACAGACATAAAAGTAGCGTTTTTACCATAAACTCACTTATATAAAATGTAATGTAGAATGTTAGTGACTAAATTTTAACATAGTTGTACGTACATGACATGTATATGGTATATTGCCTTTAACTTGAAATGACAGTACAAATTAAACCCAAGTGCATTACATGGACTTGTTTCAGATCATGTCCAGATATGAAATACAGCAGATAACAGATATTAGGAAGACAATAAGTGCAAATGAATAGAAATGATACCGTCCAAAGGTCAGGAGTGTTGAATTAATAATTCACACTATGCAAGCAATAAAGGCTCGCATTGTAAACAACAGCATACAACAACAAGATAAGACTCATCCCTACGTCTTGTTTTCTAAAAGGTGTTTAGTAACATCAGCATGGGGCGTCTGCTAAAAACAACAGGACTCAGGAGCAATATAATAGATCGTCTACGTAGATTAATAGGGAAAAACCATTTACAAACTAGAAACAAGGGTGAGAAAAAAGCTTAATACACTTAAATAACAAGAAGGAATGAAAAATTCCGATGAATATTTATGAATTCGTTTTTTTGACTTTATTTGAAAATAAGCCAAGTTTGCAGGAAGGTAAAAGATCAAGTAAGCTAAAAAAAAAAAAAAGTAGCCAGGAAAAAATATTTTATTATAATATTTAAAATTTCTTAATTATTTGTTCATTATTTATGATAAACTGATAGGGATGATAAATATCCAGGGTGGTTATTATCTGCAGCAGTTTCATTTGGGGAATAGAAATGTTTCCCAAGTAGCTACATTGCACATGGAGTCATAGGGGTACTGGTTCTCACTTAAATAAAGAGGATGTAGGATTAAGCAAACAAGTCTGCTACCCAAGGCCCATTCATTCCTGGGGGCCCAAAGCATCCGCCCCGTGAGCTCCCACTGCCCGTGTGGCTGTCTCACGAATGGGCAGCAGTCAGCAGATCTGCATCCAAGGGATGCGGACCCGGATTTTAGTCACAGCTGCCAGAAGTGATGGCAAGTCATATCTGGTGGCTGTATTTCTTGCAACGCAGCAGGAAGAAACCCTGCAGAGGAGACTGATGAGGATGTGCAGCATCCAGGTAAATACTGGGGAAGGGGGGAGGAGGGGGGGATTTGCTGTCAGTGGCTATTAATGGACAAATTATCATTGGGCTCAAAATGGACACATTATCAGTGGGCTATTTTTTTCAGTAAGGGGTCCTGAAATTTCTGATGGTGGCCCTGTAGATGGGTTTATCCATACCTCCCAACTTTGCCCCCCGGTGAATCGGGGCACCGGGGGTGGAGTCTGGGGAGGGTGCGTGACACAGGGGTAACACTGTCACCCATTTTTGCCCAGTAGGTATTCTCTGGTTTCTGCGGCACTGAGGAATGTGAACAGGACACCGGAGAATGCGAACCAATGTCGCAGAAAGTGGGACAGACGTAGAGCGTGGCGGGACAGCAGGACATGACTCCCAAAGCGTGACTGTCTTGCACAAAGCGGGACATTTGGGAGGTATGGTTTACATTTAGTCATCAAAATTAAACTCACCTAAAAATATATGATATAAAATTCACTTTTTAAAGTTCTGGTTCTTCACAAGACTGCTTCAAGCATCGGTAGCAGCGGGGACTTGGAGGTTACGGCAAGTCAGAAGTCCAACATCATATTCATTACCAAGTATCTGTGGCAGTGATGACTGATTTACTATACAGTAAGAGTCCAGTGATGGGGCATACATTATAAGAAATTGCATACTGCATTCTAGGTGAAACATAAAAATCATAGGATGTGTCAGCAGTCTCTGTACATAAATCTAGGATAGCCTTATGCCTAATCCACACATGCTTAAACTGTGTTTTCCTCTACCACTTCCGCTGGAAGGCTATTCCATACATCGCCTATCCTCTCAGTAAAGTAATAATTCCTGATATTACTTTTACATCTATGCCCCTCTAATTTAAGACTTGTGTTCTGGTAGTTTTTCTTCTTTTAACTATACTCTCCTCCTTTACGGTATTTAAATGTTTCTATCATATCCCCCTGTTACGTCTTTCCTCCAAGCCATACATATTAAAATGCTTTAACCTTTCCTGGTAAGTTATTCTTCTCTGAACTTTCTCCAAAGTATCAATATCCTTCTGGAGATACGGTCTCCAGTACTGCGTACAATACTCCAAGTGAGGTCTCACCAGTGCTCTGCACAATGGCATGAGCACTTCCCTCTTTCTACTGCCAACCCCTCTCCCCATACAGCCAAGCCTTCTACTAATACCTCTCCCTACTTATAGAGCGCAGACAATTAATTTAGAATCTTGGATCTGTTGGATCAGATCTTCCTTCTATCGGATCCAAGGTGAATAAAGATATGACCCAAGGTTCTAAACAACATGTCCATCCCGTGATGGAGCGATATGAAGCAAACAAGGTACAATAAGGTGCTTTTTTTATATTCTTTCAATAGAACATTTCTATTTAAAATTCACTTGATGCATTCTTTCATTTAAGCAGAACTTAATTGTTTGCCAGAAGTTGTCCTTCAATAACGGAGCTAGAAATATTTTCTTGATTCTCCTGTTAATTCAGCACAGTTCATTGTTTATTGAATAGACTCGAGCATGTTTAGCTAACTCGTATGAGCTTTGGTTATTATAACGCTCCTCCAAGTATCAAATCGATTTTATTTTTCTTTTATTTGTAGTGTGTGGACATATATATATATATATATATATATATATATATATATATATAATTTTTTTGCACTGGCCATCAGTAAGCCTTAGCTATACTGAAGAGAATTTATGACTTTGGAATTAACTTTTCTTTGGAAACTAAACCGCCTATCTTGAATACATGGTAAGCTACGCTTTGTCATTTTAAAAGGCCTTTCAGATAAATTTTCTGTTTTTATTTTAAGCTCTTTAAGTTTCTTTGAGAGAATTGATATAGTTGTGGGATATTCACACAATAGCTGGTAGAAATAGAAAGTAGATCATGAGATTAGGTGAAAGCATAACTATATCTTACTTAAGAAATGAAAGACAAAGGATTAAAAGAGGAGGGAAGAATGATATGGTATTCTTGTGTATTATGGACAAGGATAAATGTGGAAAATTGTATGTCACTTTTTATGCTTCTACGACCAAGAAACTCACTAAAGTTACAAAAACACAGTTTAACCGTTCAAAAAAAATCTTCCACAGCAAAATGGAGATTTCCAAGCTAGAAGCATGGGCTACGGGGTCTTCCAGGCATAGCAGCAGGGGAGAACAGGTTTGTCTAGGACATGGCAGTAGAAAAAAGGGTCTCCCAGTTCACAAGCATGGGTATAGGATAAACCATAAGTGGCCTAACAAAAAGGTGCTGGGAAAGATGGGGAAAAAGGCTGGTTATGGGCGGAGAAAATAGCATAAATGGTAAAGCCAGGGAGAGTGTAGTCAGAACTGTCTGAAAAGACTGATTGTTGCAGCCGTGTGTATCCATGATGCTACCAGTTCTTCACGTTTGTATCTTGTCCTGCTACACTGTCTCGGTAAGAGAACTGACAATTATACCAGTATCAAAAAAATAATAATTCTACAATATTTTTTTAGAAAACAACCGGAGTAATCTACGTATAGTGTTTGTGCTACAATTGTTGTACATTGTGTTCATTTTACACTGCATTAACAAGTGTCTAATAATACAATTATTGGTCCTTAAGTTAGAGCATGTTTAATGTATTACTGTTTATTAAACATTATTATGTCTGCTAATATTTAGGTGCACATTTGTCAATACCAAATAACAGAGATTGAAAAGGGTAAAGCGATCTTCCTAGAAAAACATCTAGGTATAGATTCATTATTAACAAAGGGTGACTAAATGTAAATTGAGTGACTGTACAAGGAGCATCAGGATCCAGCTGGAGGACCATTAATTTGTAGGACCTATTGTTAATGAAAATTCCAAAGTGTCTATGCTATGACCTCATGATATTAGTTATGTTTGGACCCACATCCTATACGTTTGCATGGGATGCAGCCCTAAAGAAAACAATATTTGAAAAAAATGCGTTAAAGAATAAAACGTTGAGAAATTGGCTTATTCAAATGTATTTTCCTTTAAATATTAAATATCTCAGGTACTCTCCATGAAAGTGAAAGGTATCTGTTCGCTGTTGCTAGAGGAACCTCACTGACGAGACCTATGCTAGGCAGGAATGTACATCTGGAGTTGCTGTGTCCTTCATTCAAAGAGTGATTACCTGACAATATGGGTGTGGACTACCTGTTGTGGTCATGGTTAGTCTAATATTGTCAGGGATATTCTATCTCTGCAATGGAAACATTTTATACCTCCGAACCTCTGCTCCCAGCAAATCAGGATGCCGGGGCTGAGCTTGTGAGGTCAAGTATCAGCGCTAATGTGAACATAAGTTTGCACGCGCTCACCGTATACCTTCTCAGATGTTTCAGACATTAAAGAATGCAATTGGAACCCTAGGATTGTTTGGCGGCAGTGGCGGAACTATCATTATCGCAGGGGTCGCAGCTGCGACCGGGCCCGTCACACCAGGGGCCCGGCTGCCCTGTAGACCCCTGCAATAATGATAGATTAAAACCTGTACTATGTGATCTGAACTGATCTCATAGTACAGGCCCTCCGGAGAAAGAGATGCGGCCCGTGAGACATTGTCACTGGTAGCTGCACCTCCTCTGGTTTTGCCCGAGGGGGTGAAAGCTCTGCCCCCTTGTGCTCTGAGTGTCCTAGAGCGCCGGATGTCCATGACATCCTGGCACTCAGAAGAAAATGGAGGCCGCATCAACCCCCCTCCCTGCAATGAAAGGTAACCGTGCAGGGAGGGGGACAAAAACCTGTGGGTATGTATGTATGTAGTGTAAGTCTGTGGATGTATGGATGTAAGTCTGACTATGTATAAATGTAAGTGTAAGTCTGACTGTGTGTAAATGTAAGTGTAAGTCTGACTGTGTGTGTGTGTAAGTGTAAGTCTGACTGTATGTAAGTATGTAAGTGTAAGTCTGACTGTGTGTATATGTAAGTCTGACTGTGTGTATATGTAAGTGTAAGTCTGACTGTGTGTATATGTAAAGGTAAGTCTGACTGTGTTCATGTATGTACGTAAGTGTAAGTCTGATTGTGTATATATGTAACTGTAAGTCTGATTGTGTGTATGTATGTATGGATGTATGTAACCGTAATATTATAACTAAAGTTGAGCAGACACTTGGATGTTCGGGTTCGGCGAGTTCGGCCGAACTTCGGAAAAAAGTCCGGGTTCGGGCTCGAACTTGACCCCGAACTTGACCCCGAACCCGAACCCTATTGAAGTCAATGGGGACCCGATCTTTTGGCCACTAAAATGCCTCTAAAAAAGTCCTGGAAAGGGCTAGAGGGCTGCAAAATGAAGTAAAATGTGGGTGAGTGTCCCCATTCATACGAATAGGTCAATTGACCTATTCGTATGAATGGGGACTCTATTTTGGTTTAAAGAAAGCCAATAGCCATGTAGTGCTATTGGCTTTCTATAAACCAAAATAGAGTCCCCATTCATAAGAATAGGTCAATTGACCTATTCTTATGAATGGGGACTCTATTTCGGTTTATAGAATAGCAATAACATTACATGTATTCCCTAAGCCGAAAGTCTATAAACCGAAAGACATTCGGTTTATAGACTTTCGGTTTACAGAATACATGTAATGCTATTAACTTTCTATAAACCGAACTAGAGTCCCCATTCATAAGAAATTCTTATGAATGGGGACTCTATTTCGGTTTATAGAAAGCCAATAGCATTACATGTATTCCATAAGCCGAAAGTCTATAAACCAAACGACATTCGGTTTATAGACTTTCGGTTTATAGAATACATGTAATGCTATTGCTATTCTATAAACCAAAAGTCTATAAACCGAATGTTGTTGTGTACATACAATGTAATCGCCGAACCCCGAACTCCAACACGAACATACAGTGGAATGTCCGTGTTCGGGTCTGGGGTCCAAAAACCGTAATGTTCGGTACAACACTAATTATAAAAAATATGATATAAAACCAGCTATAAATATATATAGTTGGTTTTATAGAATAATATAAATATTATCAGACCAGCCATATATGTTATACACATATTAAATAAACCTGAGCCATATGTTATATATATATTATAAAACCAGCCAAATAGGCGTTGCATGTGGCTTCGGGGGGGCCCCAGGGCAATTTTTGCACCGGGGTCCGGTGGTTTCTAGTTACGCCTCTGCTTGGCTGGACAGCCTCCAGAAATCAGGACTGTCCCTATCATCACTGGACCATTGGAAGGTGTGTACCTTGTGCAGAAAGACATGTGCTTTGCTCCTGAGTGATACTTTTGCTATTGGCAGACCACTAATCCTGTCCTTGGTTTGAGCAGCACACCCTCTATTCTGTTAAATATGTCTGTATTTGGGGGGGATTGTAAGGACAAAAAAAAAACAATATTAAAATTCCACGTTGATCTATTTGGTCCATAAATATGCATTAAGATTTGTTTAACAGTCGTACATCAGATGAAAGCAACAATCACATTTTTTTTTATATTGTTATTTTACCCAAAGTTTTTATTCTTTCATTAGGTCATGTAACAACACCGAACACACTGAAAAGCGGCAACGAATTCTTCAGCAATATTTTATAGGATTAGGGTGACATGTTTTTCCCTTAAGGCATGTCATTAATCAGCACCATCATACGGCATAGTTGAGTAGGATCTCCCTAACAAAAAAAGTTCTACAGCTAATGAAAATCATCTGTCATGTCTTTCCTATTTAAACATATTCCGAGAGTGTTATGAAGCTCAGCATAGTATATTAACTGAAGAGAAGATACTTTTTCATTTTTCATGAATGAAGTCGGAATAAAATTTTCCTCATCAAGTCATCTATCTCTTCGTACTTCTTTCCGCAAGATGTTGTTAGGATTTGAAGCACAATGGGTGCAATATGGCTTTTAAACAGCTATCTCTTTGGCATGTCAGTACCTGACACACTTTGCCAAGTTTTTCCGTTTCGGAAAAAATAATGAAAAGCGTTTCGAATCCACCTAGAATTTTTCCTTATACTTTGTCCTTTTTTTTTTACATGAAACAAAAAATAATCATCTGCATTCAACCATTAAAGAGAGAGTGATACTGGTGGAAAAGTCATACTTGAGTGAACTTGTGTGCTGCTAGTTTCCCTGCCATACTGTCAATATTCCAACACATTCTCTAGTGTAATTATAAAAGAGACTCCGGCTAACTTTATGGCAGACGGGCGATCGTCACAAAGATAAAACTGAAAAACAATGACATTACCAAATAAATGACATGACCCCAGGCAACCGGCTGAGAGGCATTGTGTAGAGGCAGCACCTGCAACATGAAATGAAAACAATGATTTACTTATCAAATTATTGCTGTGCCTTATCCATTAAACTTTAAAAAGAATAATTCTCCAAGCTGCCAAAATCCTACTCATGGAATATAGTGCTGATGGGGCTCAGGAATTTAGGGGCATCGCCAACACATTTCACAATGGTATAAAGGTTCACGAGCTTGCTCTGCAGTTGGGCCTTGATTGAAGTTCAATACCGGGGTCTATTCAATGAAATGTGAAACTTGTCGAATTTTCACCATCTTTCCATCTCAGCTAATAGTGCCTGATTTTTGTAATTTACTTGCAGTTCACCTGTCAATTCTCCACCATTCACTTGGCTCTTCTGCCCTCTTCAGCCTACGGCTGCCCCACTACAGTCTGCTGCCCTAAGCCTAAATTCAACACTACATGTATGTGGAGCACATGTGCGATGATTCCCCATATTATTGTAGAATTTCTGGGCATGAGTAACCCTAACGGGGAAAATCTACAATTTAGAGATTATTTAAGAAATCAATAATGGATAATAATTTTTTGCCACTACCTTATTTTTATGTCTTATTTTTGTGTTTTTTTTTTCTTTCTCAAACGTACAAAACAGGAACAAAATACAATTCAAATGAATTGAGCAAAAGAAAAATAATGACATTAGTCTTATTGAATCATTTCCTAATCATGCCTGTCCAATCTAATGCCAATTTTATTTTTTTATGTATTTTATATCCAGTTCAAATTTGTCTTAGCAACTTTTTGGCAGCTGTCCTAAATTCAAATCATACGCCTGATATTTCTATTGAATGCTTATTCTTTTATTACTGAGGTTTGAGGTTAGGGCGCTTTGACGTTGGGGAAAAACCAAATAAATCATTACGTTATCTGGAACAATGAGAAGGGATAATAGATTATACATTTATGAGGATTTTTGTTTTGTGGTTGAAAACATTTGACCAACGTGACCCTCTACCCTATATGTACAACAATGCTAAAGACATGTGTAACCTACTGTGCCCTGTGTCTGGCAGATGGCAATGTTACCAGTGAGCTGTGACTCTAAACAAATCCCTAGGGGGGTAGAGCTTCTCTAATTATTTGTCTGGGACCAGGATTAGCTTGACTAGTATGTTCGTCTCTCTGACCTTGCACTGAATAGTTTGAACTTGGACATACCTGAAGTGTCAAGTTTTAGTTTAACCTCTTCTCTGTTGAGTGGCCCTTCGACATATTGTAAAAACTGTCATCAAGATCGTTATATTGTTATTCAGTTAGTGCTGCAATTATATTTTACTTGATAGTGCCAACAATTTCCACAACACTAAATTAAAGCCAATACATTATGAACCTCACAAAACTTTATTTAGAGCACATCCAGTTCCGGTTATGTGGAGTAAATATATAAAGGGAAATAGTTCACTGCAGGAGCAGTAGAGTCAGTGGAGCAGCTCTCACAGATACCAGAGTACTCACACCACTGACAGGTATTCTGGGTAGACACATTCAAACAGGTCTTCTGTACACAACACAGATGAGCAAGGTTTGCTTTGCTATAGGTATGTTTTTTATGACCACATCCAAATACCTTTTGAATTGTTCTTCCCATCTTGAACCTGGTTGAAGCCCATTTTTTTCTAGCACATTGGAAACAACTTATTTTTATCGTTCAGACCACCCCCCCCCCTTAAAAATCATCTAAAAAACTAGAAAATGAATGAATAAATGGAGTGCCAGGTTGAACCACTCAACCCAAGGGTCAGACCACCAGGTTTCTATGGCCAAATGTCAGTTGTGATTGCAGTAGCAGGCATCCATTTCAGGGTTGAGAAATACTCTGCACAAACCTGGAGGCAGCTTTGGGACAAAGGGCCACAGGTGGTTTTCATACTACCTCACAAGTCCTGACCAATAACTGCATAGATATATAACAATAACTGAACTTAAACTGAAGCAAGACAGACAAAACATATGTGCCTGTAGGCTTAAAAAGCAAACAATATTAAAAGGATTCTTAACAGTGATGTTATGTTCCTAGAAACATTTGTTATCATGATAAGGGCCGGCCTTAGGGGTGTGCAACCTGTGCGAGCGCACAGGGCGCAACACCCCAGGGGGCGCCTGCCCGCCTGCTTAAAATAAAAAAAAGTAAAAAATAAAAAATCCGGTAGAGGCACTGGATGGGGGAGATCAAAAGATCCCCCTCACCAGCCCTCTGCTAGGCAAGCTCAGCTGGATCCAGGAGGGGGCGGAGATAACCGGCTGAGAGGTGTAGCTTCGCCCCCACCCTGTGAAGCAGAGCAGCGCCTGCTTCACGGGGGCCCACGGGCAGCAAGAGAAAGTGCTACTCGGCTCCCCATGCCTGCATTAAGCATGGGGAGCCTAGCAGCACTTTCTCTTCCTGCCCATGGCTCCCTGTGATGCAGACGGAAGGGAAGAAGGGGAGGAGAGAGACAGAACAGAGGGAGAGAGAGAGAACAGGTATGGGGGGAGTTAGAGAGAGACAGACATGGCAAGGGAGAGGAAATGGACAAACATGGGAAGGGAGAGAGACACATACATAGGGGGGTAAAAGGGATGAGGGGGGGCGCCACGGGGGAAGCCCGCACAGGGTGCCGGAACACTTAAGGCCGGCCCTGATCATGATAAATTTAGAACACAATGAGCTTTACTACATTGGACCTTTAACTTCTCACTTCTACGTTGGACCTTTAACTTCTCACTACTGCATTGGACCTTGAACTTCTCACTACTACATTGGACCTTTAACTTCTCACTACTACATTGGACCTTTAACCTCTCACTACTACATTGGACCTCTAACTTCTCACTACTACATTGGACTTTTACCTTCTCACTACTACATTGGACCTTTAGCTTCAGTTAGTTTTAGAATGGTGCATTGGCTTTGTTAGTTACAACGATCCTGATTGGATACAAAAGTCATAGGATAATGAAACAGTCTTGCAAATGCAATTACTTTAAATGATCTATGTTCACAGTAATCAGTTTACTTTCAGAAAATAGTAATTGTTTTCTAGTCAAGTAATGCAGCTTGGATTAAGATAATGGTGACACATAACTTGTGCAGTGGCAAAGATGGATTTATCAGTAATAAGGTGACATTCTAATTATTAGGAGCAGAAACTAATATAAAAGGTATAGTCCGCTGCAAGCATTACATATTCCACACTGTAACATGAAAATATATTTTAATTAAATATAAATATTTAATAAGCAAAAATGATTTACTGACAACTTTTACAGACTTTGCCCCTCCGCATTCGGCGACCCCGTTCTGTGACTTTACGTAATCTTCTGCTTCATGGCTAAGTTGCTTCTGTTCCGAAACACTTCCACTTTCCAATTCAGGTTGAGTATCCCTTTTCCAGACATCCATTATCCAAAATGATCCATTATCCAAACATTTTTGGGGGACTTTGCCACAAGTTGTAAATTGCTCACACACCTGTCAGAATCCAGGTGCACAACATTGTATTCAGTGCTCATGCTTCATAAACTCTTATATAGCCTTTCCATGCATGCCCAGATTCCCCCATGCCCACAAATTCAATACAATGGCACATGTAAAGGTCTGACACGGCAACGGCAGGCTCCCAACGATGCCTCACATCACAGTAAAAGAGCGCTGAGAGGCTTTAATATGTTTTACTGGTAAAAATAATCTGTTATCCAAAATAATCCATTATCCCAAATATGTCTGATCCCAAGCCTTTTCAATAAGGGATTCTCAACCTGTAATAGCACTTATAATTGACCATGGAGTATCTTGCAGAGGTAAAATTCCATGAACTGACTTGAAATGGTGGCATCCTATCACAGTACCACGCTTGAATTCATAGAACCCTTCAGAATGACCCATTTTTTCACATATGTAAATGCAGACTGCATGGCTAAGTGCTTGATGTTATACACCTGTGACAACTGGTCTGATTCAAACACCTAAATTCAACAATTAAGTGATGCGTCCCAAGACTTTTGTCCATATAGTGCACTTCTGGTCCCAGCCATTTCAGATGAGGACTACTCAACTAATATATCTTGTAATGAGTCATATGGATTACAATATATATTTTTAAAAATGAAAATACAATGGTAGTGCTTAATACTTTAATGTTGTTCCAACCAAAATGTATAATTAATTTAATAGAATACAAGTCAAAACCTTTATACTCTAAAATATACTCTTATTACGTAAGTTCCAAAATGTGATCAGACATTTAAAGAGATGTACACCTCTACATTAAAGCTTCAAATTCCAGATTACATTTTTTTGATTTCTTTCATGTATTTCTTACCTCCAGAGTAGGATCCATAGTGTAGTTACTTAAAGAGCCAATGATGAGATTATACAAGGGTAAAGCCATAGACATAAAGACTAGGTGGTTGCAATGTGAGAAGACAGAGCTAGGGTCTATGTCCATGGTCAGGTGCCTTACAAGGGAGAATACATAGTATGGAGACTATACAGTTTGAAAGATGGGTGAGACCTGGAACAAGAATCTGTAGCAAGTTGTTTGCATCAGGAATGTGTACTGATGTGAAACCCCCAGGCAAATAGAGAGATGAGGGTTAGCTGCTTCACAGGCCACAAAACTTGTATTACAATTCAGATGCAATAGGATGGGTTTTTTTTGTCATAGTCATCAAGAAACTGCAAGATTGTAAGCTTGTGAGCAGGGCTCTCTACCTTGTGTATCCTTGTTTGTCTAACTTGGTATATAGTCCCCCTCTATGCTCTGTACCTAGGGTAGCCACCATTTCTACAAAAAAATACTGCCCATGCTACTGCCTCCATAGACTTAACATTGGCCTCAAGCCATTTTTTTTTTGTCTGCTGGTAAAATACTGGCCAGGGGGCAACCCTATCTGTACTTAGCATTACTTAAATTGTTGGTGCCATCTAAATAAAGGTTAACCTCAAAGTGGACAGCACTTTCTCTTACATTGTTGGGAACATTGTTGGGATCCATCAATTCTGTGGTAATACTGTCCGACATATCCATTCCTATTTGAGGGACAGAAGGGTCCAGATAGGGAATAGCAATATAGTACTGAGTAACAAACAAGTAGG
Source organism: Pelodytes ibericus (assembly GCA_036172795.1). Classification (NCBI taxonomy): domain Eukaryota; kingdom Metazoa; phylum Chordata; class Amphibia; order Anura; family Pelodytidae; genus Pelodytes; species Pelodytes ibericus. The sequence goes on along the minus strand of CM069858.1, from coordinate 23,860,765 downwards.
TAAAACCATACAAAGAAACAGATATTAGATGCCCTAACACAGGTCTCCATTTTAACTCAACACCAAACAAGAAATTACATCGCACTACAGCACCAAAACATGCCAATCCGAAGGTTCCTTTGCCAAGATTACAAACAGATGCAGAAATCCTAACTTTATCAAATCACTTTGTACTTGTTGTTGCTCTAAACAAGTCCTAGCATTCATTGTATTGTCTGTGAAAGAGTCTGCCTGACATAAACCTCTCCTCTGTCATCCTCTTGTACTTATCTAGATCATGAATTCTGAAGCACACTCTGTCAGTGCTATGGGAGAGGGAACCATAATATTTACCACAATGGCTTTATCAGGCAGTGACAGGGCACGGCTGTGGGTATTCTTCCCCGCTGGAGCACTAGGAGGAAGGAAAGTGAAATAATGAGGTATAAATGACCCCAACAGCATCTCCTCTGAAGCTGAGCTGATTAAACATTTCTCTGTGGGAGGGAGCTGAGGAGAAAACTCCCTTTATTTTATCTTTCTAATCCAATAGAGAGGTGAAAAATGAAGGCAGCTCGAGTCATGGAGAAATACTGAGTGGCAAATTGCATTTCAGGGGAAAAAAATCAAGTTACAGAAAAACAAACTTCTTTTTTTCCCCCCACCATTTTCTAAGGAAAGTAGAGAGAGAGAGAAAAAAAAAAGAGACTTAAATCAATCAGGATAGAACGGCTGGCTAGTGGGTATGGTTTTAAACTTTTCCACTTTCTCATCTTTCTTTATCCTTTATTGTCAAGCGTAAATTATGTTTGATTTATTGTTGCCTGTCTCACTTTGGATGATCATTCACTTTAAGTGGAGTAGTGGTGTCTATTTGGGGACTTGGAGGCTCCTTTTTATACAGCATGCCATCTTTCCTGAGATTTAGACATCTGACATCCAACCTGCGTCTTTAAACACAGACTTTACCCTATAAATTCAAACACAGCTTTAGCATATTTTAAAAATTCTCATATGATATATATATATATATATATATATATATATATATATATATATATATATAAAACAGAGTATGTGGAATTCACCAGCTGCACTGGAGGAGTGTATAAAAGCTCCTGCACAACATATATGTATTTTAAAATGTATGTGCACAGTATGCATACACACAAATGCATTCACATTATGTACACGTGTGCATGGATTGAAAAGCACACATTGTCAAAATGAGCATTCTTTGTTTCACACCACACATACTTCTTTTTGGGTATTCAGATTTTCCCATTCTTAGCAAGGAATAGAGCCCCCTGTTTCTAAAAATGTGTAGTACATAAAATGTAATCATAACAAATCTAAAGCTCTACTAAAATATATGGTTCTACTTACTTAGCTCCGATTTTATATGAGGTGGTGGCCCAGGTGATGTGATGCAAACCTATAGGTGGCATGACATCACCGGTTTTGTTATACCGCAAGAGCTGGTTTGGCGGTTTTGAAAATGATGATGTATACAAAAACAACAACACAAAGTGACAGTGAACTAAAGTGCAAGACAAAGTGCAAACTGATGATATTCTTTAACTCCTTGGACAGATATATAAAGACAGAGAAAACATACACGACTATTATAGTACAGTATGTTTGGTTAGGTAGGAAGTATGTGATATGATCCAAAGGGCTGGGTTCCTCTATTGTGGTGCTGGCTAAATCAGAGTGCCCCACAGCAAGGTGACTGATGGTTGCAGAGTCCACACCTTCAGAAACATTCCTGCATGTGGCTTTAGCTCACAGTGCCTGCCGGGCCTCACATTCTTAGTACAGTGGGGGTAAGGGAGGCAGGTACAGACCATTCACTCTTCAGATTGTGGAGAACAGATTGATCGATGAGAGGCAAATGATCTTGAGAGGACTACCACAACAGGTGCCCCAGCCCACACATTGAAAGGGGAAGGGGGACCACGGCCTAAATTCTCTGGAGATTTTCCTGTAGTGAAAACGCAAGCGAATATGCATGGGTCAATTTTGAAATCTATTAAAATTTTCCTGGCGCATTCTGACAGATGACATTTCAGGAAATGGATGTATGTTAGTTAAAGCTTCTAACCTTAAAAATGTGCCCAACTTTGCAAAAGTGGTTCTGGGCTGCCACAAGGCAAATCCCACCCGACACTAACTTTGAAAGCCTTCTGAGAGTCCCTATCTTGGGCGAACCATAGTTAGGGTCCAAGGGCATTGGGGAAGCAGCCAAGCATGACATCCCGTGCAGGCTTGGAGGCCTCCATGGGCTGAAACTGTATATTTACCCTTTCTCTCCTGAATGAAAAAAAAACATTAAAGAACTGGCTAACTTTGCCAAATTTCTATGTGCTCTTTACCACCAACTTGATACCTCAGCCAACACAACCTTTACAGAACTAGTGCAGAACACACCTCACAAGGACTTGCAGAGCTATCTAGTGATCTGTACCCGCTGGCAAACATAGGTAGGGTTCCAGGGTACTTTCCAAGTAGCCAAAGGTGACTGACCCATGCATGCTTGGAGACCTCCATTGGCTATTAACTTTGCCCTCTCCTTCCCAAAGAACCCTCCTGAATGGAAAACCTCAGGAAGAGTTATGTAGGCTCTCTGTATGCCCCAGACCTGCCTGTGGGAAGCCAGGGGAGGGCATCCAGGTGCCCGGTTTCTAAATGTCTATATTTTTTCCAGTTTTCAAGTTCATCTACGCTGGAGGAAAGGAAGTAGGAACAAAGCATTGTTGATGGTTTGGGCTTACACAGCAGTTGCACAATAATTTCCTGCCATGGCTGTGCCCTCTGGAATCCTTGGGCGGAGCTGCACAGGAATGGTACCGCCCAGGTTATTGCTCCTGTTGCCTTGGAAGGCTTGGGCACCATTTTAACATACCCATCTTTCAGAGTGGTCAACAGCCCACTTTCTTTTTTAACTGCTGTAACAGTAAACATTAATGCATCTGGTAAAGTGCTTTATGTTGTTTAGGTTTGCATGGACTGGACCCAGGGTCTTTCCTGACTGCCCCCAGAGGAACTAGGAAACATCTGCTATTTGAACCAAATTTCCCCTATTGTATATCAAGGCATATATTTTAGGAACATTTGAGTTCCTTGTGATATTAATAAATACTACAATTGTGTGTAAGTGGTTTGTAATGAGAATGGTTCCATCTTATAATTTTGGAGATATGGTAAATACTAGAAATGTATGTATCAAGTGACGTGGAATGTACATATGATGGGGGTTATTTCTAAAAGTCGGTTCAGAGTAAAAGTTCCAAAAGAAGAGCAATCACCATGGCAACCAATGGAATGTTCATGCTGTTTAGCGCCCTTTAGAACTATAGCCAACAAAATATATTTGTACTTAATAAAAATATAAAGTTTTGATCCTTGCTCCATAAATGTTCCACCCCTATTTATATTTAGCCCTCCAATTGTTTTTTTTTTGGCTACAACTACCATAACTATCTGTCAATTATCCATACCATAACTATCTTCTTTTATAGAAGAAGTACGGGTTAATAAATTAGTGTCCCTTCTCCAGAGTAAACCCAGTGTTTATCTGCCGAGGGCTTAAACTCTACCTCAGAGGTCATTGCAAGGTTCCAGCATGCACACAGCCAATCCGAGCAGGAATTCGCCCTTCGTGTCTGATCTTGATCTCTTGTTAAGGTCACCTGTGTGGTTCCCATGTAAAAATTACCGTCTCTCAAGGCACTTAATTCATATAAAGCTCCACATATAAAGGGTATAATGAGAACTTGACTATTTATATCAATTGGGCCATATCTTGCTGTCAGATGGGCACTATTTGACCCTCAGTCCCCAAGTTGGACGTCCCTGTCATAGTGTGATGACAAGTAGAAGAGCCAACTTGAGCAAGGTGATCATTTCCAATGAACACCACTAATGAGCCGTCTGTCTGAGTTTGCAGACATGCCAAAAGACACTGGGCAAGGTGCACATGATGAGATAAAGGTCAGACCAGTCAGAAGAATATCCTGTACATATAGACTAGCCAGAAGGATAGTGACAGACTGGGAGTGATGACATCAGACGTGGTTCTAGCATGGGCCAGTGTTATGCCAGAATTTAGACAATAAACTGTGGCATTCCATCTGTCCTGGCTAGTAGAAAAACATAAAAATCACTGTATTATCTAAAACACTCTACACAGTGTTTTAAACACACAGACGGCACCAATGCTAAAAAGGAGCAATTTAAATATATTTTAGAAGTCAAATACTGACAGGCTGCTATGTTGAGGAAATAGTTCTCTGTGGCCTGTGCAGCATCTATGATGTCAATCACATATCTAACCAGGGAAGAGATGATCATCCCATCATCACTCATTGAGTGTGTGCTACCAGTGTCAGAGAGTGACATCCTGGAGCATCTTCTTATGCAGATATGGAGCTATGCTCTCTGAAGTCACGGACCAAAGACTAAGGGACAATATCATTTGAATGGTGCACAAGTAGTCCACCATCCCAATTAGATTTCTATTGCCTCATTAAAAGAACATTTTGGATTTCCTCACGCTCTAAGACATATAGAAAAAAACAAATATCTCATCAGAATAATACTCTTGAATTTAATGTGGTCTAGTATTACCAGACCCCCTTTTCTGATCTTTTACTATCCCATTAATTTTAACATACTGGATTAAATGTCATAAACCATTGCTTCCACTTTGTAGATTTCCTTGATTCCTAAGCATTTCTGTCTCTTGTTTAAAACCACATTATGGGCCTTGACATTAAGCACTTCTAAAACACAAAGCATTTTGTATGCTACGAAGAATGAAAATGATGATGCTCCCCTATGGGAGGTTTTATAAATCTGAGCTCCGATAGATGCTGCATCTTGCCTCTATATTAAACAAGAAAGAAAAGGTGAGTTAAGTGTCTCCAAAGCATTGGTGTGTATGTGATTAAAATGCACTGTTTGTTTTACTTAAGCACAACAGTCATAGAGAGTTACAGGGCAGTGAGCTAGAAAATAACATTTGCAGAAACAACAGCCCCTCCGCCAATTTCTGTGACCTTTCCAAACCTAATTATTTCACACTTTGCCGTTTGCTCACAGGAAACAGGAGAGAGAGATACGAAGAGAGGAGAAGAGGGAGAGAGAAGACAGGGTGAAAATAGAGTGAACGACAGAGCGAGAGTGAGATGGAGATAATGATATGGAGGTGTAGAACAACGGTGGGAAGACAATCAGATAAATTTCGAGAGCGAAATGAAAAAGCAAGAGCAATTGGAATCATTTGCGAGATATCTTGGGGAGTGGAAAACAAAAAAAAACAACAAAGTATAAGTACAGAGATAAGAAGATGGGAGAATGGAGCGAATAGGGCAAATCATGAAAGTCACATTAAAACATAGTTGGAAAAATATAATAGTAGTAAATCAGTAAGATACACATTAAAGTTTATTTCAAGCGATATTAGAAAGTTATAGACTTACAGCAAAATGAGCCGGGAACTTCGTTAACGTCCAACTTTGAATTTTATCTCCGATTTCGCAAGCTGTTTGTAAACCAAATTTCTATTTACATCAGTTTGGACAAAAAAGTGGTGATTTTGAGTCATTAAGTGTAAAAGATGTAAAAGATGCTGGACAAGGAATGACGTGCTTCATGCATACTGTGTAAAGTATTTAAGAATAAACTGTCTGGATAGCTCATCTTTTTTTTTTACTTTATATTGGGAATTCTTTCATTAAATAAAGTGAGATACTGGTGCAACATATGCTTTGCAACATTTTCATAGTGTAGCTCCTAATTTTTGTCATCCTATCACACTTTAATATAGCAACACCATATTACTTAAGAGCTCCAGCTGCACCATGTTACTTATGCACTCCAGTTGCACCATGTTACTTAAGAGCTCCAGTTGCACCATGTTACTTAGGAGCTCCAGTTCCACCATGTTACTTAAGCACTTCAGTTGCACCATGTTACTTACGCACTCCAGTTGCACCATGTTACTTAAGAGCTTCAGGTGCACCATGTTACTTAAGAGCTTCAGTTGCACCATGTTACTTATGCACTCCAGTTGCACCATGTTACTTATGCACTCCAGTTGTACCATGTTACTTAAGCACTCCTGTTGCACCATGTTACTTAAGAGCTCCAGTTGCACCATGTTACTTAAGTTGAGACGGAAATTCTCTCCCATTCAGCTGCATTGGAGAATTTTTCCAACTCATCTACATTGGCCTAAAGTTTGAAATTCCCATCTCAGTTCCCTGCATTTCTCTCTTTATTGACTAGAACCTTAGATCCCTTTATAGCTTAATAAAGCTACACTGTACCATTCCTTCTCTAAATTGAGACCTCCATTGGATATGTACATAAAAGAGAGATAATCTTAGTGGTACTTGCTTTACTGGAGAACAAATATATCACGCTGCTTACATATAACAATGAGGGTGTCCGCAAGAATCTCGGAGAAGTCGCACGGATGATTATAAGACTTGGTTCCAGCTGACTTTTATCTGTATATAGAAATCCACTTCCCTCTTATCCCAAGAGACAGAGGGATAGAGATTAACACAGCAGTCAGTGATAACAAATACTCTACACAGGGTTGAAGCTATTTTTCATCCCTGCAGGTCTCAACCACCTGAAAAATTGCATCGTGTGGGCGTGAAAAACATTTTTCACTTGTAGTCTTGTTGGGAAGATGGAAAGTGATATATTTTATCTCTGTTTGCCAGACTAGTTTACTTCCAAGAAATAAAGACAGGAAATGACTTGGATCCTAGCAAGGTGGGTAAGTACCATTAAATTGGATAATGGCAGGATTGCCTTGAAGTTGACCAATAATGAAATCACCAGGACGTACTTGAAAATGAGAGAGCATCTTAATGTACTGATACTTTGCCATTATTATTTTATTATTTTTTATTATTATTAGTATTAGTATTATTACTATTAACTACACAGTACCAAAGACTATTTTGAGTACACTTGCTACATTGGCATGTACAAAGATGACTATAAAGACTCAATATCTCATTACATGTACCTGTACTAAACTAATAATCATACATTACCTACTTTTAATTAAAGGGACTGTATCACCTAAATACTGTTTATGCTGGGAATGTAGAGAATAACAAATGACTGAAAATTATCTACACATTGTATTAGCAGAACTACAAGCTTAAATGACAAATGCATACATTCGGATGGAATTTGCCTGCAGTGTCGTCTGCTTATGACATCACCAGTGGCTTGATATGCAAATTACACATTTCCCATTGAAAACCAGTTAATTTGCATATCAAGCCACAGGTGATCTCATAATCAGGAGACTCCATAGACACATTTAAAACTCAGATTTCTACTAATTTAGGCATTTGCTTGCATTTTTATTAACACAATGTATAGATCATTTTCAATCATTTTTGAATTTTTTCTTATGATGCATATATGCAAGTACAAGTAGCTCAAAATCTTCAAAACTACATAAAATGCATTAAACAAATGTACGATATAAGAAACAAAACCAACAGAAGAAACCAAAGCATATAAAGATAATCTCCTTTAATTACGTACTAGTGCATCACAGCCTACATGATTTCTCCAACTAAATTAAAAAATGATATATGATCAAGTCAATAGTATAATTATTGCACATCACCCAAACTCCTTATACACCTTATATAATAATTACAGACAATACCTTGACAAACAACAACAAACAGCAGGTGTGGTGTGGCACTACGCCATTCACATGGCTCCAATTATAGATGTCACCATATTTATCATCTTCAACTATCTAATAATAATATTATTCAAATTTTGAGGCTAGTATAAAACTATACTTATCTTTTACATTTAGTGATTAGCATTCTTGACCCTGCTTCCAAGGACTCCATATTTCAGGTGTGTCCAAGTTTTTCCTGTAGTGGGCCGCTTCATCGTAAATGCATTTGTGTGTGGGCTGCATTCATGATTCACTGAAAGAAAATGTTTTATATATATATATATATATACACATACATACACTTTGGTGGTCTCTGAATAGCTCGGTTTAAGAGCTATTTGGTTAGAAGTTCACTTTGAATGCACTTTAATAGGCTTAGAAAAAGCCTTACGAGCTTTGCCTATGATGGAATAAAACTATCATTACTGAGTGCCGAGCATCTGAGATTTTTTCTTTACTGGGCATGGACCTCTGGGGAGGAAGGACAGAATGTGAACTAAATATGTAGTCGGAGGGAGGTTGCAAGGGACACTTGGGCTAAATTATATAAGGTAAATTGACAGAGCATAAGGAAAGGGGCAATACAAATTCCGTTATGCAGTTGGATGTTGCACATTGAGGCAAAAGAAAAACAAAAGTGATAGGTCAATAAATAGGAACAAAAAAAAGTACAACATTAAAGCGAAGCAGCAATAGACATTGTAAGTTGTTACAAATGATGGATATATAGAGAGTCTAAAAGATAAACAAATAGAAAAGATATCTAAAACAATTACAAAGTTCATGTAAAGCAAACATAGGTATGGTAAGTTGCTACATGTGATGCAGATTTGGTAATTGATAATATTTTCAAGATGTATACCTGTTTCTGACTACTTAAAACCTGAGACGCTTTCCTTAGATGTTATAGCAGGATTTTTACGGCAAAATAAATAAAAGACAGGAGAGATTTGCTACTTGTTATTTGTCTATGAATTAAATATACCACCTGCTCCCTGATAAGTGGGAACATTTACACACTGGCACTCAGGGGCGTTGCTAGGTCTTCGGATGATCTGGGGCTAGAGCCCAGATGAGCTCGGTCACACACAGGGGCGTACCTAGAGCATTTGGCACCCAGGGCGGACCCTGAGTGTTGCACCCCCCACCCCCCCCACCCCATAATAAAAATGTAAGAAAACACCCACAAATTTTGTCAGTGTTTGAAAATTGTACAATTATAGATACCAGGAATATTGTGCCACTCAGAACCCAGTAATATTGTGCCAGTCAGATACCAGTAATATTGTGCCTTTCAGATACCAGTAATATTGTGCCAGTCAGATACCAGGAATAGTGTGCCATTCAGAGCCCAGTAATATTGTGCCAGTAAGATACCAGTAATATTGTGCCACTCAGAGCCCAGTAATATTGTGCCAGTCAGATACCAGGAATATTGTGTCATTCAGAGCCCAGTAATATTGTGCCACTCAGAGCCCAGGAATATTGTGCCACTCAGAGCCCAGGAATATTGTGCCACTCAGAGCCCAGGAATATTGTGCCACTCAAAGCCCAGTAATATTGTGCCAATCAGATGCCCAGTAATATTGTGCCAATCATAGCCCAGTAATATTGTGCCACTCAGAACACAGTAATATTGTGCCACTCAAAGCCCAGGAATATTGTACCACTCAGAGCCCAGTAATATTGTGCCAATCATAGCCCAGTAATATTGTGCCACTCAGAACCCAGTAATATTGTGCTACTCAGAACCCAGTAATATTGTGCCACTCAGAGCCCAGGAATATTGTACCATTCAGAGCCCAGTAATATTGTGCCACTCAGAACCCAGTAATATTGTGGCAATCATAGCCCAGTAATATTGTGCCAATCATAGCCCAAGAATATTGTGCCACTCAGAACCCAGTAATATTGTGCCACTCAGAACCCAGTAATATTGTGCCAATCATAGCCCAAGAATATTGTGCCAATCATAGCCCAAGAATATTGTGCCACTCAGAACCCAGTAATATTGTGCCAATCATAGCCCAAGAATATTGTGCCACTCAGAACCCAGTTATATTGTGCCAATCATAGCCCAAGAATATTGTGCCACTCAGAACCCAGTAATATTGTGCCAATCATAGCCCAAGAATATTGTGCCACTCAGAACCCAATAATATTGTGCCAATCATAGCCCAGTAATATTGTGCCAATCAGAACCCAGTAATATTGTGCCAATCATAACCCAAGAATATTGTGCCACTCAGAACCCAGTAATATTGTGCCAATCATAGCCCAAGAATATTGTGCCACTCAGAACCCAGTAATATTGTGCCAATCATAGCCCAGTAATATTGTGCCAATCAGAACCCAGTAATATTGTGCCAATCATAGCCCAGTAATATTGTGCCAATCAGAACCCAGTAATATTGTGCCAATCATAGCCCAAGAATATTGTGCCACTCAGAACCCAGTAATATTGTGCCAATCATAGCCCAGTAATATTGTGCCACTCAGAACCCAGTAATATTGTGCCAATCATAGCCCAGTAATATTGTGCCACTCAGAACCCAGTAATATTGTGCCAATCATAGCCCAGTAATATTGTGCCAGTCAGAGCCCAGTAATATTGTGCCAATCATAGCCCAAGAATATTGTGCCACTCAGAACCCAGTAATATTGTGCCACTCAGAACCCAGTAATACCCACACACACCTAGACACCCTGACACACACACACACACACACACCTAGACATCCATACACAGTCACACTTTTTTTTTTTTACTTACCTTACACTTGGTCCATCATCCAGGACCTTCTGCCGGATGTCCGTCCACCTGACATCCGGCAAGCAGCTGACACAGCGCGACGGGGGCGGAGCTTGCACCCGTCGAGCTGTGATCTCTATGGCCAGGAGGAGAGGCTAGGGAGCGAGCTCCCTGTAACAGCCTCTCCTCCCGATCGGCCCTCACCCCCGCGTGAGGTGAATCCTCCGATTCTGGGACTATGTCCCAGACGGAGCAAAGCTCACCGGGGGATTTTTTTTTTTTAATATTTATAGCCCTGGAGTCTCGGGGCTAAAGAATACTTTAGCCCCATAGTCTCCATTCGGGGCTATGAAGGGGGGACTCGGGCCTATAGCCCCAGTAGCCCACCCCTAGCGACGCCTCTGCTGGCACTTATTAACCAATTGCAAGATCTGACTTCTACCCCATACCTAAATCATAGCGTACAAAACCAAGGCCTTGTACACCCTATACCCAAGGCCTTCAAGCCTATGCCCAAGTACCCAGTGTATTATTTCATCATATCTCAGACTATGTACAATGCTTTACTGTTCTGAGCTGTTTTGCTGACTGCCGCTCAAGCATAGAACATAACATGTACTTGGCATCATGTTACACAATGGCATACATTTAATTACAATATGACAGTTTATTCTTACGCTAGGAACAACTCATTTTCATTTGTTTAGTTAAAGGGCAAGACAGCTGTTTCTTCTCCAAAGAATGCACCAGTCCTTGCATACTGTGTAATATTGTGTAATATTAACAAGATCAATTGGCTTATTCTGGAAGCCATCTTACCTTCTCCAATAGGAGTAAGTTGGCCTTCCTTCAACTAAATATGAACCTTGCCTTGAAAAAAATGGTTCTTAGTCTCTCTAGGATGTAGAAGAGAGCAGATCATAAGCCAGTACACCACTGGCTTTGCTAACTTTGTCTAGAAAACCTGCAAAACTTAAATCCAATTAATCCATAGACAGAATATCAAACAACTAATGGGACACCTTAATGGATATCATTGTACTGAAAAATATTGGGTCAATATTATAGACAATTTACTGTATTTTTTATGAGAACTCTAGACTTGCATTTTAGGTTATGGAACACCTGAGAATTATAATTTCCATTTTTGGTATCATGGTGGACAACTGGTGCCAATAAAAGAAAGCATTTCACTGCTGTTGTAGAATATAAAGGGTCTGGTGTTTAATCACTTTAATCTACTGAAAGTTTTGAGAGTGGATTTTATTATTGAGTTCTACACTTCTCTAGAACACTGGTACAGTTAACACTTCTACAAACAATCCATAGAGTCAATTGATCGTGGTATATCATTAGGCATCTTCTAAGTGTTGTAATTATGAAAGACTGGAAAGAAGAGGTTGGATCTCATTCAGACAGACTGGATTCATAGATTCAGGGCTTTCAGATCAATACCATGGTTAAAATAAGCAGCACCTCTAATTTAAATGGATTGGCATTTGAAATATCAGGATTTATTTTTGTATTATATTTCCAGTATTTGTCATTTTATATAATTCAGAATTTTTTCATAACTAGTACTCTAAGTATTCATTTTAAATATGAATGATCTGACGTGTCACACCAAAAAAACCTTCCCATATATAGAATTAGTTTTGTATTATTATCTAAAACGAAGATTCCCAGGAACAGGTTTATGCTGCAAAATCATTAATCATTTTCAAAGGGACTAATCCAATTTGTTCGTTATTTGAAAGCAATTTCAGTCTTAATTATTTGGGGACCCCTGGAAAGATTATTTGCCCGCACTGAAATCACATCTAGAGTCAGGAAGTAATAGGATTTGCTAGTAACGAGTCAATTGTCCACAATTTGTAAGTATAATATAATGGTGTTAATGTATTTTTTTGTGTCTGTGCTGAAAACTAATACCAGTGTAAAACATAAAAGCACATGCATTCCTTTGTTATAAAAGACATATGAAATATTTTTTTAAAAAGCCTGCAAACGAGCCACTAAGCCATCGGCTTTAGCAGGAAGTTCTACAAATGACCGACAGGAGTTTGTATCCTGAGTAGGTCTTCAAACTCAGGCTAAACCACCACCCGCCACAATCTTTACACCTGTGACTGCAGAGCAAAGGGAATAGTGATGGAAGGTGGAAGGTAGAGTGAGCGGGTCTAGGACACTTCCGGTTTTGGTGCTGAACTGTCAGTGCCTGAAAAATGGGCAGAGCCCAAAGGGGCTGGAGTTATGCCAAGAGTAGCATTTTGAGTTGAACAGAGTTGACCCTGTATGAATTACATATTCTTAAAAAAGTGAGAGTGTTTAGAGATTAAAATTTGCATTCTAACAATGAGGTTTGACAGGAATGGTATATATTTTAAATTCTCTAGTAATCAAGCCCATCCTGGGGATGTTACTTTTGCTAAACAGCAAAATTAACCTGCAGACCTAAGGGTTGAATACATTCTACAGATGGTCTATTAGCCCACTGAGATATCTATAGAAAATTCAGCTAACTGTAGAGGTTTGTGATTTCCATTATTCTGGCTATGCCCACTTTGCTACTCAATGATTTCATTGCTTTGTTATTTTTTGTAAAGTGGGGAGCCAAAAGTACACCTGAGTATAAGAAATAATAATGATTCTGCAAAGTTTTGTCCACAAGTTAAACATAGACAGCTTGACATATTTCATTAGTACGTGCATTTAATTTAACATGTTTAGGTACAAAGTAAACAAATAAAAGAACTGTTGTAAAATTTATTTGCCAATCAGTGTTTCTGGAGAATGGTAGAAAAAAAACTCTAAAATATTGTTAGGTTTCAAATCCAGTTATGATTTTGCCCACAATATGTGAACAAAGTTGTCTCCATTACGGTATTTGATTGTGGACCTATTTTTTCCTGAGACATTGTGATGGAAGAAGCCAAATATATTTTTAAAACAGCCATCTTAGATGAAAAAAAATGTAGTCACACCATATGGTTATATTATACCTGGCCCATCACTTTGTCAGTGTACTTCAAGAGTGGTGTGTCCTAACTCCATATTTTACTTAATATTGCATCCAAAGTGACCTGTTCTGTGGGAGTCAGGCAACTTGCTCCTGTAGGTGCTGGAAACTTTTGTATGCTGGACCCAGAGCTGCCGCTACCAATAGATGAATGCCTAGTGCTGGGGCAAGTTTAATTTACATAAATTGAGTGCAAATGCGTGTGTTTGAGTGACAGATTGTAAGTGTGGATGAGTGGTAGAGTGTGTGTAAGTGGCAGAGTGTAATATTGTGTGTGTGTGAGTGGCAGGGTGTAAGTTTGTGTGTGTGTGAGTGGCAGAGTGTGTGTAAGTAGCAGGGTGTAAGTTTGTGTGTGTGAGTGGCAGGGTGTAAGTTTGTGTGTGAGTGGCAGAGTTTGTGTAAGTGGCAGGGTGTAAGTTTGTGTGTGTGAGTAGCAGAGTATGTTTGTGTGAGTGTGAGTGGAAGAGTGTAACTGTGTGTAAGTGTGTGTGAGAGTGTAATAAATGTATCACAGTGCTCTATTGATATTGTAGGTTTGTTACTGGCAGGTATGTCTGTGCAAATATGTGTCAGTGAGTGTATGTGACTGTGTGTGTACATGTACCTGCATATGTTTGTGACACTGAATGTGTGACTGTATTCGTTGCTGAGGGCAGAATCAACAAAGGACAGCAAAATATATGTTTGTTCTTATTCTGGCCTTGGTTGGACTTGTTTTTCAGCTCTTCTCTGTTTCTAGCTTGCTATCAGGTGGCCATTTCTTCCACCTGCTTCCGCAACTGCTCATCCTGAGTAAGCAATCAGGCCTTTATAAACCATGTGCTTTCAAAGCCAAATTAGTCAGTTATTGGCCTTTCACCGATAGAGAAGTGTATTTTCTGGTGGCAGACATCATTAAATTGCCTGCCACAGATTCCAGCAAATGCCTACCATAAGCAATGTTGGTGCCTGCCTCTAGTTATAGAATTGGGTGTTCTTCACAGATCAGGAAGCCATATTGCCTTTCACTTGTATCTGGCATACAGCATGGCAAGGTTGATAGGTATTGTATCAGCACAAGGAGCAGGACACGAAGATCCTAAATAATAAATGACAGTAGCTTACAAAAGTAATGTCAATTAATTACATTTCATCATATAGTAGGACAGGCCTGGGAATACTTTCAGGTTTACAGTATTGTTTCTTATTATTAAATAGTCTAATATATGTTAGTTTCATTACTCACCTGTGCTAACCATTGTCTATAACACTTCTTGGATTTTGGAGGAAAGCTTTTGCCTTTGATTGACTCCTATAACATCTAGATGCATGCAAATAACAACTATTACAAACAAAGGTTTACCTATCAGAATGAAGGTAGTGAAATTATGTTCAGGTAATAGTGCAAGTGTATATCATGGTGTATCAAGGGCTATACATATATGTGCATGAATAATCATTGTCGCTTTTCGGTAAAGAATAAAGGCAGCAGATGTTGCTGAGAAAATGAAGACGGTCAAAGCAACAAAGAAGTGCATCTTGACAAGAAACATATTAAAAATGACACAATTGATGATGATTCTGATGACAGCACAATGGTTGGTTGTATCTTTAGTGCTATATTAACGGATTTCAAAAAGTATTAAAAAAATAAAAAGATAACCTAGCACTAATGTGTCATGAGCAAAGGTTCCAGGTTAGGCTGGATTCCCGAGGCATGGGACTTAGCACAAGTTGACCACTCTTTACCCAGGGGTGCTGACCAAGGTTTTGAGTGGCTGCAAGTTGGAGTACAGGAGGCAAAGGGAAAAACAATAATCAGAGTCTGGGTAACAAGGATATGTTTGAGTGAAGGGAGAGAGGAAAAGTCAGAAAAAGCCAACATTGTCAAAACCAGTAGATCAGGTGCAAACAAAGACAGTGAGAGCGCCCCATCCAAAAACGCAAAGCCACTGCAACAGTAGTGTGTGCTGGAGGGAGGAGGCACAGGGTCCAGTCCCAGAAAATCCTTACATTATGGAGTTGTTGATCTATGATTTAGCAAGGTCATCTAGGTTAGAACGAGCGCCTTGGCTGAGGACTTTGGAATTATATGTCAACCTCGTGGCAAACTATAATGTTTGATATCATTCTAGGTAAAACAATTAAACATGTGACTTTCACAATGTAAATATTAGATAATGTGGACACCTGCTTATTAAACATATACAGGGAGTGCAGAATTATTAGGCAAGTTGTATTTTTGAGGATTAATTTTATTATTGAACAACAACCATGTTCTCAATGAACCCAAAAAACGAATTAATATCAAAGCTGAATATTTTTGGAAGTAGTTTTTAGTTTGTTTTTAGTTTTAGCTATTTTAGGGGGCTATCTGTGTGTGCAGGTGACTATTACTGTGCATAATTATTAGGCAACTTAACAAAAAACAAATATATACCCATTTCAATTATTTATTTTTACCAGTGAAACCAATATAACATCACAACATTCACAAATATACATTTCTGACATTCAAAAACAAAACAAAAACAAATCAGTGACCAATATAGCCACCTTTCTTTGCAAGGACACTCAAAAGCCTGCCATCCATGGATTATGTCAGTGTTTTGATCTGTTCACCATCAACATTGCGTGCAGCAGCAACCACAGCCTCCCAGACACTGTTCAGAGAGGTGTACTGTTTTCCCTCCTTGTAAATCTCGCATTTGATGATGGACCACAGGTTCTCAATGGGGTTCAGATCAGGTGAACAAGGAGGCCATGTCATTAGATTTTCTTCTTTTATACCCTTTCTTGCCAGCCACGCTGTGGAGTACTTGGACGCGTGTGATGGAGCATTGTCCTGCATGAAAATCATGTTTTTCTTGAAGGATGCAGACTTCTTCCTGTACCACTGCTTGAAGAAGGTGTCTTCCAGGAACTGGCAGTAGGACTGGGAGTTGAGCTTGACTCCATCCTCAACCCGAAAAGGCCCCACAAGCTCATCTTTGATGATACCAGCCCAAACCAGTACTCCACCTCCACCTTGCTGGCGTCTGAGTCGGACTGGAGCTCTCTGCCCTTTACCAATCCAGCCACGGGCCCATCCATCTGGCCCATCAAGACTCACTCTCATTTCATCAGTCCATAAAACCTTAGAAAAATCAGTCTTGAGATATTTCTTGGCCCAGTCTTGACGTTTCAGCTTGTGTGTCTTGTTCAGTGGTGGTCGTCTTTCAGCCTTTCTTACCTTGGCCATGTCTCTGAGTATTGCACACCTTGTGCTTTTGGGCACTCCAGTGATGTTGCAGCTCTGAAATATGGCCAAACTGGTGGCAAGTGGCATCGTGGCAGCTGCACGCTTGACTTTTCTCAGTTCATGGGCAGTTATTTTGTGCCTTGGTTTTTCCACACGCTTCTTGCGACCCTGTTGACTATTTTGAATGAAACGCTTGATTGTTCGATGATCACGCTTCAGAAGCTTTGCAATTTTAAGAGTGCTGCATCCCTCTGCAAAATATCTCACTATTTTTGACTTTTCTGAGCCTGTCAAGTCCTTCTTTTGACCCATTTTGCCAAAGGAAAGGAAGTTGCCTAATAATTATGCACACCTGATATAGGGTGTTGATGTCATTAGACCACACCCCTTCTCATTACAGAGATGCACATCACCTAATATGCTTAATTGGTAGTAGGCTTTCGAGCCTATACAGCTTGGAGTAAGACAACATGCATAAAGAGGATGATGTGATCAAAATACTCATTTGCCTAATAATTCTGCACTCCCTGTACATCCCAAATCATGGGCACTAATCTGAAGTTGGTTCCACTTTGCAGCTGTAACAAGCTTCACTCTTCTGGAAAGGTTTTCTACAGCATGGCCCAGGGGGTATATTTGTATACTTAGCCACACCCATCTCTACAGATTATTTCTTTAAGGTCAGTTTGTGAATGCGAACATTTACATGCTAAAAAGGCAGGACAGGCATGATAGGAGTTATAGCGCCTTGCACACACTATTCTACACTATTGAAAGGAGAGAATGTCATTGTTAATGTCAGCTTTAGGATTTCCCTTCAGAGTAACAAAGAGAATCAGGTCTTCCTATAGTCGATTCTACTACTAAAGTTTGTCTGTGGAGACCCCACATCTTGTGGACTACTTAATGTCTCCTTAATGGTAGCCATAAGAAACTTAGTTCCCCTCTTACATATGCTATTCTCCAAAATGTTGATGAAATGGCCACAGCAACTTATTTAGAAATGTGCATACATAGCAAGAAGAGGATCTTGCACCACTATGCTCTGATGATCTCCATTGAACATTGATTGTTCCACCATGTGAGGGCACACATTGGTTAAGCCTGCTCCTACACATGAGAGGAGAAACAGCACCAAACTCCACATGATAAGCTGCTCTGTATTACCATCTCTACCAAAAAAATGCTGTCGGGTTGATCTTGATTCTATAATCAAATAAGAGTACCTCAATACATTCCATGAAGTATCACTGGTCATTAATGGCATCTCTCTTTATCAATCTACCATGTAGACATGTGATTCATTGTCCACTCAGTTAACTGACTCCAAATGACATTGGAGTAGCCACAGGTCAACCTATGTCATATCAAAAGAGTGTAACAATGCGGAAAACAAAAGATACAGAGAAAGTGACATGCTTAAAAATTCTAAATGACGGAGAAACCAAATATGTTCTTTTTTAACAATGGGGCTGGTCATTAAAAGTGAACTGCAAGAAAATAATAACATCATGCAGTAAAAACTGAGCTGAAAAGTTTGGAACTTTGGAGAGATGATCATCATCAAGTTACAGTTTGAGTGAATAGACCTCATAGAGAAAATATCAATAAAAAGATATATATATATATATATATATTTACGTGTGTGTGTGAGTGTGTGTTATCTAGATGCAAATAGCTATATAAATCTAATACACATTATGTGACGTTAAAAGTAATAGATTATAGAGAGATTATAATACCCAGTTATAATGAGCTATCAGAAATTAAAATACTGTTATTTGTGATTATTAGCATTTTAAAAGCACCAGCATATTCTGCAGTTGAATTTTATATGAAAGGGTGACGAGATCCCCATTAGCGAAACTTGCTGATAGATGCAGCAAGATTAAGTCCTTGTAGTTCGGTGTGGCAAGACAACAATGATTGAAAGATTTGCATCATAGTGCAAGTGTCACAGAAAACAATAGCATGATTTCTAAATGTCTAGCTTAAAAATGATAATCGTTAAATTAGGGATAAGTGTCTTAACATAAACTTTTATACCTGCAAAATACAAAAAGAAATAGATTAAACAAAGACTTTTTTTTTAACCATTTTTCATTTAAAAAAAATAACCTGTGCAGCATTTTTTGCATTAGTAATGCAGAGCTGCTGCTACCAGAAGACTTTGATAAATGACCTAATAAACTTGCTTAGTTGAATTAAGCTTGTGGGGGGAATCATAATTGCAGATGTTTGTGTTTATGCTTCCCCCTGTGCACTTTTTTGTTCTTTTAATCTATTCTTTTAAATGCTATGTTTGTGTACAATAGGGAATTTTTAATGAAACATATCCATTACAGAAAGCAAAGGAAATAGTTAATATTTGATTTTTGTTATCCCCTTTATTGCCTGCTTTGATAACATGATACACAACATTTTTTAAATTAATTTTGTGTTGCTGTTGCCAACAGCTCTTTATATTTAAGAAAAGTCTGGTATGGTTTAATACTAATACACCTCTATGTTGGGAGTATTTGTAGCATCCTCTAAAATAGAGGGCTTGGAACAGCTTCCTCTAGCAAATCTTTTTGTATGTAAATATTCAAACAATTTCCACAATACACATTTCATCTCTTACAACTTGAGGGGTGTGGGTCTTGCACAAGAGTCAGACCTTAAATCTCCAGAGTACTTTGTTCAGCTCAATCAATTTTTGGTGGGACAGTGTATGGAAAGGGTCATATATTACTCTGTAAATGAGTATAGAGTCTTATATTGTTCTCTCTTACAAGACGGTTTGTATTACTTGAGTGTGTAAGAATTCACATGTCTTTGCGTGCTTGGAATTCCAATGAGCAAATTGTACTGTGGGGATTTACTTTTACGTATCTGTAGATTCCTAGATGGTTTATTCAAGAAACAATTCTGGTCTCCTCTTTGGCATCTGCCAATTAGAGTTCCTCTGTATCACACAAGAATAGCATATGTAAATTGCAGGCTGAATCAATCATTATTTAAAGAACATGCACGTAGTATCAACTAGTGAGAGCTAACCCATGGGCTAATGTGTCACTTGTAAAATTTGGGTTGCGGGCTCAAGTCTTTCTGTGGCGTACTTAGGCTGTCATCCTTTTGAGCTTAGTAAAATGAGTACTATTACATTAGTTAATATAGTTCCATACCCTGAATGTTTCACAGCAGCAATATCACCAGGATATACATTAAAACAAGAAAATATGCCATTGTACCTTCCCTGGTTGAACCATTCATTATTTTTATCATGGCAAAAGACATGTGGAATATATTTATGCTTTGATTGTTTTTAAAAAGGGAAATTGGTGCAGTTACTCCAATGAACCAACATGATCTCTAATGCATGAAAGTTTCAAAATTTATATTTTTTTCTAAAGATTTTGATTGGGTGTGTATTATATAAACGTGGAACGTAAACTGTACTATATACAGATCATTAGCTGTGTGTGACCACCAGCATGAGCAGAAGCATGTCTGAGAAATCAAACCATAGTTACGTCGGCTTTCTTAGAGATAGAAGGAAGTAACTTATTCTCCAGCGTTCAGTCTTTGCTATATTGTTTTGTGAACAAGTTACCTGAAGCTGGTGAAGGATTGTTCATTCACTTCCATAACCAAATCTACTCTCAGTTAAACCCGAAACATGGAAGACTTATACTTGAAAGGCTTTCTTGGAAATCCCTGCCTAAATTGGGGACTCTTTTAATCTTCATTGCCTTACCTTGTTAATGTGCATTTATCATCTGCAACCCATAAACTATAAGTATTTACCTTGCTCCTGTGGTCACAAATCCTACAATATAAGAACTGTGAAAAGTACTTACCTTGTTTCTGTGCATTTACCCTCTGCAACCCCCTAACCTGTTTAAGTACTTACCTTATTCCCGTGATCACCAACCCTTCTAAGAGAAAGTACTTATACAAGTAAAGTACTTACCTTATGTAACAGCCATTGTAACTTTCTTGTACATAGTGGTGCATTTGTGGTACTGAACTTGTGCTTCTGCAACCTATGGGTTAGGTGAGAGTTAAGGATAATTTTAGGTGATAAATATTTACAAATTAATAGTTGAATTGCCTTTATGGAAATGCTTCAGGCCACCTTAACAACAAGTCCGTTTATCAAATGTCGTACAAGAGATATCCTAGCCATCTGTAATTGTCTTGTTGTTACGAAGTGGAAATGTCTAGGAGAAATAATAGCTCATCCACCAAATGGTAGACCTCACAGACCAGGATTGCCGAATGCTGAAATTGTTTGTGCTTTGTCCCTACTGCTGAGTTCCAAACCGCCTCTGGGAGCGAACAGCCCAATCTAAGATCTCGATGTACCAGCTGAAGTGGAGTAAAACTCTCAGCCAAAAAACATTTAACCATCTCCGGAAAGATGAACTGAATCACCTTTCATGGATTCATTTGTACATATTAGATGCCTACAATGCCATCTCCCCAAATGCATAAACCCAAGGGTAAAGTTTAGTGGAGGAGGAATAGTCGATGGCTGTTTCCATACTACAGGTTGAGTATCCCATATCCGAAAATCCGTTATCCAAAATGATCAGTTCCAAAAAAAATTTTGGGGGGAGGGGATTTCACCACAAGGTGCAAATTCCATGCACATCTATCAGAATGCAAGTGCACAGCAGTTTATTCAGCGTCTAGTTCCTTTAAGCTGCAATTTAGCTTTTACATTTATGTCCAGACTCCCCCGCGCAAACACGCATACAGGGTAAGGGTAATAGAAAGGACCTTGTGCGTCCATGACGCGCCAGCGGTAGGTTCCCAACGATGCCTTACATCACAGTAAACTGATTTACTTGCTGTATCCAGTATTTACATGAATGCTACTGTATTTCATGAGTGCTGAGAGCCTTTAATATATCTTATTGGTGAAAATGATTAGTTATCCAAAATGAGTCATTATCGAAAATACTTCTGCTCCCAAGCATTTCATATAAGGAAAACTCAACCTGTGTGGGCTAAACTTCAGATCATACTGTGCTCTCAACTTTGTGATATCAGTTGGTAGCGAACTATCCACAAATACATTTAAAATATCTATGGAATATGTGATTAAACATATTATCGGTTAATAATATTTTTTAAATGAGCAATAGCATCATGATTTTATTTTATTGCTTGTATTTTTTTGTTGTTGCTATTTTTATACTTTTAGTAACATCCTTATTTTTATTCTATTTTTCTACAGTTCTATATTCTGATGCACTAGAGGAAACTTTGATGAAGAAAGCACAATGGATTCTTGAAAATATTTCGCTTAATGTCATCTATCATTGATTTAGCTTTTGGTAATGGTGTCTATATACTACACGCACGGTATAGTACCTTGTTTATCATTGTGCACAATATTAGATACATATTGCAGCCTTATGGCATAAACACATGTAAACATGGTGAGGGCTCAAAATTATAAATACCCACATTGCGTAGGTCACTCACAGTAGTTGTAATGAATAACATAAGGCCAAACAAAAACGGTGTGGGGACTAATGCATCTCCCTGGCCCTGTCATGAGAATTAAATAAAATAGCAAAGGGACACAAGACACAACATCTAGAATAAAAGCTCAACACATGGGCTGTGTATGTAAGAATACGAATGACAGATTGCCTTTATACGTAAATGAGCATTTGACTAGATCAAGGAGTTAATGAGATATTAACAACCATGCATTTGTATTGATCAGGACAAGACAAATTCACAGACGGTATAATGTTGAAGGGAGGGTCAACTCTTTCATTAAGAGAAAAGCTACAGTGAATCACACAACCCGATGCCGAGATTCCCACTGTGTCACTATCATTGCAAGTTATCCATTGAATTCATTTTATTTAACGGTCATTAAATACCTTTTGATCTTGAAATCATCACAAATGCCACTACCAAAGATATTATTGTCTCTATTGTCATTAATTTGTCTTCTTTTTTGATCTAAGAACTGTGGTTCTTTAACTGGGGATCTATGGCGACGAATGTAATATTTTCTGGCATGCAAATTTTGATTGCTCATTTTCATTGTGACTCTTTCATAGAAAAGGCTGTATGGCATTATCCTGCAATATAATTGGAAATTGCCTGCAAAAAAAAAACAAGAATTAAAAAAGACAAATATATTTAGGTTTTTAAAAAAAATAAAAAAAACCTCAAAGCGAGTGCTATAAATGAGCTTGGACGGAAAATATATACGCATCGTGAAATTACTCATTTAATTCATACGTTTCAACATTTGATGTCAGCTGAATGTGCTAATTTGTAAGCAATTAACTCATCCAATGAGACAACTTAAATATAAACATAAGCCATTAGAAAAAAAAAAGGAAAGACAAAAAATCTCAACGCTTGGTTTTCAAAGAACGAGGACTTGAAGGACCTTTGCTCCCGACCATTATTTCTTCACCTTAAAGACTCTTAAACTCTCTTAGGAGCGTTTCAAAATAAAGTCACACTGCATTTTATAAGTGTTCTCTGTAAGGTGATGCCCTTGTCATGTACTATATTATATCCTACAGCTGTTCTTTTCAGTACAGCGCATAAGTAACCCTTACGAAACGGGTGTATTTAAAGGGCCAATAATGATAGTAAAGGTTGAGTGAAACGTTAAACCACCACACGTTCCTGGATGTAATTTCTGTGTACTTACGATGAGGGAAGAAGACGTTATATACATATATGAATTAATTGTTTAGTGAATATACTGATAGGGGACCATGGAGGACATGACATTTGGAAACTATGTTCCTTCAGTAAAAATCACCCCTTCTAGTCGCACTTCTCATCGCTGTGTTATCAAAATAATAGCAAGTAAAATATATATTTGGAAACAATGAAAGACTTTTCAATAGGATGGTTCTGACTTCACCGGCAGTTGAATTGTCCCTTCTCCATTACTGTTTTCTTACATATTTGGCAACCTGTTTGGAAAACATGAACCTACAGGCTTTGATAATTAGGCTAACTCTCCACAGTTGTATGTAGTCGGGGTTCCTGACCCACAACCTATAAAAGTCACTTCCTGTGCGACTCGCAGTGCCAGATTATTGTGTCTAATACTATTGTACCAAATTTTGACAGACCAATTTTACTCCGCTGCATTCTCCTATCCATTGACCTTGATTTTCTGACTTCGTCTTTGTTATTCACATCATTATCAGCACTCAGCCATGCTGCTTTATGTAAGACCAGGTGATTGTTTAAATCTCAGAAGTTCAACTACCTGGGTAGCTAATTATTTTTTTGGCCAAAAAAAAACCCTGCTGACCTGGCTGTGGGCCTTTGCACACGTGGTCACTGATTGATTCAAAGTTACTGATATAATATATTTATTATCCTTTCTTTTATATCAGAGGTGTTCAGTGTAGACACTGAATTAACTTAAATTAATTGTCTTAGTAAATATACATTTTTGTCTGTAGTTGTCAGGTAGAAGCTTTGATGTTTCATCCATTACACTTCCTTGTGACTGTGAAAGAGGCAGTCAAAGGCATATTGGTCTTCCGCTGTGACTGGCTTCTCAATGAATGAACTGCTACATCAAGAATATAGCTGTAGGGGTCTCAGTGTGCATCTATGACACTCTTCACAGTGGACTCTATTGTTGGAACAATGCCTGAAGCTACACAGTACGAAACAAAGTCAAAAGAAGAATACTTCCACATCTCCTGAAATATGTACCCCAGAATACTCTATTCCTGTGACACATTGAACCAGAAAGGCGCAGTACCTCCTCTGTTCTCAGTGTGTGTTCGGTTGTTTGTTGACCATGGTTCATCTGATCATTCAATGAAATCCAGCATCATTCCATAACAAGCTCCTAGAAGTGTGCAAATCTCTAACTACCTCTAGAAGGACTTGCTATCTCATTGCTCAAGTTTATACCAGAGTTTATATTAATTAATTCAGAGGTCAAAAGCTATACTAGTTGGATAAAATTAAATAAAAAATATTGCGGTCTGTAGGACAGTTGTGGCACATCTGGCAGCAAAGATGAGACCAGCTAATGTTATCATTAACCCAATAAAGGGTCATTTTTATAAATTTGACTCAAACCATTTTTTTGGATTGATTTGTATTGAAAATAAATAATAAAAAAAAAAAACATTTTCTTAAATGAATTTGGCCCACTATATATTTGGATGTCTGAATATGTGGCCTACCTCAGAAAAAAACCTTGGATACCCTACCCTGTCTTAAATCAACATCACAATATCAAATATCACAATAACTCTGGATACCATATAGTCTACTATTGTTTTTAGGAGACTTGAAAGAAAGTAATTTAGCCCATCTAAACATCTGCTATCATAGTGGATAGCATTGCAGGGTATATGTTTGTATATAGAATGTTTTATTTATTTTTAGGTGGAGAAAAAAACGTATCTTATCTGGTGCTCCTGGGGGAGCAATAGCCACCAAATCGTCCCTGACAGTAGATAATATGAGCAAATTAAAGTGCTCACTCCTGGGGTTTCTCTGCATTTGGAGCTAACCCTCTGTAGCATATATTGTACAGTATTCACGGATGCCATAGCTATGCCTCATGACTTTATGATGAAACTTACCCCATCAATGGAACATGCAGAGCAACTGAGCTGATAGATTGTGTCATTTGGACAAATTGCGGACTGCTTTGAGGCTACAGTACACCAGGACCACTGGGAAAGATGCACATATACATTGACGGAATGCTACCAGATGTTTGTAATTGTCGAAAACAAGCTCATTGGAATATAGCTGGAAGGATAATTTCCCAGCATGATCATCACAGAGAATAAGAGTCTAGTCATTTCTATTGTGTCCATTGTGAATCATTTGAATAAAGTTCCTTTTCTCAGGCATACAAGATTCATGTTTTGTGTTTTATTTTTTCTTTACATTAGACTCCATAATCTTCATTAAATATAGCATGCTGATTATCATTCAACAGAAATTGGCTAGAAGTGTCCCTAATTTAAATGTACACATCTAGATTGTTCTTAAAGGACAACTGTAGCAAAAAAGGAACTAATGTTTACTTGAAAGATTACATCAAGTGTAGTTTGCATAGAAATGTTTTAATGAAAGAAAATAAATGATGTACCTTATTGAGCCCTCATTGCTCTGTTTAGATCTAACAGGGGGCAGACATATTGTTTAAAATCTTAGGTCAGATCATTCTGCACTTCCTTCATGTGGATGAAGAACTGCCCTAAGATTCTAAACAACATGTCCGCTCCCTGTTGGAGCTATACAGAGCAAAGAGGGCTCAATAAGGTACATTATTTCTATTTAAAATCTTTCAAATAAACAGTACTTATGTTTTTTCTACATTTGGCCTGCAAGTTTTGTTTATTTTTTCTTGCATTACCATACTGCTAATGGCATTGTCATGTTATTGAGCATGTTCAGACATTTTGGTTTTTGTACAGTTGGAAAACCAACTTGCTTAACATCTGTATGTCAAGTTCTTTTGTTCTAGTCATCTAGCTAGCAAAATACCCAAGGCTGTCTCGTTTGATGCCAGTGGCTTTGGCTCCCTGTTACAGTGAGTTCAATGCTCTGTAGAGAAAATGACAAAGCAATGCCTAGCTGAAAGAGGAAGTTCTCTTCCTTGGAAGACATCCGCCTTAGCAGAGGATTCATACCTCATGCCAAGCTGTTCTTCATACCATAGGTGATTGACTCTTTGATGGCAACAGGCTTGCTGTGGCACTGAAGGCTTCTGTTGGTTTGTGCATATGTGTGTGCTACTCTGAGATAAAGTATATGTCGAACAGTCACCAGAATGATTTAAAAAAAATGTGAAAAATCTCCAACTAAAGAATCTTCGAGATAGCCTGCACCATTTCATTAAAATGGCTTATTAAGAATATCATTTTTTTTCACACACTATTTGTTTCTCTTATAGCATTTGCTACCATTTTATTCAGTTTAGGCATGCGCGTCTCATCTTACATTAGCTTGGGGAAAGTGGCAAATAGTACTCTTTGGTATCAACATGATGTTTCATTCTACAATCCTGCTTCTGGAAAGTATTTAAATGTCTCTAACAATTAGGAAAATAAAACAAGTTGAAAAGACTCCAAACATTGTCTACACTGTAAATTTATAGAACGTAAAAGTACCCAACATTAATTATTTATGTGGTTTTAGCAAACATTTTAAGCAAATGCCTAGATTAAGGTTTTTTTTTCAGTGGGTCTGTGGTGTCTCCTCTTGATGACATCACCTGTGGCTTGAGATGCAGCTGAATTACTTTCAATGGAAAATGTACAATTTTCAATTTTCAAGCCTCAAGATGATGTCCTATACAGGAGACATTACATATATATGGATTATTTGTATAAATCCTTTTTGCTTTTTCATTCTCTTTATTTACCTACAAACAATGTTTAAATGATGGAGTTCTGTTACGTCAAATATTTTGCATGATACTTACACAGATGCAGTCAGTAATATGGACTATAGAGAAACACTTACAGATGCAGTGAAGTATAACCATATTGACTAATCCTCTTGGTAAATAAAATATTGCCAAGTCAGAGAAATGCTAAACAAGAGGGCAGTACGAATAATTTCTGGTTGTTGAAAAACAACAAACATAGACATTATGTAGATAAAGAAGGAACTAAGAGCACAGGACACATATAGGAGGGATTCACAAGCTACATAATAGCGTATGAAGGCATATAGAACTAAAGAATAAGAAGAATTAATTTAGTGGGTTAATGTTTCAGGTGTACAATATGTTTTATCATCATGCTCTCAGGTTGGGTCAAGCTAACCTTTCATCCTTAAGAGCTTGAAATAGTGAGCACTATTAATTCAGACAAAGGTTATTTAGTTGGACAATAAAATGCATTATATAGACTAGTTTGGACCATCTAAATCACTGCTTTCCATTCTGGGGTAGGCCACGCTGGAGGGGTCTAGGACACTAGTTCGCCGCATCTTCATCGCTGACAGTTCAGCGCGGCAGTTAGAACGCTGAACTGTCAGCAATGAAGAATAACATGGCCGCGATGTAAGAGCTCACAGTTCAGCGCTGAACTGTCAGCTCTTACAAATGTAAAAGTAAAATGAAAATAACCCCCCCTAATAAATGATTCCCAAATCCCAATACTAAAAATAACCCCAATACTAAAAATAACCCCAAAAGTAATATTAACCCCAATACTAAAATTAACCCCGAACCCTAATACTAAACCCCTAAACCCTAATACTAACCCCCGACCCCTAATACTAACCCCCTAAACCCTAATACTAACCCGCGAAACCCTAATACTTACCCCCTAAACCCTAACACTAAAATTAACCCCCTAAACCCTAATACTAACCCCCGACCCCTAATACTAACCCTCTAAACCCTAATACTAACCCCTGACTCCTAATACTAACCCCCTAAACCCTAATACTAACCCCCGACCCCTAATACTAACCCCCTAAACCCTAATACTAAAATTAACCCCTTAAACCCTAATACTAAAATTAACCCCGAACCCTATTACTAAAATTAACCCCATAAACCCTAATTCTAAACCCCTAAACCATAATTCTAACCACCCTTAAACGAAAATAGGTAAAATACTTACCTTTAGCGAAGAAGTGTCCCGCGATGAAATCTCCAGCGACGATCTGTCTTGTGCTGCAGAGTCGGCGGTGAAGCGGCTGTCAGAGTCTCATCCCCACGCTGGAGGGCTTGTGAAGTCTCTAGCAGGAACATAAATACAACAGGTAGAATGCCTGGATATTCCTCATTGCTCCAGTAACAGGCACCCAAAAAAAAACACAGAGGGTCTAAATACAGGAAAATAACAGAACAGGAATGTTTATGATAGTTGATAGATTGCATCTAATGCCAATTTGAGTCCTAAAGTTGATAGGAATTGAAGCACCAAACTGGAGCAGATGACTTTGATCACTCTTGGAATGGAGGCATGATCAGGAAAATTTGGGAACCCTTGACCGAATAATAATAATTTATCAATTGTTTTTTTGGTCTTAGACTGCATAAGAATATGAATTTTATTTGGCATATGTTGCTCAATGTACATTGCCAATTATCTGGTTTGGTAAAGTACATATATAAAAATACATTTTGTCACAAATGTAATATTTATTTCTGATTACATGCTATTATGCTGGAAAGGGATAGGCTAAGTGTCGATACAAGGACACCACTGTCCATGGCAAGGTCTGTGAAGGTCCATAGAACTTCAATAAATTGTCCATCACAGACCTCAGTAACAGTCCACCATGAGCGATGGTTGGTGCCCACCCATGAGGCTGGGTAATGATAACATACCAAGGACATATATGAAAACAATAAAATATCTAGTTGTACGAACATATCCTGGTAACATTCTTTATCATAATATAAATGTATATAAACATTACATAGAAAATGAATTAGAGGTAGGTAAATAATTCTAAATGTGTATAATAATAATAATAAATCATAAAATGTGTTCATATAATCTGACACATGCAATAAAGCATAAAGTGTAACGGGCATCAGTGCTAGAACGGCTAAGGTCCAGGTACAGGGGTAGATGAGGGCTAGCACTCTCCACAAGGGGTGGAGCCCCTGGCTTTGAGCAGCCGCAAACTTAGGTCTTGTTAGGTAGTTAGTAGCTAGTAGAAATAACAAGAGCCAACACAAGACAAGTCTGCTACCAAAATGCACCAGCAATGATTTTTTGGGAAAATGAGGTTTATATACCCAAAGAGCTTATTACAGCAATAAATAGCAATACAAAGCACCTGTGCAGGTTGAGGCAGGGAATAGAATACTTTTGCAACAGCAGGAACTGCAGCTTGCAGGTGGTGTCCAGGGCAGGAGCATGTACCAGCAAACATGGAAGTCAGGCTTTGAATCCCAGCAGATCATATCATCAATTTTAACACCAGATCTGTGTTTTGGTAAGTTTTCTTTTACCATGGCTCATTTAACTTGCAAACACATTTTAAAACAATTTATATAACATATTCATTATTTGAAAAACAAAATATTTGTAATGTTCATTATATTTGCAGCACATGGAGCATCATCTAGTTTGAATAGGTTCTTCTATCTTGAGTTCCATCTGCTGTAAAATCAAGATCTGATTTTAGCAGAATCCTTTCAAGTAGAACCTGATCAAGCAAAAAAAAAAAAAGAAAGAAAAATCCCTTATAAATATACTTTTTGGGGGAATAGACAGTTATGCTGCCAATGCTGTGTGCTGTGAGTAAGATGCTGCCAATGGGCTGTGTTCTCTGAGTAAGGTGAATTTCCAGATAAATTGTCTAGACCTCTTGAACAAGAAACAAAGTAATGATGAACAGGTGGAGGAGCTATGAGCATGTATTTCTGAGCCTCTGTTCGTCGAATAAAACCACTGCTATGTTGGACTGCAAATTATCATGAAAATAACCTTAATAATAACAATAGGCACAAAATAAATCCTTAACTGTAAAGATTTTTTTATGCTAGTTATCATACACTGGTACATACATTATAATTACTTATCTAGTTTTCTCACCCCTCCTTCATATGTTTTCATCTCAAATCGCCAAGACACACAGCTCTGCAGACGCTTGCTCAGTGAGGTGAATCGTTATCTGAAAAATTAAATTGTCAGTAGGTGTTTTTTTTGCATGTTATATAAGTGGAACACTAAATCTTAAGTGATTATTTCTCCAGTTAGTGTGAATTCAAAAAAGAAAAAAAGATGTTGCATTGCTTCCAACCCAGGGAAATGTCACAGTAAATTTGGGAAAATAAAGTTAATTATTATAATTTTTAAAAACGTTATTTTAATTTTGTTCTTGCGTCTACTTAAAGTAAGGTGTTTCTGATCCTTGCTTCCTTAGCCCCTGTACTTCGAATAAAAATAATAGACCCCCCTTTGGGTGCAGGGGCTGCCCCAAGGCTCCCGATTCCCATGTATTTCAAATAAAAAATTATCCCACCCACTCCTCCATACATTTAGCTTGCCCAGGTAGGGGGGGTGATTCACCTGGGGGGAAAAAAAAGCCTTTGGGTTTAGGGGGGTGGGCAGTATTAAATCACTGTACGCTCCCTCATGTCAAAGGGTGCCCTTTGAATAAAACAATTAACCCACACATGAAATGCCCCATCACCTCCATTATCTACCCCCATCACCCCCATTACATGCCCCCAGCACCCCCATTACATGCCCCAAGCGCCTCATAACTTACTTTGGGTAGCGCTGTCTAGTGGTAGAAAGCATGGTGTTCGACCATGCTGCCTGTTCGACTCCCCATGCAGTGAGTGCCGACAGGCCACGTGTCCCGGCGCCTGTCTGTCATTAGTGGGCCAGGTCATGTGACATGTCGGGGCTCCCCAGTGATACCGCACGGGGAGCCAAACAGGCAGCATGGAAGTTTGTCTATGCACCTAGGCAGTGCACAGACACCATGATAAAAGTATGGAGGAATAGGTAGGACCATCTTCCGATCTCCCCAGCCATCGTCTCTGATGGCAATATTTTTTGGGTTTTTTAAAGGGTCAGATTTTTTTTAAACCAAGACAGAGATCAGGCAAACAATATT
Organism: Pelodytes ibericus; assembly: GCA_036172795.1. NCBI lineage: Eukaryota > Metazoa > Chordata > Amphibia > Anura > Pelodytidae > Pelodytes > Pelodytes ibericus. The sequence continues at coordinate 23,829,492 of CM069858.1, read as the reverse complement.
ACAGCAAAAAGAATAGAAAAAAGCTGAAAATACTGAAGGTTCTACAAAGCATAAATACACCAGATACATTATATGCTGTATACATACACCATAAGAAATAAACAGCCAAATAACCAACATGGAGTAAACAAATCTAACTAGCAGCAAACCAGATGGAAACATAGAGCCCAATCTGAAGACTTCCTACAGGAACCAGCCAAGGATTGAAGCACACATGGTACATGCACAGCAGCCGACATAGTACATATCTGTCTACATCTCTATCTATTCTATCACAACTTATTTTTTCAAGTTCTATATGCACACTCCAATATAAATATAATAATGGCACATTTTGCATCATCTAATGAAATAATACATGCTTTGATAACATGCCTCCCCTCCCTGAGACCAGTGCCCTTATTTTTAATTTTTTTTACTGTCTTCCTGTGATTTCTACCGGTTCCCCTTAATCTTCATTTATTTGTTTATTCCTATCTTTACCTCGATACATCACTTCTATTCCTCCGTCCTTGTTCCCCCTGCATGCTGTAATTCCCTTCATCCTTCACTGTAGCTAATTAAAGCCTTTGACTCCAGTGGCAGTTCTATGTTTCTTGTGCTGCAATATACAGAATGGATTTAAAAGATGCCATGGGCAGGAATTATTTTACATTTTTAAAAACAAGGTCCTTTCTGTTTCTTTGCAGCAAGGCTGATAACACTGAGTAAGCATCAAATTTATTTATTTATGTTGTCCCAGGAGTTAAGAACCTAAGGAATACAGATCTTTTCTGCCTGCCTCATTTTGCTGAATGTATACAAGACGCCGTTATGGCTGAAAGGAGTTGTTTATTAACCCCTTTAATTGCAATTGCCCATCTAATCCATTTCCAACACAAGCTCCGATGGTGTATCGGACCTTCACTGTGATCGACGGTTATTTCTTTCCAAATCTGATTCCAGGTACTTCACGCCACTGCGGGGTGATGTAAAGGTGATATCTGCAGACTGGATTCTTAAAGAAGTACTTACATTATAGATATCTTTTGCCCTGTTAACCCTTTCAAAGGCTGGAGGGTTACAAAAACAAATCCTTTGCCCACAGAGCCACTAATTTGCCACAAGATTTTTTTTTCACGTAAAATCAAAGTTCCTACATTTTTAATTTTGATCCAAAAGGTGTACATGTTTAAAATGTATAAATTAAAAGTTATATTTTAAAGGTACAGGTACCATTTTTTCTGCCTATTTGAAATTCAGGTTTCCACTACCTACAGTTTGGGTTTCTAAGAACCATATAACACATTTATCTCTGCAGAAAGCTCAAGGGTTACGAAAAACCTGTGTGATCTGATGCATAATTCTACCAGCTAACATCAAATGGCTTATTTAATTCTTATTAAACTCTGTAGCATTCATTAATGTCATCAGTTCCCTTCTTTAAATCGGAATAGTTAATAAATACTTTAATAAAACACATTTTCTGTAATTTTATGATTGCAGAGGCAATGCATAAACAAACCCCCATTTCCTTCATTCCGCGTTATAATAATGTGTATTTAATATTCGTATAGTGCTTGTATTTCATTTGCTCTATAAATCAATTATACAAAAATGTAGATGGTGCCTTAATTGGCTAAATGCTGCCTGTTAGGCTTTTTTCATTTATTTAAATATGACACTTTAAAGGGAACAGTGTTTATGTTGTAAACAGAAAAGAGTATATGTATAATAAAAGATTATATGTTCCAAATTGTGAGCAATTAATAATTTGACTTTCAAGCCACACATTGATGTCATAAATATGAGAAGACAGATAATGACAGTAGAGTTTAAAATACCTTTTTCTGTTGATCAATGCATTTGCTAACCCAATTTGTAGTCTCTTTGCAAGCAATGTTTATATTGCATAGTCCCTTTAAGAGCACTTCCATGTAGTTTTGGAGCATTTTGAAATCCCATCTTAGGGGATTGTTTGGCCTGGTTCGGATCACTTTGCTGATCCGAATTCCCCTGGAAATTGGGCCATACATGTATCATCAAAGTGACCCCGAATTGGCCACTAAATCTCTTCTGCTGTGTTTCTGTCCTCTGTGAGCTTGCCTTAGGACACCTGCATTGCCAGGGGCCTGGTTTGGCACGAAAGCCAAGCTGCATACTGCTGCGTCGAACTACAGATCTCCATTTGGACAAAAAGATGATTCAGTGATTCAGATTCAATGTCAACCTTAGCCATCAGTGCCCTGCTCTCACACTGCTCTTCTTCTTTTAAGAATACAAATGGAGATGGAGCACAAACTGGATGAAAGTGAGTAGCACAACCACATTATAATAATCTCCGCCCAAAGTCCCCTCCTCCCTACAAATCCCCAGCAACCAATCAGATCCCAGCCTTTAACTCTGCGGTTTCTATTCTGTCTGCCGTGGTAGAACATGCTAAAACCACCCAGTCGGTATTTTTCCTGCAAGCGAGTAAAAAAATTGGCTGGAGGCCAATGGTAAGTCTATGAATTCTACTGTTGAAGAAGACGTGGCCTCCCTACCTCCCAGTCATGCATTTTTGCCTAGGTTGCCAGGCTGGAGGGGACAGCACAGTGGGAAAGCTGGTTAGGGGATGTGTGGTAAAGGAGGCAGCCGGTGGTATGTGTGATCTCCAGACAGCATAGTGTGCATCTTTTAATCTGAGTGCTGAGTCAGAGGACCTCCCTGAAGTAGGAGTTGTGATTGGAGAGCAGACACTGCACTATGAAAGTACTTTGTTTAACATTGATCATGGTGGACATTTACTGGACTTTGTCATGGACAGTTCAATGATGCTCTGTGGTCCTTGTCTAGACTCTATGCCTATCCCTTTTAAGGGCACAGGATACTGGAGAGGAAGAGGCAGTGCCTACAGAGGTAGCGCTGCAACAAATGAGGGTTGAGAGTTGCATGAGTTTAGTAAGGCCTAGGGCAGCACCAAACCTAAATACAGGTTGAGTATCCCTTATCAAGAAATCTGGTATCCAAAATCATCCGTTATCCAAAAAGTTTGGGGGATTTTCCCACAAGTTGAGAATTCCACACAAACCTGTCAGAATTCAAATGTATAACATTTTATTCAGTGTCCAGCCCCCTTGACCTGTGAAATAACCTTTTCTGTTCATGCTCACATTCCTCTATTAGTTTTTGTAATATTTTTAGATTCCCCCACGCCCACAGAGGAGAATACAATGGCATGTGTGCAGGTCTGACGTGCCAATGGCAGGTTCCCAACAAAGCCTCACATTACAGCTACATCACAGAAAAAGTGATTTATTTGCTCCATGCACTATTTACATATCTTATTTGGGAAAATGATCCATTATCTGAAATGAGCTGTTATCCAATATACTTCTGGTCCCAAGCATCTTGGGTAAGGGATACTCAGCCTAAACACCATTGAGCCATGCCTATGTAAGTAATCACACCTCTACATGGTTCTTTCAGGAAAACCTGGATATTAATAAGCAAAACCAATTAGCAGGATACAGTTCCTGCTGCCAGCAAGAACTAGTCAAATGGAGACATTTTGCTAATATAATAAATAAGCCATAATTCTTGAAATATAGTGTTAATTTATCTTGTCGAAATAATGCTTACATTTTATCTTGTCGAAATAATGCTTACATTTTGTCTTGTTAGTTATTAATGGTTTCACATACTGAATGTTTTTTTTCTGCTATATTGAGTGTACTTCTGCAATCTTATGTGGCCAAAAATCTAACTTCCAGAACAGTTTACTTCATAAATCTCACTGTCACACCATTACCACAATCTGGAATATATAGACACTATACTTGTCCACAGCTTCACAGAGTGCAGCTACCATTTAATAAATAGAAACAGGATCTAGATTATGATGCTGGCATGATATATATCGTTGGTCCTGAAGGGTTTAAAACGCTAAATGAATTATTTAATCAGGAAAAGGCAACTTATTCTACACACTTCAAAGGGTCTTTTGAATCAAAGACTAAGGGTCTACCAGTTTACTGAACAGCTCTTCATGGCAACAGAGAGCTGGTCAAATGAGTATACACGAGTCACTGGTGGGAGTGAAAAGTAACATCTCATCCTTGTTTGGGGTGTCACAGATCCCGCTCACCAATCAGTAATAAATGAATCACTTTTGAATGGTGTTTTTTTCACAAATGGGAGCTATTTACTAAAAGTGTGAGTTACAGGTATGTTGAGGTGAGCTGAACATTTCATCTCACCAATTTAAGTAAACATTGATGAATTTGCTTACCGTGGCAAACTCACCATGTTTCTCCCTGCACAATATATAGATACATTGGTGAGATTAGATATTTCATCTCAGCTCATCTCAATTCACCTGCAACTCACCTTTCAACCAATAGCTACCTACTTCTGTATGGTTACAAGTTGTTACAAGAGTATTGAGTCTATCTTTCTAAATCAACACAGGAATTCATTCCAATTTGTTCTAGGATCAATATCACAAATTAATTATTCCTAATACAATATCATTGCATTGTTCTCATTATAATACACCATAATAAAACATATCTGTAGATCCTCATCATTCCCATTAATCTCTCTTTTGAGCTTTGTACATCTTACTGAATCGAAACATGCTATGAGCAGCTTTTGAGACATTTAACTGCCATACTGGAACACTGCACACCGGGGTAATGAAGCTGCAAATTAAATGTGATTTGCTGGTTTAAAACACTTGTGCCAGTTCATGTTGTACAACCAGCGAAACAGATTTCATTTCCGGCTTTGTTAGGCATATATAGGATGAGTAATAATCCATCTTAGGAATGGAGACTTCCATTCCTCCAGTACTGTAAACAATCAAGTTTACCACTTAAGTTTGCATTTAGGAGCAGACAGGGCAGAATAACTGTGATAAAATAAGAATTTTTAAAAGAATATTTTGATTTGTTGCATTAAAAGATAGCTCAGGGCAAAAATGAACTGATTTAGTTGCAATATTATATGTAGTGGTTTTAAATAGAAATGATTTAATGACAAAATAAGGTGCTTTATTGAGCCCTATTTGAAATCTTGGCCCATGTATTCCTTCATCAGCCTCTAGAAGAAGGATGGTCTTGAAACAATAGTCTAAACAACAATGTGTCTACCCACTGATTAAACTAGACTTATCAAGGAGGGCCCAATAAGGTATTGTTAGGAAGGAACTTAATCAGGACTTGAACCCTGATCTCCATGTTATTGGACCTCTTCTTTACCAGTTCACCAGCCTTTAGCTTTAGCTTTGGTGACCATGAATCTACAAGCCTTGATATAACGCTTGTAACGCTCCTTAGCTGTGTCTGGTCAGGTGTCTGGGACTTGGCCTATAAAAGCCACTTCCTGTTAAACAACCATTGCCTGATTATTGTGGATCTTGTTTGCCCTATTATTAAGCCTGCTTTTGTTACTACTTATATGTGTACTGATAAGGCCAGTGGAAAACTCACGCACAGACACCATAACACTCTGCCACTCTCGCACCCACACAGCCAATTACACTCTGCAAGTCACACTTACACTGCCACTCACACACACACACACTTACACTCTGCCATTCTCACATACACACTTACACTGCCACTCTCTCTAACTCTCTCACACACCCTTACATTGCCACTAGCACACACACCCTTACACTCTGCCACTCACACATACATTGCCACTCACACACACTAACACTGCCACATTTTCTTGCTCTCTCACACACTTACACTGCCACTAACACACACAAACAGTTACACTCTGCCACTCACACACACTATGCCCCCCCACCCACACTCAGTCACTCATACACTCAATTTAAATGTATTAAACTTGCCCCAACCCCAAGATGCAGAGTCCAACAGCCTCCGCCTAGATCCCACGCCTCCGCACTCCATGCCAGTCATTGTAGTCAGAGTACCAGGATGTCACATGACCTCGGACGCTGGAGGCTTTGGGTGTTGAGGAGCAGAGAGAGCTGGTGAGCCAGCTACTCTGACCCAGGATAAAAAAACAAAGTGTATCGTCCCATTGTCAATTTGTTTTAATGTTTAGATTGTATTGTACATGCTCCTCAGTAAAGCAATGAAAAATCTCAATGTAGAATTATTGGTAAATCACTTTTAAAGCTGAATAAATACAATGAGGATCCATTAAAAAAAAAAACATATTTTGAGGGCTTGAAAGGTCGACTGGTTCTAATGTTATGTATTTTCTTTTGTTCTTGCATTTCATCTCTTCTTTCATCTTCCAATTTATCACATGGTTAAAATCTAAAAATAATGGGCAAGGAGTTTCAGGGATACCAAAAAATCTAATTTTGTTACTCTGCTGATCTACCTTTGTAACTCTAATAGTCTATGCCTGTAAAATCATGTAGTGTTGGTGAGTATTATACCTCTATCGGTGAATTTTAATGTTATACCACTGTTTTCACTTGTCTCTCTTTCTTTCCCCTAATGCATTCTCCTTCCTGGCAAACCCTCTGTTACAAGAGCCTAAGCTGCCAGCAACCCATATTGAATTGACAAACTAGCAGTAAATACTTGCTATGATTCTCAGGAAACACACACACGCAGCTGGGAAAGCATTTGGACACAATTACAGCTTATTATGAACAACTAGGCAATGTAACCCCTTTGTGAATGGACTTTATGAAAAATGTTGGTTGTTCTGGACAACGGTTGATCTAACACATCAGCGGTGTTTGTGTTTAGCTGTCATTTTCCTCGTTCTCATTTACTGTACCCATACAAATGATACATTGTCTTTTTCATGATAAGAAGGGCTTTATTTTGATATAAAAATATTATCCAAATTTGAAAAAAAGAACGCTTTTTTTTTATTTGAATCATCGTTTACACATCTTTACACATCTACAAAAGCTAATATTTTTCCTGAGTTTAGAAATACTCAATGTTCTTAAGTTTAAAAAAAACATTTTTTTGAAAGTTATTTAAGTACAAATAACGCATTTTACTAACCTTTTTTTTCTTTAGAATTACCTACAGTGACAACAGAGGCAGGGAACAAAAAAAACAAACAAACTATTTTTCTAACTTTTACATGAGAAATCGTTTACACATCTACAAACGCTAATATGTTTAAATTTGTTTTCTGTTTTTTTGCAGGTTATAGAGCAATAACTGGAAGTAGCACATTGATTTTTTTCTACAGTGATCTTTTGACTCTAACACTAACCTTAACCCTAACTCACCCTAGCTCTAAGGCCAACTCGGGCTATATTTTTACTGTAATGTTGGTGACTGCCTCTAAAGGCAGACTAGCACCAAAAACAGTGCCACAAAGCGATCATTGTTCATTTCCAAAGCTCTTGCCCACAACAGGGCAGAGCTACATTAGAAAGGCATGATGCCTTTCAATATGACGAATTTGATTACTCTAATGAGTGTCCCCCCCCCCCGGTGCCCTGGAATAGGATTTAGGTGTTGTTAATGCCTTGATATTGAGGCATTGCAGCAACACCAGCTGAGCTTATAATGACAATTGTAACAAAAGGATAAAATGTGGTTAATGCAGCCAATATTTGTAGAGAATAACTGTTTTTTTAAATAAAATGTCACTATACTATTACCGCCAAACTGCTGCTTTTACGAAACATAAGTTTGGAGCCTTCCATTGGCATTGAATTGAACTCAATTGGCATTGAGTTAGCCCATGAGGAATAACGTGCAACTCAAAAGCGTTAACTTTTGCCAGAGATAACGACTGGCATTGAATCTACCCCAATGGGCAAAAGCATACAATAAGAGAAAACTATGTTTCCAATGTGTCTGCGGTGTGTCCTACTTATGACATCACCTGTAGTTGCAAATTGGCACTTGGCAAATGCCAATTTTTATGGAAAATGTTCAATTTGCATTTCAAGCCAGTAGACACCACAAATGTAAAACAAATATTTCCTTTATTCTAAGCATACAATACATAGATAATTTTCCATATTTGTTTATTAAATACAGTCATAGTATAAGCAATGCAGAAGTGATAGAGTCCCTTTAAAAAATAAAATCCCATTGCTTTAACTGATCATTTTATTTCCTCCATATTTTAATACAAAACTCTTATGATTATCAGCTTGTATATGTATATCATCTAATTAGTTCATGCAGCTAAACAAAAGTACAGATAATCAATGTACTCAAACCATAGACAGTTAGTTTATCCATATCTATTGATCGATCTGCCTATGATCTGTATATGCGTGTAGTCTAAATGGCTTAGTGATGAAGGTTTATCTCTAAAAAAAAAAGAAACTTCTAACCTTATTAGTCCCCTATGGCCAACCATTCCAGATTTTAGACCACTGATTCCTATTTACGTTTTAATTACAGTCATTTACTCTCTCTCAATTGTTTCTTCAATATTAACGGCTTTGTGCGGTAAGGATGCAGGATAATGTGTGACTCCTCCATCAGAATCCCATCTAGATACTTGAACAACAGCATAAAATGGCTGCAGTTAAAGGCTTCTCCTTTATTGAACTGTGCGTAAATGCCTGGTTCTCTGAGATAGTTTCTACATGATGAGAAAAGATTTCAGGTCTTGTGCTGAGGGATCAATAAGGAAAACTGCTGGCTGTGTTTTCAGGACTCTATATAGTGTGCTTCTAACATAGAGGAAATGGATATTCAATGACAATGATCTTGTAAAAGCACTGATTCCCCAACATTCACACAAATGAGGGGCAGGCTGGAAACTATCAGCCCTAGGGACAGGGAAGGGAGGGGTGGCAACCTTTGGCCTGAATAACAAAAGCAATTGATTGGCCCACAGTGCAAGCTCCCATATAAATTGTAAACAAAAGTCAAGGTAAAAGCTGCTTTACTGTCCGCATAACTGCACCGTCTTGCAGAACGACACAGCTACATCACTTTGGATACCTAAACAACAGCAGACAATATACTGTGAATAATGTCAAAACCACACAGTGGCAAGATTTGAATGTATTTATTGCAAAAACTAAAAAAAAGAAAGCATGTGTTCCTCGAATTGAAAGGGCTGCAGGGGCTCAATGCCCCTAACTTTAGCTGATACAGTCCGACTTTGGGACCATTGTCCCGTCATCAAAGTTTTACCCTCCTGATTCTTAGCAAAGTACTTAATCACAGCATATGCAACGATAGAGTGTCTAGGATGATGTTTGTGATCTATCTGCCAGTGCAAGAGTGCAAATACACAGGTGCTAACATGTACCACCGCCCATGACATTCCACATCAACAGGCTACAGTGTGGGCAGTACTGGGTGTCTGGAGCTCAATGTGTGTGTCTTTAGACTGTGTTTAAAACCTCATACGTTCAATTGTATTGCCTGATAAAATGAATAATAGAAACACAGAAACAGAATGTGTTGGCAGATAAGAACCATTCGGTCAATCTAGTCTGCCCAATGTTCTAAATACTTTTATTAGTCCCCAGTTCCCTATCTTATATCTAGGATAGCCTTGTGTTTCCTTGACTGTGTTTACTTATACCACTTTTTTCTGGAAGGCTATTGATTACATCCACTACCCTCGCAGTAAAGTAATACTTCCTGATATTACTTTTAAATCGTTGTCCCTCTAATTTTAGACTATGTCCTCTAGTTGTGGTAGTTTTTCTTCTTTTAAATATACTCTCTTCCTTTACTGTGTTGATTCCCTTTATGTATTTAAATGTTTCTATCATATCTCCCCTGTTACATCTTTCCTCCAAGCTATACATGTTAAGATGCTTTAACCTTTCCTGGTAAGTTTTAAACTTCAACCCATGAACCAGTTTAGTAGCCCTTCTCTGAACTCTCTCCCAAGTATCAATATCCTTCTGGAGATACGGTCTCCAGTACTGTGTTAATAGAAAGAGAGACAGCGCTAAAATATACCCCAAAAAGAACAAGACATAATTTATAAAAATAGAAAAGATTTATTGTCACAAAATATACATGTATATAATGTAAAAAGACTATAGTTGAGTCTAGTACCACAATAATATAATATTAAGAAAACAAATAGAGTAGAAAAAACACAAAAAGTAATATCAATATGCGGTAAAGTAGAATAAAATAATATATAAAATATATATAGTAGTACAACCTTACCCACTGCTAGTATAGTGTTGTTCACCTGGCCAGGTACAGAACATATGTATAAAATATACACTATAAGCACAGACACAAAAACAGGACACCCCTGTGTACTGTGTACAATACTCCAAGTGAGGTCTCACCAGTGATCTGTACAATGGCATGAGCCATTCCCTCTTTAAACTGCTAATACCTCTCCCTATACAACCAAGCATTCTGCTAGCATTTCCTGCTGCTTTATTGCATTGCCTACCTACCATTAAGTGAGTGTACCAAATATTCTATATTCTGCTTTTGGGTTTTTACGCCCAAGGTGCATAATCTTGCACTTGTCCACATTAAATGTCAGTTGCCACAGCTCTGACCATTTTTCTAGTTTAGCTAAATCATTTGCCATTTGGCTTATCCCTCCATGAATATCAACCCTGCTGCAAATCTTTGTATCATCAGCAAAAATACATACTTTGCTAACAAGACCTTCTGCAATATCGCTAATAAATATATTAAAGAGAATAGGTCCAAGTAAAGATCCCTGAGGTACCCCACTAGTAACAAGACCTTGTATCGAATATACTCTATTGACTACAACACTCTGTTGCCTGTCACTCAGCCATTGTTTAATCCATTCAACAATATTGAAATCCAAACTCAAAGATTTAAGTTTATTGATAAGCCTTCTATGTGCGACAGTGTCAAAAGCCTTACAGTTCTGGCCTGGAATAATGCAATATATAGAAGGCCATCATGACAAAGGTTTCCTGTCATTTCCCTCACCCTGTCAGTTAAGCCTAGGGCCCAATAGGGGCACGGCAGGGAGGTGGCAATGATTGGAAAGGGGGATGGCCTTAGGCTATATATTGCAGGATTTACAGAAATGATTTCCTGTTTGAAGAAAAAATGACAAGTTCCCTCCCTCCCATCCCTAGGTGACGAAGAAGGAAGTGGCGCTGCACACACATGTGCTTAGAAAGCGAACGATCGTTCGCTTTCTAAGCATCTCAGGTGTTGTTAAAGTGCCTCGCCAGCGAGGCACTTAACAACACCATGCTGCTCCCCAGAGCCGATGGTGGTCGCTCTCCTGAGCGACCCCATCGGCTCAGTAGAAGGGAACGCTGCCTGTACAGGCAGCGCTTCCCTTCTAATGGCAAGAGCATCGGAAGTGAAAGTATTTCACTTCCGATGCTCTAGGGGGAGCCAATCGATGCCGGCACAGCAGATCTATGTGATCTGTGTGCAGGCATGTATGGTAAGTGCTCTGATGAGCACTTACCATACTGTCAAAGGCAATATTACTAAATATTGCCTTTGACAAGTATTGATCTGCCTCCCTCACCTTACTACTTTTAGTAAGGGAGAGAGACAGATCAGATCAAGTAAAAAAATAAAATAAAATAATTAAAAAAATATTTAATAAAATTTTAAACACCAAGGGCTTTTATAAAAGCCATTTAACCCCTTCCCTGCCATTGATCGCTGTGTACGCAGTGATCATACACAGCAGCACATTTTTTGCTGTTTGTGCATTTTTTAGGGGTTATTTTTCTTTACTGTAATTCATTACAGTATAAAAAAACCTCTTTTAAGAGAGATTAACCCCTTTCTTGCCGTAGATCACTGCCTAATCAGCGATCTGACGCAAATGCAGCAATCTTGCTGCAGAAGCATTTTTAATTTTTTTAAAACTTTTTTATTACACCCGTCACGTGTTAATTATACCCGCTAGGGGACTACGTTTAACGTAAAAAAATTTTTTTAGCTGTCTGAGCGCATGTATAGCGATCAGTAACAGCTGATAAGTGACAATGGCGGGTTGGCGTTTGCTCAGATGAGCATCACCATTCGTCTGGTTAGATCAATATGTGTAAATATTTGATCTGACCCGTGTAGATCTGCCTCCCTCTCACTTGAGTTTTAGTGAGGGAGGGAGACAGAGCTGTATAATGTAAGTTTTTAATTATAATATATTTAATAGAATTGAGACCCAAAGGCTTTTATAAAAGCCGTTTCCAGTATTTAACCCCTTCCCTGCAATTGATCGCTGTGTACGCAGTGATCTTACACAGCAGCACATTTTTTGCTGTCTGTGCATTTTTTTAGGGGTTATTTTTTTTTACTTTGATTTATTACAGTATATCAAAGGCTCTTTTAAGAGCTATTAACCCCTTCCTTGCCGTATATCACTTCCTAAGCAGCAAATATGGTCACTGCCTAAGCAGTGCATATGGTCACTGCCTGAGCAGCGCATATGGAGCAATCTAGTCGCCGAAGGATTTTTTTTTGCTATCAGCATTTTTTTTGTCAGACTCACTAGGGGTTAATTATACCCACTAGGGGATTACTTGTATTTCTTTTGAAGCTGTCTGAACGCGTGTATAGCGATCAGTAACAGCCGATCAGTGGCATAGGTGGTTTGGTGATTTCTCAGATGAGCATCACCATTCGTCTGGTTCGTAAATATTGTTCTGACCCATATGGATCTGCCTCCCTCTCCTCACTTGAGTTTTAGTGAGGGAAAGAGACAGATCTGTATAACATAATTTTTAAATTGTAATAAATTAAATAAAATGTTAATAAATTGTGAGTCCCAAGGGCTTTTATAAAAGCCATACCTTTTGTATAGTGTAGTGTATTAACCCCTTCCCTTCCACTGATCACTGCACAGCAGAACATTTTTTCTTGTCTGTGCATTTTTAGGGGTTAATTTTTTTGTACAGTACTACAAAGGCTCTTATAAGAGCTATTAACCCCTTCCTTGCTCTACATGTTCAAATTCCAAGTTTGAAAATCAAAAAGCGCACCTCTCAAATGTAGCCTTTCAACCCCTAACAAAGCTGACAAAGCTATGCATGGGTGGTATCCCTGTGCTCGGGAGATGTTGCTGAACATATATTGTGGTATTGTTTGTCAGTGACACATACCGAAATATGTGAATTTGTGTCTAAAGTGCAATGTATGTGGGAAAAAATACACAAGAAAATGACTACCACAAACTTTGACAAAGGCTGGTGGTAGAATTGGTGCATGGAAAGTGTTAAAATAACACCATTTAAAATAGCCTAGGGTGTCTACTTTTACAAAATATATACTTTTTGGGGTAAAATACACTGTCCTACTTAAAAAAAAAGTCCCAAATGAAAGATGGCCTCAGGCTGACTACACGTCAATATGCCAAGTTGAAAATGCGCACCTTCACAATGTGGCCCTTTAGCCCCCAAACAACCCAACAAACCTATGAATGGGTGGTATCCCTGTACTCAGGATATGTTTTTGAACACATATTGGGTTATTGTTTGGCAGTGACACATACCAAAATCTGTGAATTTATGTCTAAAATACAATATTTGTGAAAAAAAACCACACAAAAATTACTACCACAAACTTTGACAAAGGCTGGTGGTAGAATTAGTGCATGGAAAGTGTTAAAATACCACCATTTGAAATAGCGTAGGGTGTCTACTTTTAAAAAATATATGGGTTGATGGGGTAAAATACACTGACTGGTTTCAAATATGTCCCAAATGGAACATGGGTGCAGGCGGTCTGCATGTCAAAATGTTAATTTGGAAAACCAAAAACTGCACCTACCAAATTTGGCCTTTTACTCCCCAAACAACCCAACAAACCTATGCATGGGTGGTATCCCTGTACTCAAGAGATGTTGCTGAACACTTATTGGGGTGTTATTTGGCAGTGACACATACCAAAATCTGTGAATTCATGTCTGAAGTACAAGGTTTGTGAAAAAAAACAAAAAAAAATTACTACCACAAAGTTTGACAAAGGCTGGTGGTAGAATTAGTGCATGGAAAGTGTAAAAATACCACCATTTGAGATAGCCTAAGGTGTCTTATTTTAAAAAATATATGGGTTGATGGGGTAAAATACACTGGCTGGTTTCAAATATGTCCCAAATGGGACATGGGTGCAGGCGGTCTGCATGTCAAAATTTTAATTTGGAAAACCAAAAACTGCACCTCCCAAATTTGGCCTTTTACCCCCCAAACAACCCAACAAACCTATGCATGGGTGGTATCCCTGTACTCAAAAGATGTTGCTGAACACTTATTAGGGTGTTATTTGGCAGTGACGCATAACAAAATCTGTGAATTCATGTCTGAAGTACAAGGTTTGTGAAAAAAAAACACAAACAAATTACTACCACAAAGTTTGACAAAGGCTGGTGGTAGAATTAGTGCATGGAAAGTGTAAAAATACCATCATTTGAGATAGCCTAAGGTGTCTTCTTTAAAAAAATATATGGGTTGATGGGGTAAAATACACTAGCTGGCTTCAAATATGTCCCAAATGGGACATGGGTGCAGGCTGTCTGCATGTAAAAATTTCAAGTTGGAAAACAAAAAACTGCACCTCACAAATTTGGCATTTTAGCCCCCAAACAACCCAACAAACCTATGCATGGGTGGTATCCCTGTACTCAAGAGATGTTGCTGAACACTTATTGGGGTGTTATTTGGCAGTGACACATACCAAAATCTGTGAATTCATGTCTGAAGTACAAGGTTTGTGAAAAAAAACACAAAAAAATTACTACCACAAAGTTTGACAAAGGCTGGTGGTAGAATTAGTGCATGGAAAGTGTAAAAATACCACCATTTGAGATAGCCTAAGGTGTCTTATTTTAAAAAATATATGGGTTGATGGGGTAAAATACACTGGCTGGTTTCAAATATGTCCCAAATGGGACATGGGTGCAGGCGGTCTGCATGTCAAAATTTTAATTTGGAAAACCAAAAACTGCACCTCCCAAATTTGGCCTTTTACCCCCCAAACAACCCAACAAACCTATGCATGGGTGGTATCCCTGTACTCAAAAGATGTTGCTGAACACTTATTAGGGTGTTATTTGGCAGTGACGCATAACAAAATCTGTGAATTCATGTCTGAAGTACAAGGTTTGTGAAAAAAAAACACAAACAAATTACTACCACAAAGTTTGACAAAGGCTGGTGGTAGAATTAGTGCATGGAAAGTGTAAAAATACCACCATTTGAGATAGCCTAAGGTGTCTTCTTTAAAAAAATATATGGGTTGATGGGGTAAAATACACTAGCTGGCTTCAAATATGTCCCAAATGGGACATGGGTGCAGGCTGTCTGCATGTAAAAATTTCAAGTTGGAAAACAAAAAACTGCACCTCACAAATTTGGCATTTTAGCCCCCAAACAACCCAACAAACCTATGCATGGGTGGTATCCCTGTACTCAGGAGAAATAGTAGAATCTATTTAGCATGTTTTTTCGTTCGCTATTGTCGATGAGGAGAAGTTGTTTCAAATAAAAACAAAGAAATTTGTGTATTTTTTTTTTTTTTACCATATTTTTTTTTTTTTTTTTAATAATATGATAAGATATGATCAAAAAGATGGCATCCATAGAAAGCCCTTCTTGTCCCGATAAAAACAATATAGAATATGTGTGGGTACAGCAAATGACAAAGAAGAAAATTACTGCTAAACACAAACAGCACAGAAATGTTAAAATAGCCATTGTCCAGAAAGGACAAAAATGTTTCAAAGGCTCTGTCCTTAAGGGGTTAAAGACTGCGACCTTTCTAGCCACTCAGTTGTCTGTCTCTTTTATTGGTGGGGGGAATGTATTATCAGGTATACCTTGGTCATGAAATCTAGGTAAGCAATGTCTACTGCACCACCTTGATCTATTATTTTAGTTACCCACCACATTAAAAAGACAGCACTGGTTTAAATCATACTTTAATCCAACAATGACCTACTACAATATGTGTAAATGGTTAACTTGTTGGTCCTTTAACAGTTCATGTTAGTGTAAATATTGAGATTGAGTTTGAATAAAAAGTCAGTCACACTAGGTAAAAGTTTCATTTTTTTCTTTCTATAATATTGTGGATCCATGTCTAGATATGACTGCTACAGCTTGATGGAACAGTCATGGTTAATGGATGGTCTATCTGAAGTAGTTGAAGTTGAAGTGTGTATTCATTTAAAACCCAGGGGAGGGAACCTTAGCCCAAAACCAAATTAATATCTCCTTAAAGGGACATGCCAACCAAAAAATGAAAAGGGTTTATTTTGCCTTGTTGATTTCAGATATGTGTTGTTTTTGTTATGTGTGTTTATTTTATTAAATATTTTACTAAACATGTGTGACTGGGTGCTGCCATTTTGAAATATAGTGTTTTGGTGCCACCCCCCGGTGACTTTACAGCACTAGTATCTCCCTTTGGGTCTGGGGACACAGAATGCAGTCTATAAGTCAGAATTCTGATCATAGACTTGCATTGAATGGGAGGGTAATGTAACTATTACATCATAAGAGGACAGAGTTATCATTGTGCTTGATCAGGTCAATATCCTCTCTTTGTGTTGGAAGGAAGGTAAAAAAACCACATACACAGGATACACAGGAGCCAGTAAGAGACCAGGGGTGTATCTTATGATATCATTGTGCAGGTATTGGCCACAATTGTAATGTGAGACTTGCTGGAAGATTTTGGAGAATGTTTTCATGGGTAAAATTCTCAAAATGGATTCTGGAGATAAACACCACATTTTATTTTTACTTTTATATGTAATTAATTCAAACCTAGAAGAAAAAAAACAGTGTCATATGTCTTAAATATGTGTTTGTTTTAAATGCACAGGTAATCTAGTTACATCTTATGTAAATGGTAGTGTCCTTTAATATCGCAATAGGTAACAATTTTTCTTTGTACAGCCTAAAGTGGTTGCTAAAAATAGGTGGTACAAACTGGGTGTTGTTTGAAAACCAATGGTTGGGGTTATCATCAATCATCTCCCACTTTATTATAGTGCACACCTAAAAAAAATTGTGCTCTAGGCAAGTACACAGTAAGTATTTTGGTAAATTCTGCTCTGTCTCATTCACAAAAATGTGCCACTAATTTTGTGTGCAATTTTATAAGGCAAATATGAAATAGCTTTTCTATAGGATCCACTAAGGGGCTCTGATTTTCCAAGAGAAAATAGGAGCTATGAGTTTTTGGACCCCATCGAGTAACTTTGAATAATTGAACTCAAATTTGGAAATTGAACTGCCTGAAATACGTCAATATGCCAATTCCAGGCCAACTGAGGGGGATTTTGGTCCTTTATTACCCCGTCTCCTGAATCGAATATGACTGAAAGCCTGTCTGAAATTGGCTTAAATTGATGATGCTGGGCCAATATCACCCATATTGAGTAGCCAAACTGGATTTATGACCCAATCTGGTCCAACTTCGAGCCAGATCAGGGCATATTGATTGGACCCTTATATAGTTGCTTGTCCAATGGAATAAGCACAATCATGCATACATTACTAAAGTGTTTAATAAAAAAAAAATGTTGGGCATCAAAAAGATCAGAATTGCTTATCTGCCTAACGCATTTCACACCGAAATCCAAGCCTATTTTGCATCTGAATAGCTTCAGATTTAAATACTGAACTTCCTGGAAAAGTTAAACAATCAGCAACATGTTTGCAATTAACGAAGCAACCTCCTCATGTTGGATTCAATAAGCATTACAAAAAGTATCAATCCAAAAACATTCACACTACACATAGAAATAAGAAAAAATATATAACGTGATACAATACCATAATAACAAAAATAGCTTCATAGCAAGCCGGCTGATTACTCTTTTTAATCAGGCACAAAAGCTTTTCAAAGGACCGGCAGTCAGCATTATATACTGCACTATATATGATATACATGGATCTCTTATCACACTCCCCGAGGGTTTTTGTAAATCCAACACATTACACTTTGTATAATTGCATTAGTACAAGCACATCTATATATGGTATACCGCATGAATCAAGGGGGGATGGGACACTTCATCGCGGCTGCATCCGCACAGCCGCTTCACCGCCGTCTTTTCACCACACGACAGCTCGTCGCGGGAGATTTCATCGCGGGACATTTCATCACTAAAGGTAAGTTTATTTTAGTATTTTATCTATTTTAATTGGTAAGAGTGGTTAGAATAAGTGTTTAGGGGATTAGAATTAGGGTTTAGGGGGTTAGAATTAGTTTTTAGGGTTCGGGGTTAATTTTAGTATTAGGATTCAGGGGGTTATTTATTAGGGTTTAGGGGGGTAGTATTAGGGTTTGGGGGTTAGTATTAGGGTTTAGGGGGTTAGTATTAGGGTTCGGGGATAAGTATTAGGTTAATTTTAGTATTGGGGTTTGGGTGGGCACTTTGGGGGGTAATCATTTATTACGGGGGGTTATTTTCTTTTTACTTGTACATTTGTAAGAGCTGACAGTTCAGTGCTGAACTGTCAGCTCTTACATAGCCGCGTCCGCGATCAAGCGTCCGCGTTATTCTTCATTGCTGACAGCGATGAAGCCGTGGCGAAGAAGAGTCCTAGACCCGAAGCAAGGATCTTTTCTGCATGTAATAATTACCTAATAAAAAACGGATACCACACTATTTCAAACACCAAAATATAAAAGCGATATACATGCCATACACTGCAAAAGAATTAACTAATCATGAACAGCCAGGGAATCTCATTCCCAAAATAAATTGGAGAGGCACTTTATCTAATATATAAGAGTTAGACAAACCAGATAAAGAGTATGATACAAAACAATATAATATAATGTAAGGTCAATCTCCTAAGATAATGTTATCAGGTCAATATTGATCACATAAAATATTTCTCTATCTTTGATCTCTGTTATTTTCTTTCAGAATAACTGGTACATACAATGCGGAAATACTTAATTCCCAGTAGCCAATTTTAACAACATATTTGTTAATTGAACTGCAAAAATAACCATTTGAACATGTTTAAATGTGTTGGCAAGTAGCTCTTAGGAGACCAACTTGACATAGATACAAAAGAGTGTACTAGAACATGGACATTAATACGACTTCTTCTTATTGCACTGTGTGTTGGGATTCAGAATGAATCAACATTGTCTTGTTACAAAGACCACTATAAATTACATTCATGCCACTTGCATTGAAAAACACGTGTCTAATGCCAGTGTATTTACAATGTAAAAAAATGGAGTAAGAGAAAGAGAATAAAGAAAATCACCTAATTCTGTGTTGGGGATATATTGTTCTTTGACAAAGGAAATATTCACATCAGACATTTGTACTATTTCAAGAAGTGGGTCCAACAAATGGTGGTGCTACCAAATAAGTAAAGTATTGGACCCTTTCAGCACTAGGAGTGAAGGCAGATTGTAGTTGACCTATCTTCTTTTTTGCTTTGGGCTCTCCATAAACTCCCTGGGTCAATAGCTCCCAACATTTACAGTGGCCAAAGCGAGTGGTTTTGAGTAGTCTGCTCTGCCAACTGCGCTCCTTGTCACAATAAAATGTTATTGACTCTATTTTGTTGCACACGTTTTTTTTGAGTAAGAAGAGCGCTGTCGTGGAATTTGTTGTGACTTTCTTTCGTTGGTTCCCCTTTCCATGTCCACATTATGAGATTCTCAATGTCACCACCCTACCAGAGCATTTTTACCTTCCCCTGAATGTAGCTTCAGTTGCCGCTTACAAAAAAAGTTGAGGCCCGGCTGTTGACATTGTTATGGAAATACCCGCTGGAGTAATATTTGTGACTTTAATCCTGGGACTATATCCGCGATCAGTGGAGTAGACCTGGTACTCCAAATGGGCAAGACATCATAGCTCTTGGCGTCCCGTTACAAGTGCAAAATAATTTAAATAGTTATTGGTTCAAATCACCCATCGTCCATTGCCCCTAAAGTTATACCAGAATCAGATCATTCACAGCCCAGCGACCTGAACAAAATATATATATAGATATTACATTTTTTACAAATTTTACATTTTGCTCTAAGAATAATTCAATTATTATTATTATTATTGTGCTCATAATTTAACCCTCTATGTCCTAAGTGTCAAACTGCGGCCCTCTGACTGCTGCAGAACTACAATCCCCATAATTATCCACCAGCATTCTAGAATGGCAGGGCATTATAGCACTTGTACCACAGAAACAACTGGAGGGCCGCAGTTGGACGCCTAGGCTCAATGTTATCTGGGGCAATTTTACTGTTTTTAATCTTTTCTATGTAGAGCACTGTTGGTTCTACAGTCCAGCAGGTGAAACTGTAAATTTATAAATACACGGAGGCTCACATTATGCATATCTCTTTCTTTAATCCCTCAGCAGCAAAGAAGAGAAAAATAAACAAATCAAGTATATAACCAATCACAACACATAATGAACTTCTTCCCCTTTACTATAAATACCAACATTCCAGGATAACACTTCCTCTTTCTTTGCTGCTTCCTCACAACTCCCTCAAGTACCATTATTATTTACCAGTATATTATTGTCTCATATGTAATGCTGTATCGGTTAGGTGACTGTGTGACATATACTAGTCACCTACTCGGTTACTGCTCATTTCTGTTATCCCTGGGGTCAGTGGGGCTCCCTCCTACCCCTCATACTCTTTTATTATTGTTTTTTCATTTCTCTGTGTCACTTTTCAGCTTTATCTCACCGCGCATGCCCAATTGCTGCGCGGTGGCCAATTTTTTGTAGTCCTCCTATTTTCTTGAGTAGGGCAAAATCGACTGAAAATGGAAGAAGGCAAAAAGCCTTACCAGATTGACTCTGATTCTGACCCAGAGGAGGCCTCTGAACCCTTGGTTAATTCTGAGCTTGCTGAGTTAATTCTGAGTAATTGATGATATTGCTGAGTATGAACATCCCGGCTCTGATTTTGCTCACTTAACTGCGGATACATCCATTTTACTTTACCCACAAGGTGATTTTTTATTTTATCTGGACAACTTATAGAACACTTCGGTCGTCCGAGTCATTCCCATCTGACGATATCAGCAAGTACCTTGCATTAAGGGTCCGCAAGCCACTTACGCACAGTAAGTTACACGCTTAATGCCCTATGCCCATGCTGCCGGACATGGTCTGCCTCACTCCAGAGGTGGATCCAAATATAGTCCAATTTCTGAGAGAAACAGGGTTTTTCACTCAAACATTGCCAAGATAAGATTAGGCAGGTGGCCCTCTGTATACAGCCCTTCATAGCTGGCAAATCAAGCTGAGACTCATCAGCCTGATTTGCCAGCTATGAAGGGCTGTATACAGAGGACCATCTGCCTCATTTGCAATGCCAATATGGCTGTGGCAACTGAGAGGTAAAAGGACATTTTGTTAAAAAATAGAGCCGAAGCTCATAAACTTGGCGATTTCCAAACCTGGTCCCCAGACTAAGGGACTCCTATTTGGAGACAACTTTGTAAAAGACTTGGGGTCCTTTGTGTGTACATTTACCATGTTGGATAAAGCCCAGTCCAACATGAAGAAGTTCTTCAACCCTAGAATTTTTGGCGGGGCCGGAAGACCCAGAGGTTGTCAATTTAGGGGCTCCTTTTCATGGACAGCATTCCCTGTCTCAGAGACCTACTCCTGAACGGGGACTGGATGGTCCGACTGGACCTCCAGGATGCTTACCTCACTTTCCACATCACAGAGCCGCATTGGAATTACCTGCAATTTGCATGGGGGAAACAAAAATGGAGGTTCACTTTCCTCTCCTTCGGTCTCTCATCCGCTCCATGGTGTTTCACCAAGCTGCTAAAACCAGTGGTTGGTTATCTCTGGAGACTAGGGGTGTGGTTAATAATTTATCTGGATGATATAGTGATCATGTCCCAGAACTTAAATACCCTTCCCTTAAACTTCTCATGGTGCACTATGATTCGCCGTCTGGCACGGACGATTGGCCTAATTTTAGCCTCAATCCAAGCCTCTGCATTATTGGAGGTCCCTGCTCAATGTGTTATCCTACAACAACATGATTCTGTTAGATTGCGAAGTGAAGGAAAAATTGTTGTGGTGACTCATACACATAGACGCGTGGAATGGAAGAGTAATTTTAGGCATGATTCCAGACCTGATCATTGATTCGGATGCCAGTCTTCTCGGTTGGGGTGCACAATGTGGTTCTACTTCCACAGGGAACAGACTGTACTTCAATTGCCTGGAAATCCTTGCAAGGTACTTTGCAGTGCGTGGTTTCGCCGGGGTATCTCCCAACTGCTCCGGTCTTCTTTGGATGGACAATGTATCTGCAGTCAGGTACATCAATCACATGGGGGGCATGAGATCCCAAGACCTGTCTCAATTGGAAACAGATTTTTGAACCTATTGCCTGACTCACAACATCTCAGTCCATGCCGAACATATCCCAGGTTTGAGCAATACCATAACGGATTGGAATTCTCGTTATTTAAAGGATTCCAGTGACTGGTGTCTTCATCCCAGAATATTTCAACAACTTCTGGCTCTTTTGGGTCCGTTGGTATTGAAAAAAACACCAGTGATTGGATGTGTTTTTCCCACCCAGTTTGCGCTAAGTATTTTTCTGATTTCATTCTTACGATTCATTCTTGTATCATTCTGTATACTAATTGTGTAACCCTGGTTTACCATAGGTGATGATTTTTTGGTACACTGATATCACCGTATGGTTTTCTCTTTATTTTAGCTTGAAGATTGGCCTCCAATTGTAATTGTCTCCTTCACACTGGATCAGTTCCCGTTTTCCCTTGGATGTTTCTGATTCGTTTTTGGATCATGTTGCCTGTGTGTTTCGCTATTGGACATTTTTTGATATGGACTTCTTTATTATAGAGGAAGTGTTATACTGGAATGTTAGTACTTCTAGTAAAGGGGAAGGAGTTCAAGTATGTTGTGATTGGTTATATACTTTATTTGTTTAGTTTCCTCTTCTTCTGCTGAGGAATTAAAGAGATATGCATAATGCTAGCCTCCGTGTATTTATAAATCATGACTTTACGCCATAAACTAGTAAAATCTAGGAATTGTTTAATTAATTTGACTGGAGCACAAGGCAAAGGTGGGTAGGGATATATTTTTAACACACTTAAAATATGAAAACTGATTTTTCCCACCCCCGGCCTGCCTAGGGTATCCATAAGAGTATAAAGTAACAAATAATATGATCTGCCTGCGGCCTGGACTTGGGCAGTATACAACCAATGTATGTATGGATAGATGTAAGCATCTGGGTAATGAGTTATTACATTTATGACTTTACGGGACAAATTGCCACATTTACTGGATCACAACTGCTTAAATCAATGTGGAACGGATTTTAAAATGTAAATATGTGGACGTCTTAACAAATTTGTCACGACAAAATATTTTTGTGTGTTTGTACTGTTTTTTGATAAAACTTAATAAAGAAGGATAATTAAAAAAAAAAAAATGTGAAAACTGAATGGTAAATCCAGCCATGTAAGTCTGATAATTTGTGAAGCTGACCTTCGTACTCGGTTAGAAATTATTTCAAAAACAGTTAACTTTACATTGTCAAGACAAATAATGAATGAGTTCTTCGGAAACATATCGGTTAAATTGATGTATATCACATGAACATATGTCGACTTTTTTTGAACTATTTCTTTCATACGCCACAATTATGGCTCCGTGGGAGAGATATACAATTTTTTCTCCAGCTGCCGTAATTCAAAGGGTACCGCAGTTGACTATATAGCTGTCTTAGGCAGAGATATTAAGTGATTTATGTCATTGATTTACGTGATTGGCCGAACAACCAACGGCATAGGCAGCAAAACATGTCTGCTTATCTAAGATTTTCGCCTCATATAATAAGTCACATACTGCGCTTTGATTGCCTACATTTAAACTTGTCTATGGCTCATCTTCACAATGAACATCATTACACCAATCCTACTTTATATAAAAGTTTCAAATAAAAAAGTTTTCTATAAGAGGACACAGCACCTAAGAAACAAAGGGTTACTGATGTAGTTTTTTTTTCTTTCTTAATCTTTATCAGTAAATACATAAATACAATAGGTACCTGAAACATAGGATTAAGTGCTATTCACTGTGTTTAATTGAGTTTAAATGATAAACACTTATTGAGAGAATCAGAGTACATCTTGCATTGTCACAAAGCAAAGTACTGTCTGCTTTTGCAGTAATTATTATTAAAAAAAAATCCTTTAGAAGCTATCATTCCTGTTAATGAATATCAGACTTCCTTTTGCTGCCGTCATTTCTACTTAATTAACTTTATTCATTGTTAAAAACAAAATCAGTGTTTTCTTTTTCACTCACTTTTTTTAATAATGGTAAACAAAAAAAAATCACAGTGTGGTTAACGGAAGTCTAATTTTGCTTTGGGGGATCTGCGGAGAGGCCCGAATGAATCCTGATGTGTTTACTGTGAGAATAGGCATTAAAACAAAACAATAACATAGAAGAATAATAAATTAGTGTCCTTACTGAATTGACTTAAATTACAGCTTGATTGGGAACAGATGTAAGAACAGAATTTGCCAGAACAATCTACCCACAATCTGAAGGAACGGGGCGAATATTCTTTCACAAAAGCTTGTTTGAATTCTGACACCTTTCTATGTTCTTATAATTGGTCTCAGTGCCATTTTGACAGATGTTCTTACCTGTGACCTCAATTAACCTTCTATCATCAGACCTAAATTAGTCTCCATGTACTGTAAATTTGTCAAATTATGTTACACAGGGCTTTATCAAACAGTGTTAGATCAACATTTGGAATTTTGAGTGTTACACTGATTGTAGCTGTGGATATTTTTCCACACAAAATTGAGCAAGTTTTGCACACAGTTAAAGGAGACACTCACAAAAGTCTGTGGTTAGTTTGTCAAATGAGCTGTTACACATACAACTTCTGAAGTACATTATTAGATAACTACCAGACCATGTAAAATAATGGACACAGATGTGTCTTTTCCTTTTTATCTCATCCTATATATTGCAAACTGCATACAAATCTTAGATGAGCTACTGCCCATTTGGTAGATTTCGATCTATAAATGCCTCTTACTTTTGTCATGTTCCATCACACTTTGGGGGTCATGTACTAAACAAGTGCAGTGGGAAACAAAAGTAGGTATAACATGAGTAAGGAGCAATTTGCGACTATTTGTAACATTCTGCGCTTTTTTCCCCTGATTTGTGCTTCTTCTACTTATTTTTATATAGCATGCATTTTTCACATAAATTGTGATTAGATTTGCGGATGCTAAAGAGTTTTGCGAATATTTTGTGAAAAAAAATTCTTATTTGCATGTGAAAATTACACCAGCTTTAAGCAAGTGCTATCTAAAGAGGTACAAAAAATATTCACAAAATTGCCTGTTTTTATTCTCAATTATGCCCGTTTTTATTCGCATTTTGCTCATATGTACTATATGACCGCTAAATGTTTAGTACATTGCAATAGGAACAAAGCGCAAAAATAGTTTTGCACAAAAAATATATTTGCCTCTTTTTTTAGTATATGCCCCTCATTGTTGGCCCAAATCCATGCCCCCTGCATTCCATGCACTTGAAAGCCAAATTCAAGAAAGAGACTGATTCCACAGTATAGGCTAATGAGAGGAGTGTTACAACTGCTGTACAGGTCAGCCTCTACACATAGCCTGTACACATAAGCAGAGTAAACTAATTTAGAGACCCCAGCAAAATTACAGGCAAGTAAACCCCATTTTAGATAGGGTACATGGTCAACTCCCCCCCTTCATGTTCCTAATCCCAGGTATGATCTTTGTATGATTATCCTACCTATGATTAAGTGTTATAATACGTGAAATGCGTAAGGCATGGTCTTTCTTGATCCTGTTCCACAGTCTGTGTTTCTTACATTTGTACCTGCTTTGATCGGAGAGTGGAGTGCACATTTTTCCATGTTCTCATTGATTACTCATGCTTGATCAGCGTTGTGGAGCACCCGTCCTCTCAGCAGTCATCAGTAAGTGGAGCCGTCTAACCCAAAGTAATTTTCTATGATCTTTGTATTGTAAAGTATTCCCATTTTTTACATGATAAGGCTTTAATTATACATTAAAATGACCCCCAACTGTCCCTCTCTAAACAGGACAACCCTGAACAGTTTTCATTCAATACTGTCTGGAACACCGGAGAATCTATAATTAGCATGTGCAGAGGTTTGCTCATGCGCAGTAGAGCTGTTACTTTGAGTTTGAATGGGTGTAGTAGGATTCAAATACTGATTTCCAGGACTTTAACCCCTTCATGACGCAAGGTGCTTGCATCCCAAACGACGCAAGCACCAAAACGTCACGATTGGTTCCTGGCCACAGATCACAATGTGATCTGTAGCCAGGAACACTCTCGCAGAGACCCAATCAGGGTCTTAACAGACCCTGTGGGTCCCTGCAAAAAAACCCACGAAACCTCCGGACGTCACGTGTGAGGTCACGGAGGCGTGCCTGAACGCTGAAGTTTGGGCACGGCGCGATTTGGAGAAATTTAGCCGGTGTTCGCTTTGAGTAAAGGCTACATTTCCCCTGTCAGACTGAGGCCACTCAAAGTGCCTGCAGCGGGATCAGAAAACAGCTCATCGCGGGGAGCTGCGATAAGCTGTTTAATACAGGACGTACTATGCCATCCTAACGACTTTAAGGCACTTAAAGTCACGACGGCATGGTACATCCTGACGTTGGGAAGGGGTTAAAAGTCAATGGGGTGATTTTCACTAAAAAGTAAGTTGCAGGTGAGTTGAGGTGAGTTAAACATTTCATCTCACCAACTCAAACATGCATTGTGCAGAGTCAAACTTGGCAAACTTCTGTTGTTAGAAGAGCTCAGCTGGACATGGATAATGCATAGTTACATCATTAGAAACATTCACTTTTTTAGGTAATACTCTGTTCCTTAGAAGGAGGAACTCACCAGGTTTGTCACTGCATCATGCATGACTAGTGTACTGTAAAGTTCCTTCCCATTAAACCTACCCCTTACTAAAACTCGTCTTACCTTTTTTGTTCCCCTGTTATTCTTACCCCCACCACCTCCCTGAATCAAAAACATGACACTTAATGACATCTTAAATAAATAAATGGCCACTAGACATGTGCAAAACTAAAATTTTTCGGTTTATAGGCTGTCGGCTTTTAACTATACGGAGACAGAGTCTCCATTCATAAAATTATAAATGGAGACTTTGTCTCCGTATAGTTAAAAGCTGGCATTTAACTATACGGAGACAGAGTCTCCATTCATAAAATTATGAATGGAGACTTTGTCTCCGTGTAGTAAAATGCCCACAGCCTATAAACCGAACGTTCGGTTTATAGGCTGTCGGCTTATGGAATACATGTATTCCTATTGCTATTCTATAAACCGAACTTTCGGATTATAGAATATCCATAGGATTACATGTATTACATAAGCCGAAAGTCTATAAACCGATCGTTCGGTTTATACTCTTTCGGCATTTTACTACACGGAGACAAAGTCTCCATTCATAATTTTATGAATGGAGACTCTGTCTCTGTATTGTTAAATGCCGACAGCCTATAAACCGAACGACTTTCGGTTTATAGACTTTCAGCTTATGTAATACATGTAATCCTATGGCTTTTCTATAAACCGAAAGTCGTTCGGTTTATAGAATAGCAATAGCATTACATGTATTCTATAAACCGAACGTCGTTCGTTTTAAAGACTTTCGGCTTATAGAATACTATTGGCTTTCTATAAACCGAACTAGAGTCGAGTCCCCATTCATAAGAAATTCTTATGAATGAGGAGGGACTCTAGTTAAGTTTATAAAAATGCATTCGTCCGAAAACGAATGCACATGTCTAATGGCCACAGTGTTTATCAAAAATAACAAAATATAGATAACCTTATTTAATAACACCCCTTTTAAAAACAGTATAAATATCATAAATAACATAGATCTGTAAACAATTATTCTTACCCAGAGACTGAGGTAATAGATCAGGGTGGTGCAGTAGACATTGCTTACCTAGATTTCAGTAAGGCTTTTGACACTGTCACACATAGAAGGCTTATCAATAAACTGAAATCTTTGAGTTTGGATTTCAATATTGTTGAATGGATTAGACAATGGCTGAGTGACAGGCAACAGAGGGTTGTAGTCAATGGGGTATATTCGATGCAAGGTCTTGTTACTAGTGGGGTACCTCAGGGATCTGTTCTTGGACCCATTCTCTTTAATATTTTTATTAGCGATATTGCAGAAGGTCTTGTTGGCAAAGTATGTCTTTTTGCTGATGATACAAAGATTTGCAGCAGGGTTGATATTCATGGAGGGATAAGCCAAATGGCAAATGATTTAGCTAAACTAGAAAAATGGTCAGAGCAGTGGCAACTGGCATTTAATGTGGACAAGTGCAAGATTATGCACGTTGGGCGTAAAAACCCAAAAGCAGAATATAGACTATTTGGTACAGTCCTAACCTCAACATCTGAGGAAAGGGATTTAGGAGTAATAATTTCAGAGGACTTGAAGGTAGGTTGGCAATGCAATAGAGCAGCAGGAAATGCTAGCAGAATGCTTGGTTGCATAGGGAGAGGTATTAGCAGTAGGAAGAGGGAAGTGCTCATGCCATTGTACAGAGCACTGGTGAGACCTCACTTGGAGTATTGTACGCAGTACTGGAGACCGTATCTCCAGAAGGATATTGATACTTTGGAGAGAGTTCAGAGAAGGGCTACTAAACTGGTTCATGGGTTGAAGGATAAAACTTACCAGGAAAGGTTAAAGCATCTTAACATGTATAGCTTGGAGGAAAGACGTAACAGGGGGGATATGATAGAAACATTTAAATACATAAAGGGAATCAACACAGTAAAGGAAGAGAGTATATTTAAAAGAAGAAAAACTACCACAACTAGAGGACATAGTCTTAAATTAGAGGGGCAACGATTTAAAAGTAATATCAGGAAGTATTACTTTACTGAGAGGGTAGTGGATGTATGGAATAGCCTGCCAGCAGAAGTGGTAGAGGTAAACACAGTCAAGGATTTTAAGCATGCGTGGGATAGACACAAGGCTATCCTAGCTATAAGACCGGGAACGGGGGACTAATAAAAGTACTCAAAAAAAATTTAAAAATTGGGCAGACTAGATGGACCGAATGGTTCTTATCTGCCGACACATTCTATGTTTCTATGTTTCTATATACTCAAGACCATTAAGCTCTACCTACCACCAGCCGCAGATCACCAGCACGGTGGTGCACCTATACCCCAAAACAAACATAACCTTGCTTCCAGGTAAAATCACCAATTCACAGTCTAATTTGGTATTTTACCAACCTCCTGGGACCAGCTTGGGTATATAATCTCACTGTATTAACCCCCAACATGCCATGACATCCAGCACACCTACCAACCACATTACATAAGGGAGGGTGGGTGTGAAAGTTCTAACTTGCCCAAATATATTTTCTGAATGACTGGAAAATCCCCACCCTTCCTGTTTACCCTTAAAGGGACACTAAACTTTATTTTTCACTTGTACTAATATAGAAACACAAGTAAAATGTATGTTGTCCCCAGTATGAGGGTAAACTGGAGTGTACTTTTGATAGTACACACCATTTTATCCTCTGACCGACAGCTGCCATGCTTCCCCAGGAAGCAGGCAGCTGTCTGGTCGGCGACTGTGTCTCTCTGCTAATGCAGAGAGAGACCCTCGTTTTTGCATGGGATCAGCAGAGGGGACCTCAACTAGAGACCCTCATATTTGGATGTCAGAGCCAATACTGGCACATACCCAAATTAGATGGGACAAGACTCAAAAATACACGACTGTCCCGGAAAACCTGGGATTATTGGCAACTATGGGACAATTCCAATATTTAATTAATTGATTATTCCAATGATCTCTTTGTCCTGGTAAATTTCAATACTAAATATTAGTATGATTTCATTATTAATGTTACATTCGCTATCATAGAAGCCTTTATCTGAATCCTGTTTAATGCTCTCCTAAATGTGTATAGTTACAATGTAGTAACCTAAGGGTCTACTCAATAAAGAGAAAATAGCAGGGAATTGAAATGAGAATTTCCCATTTAAGGCAAAAGTAGATGAGTTGGAAAACTTCTCACATTCATCCTCATTGGAGAATTTTTCCAACTCTGTTACTTTGGCCTAAAGGCTGATATTCCCATCTCAGTTCCCTGCAATTCTCTTGTTATTGAGTAGACCCCATTGCATATGTTGTAAAATAGCCTCGCTAAGCATTTATTGATTATAGACAATTTCATGTTCTCAATTTCAACTGATAAACAAACTAATCATCTTACTTTCAGATGAAGGCTGATGAAATCATTGCAGTTTGTTAAAAAGTTGTTCAATTATACTGTGGCTTCTGCAATTTGCAGGTATTTTGTCCCGGAAGAAGGAACATTTGATTACAGTGTAACTGATGTAATCTGACTTAGGTAATTACAGTATAACAAGAGACTGTAAATTAAATAGTATTTTTTTTCTTTGTCCCAAATATGCCGCGTGATTACACATAAAGAATTATCAGCAGCCATCACAAGAATACTGCCATTGTTCGCAGATATATTCTAAGCCTGATGGCTCAGGTTAAATGTAATTGCAATATTTTTGCACAGTGTTAAGATAAAAAAATGATATCCTTGTATGGAACTAAACTAATAACATTGGTATTTATAAAAGTTTCCAATATATGTCTCATGCACTTATAATCACTTTAAAACAATCTACATGTTTCAAATCTCCCAACACCCCCCCCCCCAGGCAAATTGGAATGCCTGGGGGCGGAGCTTGGAATGTTGAAAGTTAGCACTACTGTGCATGCACTGTAGCACTGTCACTTGTACTAACAGCGCTACAATGCAAGTGTGGCAGCACTATCTGTCGTCCTGCCATATTTCCTGGACAAAGGTAGAGCTTGTAAAAAACAGGAGGTAGAGCTCATGGTATGCGCAGACATTCACTGGCTGCTCCCACTAGATATCTGGGAGTCTAGGGGTCAGAGGGCTAAGTCTGGGGGGCGGGTTAGAGGGCCCATGTGTAGTTGCATTGGTACATCTGGAGGGGTCCGAGGGGAAAGTGTGTGGATACGGTAGTGAGTTGATGTAATACGGTAGTTAGTCACTAGTGTTGAGCGAAGCCGAACCGCACTGTTCGGGTTCGTACCGAACATTACGGTTTTTGGACCCCGGACCCGAACACGGACATTTCACTGTATGTTCGGGTTGGAGTTCGGGGTTCAGCGATTTAATCGTGCATTTTGAAAGGGGACCTGGATCCCCCTCTCTAATAGCAGGGGAATGTCTGCGCGAAGAGCGCAGACCTCCCCTGCTGCCGCCCAGGCATGACCGCCGGGACTTCTATAATGAAGCCGGGTCCTTCCAGCTTCATCATAAAAGTCCCGGCGGTTGTGCCGTTCAGCAGCAGGGGAGGTCTGCGCTCATCGTGCAGACATCCTCCGCTGCCCTGCTAGCCACCAGGAGAATCGGGCAGCTGGGGGATGTCTGCACGATATGTCATAATAGAGGGAGGTGTCGGACAGCATGGAGGATGTCTGCACGTATTGTGCAGACATCCCCCGGCTGCCCCCACTAGCCACCAGGGAAAGAAAAAAGGTGAGGGGGAGGGAGGGAGGGGGGGAGACACACAGAGACAGGGGGGATGGGGGGAGACACACACAGACAAGGGGAAGGAGGGAGGGTGGAGACACACACAGAGACAAGGGGAGGGAGGGGGGGAGACACACACAGACAAGGGGAGGGAGGGAGGGGGGATACACACACAGACAAGGGAAGGGAGGGGGGAGACACACACAGACAAGGGGAGGAGACACACACAGACAAGGGGAGGGAGGGGGGAGACACAGACAAGGGGAGGGAGGGGGAAGAGAGAAAAGGGGAGGGAGGGGGAAGAGAGAGACAAGGTGGAGATAAAGAGAGACAAGGGGGGGATAGAGAGAGACAAGGGCAGGGGGGAAGACAGACAAGGGGAGGGGAAGAGACGAGGGAGGTGGAGAGAGAGAGAGAGATGTTTGGGAGGAGGGAGAGAGAGACAAATCTGGGGGGGGGGGGGGAGAGAGACAGCTGGGGGAGGGGGAGAGAGGCCGAATTGGCACATAAAAGGAAATAAAAACAAGAAATGCATTTGTATAATATCAATTTTGTATTAAATATTAAAAAGCAATTAACATATATACAAGTTAAACTTTTTTTCCTATAAGGTAGTCTTATATTCAGGCTTTTAGTTTTTTTCCTAAAGGAATGTACAAACTTTGGGGGGTCGTCTTATAATCAGGGTCATCCTATAATTGAGCAAATACGGAATAAGCTGGAGTCACGTACATGCACATCACATGAGCTCTACTTAGTGTGGTGTGAGGATGCTGCAGCTGTGAGGGACAGATTAAAAAAAATTCTGGTGTTGAATCTGCAAAAGACAGCGATTATTCAAACTACAGCGATTATTCAAATTACAGTGATTATTTTAGTGGGTGCTTTACTACATATTTGTACCCTGCCCTGAGCCCAGTACCACAGAGAGTGCAGTGCACTTGCAACTGCATGTGTGCCAGGCACATGACTTTAATCCTGTCCTGTTAGGTCAGTGGGCAACATCTAGGCATTTTTAAATACTGCAATTTGTTGGTGTTAAATATTACATTTGCGTCCTGCACTTCATATCTGAGAGTCAAATAGAACCGTCAAATACTCTGCTTACAGCGCACTTTGAAAAATTCTAATAGTTTTGGGTGGTAAATAGTACATTTGCGTCTTGCGATGCACTTCATATCTGAGAGTCAAATAGAACCGTCAAATACTGTGCTTACAGCGCACTTTGAAAAATTCTAATAGTTTTGGGTGGTAAATAGTACATTTGCGTCTTGCGTTGCACTTCATATCTGAGAGTCAAATAGATTCAAAATGGGTCACTTAGTATAAACTGAAAGAGAATACCCTGCACTCCAACCCTCTCTCAAATGGATAATTCTGTTGATCCTCCTGGCAGCCATGCTTTAGTTTTAGATTTATGTTCTTCCAAAGCTAAAATCAAAGATTCCATCCAGTGCTATTTTATGGCTCAGCTGTATTTGTAATTTGTATGTATTTTATGTTATTTTAAGTTATTTCCCTATCCACATTTGCTTGCAGGGCACTTGTCCTACTCTTACCCACATTTTACTTCCTTTTGCAGCCCTCTAGCCCTTTCCATGACTTTTTTAGAGGCATTTTAGTGGCCAAAAGTTCGTGTCCCCATTGACTTCAATGGGTTCGGGGTCAAGTTCGAGCAAGGACCCGGACATTTTTTTGAAGTTCGGTCGAACCTGCCGAACCCGAACATCCAGGTGTCCGCTCAACTCTATTAGTCACGCATGCTAAAAGTGTTAACTTCCCTTTATTACTACCATTTGGTTCCACTTTATTTTCAGTAACAATCCATTAAAACAGCATGATTATCCATACAGTCCTAGTTCTATAAGCCAATGATGCAATTAAAAAAAAATATTTCAAACATACATTTTTCATAATTATAGTAATTTTGGCTGAATAACTTTTCTGTTTTGATATATTTTCATTTTTAAAATATTGCGTAACCATGTGTTTGTATCTTTCCTTGAAAAGACAAATTATGAACCACTCTGCTATTTCCTATTAAACATCTCTGCACAGTAATATATTCTTTTTTTTTCTCCAAAGGTAGTTAATTCTATGCCATCTTTGTCAGTGTAATAACTGTTGGAGAAAACCACAGGAAGTTAAAGAATTGAGATTAGCATGATAAATATGTATAATTTTCACATTCTCAAAACTCTAGATAAGACTCTTTTTGCCTTGGGTATCAGAAATTAGATGGCAATATCTTTAAGAGGTCTTTGTGTTTGTAAAATTGTATTAGTTATTGGCCTGTGCCTAATAGTATCTCTGAGATTTCATTGCAATTAAATGTAGCATTGACTTCATGGATAAAGTGTACTTCTTTCAATATAGCACTGCAGGGGTTGGGTGAGAATTCAAGATAATTTCCTTTGTAGATAATTATCAAAAATAGATTACATTAATTGCACAATGCAGTGATTGAATATCCATCAAGAGCTTTTACGATAAATCTGTGCTGTCCCAAATTAACTCAGTGTTTCATTGTTTCATGCTAGGCCAAATAAATGATCAAAGAGAGGCAGGTAGAATCGGTCAGAACCAAAATTCCGCATTATTCCCTTCTTGTAGTACGTGAATGCGCTGGCAATCTATAGCATTCCCAGTTGATTTGGTAATTGCGCCATTGAAAAAAATGCAACTTTATTTATAAGGAAAACATAACAATACTACTGCCCTAAGCCTATCACTGATTCAAACGATATCATTGTGAACATGATGCAGGGAATTTTCAAGATTAATATACCACCAGTACAATAATATATGTAATAATATATGTAATAATTATGTAAACTTCAATCAGAATCTCACATGTCACACTGAGCAAACCACAAAATATTTGAAATAGTTAGCATTAGAATACTAAAAATATTATGGTGTGTAGTACCAGATTTTTAAAATCACATTTAGGGAAATTACTTTTATTTTATTATACACATATAATAGAAATCTATTATACCAGTTTGAGTCTATTTTAGTGTTTAGAGGTGATACAATATTGCTTAAGTTAGTGATCTGACATTGGGTTTTGGCTGGAACTGTTAGGGAAAAAACCCTGGCAGAGATCAGGGTACAAATTTCACCTGGAATCAGTAGGACTAATACCTTTTCTTTATGTCTATATAGCCTAGGCATCCAACTGCAGACTATCGGCTGCTGCAGAAGTACAAAACCCATAAGCCCCCACAGCAAGCTCGAATGGCATGGCATTCTGGTAGTTTTACTACGGAAAGCAATAGTTGGACACCTATGCTATAGAAAATAATATTGCCTCCATAGTGTTCAATTCTGGGACTGTCCCATGAAACAGGGAACATCTGGTCAGTTATCTGTTACTATGTTGCTATACTAGACGCAGTGGCCTACATATATGTCTGAGTTTAAGTAACATCTGTCTCAAAGATATTACTTCAAAGTACAACCATGTTTATTATTGAATTAGCAAGCCTTTTGCCCAAAGACTTTGATTTCCATCATATTTTCATATTTATTGTTTATATTATTAAAAAATATAAACCACAAAAAATATATGTTCTGTTAATATAACTGGACCTTCAAGTAATCGAAAAAAATCCAGTACATTGCACAAAGCAAACAAAACGGTTTTGATTATTCACTGAAGATGACACACTTCTTCAACTAGTATCGGAAGACCATGAAAGAAAAAAGACAAAGAACTAAATGGAACATGTTCTACAACACTGGATATCCACCCCAGAGTTCTTGATGAATAAGGGAATTATTAATTGTTCTTTGATGTCAGGTAGACGATGGGAGATGTTTATGGTATAGAACGGGTAAATTAAAAAAGTAAATTAATTACTTTTTATTTAATTCATACAATGTTTTACCAGAAAGAATACCATTACATTTCTCTATTTTGCATGTGTGTCCTGGGGAGCAAGTCCTGTTTGGTATTACACACATTTCAAACATTTATGAGCAGCACATACCTCTCAATAGACATAGTTAGTGAAGACTCTCTCTCTCACACACACTCTTTCTCTCTCTGTCTCACACACACACAAACGACGAGAGGGCATCTTGACCTACTTCCTTTGGTAATGTGTAAACCTTGGTACATTTTCTTTCGAGGAAGTGAACATGTTGATTCAGTACACAGAGCAGGTATTCCGAACCCGATAATTTGTGTTGTCAGTATTGCTCAACATGGGATGTTCCACATTTTATTGGGGTTTCCCATTAAAATAGAGGCCCTGTGAATATTCAAGTCCTAATATCCCAGTGATAGCATAAGCTCTGGCTTTCTGTTGCCATCAAGAAACAAACACAGTACAGATGGAGGCACTCTATCACATATTCATTCCCACTAGAAACTCTACCTGTGTGGAGTTCGACTGAGAGTGGACAATGCTGAAACAACCTCCCTAAAGGGGATATGAAAGGGGATAAAGGCATATGAAAGTGGTTCTATCCATTATATCTGAGATGCATGATGAGTCTCACTGCACGAGGAGCACAACAACCACAGATATATGTTTATACTTATCATAGACCTTGTTACAGTGGTATGGCTGGTGTCCCTCTAAGTGCAATAAGCCAAGGAGTCACATCTGAGCCAATCCTGAATAATCTAAGATGAGAACAGACAGCTTGGTCTGCAATGTGGTAGCCACTCCTTGTAAGTCTTTTTTTTAACTATTATATGATTTAGTAGTTAAAAATCACATGGAATGGAACACAGAGAACATTTTACTGAGACCCTTTGAAATCCAGACATTAAAGAAAAACAAAGGGGCAATAAAATTACCTTTCACATGAATCAAAAACATTACTATTGTTACAAAAAAAAAGAAAAATGGAAACTGAAGATCACTTGAACAGTACACTGGTGATTTGCATAATCACATAATTTATTACATAATAACTGAGTATATATAAAAATACAATAATTGACCTCTCATATGTTGAATGCTGTCACATTATACTATTAAGTGGAGAAAAGAACACTGCATTAGTCAGAAAAAAAAAACCACACGTAATGCAATGTTTCAGTAATACCTTCAAACTGGCACACTGAGCTATCAAGTGGAAAAGAATGGTGCATTAGTCAAAGGAACACACATAATGCAACATGTATCAATAATGCCTGTGATAATAGACAGAGTGTCTTAAATTTTGATTTGTCAAATGACCAGTGCCGAATATGCTCACTGGTGACTCACACGCTGTAATTCTGTCCTAGGGTGTAATTAAGACCATAAATCACCTCCGCATATTCCATAAATTATAATACTTGTACTGCAGAAATTGAGCCAATAAAATAAATGTTTGTCCCGCTTGGTAACAAACCTCCACCTACTGGACCAGGACACTCACCTGCCATTGGGAAGGATATCCAGATCAGGGACCAGTGAGAAGGATATCCAGACCAGGCACCAGTATGAAGGATCTCCAGACCAGGCACCAGTGAGAAGGATCTCCAGACCAGGCACCAGTGAGAAGGATATCCAGACCAGGCACCAGTGAGAAGTATATCCAGACCAGGCACCAGTGAGAAGGATATCCAGACCAGGCACCAGTGAGAAGTATATCCAAAACTTCTTACATCTTAGTAGACCAGACTGTGCGGTGAACCTCCACAGCACAATAATGGGACTTAATTTTAATGTATACTTGAAAGGAAAAGATTGGGCATTACGAGAAGACCATGGCAGCATTAAAATATGGACCAGAGTACATTTGTTCACATGGGATTCCCAAGATGAAAGAAATGGCCAAATGTAATCCGTCTGAATGTACTTGGATGAGCCTAAAATTTTGACTCCGCCCAAGTCCACCTATAATTGCATGATAAATAAATACCACCCACAGTCTTTTGAATATGACACACTGCATAGAAATTTGTTGTGCCACACACAGAGCAAGATTATATTTTACAATACATACAAGGAAAAAGTTCAGGAATCTATATTTAAAGGGGAATAATGCGGATGACTGCTGCAAAGAAATACCTATAACGACACCGCAAAAAGTATGTACAAATATATAAACCTTATATATATATATATGTATAAAAATATATACATACATACATATAAGCTATGTATGATAAACTCATATCCCTATGATGAAATGCAGGGCCAAATGTATATTTTTATTATTATTTTTTAAGGAAACATGCCAATTTGATTTAATCATTGAGACCCATAGGGGTGTGATTATTTAGAGTGTCTATCCATCAGCTTTCATATTGGAGCAGTTTGGTCACAAAGTCTCCCCCTCTAGGACTTTCCAATTTGTGGCTGCCCCAAACCACGAGGTGCCTGGTTGTTTGAGTCATGCATTTCAGAAAAACTGGGGGCCATGGAGCTTTTTTTTCATCTTTATTCAAAATGCCTTTGAGACTCCTCCTTCTCAGTCCTACATACAATTATTATTATTATTATAGTTTTATTATATGGTTTATTATCTTTTTCTTCTCTATATTGTTTTTTTCCAATAGATGTACAGCTATTTTATTATTTTAGAAACCCACACAAATCATCAGTTTCCTTAGTGATTCAGTGTACGTGAAGATGATAAAGTAAAGGACAATGAATTGTCATATGCTTCAGATATAATTCTGACAGTGTGTATTTCAGTGTTGTGAATACACAATATGATTAAAATACATATTTTTTGAAAGTATTGTAAAGGCAGATTAATATAGCAGAGTCTATAAATTAGGTAAGAGAAAATTGCTATTTTGGGAGAATGGTATAAAGGATATATTTATCTGCTGCTATTCTAGCAATGATATAAAAGTATAACTTACATATAATATAAAAATGTCCCCTGATGGAAAGGAGCACTGTTTCATGCTTAGTGCTTTTTGTAGGGAGTCGCAGTGTCATTATTAACCAGAAAGCCACACACACCCATCAAGCCATGAAAACTTGCTTCTCACACAGTAATATTAAACTTGCAGTGCTACCACCACTGCAAGGGATTCTGGATAAGAATATACAAATAAGGTTAACAATGATCACACTGCTATCTGAAGCTGTGTGATGTGAGCCTGGACAAAGCCATAAAGAGTTCAACATGCATAGCATCCGGCGTGAGAGCTCTTAAAATGATTACGTATCAGT
Organism: Pelodytes ibericus; assembly: GCA_036172795.1. Lineage (NCBI taxonomy): Eukaryota > Metazoa > Chordata > Amphibia > Anura > Pelodytidae > Pelodytes > Pelodytes ibericus. The sequence continues at coordinate 23,790,838 of CM069858.1, read as the reverse complement.
TGTTGTTTTTTTATAGATACATGCCAGGCTAAGGATATGTTAAGCTTCCTTGGTGCTTGGATCACTAGCTGCTTTCAAGGGCTACCACTAGTGTTGAGCGAACAGGAACCGCACTGTTCGGGTTCGTACCGAACTTTATGTTTTTTGGACATCCAGATATCCAGACCAGGCACCAGTATGAAGGATCTCCAGACCAGGCACCAGTGAGAAGGATCTCCAGACCAGGCACCAGTGAGAAGGATATCCAGACCAGGCACCAGTGAGAAGTATATCCAGACCAGGCACCAGTGAGAAGGATATCCAGACCAGGCACCAGTGAGAAGTATATCCAAAACTTCTTACATCTTAGTAGACCAGACTGTGCGGTGAACCTCCACAGCACAATAATGGGACTTCATTTTAATGTATACTTGAAAGGAAAAGATTGGGCATTACGAGAAGACCATGGCAGCATTAAAATATGGACCAGAGTACATTTGTTCACATGGGATTCCCAAGATGAAAGAAATGGCCAAATGTAATCCGTCTGAATGTACTTGGATGAGCCTAAAATTTTGACTCCGCCCAAGTCCACCTATAATTGCATGATAAATAAATACCACCCACAGTCTTTTGAATATGACACACTGCATAGAAATTTGTTGTGCCACACACAGAGCAAGATTATATTTTACAATACATACAAGGAAAAAGTTCAGGAATCTATATTTAAAGGGGAATAATGCGGATGACTGCTGCAAAGAAATACCTATAACGACACCGCAAAAAGTATGTACAAATATATAAACCTTATATATATATATATGTATAAAAATATATACATACATACATATAAGCTATGTATGATAAACTCATATCCCTATGATGAAATGCAGGGCCAAATGTATATTTTTATTATTATTTTTTAAGGAAACATGCCAATTTGATTTAATCATTGAGACCCATAGGGGTGTGATTATTTAGAGTGTCTATCCATCAGCTTTCATATTGGAGCAGTTTGGTCACAAAGTCTCCCCCTCTAGGACTTTCCAATTTGTGGCTGCCCCAAACCACGAGGTGCCTGGTTGTTTGAGTCATGCATTTCAGAAAAACTGGGGGCCATGGAGCTTTTTTTTCATCTTTATTCAAAATGCCTTTGAGACTCCTCCTTCTCAGTCCTACATACAATTATTATTATTATTATAGTTTTATTATATGGTTTATTATCTTTTTCTTCTCTATATTGTTTTTTTCCAATAGATGTACAGCTATTTTATTATTTTAGAAACCCACACAAATCATCAGTTTCCTTAGTGATTCAGTGTACGTGAAGATGATAAAGTAAAGGACAATGAATTGTCATATGCTTCAGATATAATTCTGACAGTGTGTATTTCAGTGTTGTGAATACACAATATGATTAAAATACATATTTTTTGAAAGTATTGTAAAGGCAGATTAATATAGCAGAGTCTATAAATTAGGTAAGAGAAAATTGCTATTTTGGGAGAATGGTATAAAGGATATATTTATCTGCTGCTATTCTAGCAATGATATAAAAGTATAACTTACATATAATATAAAAATGTCCCCTGATGGAAAGGAGCACTGTTTCATGCTTAGTGCTTTTTGTAGGGAGTCGCAGTGTCATTATTAACCAGAAAGCCACACACACCCATCAAGCCATGAAAACTTGCTTCTCACACAGTAATATTAAACTTGCAGTGCTACCACCACTGCAAGGGATTCTGGATAAGAATATACAAATAAGGTTAACAATGATCACACTGCTATCTGAAGCTGTGTGATGTGAGCCTGGACAAAGCCATAAAGAGTTCAACATGCATAGCATCCGGCGTGAGAGCTCTTAAAATGATTACGTATCAGTTGTTGTTTTTTTATAGATACATGCCAGGCTAAGGATATGTTAAGCTTCCTTGGTGCTTGGATCACTAGCTGCTTTCAAGGGCTACCACTAGTGTTGAGCGAACAGGAACCGCACTGTTCGGGTTCGTACCGAACTTTATGTTTTTTGGACCCCGGACCCGAACACGGACATTTCACTGTATGTCTGTGTTGGAGTTCGGGGTTTGGCGATTACATTGTATGTAATGCTATTGGCTTTCTATAAACCGAAATAGAGTCCCCATTCATAAGAAATTCTTAGAATAGCAATAGCATTACATGTATTCTATAAACCGAATGTCTATAAACCGAATGTCGTCCGGTTTATAGAGTTTCGGCTTATGGAATACATGTAATACTATTGGCTTTCTATAAACCGAAATAGAGTCCCCATTCATAAGAATTTCTTATGAATGGGGACTCTATTTCGGTTTATAGAAAGCCAATAGCATTACATGTATTCCATAAACAGAAAGTCTATAAACCGAAAGACATTATGTTTATAGACTTTCTTTTTATAGAATAGCAATAGCATTACATGTATTCTATAAAACGAAAGTCTATAAACCGAATGTCTTTCGGTTTATAGACTTTCGGTTTATGGAATACATGTAATGCTATTGCTATTCTATAAACCGAAATAGAGTCCCCATTCATAAGAATAGGCATTACATGGCTATTGGCTTTCTATAAACCGAAATAGAGTCCCAATTCATACGAGCTGTCTGACATTCTGTGATGATAATTGTCAGCTGAACCTGATACCAAATTGTACAATAAGTATTTTCTCATGTGTGAATTCATGGGGTAATTTGGATTATTTTTAAGTGGACACTGTGCATTCAACTTTTCTGTTTGTATCTATTTTAACTTTTCTTGTGAGATAAGCTTATCATGGACAGGTCTTCTTAAAAAAAACAAAAAAAAAACATGCCAGCAGAGGTAATGATGGTGGCGTGTAAAGAAGGGATGTGGCATGTAATGAGGTAATAGAGAATGCGAGGGGGGCATGTAATGGGGGTAATGTTGGTCATGTAATGGTTCATTAACCGGTGTGATGGTGGCATGTAATGTGGCTGATGGGGGCATGTAATGAAGGGATGGGGGCATGTAATGGAGGTGATGGGGGCATGTAATGGAGGTGATGGGGGCATGTAATGGAGCATGTGATGGGGACATGTAATGGGGTGATGGAGCATGTTGTAGGTGTGCAACATGGGTGGGGGGTGCTTGAATTTTGTCTGCCTGGGGCAGCACAAAACCAAGATACACCACTGAGCAGAGGCGCTAGCTGGGGAGATCAAAATATCCTAATTCCAGAGCATTGCTCTGAGGTCAGAGCATCACAGTCACGTGACCTGCCAGCTCTCAGCCTTCAGAGGATGCGGGTAGCATGGGAAGCAGTATTGTATGATGTCTGTGCTCCTAGACAGTGCACAGTCACCATGCTGCCTGCCACTAGACACAAGGGAGCTGTGGGTGCTGGATGGGGCATGTCCTGCGGTGCTGGGATTAATCCTGGCAGTTCAGTGTGGTGATATATTGCATGTTCTGTGGTGCTGAGATTAGTCAATGGAAGTGCAATGTGGTTATGGGATATGTCCTGGGATGGTTGGGTGAGTCAAGGCCACTTTAAGACCCTAGTGGGCCCTGGGCAAAGTCTTTAGCAGTGGGACACCCTCAACCCAATTTTTTTAAAGTTGAAATGTAAATGTAAACTTTTTAATATTATATGCAACTATGTTCATATCACATTCAACTATTTGTGTATGTAATAAAAATGTTATTGAAAAATTTCTTGTTTTTAATCCCTTTTTCTGCACTCATATTGCACCTAAAGGACTTGACACAGCCCCATACAGTAACCACAGCACTTGCCATGCACTTATGTTGCACACACAGCACTTGATTTGCACTCATATTGCACCACATGATTTGGCGTGCCACAGTGTCAATTTGTCCTACCAAACATACCACAGTGTCACTTTCCCCTCACAGAACTTGTCCTGCAGAACATGCCACAGTGTCACTTTGCCCCATAGTACAGGTTATTTTGCCCCACAGAAGATGCCACGGAATCACTTTGCCAATTAAAATGAGCCACAGTCATTTGGGGAATGTTGGGCCAGCGGGGGACCCTTTGCCCATTGGTTAAAGCGGCCCTGATTGTGGTGATGGGGCATGTCTTAAGATGCTGGGATGAGTCCTGGGAGTGCATTTTGGGTGATGGGAAATGTCCTGGTTTGCTAGGGTAAGGCCTAGAAGTGAAAAATGGGCGATGGTGCATGCCATTGGTGTGCAGTCTGGAGGCTGGGGCAAGTGCTGGGTCATGTAATGTGGATGCAAAATTGGTGATGGCTGGGTTAAGTCCTGGGTGTCCAATGTTGGTGCTGGGCCATGTCCTGGATGTGTAAGGTTGTGCTATGGCAAGGTATATGGGGCAATAATGAAAAGAGATGTGGAGTGGGGATGGTGGGGGGACCTCTGTAAGGTTCTCCACAATTTCTGAAGGTTGACCTGGAAACTCATATGTTGGTGCAGCTGCCCCATATCTACAAGTGGCACTTTTAGATTACTCTTCTTTCTCTATCAAAAAATGGTCTCCATTGTATATAAAAGAACTACAATTTTAGAGCTCATATAAAATGAAAACTGGGACTGCCTTGATCATTCACATTTGGGGGAGCTGTAAAAAAGGAGTTCTGCATGATAATTGTTAGTAGTGGTAGGCCACATATGGTGCTGAATACAATGCTACAGGAATAATTCTTAATGTGTTTTAGCTACTAATGTTTTTTTTTTTTTTTAAAAGGGCTACACAGATGCACACAGCAGAGAGGTGTCAATAAAATAACCCTGCAAGTACATCTACAGAACAAGACATATTAATTACTGTTCCATTCCTCCTTGATGCAGCTCAGTCACAGTCTGCTGCATTTCATGTTCCAGCAAACTAATGACAGCCATGCCAAGTAGCAAGCTATGACAACATACATGAAACGAAACATAAGACAAACTACTGTAAGTAATCCAAACAACCAACTGTCTTCCTGGCAGGATAAATGTGCGGCTAAATCACTGGATTCAATGGAAGAGGCAGCTGTAGGCATCTTGGGAAATTTAACGAATAGTCGTATGATTAATTCATACCTGTGAGCTCACGTTATACATAATAACAAGGGGGTATGTACTCACATACACACAACACATTATCAGGGCTGATCCTAGGGTCACGGGCGCCTGGGTGCAGGTTATCTTTTGGCGCCCAAAGGTGGGCGTGGTTATATTATGAACCCCTCCCCTTTAGACATGTATGTTCCAGACATGCCCATTTCATTATTGGGGAGAGGGGGAGGAGAGCACACATTTTATTTTGATGTAAAGGACCAACACAAACTTTTATTTTAAATAAAGATATATATTTTGCCATAATACTGTGTAGAGGTTTTATTTATTTCTATGATGCTCAGCCAGCAACATGGGAGACTTTTTGCTGGCTAGCAGAATGAGTTTTAACTACCGTTCCCATGATGCCCAACCAGCCAAATTCAAAAGAAATACACAAGGAGCAATAAATAATATTCCACCATGCTCACCATGTCAGTCACTCATGTGTCTCTCTCTCTCCCCATACCCTCATGTCTCTCTCTCTCGCCATACCCGCATGTCTCTCTCTCTCCCTTACCCCATACCCTCATGTCTCTTTCTCTCCCCATACCCTCATGTTTGTCTCTCTCTTCCCATACCCACATGTCTGTCTCTCTCTTCCCATACCCACATGTCTGTCTCTCTCTTCCCATACCCACATGTTTGTCTCTCTCTCCACTCACACCCACATGTTTGTCTCTCTCCACTCATACCCACATGTCTTTTTCTCTCTCTCCACTTATACCCAATGTCTGTCTTTCTCTCCACTCATACCCCATGCCTGTCTCTCTCACTCCACTCATACCCCATGTCTGTCTCTCTCTCCTGCTACTCATACCCCATGTATGTCTCTCTCTCTCCACTCATACCCTGTGTATGTCTCTCTCTCTCCACTCATACCCCATGTATGTCTTTCTCTCTCCACTCATACCCCATGCCTGTCTCTCTCACTCCACTCATACCCCATGCCTGTCTCTCTCACTCCACTCATACGCCATGTCTGTCTCTCTCTCCACTCATGCCCCATGTCTGTCTCTCTCTCTCTCTCCACTCCTGCCCCGTGTCTGTCTCTCTCTCTCCACTCATACTCCATGTCTGTCTCTCCCATCCTATCCCATCTCTTTTTCCATGTCTATCTTTCTGTTCACCATGCTCCCCATGGTGGTCTCGTGTTCTGCATATCTCTGTTTCTCATCCTCAATCCCCATGTGTATCTCCTGCATGTCTCTCTCACTTCTCATAACCCCCATGTATCTCTCTCCCCATGTCTCTCTCTTGATTCTCATAACCCCATATGTATATTTCTCCCCCCCACTCACCCCATACCCTCCATTTGTCTCAGTGTTCCATGATCCCCATGTCTGTCTGTCTCCTCCGTGTCTTTAACATGTCTGTCTCTCCCCCATATGTTTCCTATACCTCCTACCTACCATGTATTTGTCTGTTCCCATGTCCCTTTTCCATGCCCCCTTCTGACCTCATCTCAGAACTCAATTAGCGCTCCCTTGATCTCCCCCCACATAGTGATGACTCTGACCACTAAGTTCCGAAGAGCAGAAAGCGCTGACTGAGGTCTAAGGGGAAACATGGCACCAATCTGCAGTGCTGGCTCTGAAGGGCAGCAAAGCAGCACATGGGCAGTCCATTTGCAGTTGTACCTAGGGTCCCTAACACATGCCACAGTATAACTTTATCCCATAGTACATGTTATTTTGCCCCACAAAATATCCCACAGCATCACTTTGCCATTTACATTTGCAACAGACAGTGTGCCCTTTAAAAATGCCAGTTTGCCTATTAATATACCACTGTTAGCTTGCCTATTGATATGCCACAGACAGTTTTCCCATTTATATACCTATGCTAGTTTGCCCATTAATGGGCCACAGCCAATTAGCACATTAATATCCCACTGTTATATTGTCCATTATTATGCCATGGTTAGTTAACCCAATAAATGCATCTCCTCTCCCGTCTTCCCCAGTACTCATCTTGCTGCTGCTCTCTCGTGTCCCCGGCCATCTCCTCCACACAGTGGGAAATAGATGCCAGTTTGGTGCGGACTGCTGCCCTCCATGTGAGATAGTAAAGTGTGCAGCGGGACCAGTTAACCAGTAAGCCCTGGGAAAGAGCATACTTACACACAGTCACACATAAATAAACACAGTCACACACACTCACAGCCCCCTTTACACACACTGTCAGACATCCACCCTTACACACACAACCACCCTTACACACACTGTCACACACACACAGCCACCCTTACACATACTTTCACACTCACACACACACACATAAATACATACACATCCACCTTTACACACTTAGACACAGGATAAACTTACACAGGCATTCATGTACACACACTTGCACAGACAGCAACGCACACATTGACACACACACACACACACACACTCTGTACACACAGACATACCCATCCATATATTGACACACACTTCCACACACACAAACACGTCAACATATTTCTTTTCCTTTTTTTTGAACCCCCCAAAACTTTTGCTGTTCTCCTCCCTGCTTAATTAACTTTATGTGCAGGGAGGAGGATGTTCTGTAGAGGCAGACACCGGCATCAAGTTTCTTCTGCCGGATGCCAGCTGATATCCAGCAGAAGAAACTAGGTGCTGGTGTTCTGCCTCTACAGACACCATCCTCCTTCCTGCAGCCAATTACAGAGTGCGACAGGGGCGGAGCTTGCACCAGCCACGCTGTGCTTGGTGTGACAATGAGGTGCTGTTACCATTGGCACTCACCTGCGGCCCGCACCTTCTTGTCACACCAAGCACAGCGCAACGGGTTCCTGCTCCGCCTCCGTCACTCTCTGTGATTGCAGCGCCTCTCCTCCCATGCACCTGGGCTCACTTAAAACTAAATTAACAAAATCTACTAAAACATGTGTGTATTTGCTGGATGGTCAGTGATCAATAACATTTAATACCTGAAGTACATTTCTAACAAGAGACATAGAACATCCAATGGCAATGCTTTAGAAGACAGGATTCCTTGAAATCTGAAAAGATGGCCCTCAAATATAAAGTTACAATTACTAACTTGAAAAAAATTCCATGTCATACAACTGTCAATGCGTCGTTTTTCACAAAGGTTCTACACACAATAAAGGAAACATCTTATTTATACAATATTATTCACAATGAAAACAAGATAGAGTATTAATGAAATAGTATCTATTAGTGAAAGAAAAAAAAGTCCTTGTTGACTTGAGAATATAATTGTCACCAAAACATAAACAAAACCCTTTTTTGAATTTTCTATTCAACATTTGGTGAAGATTTCTTGGACAGCTGAGCTGTATGGAGAGATTTCTCAGTGTACGCTAAATATTTCAAAATTCACAACTTAAACTGGAGGTACATATCTCAAAGGATTAGAGATAGAAGTTGGGCTCAGAGCTGAAGTTGTAAATATTTCAACGTTGTATAGGTTTACTGGAGGGTAAACAAATTATCTGATGCATAGCAATCGTTTTCTAAAAAGGGAGCTGATTGATAGACAATGTCTCATGAAGGGTTAATGGTAGAAAGGAAATGAAAACAATGTTGCTAAACTTAGTGGAGCCATTTATTTAGGATATATGGTTTTTGACTTTACTCCCACTTTAAAAATTTCTGTTGGTACTGTCAAATTATTTTTTTGGGACGATATACTTTTTTTTTGTTTCAATATGTCTTTATTGTTTTGGTTATCCAGTAATACAAGGACAGGTAAAACAATGGGAACCAGTTTGGGAAGGCTTTGTTAGCTAATATGTTCTGTTCGGGGGGGGGGGGGGGGGGCGAATCACTCAATCAGATATGGTGAAAAATCAGCCCAGAATGGGCACAAATGCCCAATTTGGAACTGGAAAATTTTGAACTTCAGCTATTTTGGCCCTATTTAAGGCCAGAGCGGTCTATATTGAGTAAACATTTGTATAGCATTAAGCTTTCTCACTTCAGCCTCATTATTAATGTCTCTCTACAGGACAACCATGGTTGTCAGACTTTACCTCAGTTTTTTTGATTCTAAACAACTTTCTGAAATGTTTAATTTGGTTTGCCTTTTTCCTCACATATCAAAACACAGCCATTTTGTCATCTCTTGTCAACATATAATAATCGCCATTTACATTGGATGCCCTATTTTGTGTTAGATCTCCCTCTGAATAGTATTGATGGAAGGGAATGCCAGCCATTCAGTATTTTATCATCAAGCCATTAAAAAAATTTAAGCCTATGGAGGCAATAGAATAGCCAGTATTTGCCATACGAAAGGCAAACAGGATTAATACATTTTTAAAGTTATTAATAGCTGATCACTTGTGGATCATTATCAATTAAAAAGGTTCAATGAATGGCCATCAAAAAAAACAACCTTTTTTTCTTTTGATTAATTAAGTGGCATTGGAGCTATTTGTGTATATATTCTGTGTAACTTAATTATATTCTGAAAAAATTGTTGGAATACGCAGTGAAAATTATACAAGAATATGATACTCGAAATAATGATCTAACCAATGCCATGTAAAACACATTACTGATTCTCCATCGGTATGAGGAACCCAATGGAGTATGATGAACTTAAGAAATTAACCATTAATATAATGATCTGAATATGTTGCCACAGGCAAACAGTTGTGAAAACTGTGCATGTCATATCAAGATTTTACTAATTAACTAATCTATCAGTGTTGCTTCTGGCGGGTATTTTGATTTTGCAAGATCTTGCAAAATTGGTGCCAGATGTCTTAGTAATTTAGTGTTCCTATGATAAGGAGAAACCCAATGGAAACCCAATGGACTTTTCTCATGTTTGCGTATTTCTGCCTCCAATTTCGGTAAAAATGTTCGCTCAAGTAAAATTCTTTATACTCCCAATCGTTTTTCTATTTTCATTTTTATAAGAAATGTACGCCCCCCCCCCCAGCTTAGAAGCTACGGATATGAAGACTATTTGTCATTATTCAGTAGGGTGGCAATAATAATAGATGTAATTTCTTCTCTCCATATGTTCTGTTCCTGAAACTTCCATCTATTCACTGAACTATAATAGATCATTAATAAATAAATACAAGAAAATATGTTGCTGCTTCAACTGTTCAACAATTTGTATTTTTATGGCAAAAAATACAAACATTTATACAGTACTTATATATAAAATAGCAGGAGGACAGGGGTTGTTCTCAGGTGTGATAGATATATGATGTAGGATTTACATTTATTATTTTAGAAAAATGACAATTATATATTTAATGAAAGAAAGACGTCGATACCTATAGACCTCCAAGGGCTTGGAATTTTTATAGAGCTGCAAGAAACGAATGTACTACAATTAAATTACAAATTCATTTTTCATCAAGATCATGTCTCATCTAGGGTTTGAGTCTCATGTTTGTGTGGCCATTGGACTTTGATGATCCAACAGGAACACTAAGACCCAACTTTGAGAAAATAGTGTACCACACTGAAGCTCACCAGACTTAGGCTTGAGCCCCAAGGGGACTGAAGTGGATGGTTGTAGCAAACTGTCATGAAAGGCTGACTGCAAGATAGAAGTCTGAGGTCAAAAGCAAGCCATAAACAAAGACATAAACAAAGACAGGAACAGTAACTAACTGGAAATCCACATGTGGGAATACTGAATTGAAGACTGAGAGGGGCTGTTCAACTGAACTGGCAAGTGAACTGCGGACATTACACATTAATAGTTAAGTTGGAATATGAGGTAAATTGAAACACTTTCCAAAATCACTATGTTGTTTTCAGTTTACTTTTAAGTTCGGTTTTAATAACCAACTTCAATAAAAACAAAGAAACCTGCCAACAAGTTTACGAGATTTGCGAGAATCCTTTTTTTTTTTTTTAGAAGTAAGCAAAGTATTATATGCCTGCACACAATAGCACTTAAAGGCAATCACATACATACCTGGATAATTGTGTATTTGTATACAGCTACCATGTAAGATAATTCTACCCTGGAGGTGTATGGGGGGGAGTATGCAGGATGTTAGTGTTGGTTACCAGTAACATCTTACAAATGTCCTCACGCTTCAATTAATACTGTAAACATACAAAACAAACAAAAAAGAAACTGGGAGGCAGTTATCACCTTCAGATTGAAGCTGTTACAGCACATGCTCAGTTCGCCTAAACTGATCCTCATGCAATGTAAACAACAGAGAGCTAGGGCAACTTTGAAAGACCTTTGACCAAGATTCCCTGCAAGCAGTTGTAGGCATAGATGGTGAGGGTAATGTCTCTACTGTCTTTTCCTTATTCAGCTCTAGTGGCATTATCTGACTCTTAGATTTCAATCTCTGGATTTTACCGATATCAAATATTTTGGTAAACAACTAACCTTCTCTATTTTACATTTTATGAAATCATAAGCAAATGATCGGAAGGTAGAATACAATAAAAGAAACGGCAGTGCTGCTTCAACCTCAAAAATAATCTAATTTGGGTGCAAGGACATTGTGGTACATACTGTATTGTGTTACATGTTTTGTGCTTTGTATAATGAAGCTGGATCCACAAAAGGTTTGTGCAAAGGGGAAGAAGTCTCTTTCTTTGTAGAAGTGTACAAGCTGTCTACAAACGAATGCTTGTATGAATCCCAGTGAACCCATTCAGAATTTGCTGTTGCCTTTGAAAGCAGGTCTATCTTGGTTCAATGCCAGTTGAAACTGTAGAGGAAGGAAGTGGGTTTATTGTTTAGAGAGAAAGAAAAGAAAAAAAATTAGAAATTGCTGTATGGATTATTGCCAAAGCACATGACACTTAAGACAATTACAATGAGCTCATTTGCTCATTTCTCCCCTCAGGCTCTATACATTTTCGCTTTTAATTATGGTGATATTTGCTCATCAGTCTCTGATCTCATCTTCGTGGAGGAGATTTATGAAATGTGTGATTGTAGCAGATGATATGTGCTCCGGCATCTGTTCATCTTGCTATGTGTTTGCTTATATCCACGGAAGGTGGAACATCCGCTAGATGTATGTATGATTTGATTCCGGTGAGTAATTCTCAATCTTCCTATCTACAGGTATTGAGGTTTTCCATGGAAGATAGAGATTTTGGAGTCTACAATAACCATCTGTTAGCGCACTCCAACGAACTCTCACATGGATTAGTTTGGCAAGTTTGTTGATTGCATGGGCCAGGTGCAAACAGATAAAGTGCCCCACTTGTGTAAAACAGAAGCAAAAATGATTTTTACTGAACAATAAGCAATAAAATACTAGTTAAAAGAATGAAACACAGCTAGGGCTGATGAGTATAAAAGTGATTTTTGTCTCCTGCACCTGTATTTTCCTCCATAAGCCAGTACAATAAATAGTAAAACATGTGCTTTATTCGTGTAATTTGAATTTTTGTCAGCTCTCTCACGTAAACCTATGCCACCTTTGAAGTGTTTGTGTTAATAATTGTATTTCAAGAGATAGTTGGTTCAGAAGTTAAGATTTATTTAGAAAGCACTTCTGAATTTAGTGGTATGTGGGGCATAGTATTTTCTCAGTACACCGCATTGTAAAAGCAATGGAGCATATACGCTTCCCCCAAAGCAGGGGTAGGCAACCTGCGGCCCTCTAGCTGCTAATGAACCATATCTCCCAGAATGCTCTTTCAGCTAAGAGCCTGACAGAGGTGTATGGGAAATGTAGTCCAGCAACATTTGGAGGGCCGCAGGTTGCCTACCCCTGCCCTGAAGAAATTATGCTATTCTTTGGCCTTTTGAAACAATAAGGCAAATGTAAGAAAAAACACCAACTCGTGTCATATTAGCAACTAGCCCTTTACTAATTATTTATGCTAATTAGCCTCTACGCAGAAAACAAGCATCAAACTGTGAGATAGTCTTTAAAGAGATGTAGAGAGACTTAAGAAATAACTTTTCCAAAATATCACATATCTTTCAAAGTATACATTTTAGTCTTGCAAGACTGGTAGAAATACAGATTACAGATGATGAATGGTACATTTCCCAAGCACTTAAGTCAAGTGGCTCAAGGCTTTTCCTTGGCCCTTTAAATAAAACATTTTATCAATCACCTGGATGAGGGCAACTAAAAGAAATGTAGCAAATACCCCCTGGGAAAATCTATAGACACAGATCGAACATATAAACAATACCTTGAGATGTCATAAGACCTATAAAGCCCCCCCTCCCCTGGTCTGAGAGTTGGCTCCCACCCCGGAGTAAACTGTGGATGAGAATGTTTGTACAAATATGAAATTTTTATTCTTCTGCCAATATATTTGCTGCTAATTCTATTTAAGCTACTCAAAGCACAATTTTTCTTTTTGGCACGATACGCTACTACGCCATATATATGTGTATTGAAATTTTATATGTGTGTCTATGTAATAAAATGTTTGTATAATAAAAATATATATATAAAAAAAAAAAAGAAATGTAGCAAATACAGATGACACACAATTATTATGTAAGGTAATCTAAATAGTTATGTGTTGTTGAAATTCTCTATGGAAAAGGATTTAGTTGTACTTGTTGACAATAGACTGTGCAGTTCTGTGCAAATCCAAACAGCTGCTGCAAGCATCTATTGGAAGGAAAATAAGTGTATGTGATCATAGCATAATTCTCATTTTTTTCTTTGCATTCGTAAGACATTATCTGGAATGTGCACTGCACTTTTTGGCACAAAACTGTGAAACTGATTAATGTAAAACTTAATAGCTAATAGGCTTTCCAAATTGGGAAATATGTTTTTGATGCAATATGGTTACCATTTCCAAGTGCATTACAATAGTCGGGAACACGCTGCTAAGAAAGGCATATAATGGATCAAGGGGCTCATGTACATAGCGACACTATAAACAGCCACAATAGTGTAAAATACAAATTACTAAAATATAAAAATGCCCATTCTGGAGAGATGGCACTCATCCATATCATTCCAAAGCCTTATAAAAAAAACAAAAAGGGCAAAACAATGGAGCAGAACAATTGTAAGACACAATCACATGGATTACTAAACACGTATAGTGGAGTAAAGTAGAATAGACCAAAAAAAAATGCCACTGGTCTGTAATTAAAAATAAAAGAAATGGCATTTTAGGTTTTGTGTCTATGGATAAATAAAAGGATTTGTATTATTACAGTCCGAATATGAATTATGCTCTGTAACATCAGTAAACAAAAAATGCCCTGAAATTCTCAAACCACCACGGTATAGATTAGGAATTGTAATGCACAGTTCAAACAGCCTAAGATAGAAATTTGTTTTCACAACCTGTCTTGTAAATCCTAAGTGCTAATATTATATGAAACCTTTTATTTCTACAGTGTCGTTTAGAAGCCTCATCTCAAGCCAGTTACCACCACAAATGAGATCTCTTCTATAAAGCAATAACATTGTTCCAGGAACACAATTTTCAGCACCTGAACCTCATTTGAAACTAATACCTGGACCAAACGTGATTAAAGAATTTACACCCCCCCAGGACGATCCAACAAGATGATTACATGAATCACGGCTAGATCAATAACTGTGTCTAATAAAGAACTACGCTTAGCACAAGGCGAGTTCGAATCTGTTTTTTTAAAACCAGAAGCCATAACAAGAAAGTTTGAAAACTTGAAATGGGAAAGTTATTGACGAACAAGACATTTAAATCAGAAGTGCTCTTTGTCTTTTTCATTTCTAAAGGTAAGCCATATTAGTTAATTAAATATGTCTACAGTCATTAACTGCCTGCTGATGGGATGGCTGTGTTATTTCCTATCCGAGGGAATAGACTGAGCTTCTAATAAATGCACACAAATGAGAGAAGGAGAAACGCACAGGGGATAACCCTGGAAAAAAAGGTGATTACGAAAGAGGGTAAAAGAAAATGGATACCTCTTACTTGGGTTAAAATGTTACATTCAAAACTCAGTCGGCTCAGCCAAAATATTTGAAATAACTGCATACCAAGGGGTGCTCTGTTGAAAAAATCATTTGAGGTGGATCCCACTCCTCTCCACAGAAGAAACGATTAAGCAAAGTGCAATGGCACTATTTTCAAAAAATAAATAGAAAAAAAAGTGTTTTTATTAGGACCTTGGTAATCTTAAAATGGTAAACATGGAAACATCATAAACAAAAAACACAGCATGAAAAATCAAACAAAAATTAAGACAAATGAGTTCAAATGTAGTCATGCTGACAGGCTTGCGCTTAACGCGTTTCGCACATAGGTGCTTTCTCAACAGCTTTTGATGCTATGGTTTTTTGTATATGATTTTTCCATGTTTACCATTTTAAGAGGACCAAGGTCCTAATAAAAATATTTTTTCTAGATTTTAAAAATGACTTCGCTTAATGGGTCAACATTGGTTATTTATCATTAAAAATTTGTATATTAAAAAAGGTTTTCATAAACAGACAAACAGTACTACAAGTGTATAAAGTGAATTATTGGTGACTACTGAATACATAAACATACAAGATAAGCAAAAAATAAGTCCAGAGCATATAGTCTTTCATAAATACCCTATTGTGTAGGGAAATAAGGTATTTATGAGAGAGTACTGTATATGCTACAATCTTTCATAGTATGTAGGACTTTTGTTTATGTTGTATGTTTATGTTCACCAGTCACTATTCACTTTATACACTTGATTTTTTAGTGATAAGGATCAATAAGGGCTACGTTTTAACCTAAGGAAGAGGTATCCATTTCCCTTTCCTCCCTTTCACTTCCATTTCAAGGTCTCTGTGTCTTGGGAAATTGCAACACTTCCATTAAATTAATAAATAAAATATGTGGTTTATTCATCAATCACAAAAACACTATAATTATCATCAATTTGGCTATTGAGCCAAAGTAGTAAATTATTGGGATGCACATGTGTAGTGAGGTCACTAAACTACAGTACCATGTGATGAATGTTATGCTATCTAGCATAGGCCCTTCCAGCCAGCCACACCAAGCAACATCTGGGGCAAGTTATATGTTATAGAAGATAGATGTGTTTCAGGATAATAAAAAACAGTCATAGCTAGCTCTTTCTGCACTCAAGGCAAGAAGAGACAATTGTTCCCTTTTTTTAAATTTACTTTCATACCAATTATTAGGCATGTAAATAATATCAGATCTTCTTGCAGAACTCAACTGTTTAGGAGCTTCATCTCCTCTTTTTGGTCCTAGTGATCCATTGTGTTGGGATGCCATAGGTCTTGTCTCCTACTCCTATCCATGGAGCTGCAAGTTGCCACATGCTAGGCTGGGGAGAGGCGATACCTGGGGAAGGGAAACACTGGCAAATGGGCAAATAACACTGGAAAATGGGCAAATGACTGAAAATGGGCAAATAGCACTTGAAAATGGGCAAATAACACTGAAAAATGGGCAAATAAATGCAAATGGGCAAATAACACTGGCAAATGACACTGGCAAATAACACTGTCAAATATCACTGGCAAATAACACTGACAAATGGGTACATAACTGCAAATGGGCAAATAACACTGGCAAATGGGCAAATAACACTGACCAATAACACTGGGAAATGGGCAAATAACACTGGCAAATGGGCAAATAACACTGACAAATAACACTGGCAAATGGGCAAAGAACACTGGCAAATAGGCAAATAACACTGGAAAATGGGCTAATGATTGCAAATGGGCAAATAGCATTGGCAAATGCGCAAATAACACTGGAAATGGGCAAATAACACTGGCAAATGGGCAAATAACACTGGAAAATGGGCAAATAACACTAGAAAATAACTGCAAATGGGCAAATAACACTGGCAAATGGGCAAATATCACTGGCAAATAACACTGGCAAATGGGCAAATAACACTGTCAAATAACTGCAAATGGGCAAATAACACTGGCAAATGGGCAAATAGCACTGGCAAATGAGAGGATAGTGGATGCATAGAATAGCCGTCCAGTAGAAATGGTAGAGGTTATTACAGTGGAGGTCAGAAACTATTTTACTGAAAGGTAGTGGATACTTGGAAAAAGCTTCCAGTAGAAGTGGTAGAGGTTAATATAGTGAAGGAGTTTAAGCATGCATGGGATAGGCATAAAGCTACCCTAGATATAAGACAAGGTCAGGGACTAATGAAAGTATGCTGTTACTGAGAGGGGAGTGGATGTATGGAATAGTCTTCCAGCAGAAGTGATAGAGGTTAATACAGTGAAGGAGTATAAGCATGCATGGGATAGGTATAAGGCTATCCTAGATATAAGATAAGGCCAGGGACTAATACAAGTATTACATTACTGAGAGGGTAGTGGATGTTTGGAATAGTCTTCCAGCAGAAGTGGTAAAGGTTAATACAGTGAAGGAGTTTAAGCATGCATGGGATTGGTATAAGGCTATCCTAGATATAAGACAAGGCCAGGCACAAAGCGGAACAGTTGGGAGGCATGTAAGTGGCATTTCTGGGGTGGAGTTGCATGGTGGGGTCGGGGGGGCCCTGGGGCAATTTTTGCACCGGGGCCCGGTGGTTTCTAGTTACGCCTCTGACTAGAACAGATTTTATTTTGTCCAAGTATACAGACTTTCATCTTTTTCCCATATATTAAGTGGGATATATTAACTCTGAGCAGAAAACTAATATTTTGCATAGGCCTTCCAAATTACCAGATTGCAATCCAACTAAGCATCTGTGGGATGAGTTGGAACAAGCTATGTGAAGTAGAAAACTGCTGCCATACAGTCCATGGCCAGACAATTTGTGGCTATTGAAAGGGCATTGGGGAGGTGCAACCTAAGATTAGAAGCAGTGGTGGAATAAGACCATTATGGGCTCTTGTGTTGAAACAATTTCTGTCCCACTCCCCCCACTAGGCTACTGTGCCTAACCATAGCTTTGATACTGGAGTATGTGTCCGTCATGGACCCCTTTAAGGGATAGTGCAGGGTGCATTGCACCCCCTATTTTCCACTGTTTATTAGAAGACTTGTCCTTATGTTTTGTACCCAAATGATGAGTGTAAGTGTGTGCTAGTTTGAGTTTTCGGTTACAACTGAAACCAAGTGTCATATAATAAGATTTGTTATAGCAATGTATTTTTCTTCTTGAAAACTATTGTATAACTAGGAAAGTTGCTTAAAACTAATCAATATTAAAATAGATTTCTAAGTAACTAAAATACAGAAGATGTCATGAGCTTCTTTGACAAGGTAATAAGGTTCTCCAGGGATTAGATCATTACACTTGTTTACACATCATGCCTTGCTTAGTGGATCAATACTAACGAGAGTTTAGCTATGAATTTACCTGATGGTCTAAAATGACTAATACTGAATATTTCTTTTTTTTTTTTTGCAATCTGATATATATAGTTGGAGGCCAAATGTTGCTTAAGTGATATTTGAGAAAATATAAACATCTACAGAGCAGAAGTTTAGCTTAACATGTTAAAATTCAAAAGAGTTTGAAGCGTGATACATGCTATTATTGTTTCTTGACACATATACCTATATTTTGTATAGATATAAGAAATAGTTTGAGTATGTTCATATTAATAATGAACACTTACACCCTGATGTTCAGAGGTCCTGAATAATAAGGGAATGAGTGGAGATGACTTGGACAAGCTAGGGACACATTTGGTATCATTAAATGATATGGATTCCCAGTATTTTGCTGAGTGTTGGTTACATACTCCTGCCACTCAACCAATAAAGATCACCCTTCTCTGCAAGAAGAATTAAAAGTATAACAGGAATTTTATAATTGTTGTTGTTCTTGCTTGAGACTTAAATTTGAATCTGGATTGTCTTGGATGGCTGTATGAGTAGTTGTATGCTTAAATGTCTTAATATTATAATATTAAGTGCACTATCTTGCACGTGTGCAGGCGTGACAGAGCTAAATAAGTTATAATCTCTTTGACAGCCTGTCCATACAGTGTTGTAGTAAAATGATCTGTGTTTGCTGCAAGGGAAATGTGTAGTTATGTCTAAAAAAATTGCTGGAAGACAATGAGGGGAGCGATCATGTTTTTGGACTTTTGTCACCAAAGAAGTGTGTGGATGTCAGAGTTAAAGACCCATACTTCCAGCAGTAGCTCACCCATCCTCTTTTTTCCATCACGTTGGTGTCCATCACATGCACCACAACATGCAAGCACTTTCGTGTTACAGCTGGGGGGGGACGTATACTAGTGGCACATCATCATTGATGGATATAGAGCAGGTAAGGGAGAAATATGGACACTTCCCTAGTCTCATTGGGAGCTGTGCAAGGTAAGTTTTCACTCTAGGGGATTTTGTCCATTACCTGAAACCACCCCAGCACTGACTTCAGTTCCTGGTACCCTCTTGGATTTCCCTGTTTTGCTGCTATTGTATTTCCGGCCCCCGACCTTGGCCCTGTTTAATGGATTATCCTGCTGGTTTCCTGTCCAGACGATGGCTTGTTATACCATATTGGTCCTATGCTAAATATAAAATGTTTCACCATATTGAAAACAAATGTTTGCATCCAAACATAGGGTGCATTAACCTATAGATGTCTAATGTAATATATCTATATTTTATTTTTTTAATACTTATAGGTTTTTATTATTTTTCATGAAAGAACAAATTGGGATAAAGAAAAAAGAGAGGGAATAAGGACATAGACAAAAAAAATGAAAATAAAATTGTAAATTACACTTACAGATATGTAAATTCAAATTTAACATTTGAGTTATATATAAAACATCAAGATTATAGTACCCTAAATTGCAATAAGACATTCAAAATAACAACAACATGGCAAATGTGCAAATGTATCTATATAGCCTGAATAGTATTGATTAAATCCCATTTTTCAAGGACATAAAGAAGAGGAGAGGGTACATTGTAGATGTGTACAACAGGGAAAAAGAGAAGAAAAAGAGAGAGAAGACACAGAAGTATAGGATAATAAAGAGAAAAAGTACTGTAATCTTTCTAGATATGTATCTACTTTCTGAAGGGCATATTTATTGATTGGGTTAAACCGAAGACCCTGACCATACTTGAACTAGTTTATTAATAGAGTAATGCACTTTTTCCATTGACAAATTATAATTAACCAGTGCGATAATTTCAGATATAGTTGGTATATGAACTGATTTCCAATTTCTAGCTAAGAGGGTCTTGGTGGCAATTAATACATGAAAAAACAAGTGTTTATGCAGTTTAGGAGTTCTGTCTGGAAATATGTGTAAAATAGCTAGCTCAGGCAAGAAGGGTATACCATATCCCGCTTTCTTTGAAATAATATCGAAAACACTCTTCCATAAACCAACAATTTTGGGACAGGCCGACCAAATGTGAAGCATAGAGCCTTCGCAACCACATCCCATCCAGCATTGATTTATATATCTATATTTTAAAGAAAACTAAGAGTCAGGATGATCAACCATAATCTCCACACATACTCCTGCATGTATCAGCATTACCATTTAGTCAATCGCTCGGTTTACAAACACATAGAGAAATTAACTTAACTGTGTAGCCAGTTAAAATTAGCATGGTGTACTAATGTTTTGCACATACCTTGGGCTTTAAAGAGCTTAAACAGTCATTAGACTTGTAATGTTTTACAGATGGATTTATAGGTAATTCGGGTAGTATCATAAACCTTAATGCAAGACTATTGCGAGTAGCCTGCTGGGTATCAGGAGTGGATGCTCCATATGTACTAGGTGTGAGCTGTGCAATCTATTTCAGGAGGTTGTGTGCTACAAACACATCCGTGAGACAGACAGCAGCTGCAAATTCGGCAACAGAGTCGCTTACTCTGTGGCCAATTCGACCAGTGAAAATTCATATACTTTTAATTCTGGTCGAATTGGCAACAGAGTGAGCAACTCTGTTACTGGATTCGCAGCTGCCGTCGGCCCCTCGGATGTGTCTAGTGTATTTCCGGGGGTTTGTGTGCTGTCTGTTCGCAGCACACAAACTCCCGAGATACATTGTGCCCCTGAGTGACCGGTTTTCTCCGGACTAGCAGCAAACCTGTCACTCAGAGGCACAATATGCCCCTGGATGTTGGGTGACTGAACCGCAGTACAAAGGTAACTTCCTGTATAGTGTTTTCTTTCTCTCTCATCCATCTCTCATGTCTTAGTAGGTAAGAGGCTACCATGTGACACACGTTTTAACTATGTAAGTATGACAATATTGGTAACATAACCTGAGAAAGTTCCCTTCGCAAAGATTGATGTCCGTGCACTGGCTTTATAGCTGTCACTCACGCCACACTGTGAAGAAACGATTGGTCATATTTGGAATGCTAGGATAGAGCAATCCCATGAGGTTTGAGTAGGCTTTAGTTTTACGTATTTTTCCAGTCCTTGGAAAGCCATGCCATCACTATTTGGGTTGCTTGTGTATATTCTGGTTCTGGAAGATGAGAGATTTTGGCTTTGATGTCTTTCAAGTCTCTTTTAAGTTCTGTGAAAGATTCTTTGAAATATTTCTGCAGGCTAGATCCTAGCAGGATCAGGATGTTCATTGAGGAATGCATAGACCCCTGATGTGGCAGAAATGATGGCCTGGTAAACAGCAGAAATGCTCATCTGCTCACTATATGGCCCAATACCCTCCTTCCCTTTCATAATCTCTTCCACAGAATATCCAAGTGCCTCTCCCACTCCCTATCAATCATTAAAAACTCTCCCCATCATAGAGATACATAGCTTCTCTAATACCGTATGTGTCTCCCAATCCCCATAAGAGTTGCAGGTTAATAAGCAATGTATTGGTATTTCAACTGGTATTTCAAGTGGCATAATGTTATGTGTATCATGTGAAATAAATAACAAACTATTTAAGACTTATTTGTTTAATTTATCCTTCACCTATAATTACATGCCACTAGCGTGAAATGCGTGAGGCAGCCAGCGTCGTAATTTTCCAACAACATGCTATGTTTCAGGTTCTTCAAAGAAGATTTTTTGGATGCCAGTGTCTTGATATGAGCTCATACCTTATCATTGTCACCGATGTAGTAATAATTTAAAATAAAACAGAGAGGTAAAAAATGTCTCTGTGTGGATGCACAACGTTTTTGAAGAGAGAGAGCATTGAGGGAAAAAAAAAGGGGGCCATTTCTCCAGCTCTGCATCAGTTCAAGTATTGCAATACTACAATATAACTCTGAAGGCAATGGAAGTGCATAAACAGTGCAGTGTTTGTGTAATGTTTCTAAGTTCATATCTGGAA
The DNA here is from genome assembly GCA_036172795.1 of Pelodytes ibericus. Classification (NCBI taxonomy): domain Eukaryota; kingdom Metazoa; phylum Chordata; class Amphibia; order Anura; family Pelodytidae; genus Pelodytes; species Pelodytes ibericus. The sequence continues at coordinate 23,768,615 of CM069858.1, read as the reverse complement.
CCAAAGAGAAATGCTGATAGCTGAAGTGCCTAAGCTTCATTTCAGATGGAAAATTACTCTTTGAGGCATATTTCTTTCTGATATGAGCATCCTTCACTGACTGGACAGTTATTGTTCCTTTTTTTTATATTCGCTGTAATAATGTGTTCATGCTATTCACTTGCCAGCTTAACAGGGTAAATAGTTTTTCACCGGTAACATCAGATTCAGGAATAATTTATAGTTCTAGAGAGGTTTCGCTGTAAATTTCTTTTTCAAGCTCTGAAGACAGGTAGCCTCTTGGGCCCAAAATAAAGCAAATGAAAATGATATCATTTTTATTTTTTGATGCCATATCACATTTATCCCTGAAGAGTCTCTTATTGATCAGACATGCAGCATTTTATCCAGAGGATCTGTCTTTGCAGTTTTAGCCTGTGATCCTGTGATTTTACATGGATTGAGTAGAGGTTATGCCATTATTACAAATATTGCATACCTCCCATCTTTGCCCCCCCCCCCGGTGAATTGGGACACCGGTGGTGGGGTCTGGGGAGGGGGTGGGGCATCAGGGACAGAGCTTGGGGTTGTCAGCGCTACCTATCATGTGCGGTAACACTGTCTCCCATTATTTAGCCTGGCTTCTGAAGCCAGGATCGCTGCTACACATGCCCAGTAGGCATGGTCTGGTGTCTGGGACAAACTCGCTTACTTACATGAAGCCAAAAGGAAAAAAAAAATGTGTTTTTATATTTGAGGTTTTAAATTTAAATTATTTGTGAGCTACGTCCATTGAACTAGATATCCGTCTCTCTGTGCATTCATTTCATCTATATATCTATATAATTAGACATCAGTCTGAGTTTCAATACATAGTCAGTGCTGTATCTAAGACACTTCACCTTGCTGCACACCACCACCAGAGCCACAACCACAGTATCACAGGAAGTATGAAACACATAGGCTGCAATGAGCACAATGGATGCAATGAGCAAAGGATGCAATGAGCCTCCAGAGTGGTCACTTCAAACAGCAATCAGGCTTAATTTAGCTGTAGTAAAAAAAAATACAAAATAACAAACTAATGTACCAGGAGTTGGGATACCAAAGTAGATGAAGTACAAAATTACTGACATATATGGATATAATTCCTTTTCATTCTATCAGTCATAATTATTTGGTTCATGTTGGATCTGAGTGATTAAACTTATCTAAGGGTAAGTGGTGCAGAAACAAATAAAAAAAAAATAAAGTAAAAAATGCAAATGTGCTTTCATTGTCAGCGTTATAAGTTATTTTAATTTGAATGTTTCTGAAAAAAATATCATTAGGCTAGACATTAGGGCTCAAAACAGGGATATATGTTAGCGCACACGTTCGTAATTTAAAGGTGTATTTACAAGTTTGCGTTTTGCTTACAAATGCTTCAAAATATGATTTCATATCCGGCCAACATGAACATGCCTACTGGAGCTACCATGAATCTTCTCATAATGGGTGGCACCTTACATACCAGGCCTGTCAAGATCCATCAAAGGACGCTAAATCAAATATCGACTAGAAACAGAGAGCAAGGCAGTGTGAAATAGGTTAAACAAAAATAATCTTGAAGGATAATTACATTTTTACAGCTCCTATCATTAAGCCATAAGCGTGGACATTAATTGGAGAAATTCTTATTTATGGCTTGGAACTATACTTTCATCAAGCTCAATGCATTATTAACTTAAATGACAGAAGTGCTGTCAACTTGAATGCCCAGGAGGTGATAGGGTTAATCACACTGATGCTAGTTTAGTTTGATCAAATGTATTGCTCTGTCTACACTTTTCCGATGTATATCGGATGAGCCCTACTTAATTCCAAACTCCGAAGGTCCCATCAAAATCCGTAAGCCAATACTCGCTACTGATCGGTTATTTAGCATTGTGCTGAATTATATAAAAAGCTAGATTGAGCACCTTTTCCAAAAGCCCTGACACCTTACTTTGATCCTATTTCTTCCTGCTTAACCTTCAGTGTGCCCGACCAACCAGTCCTTAAATGGTCCTGACTGGCCACCATGAGATGTATAGCAATAGGGTTTTTTTTTTTTTTGGCTTCCTGATTCCTTTAGCAGCCTCTCCCCTCCCAAATGGAGTTGTCAGCTGGTAAGGCCTAGAAAGCCCCTTCGTTTAATAACAGAGGAAGAATTTGACAGCAAAGATGAATGGTTTTAATCACATTGCTTACAGCGCACCATCTGAAGTTTCATGTAAGTTATGATAGAGACAGTTTGCACGAAAATTGTGTTTCCAGGCTTCATTGACTGGCTTAATGAGAATCTTTACGTGTCAGATATTAAATTAAGAAATTAAAGAGATGTTTTAGTGTGTATGTACTCTCTCTTTCTTTCTTGTACTCTCTGTTTCTGTAGATCAATCAGGAATATGCCTTTAGAAAGAAAAGGATAACTTTTTGATTTTCTGTCATAGGAGGGACTGAATTTAATGTTCCTTGGCACCTAATTCAGGTTTTATTAAAAGGCTCTGGAGAGGGCTAGTGCTATTCCATTTCTTCCTTTCCTTTTCTCTCTTGCTGGCTGATGTATCTACTGTAATACAGAAAATACACTGTGTTACTCTGCTCTAGAAAGATGGATACTGAAGGGAAAATAAAGAAAAGGATTTGTGATGATGAGATTCCGGAACTTCATTTGTCTTTCTGGGAAACTTGTTGGCTGATGACATCATGCTGTTATGCCCAGTAGGTGGTTGCCCTGTCCATCAATGCATGTCATGCATTGCACAATTGATTTCATTCTATAAAAAATAGTAAGAATGGAAGTGGAAAGCATTTCCCATCACCTTTACCCCATCCTAACTTATGTTGTGTGTGCTTCTCGAATTGCTCCAAATTTCAAGCATCAAATCAGTAACTAACTTCAGGTTGATGAGTTCCCTTTAAGTACAAAACGGCTGTCCATGAGTGGTTATCCAGCTCCAAACCTCTTTACTGGGCTTTCTTTAAAGGTTTCCAATAGGTTTATGTATATAGTGGATATCAACGCAAAAAGATGATCATTGTTAAACTTATTTGCATATGCCTTCCCATAATCCTTTGCAGAGGTGGCCTTTTTGTGTGAAAAAGTAAGTCTTCTGGGTTTGTCTGGTGTGTATATGTTTGAGTATAATAATGCCTTTGCTATAAACAGATTATACTCAACCAAAAGTAGATGAACATGTCCATGGCATTTGTGTTTTTCCTAACTACAGTCAAAATCAGTAATGGGTAACCTTGGCACTACAGATGTTTGGGAACTACCCAATACTGAGTGCGAATCATTGATATGTAATTCCCAAACATATGCAGTGCCAAGGTTACCCATCACTGGTATTTATATAACACAGTAAACATAGTAGTGTACATTACTGGCAGAGAAGAAAGAGGAACAAAAGTAGCAAATGCAAAAAGGGCAGCCATTTTGGGCAAAACGACATTCCATGGCAGCTGATATAGCCAGTGGAGTGACCATTTCAGTTAGCCATTGGTGTGTGGGTGTGTCTATCATGCAGCACATATCCAGTAGCAGTGGAGCAGATGAGCATCTTCTGCTAGCTAGTCAAATATTCATTGCCTATACTTCCAAATTAAATATAAAATGGTGCTCCGTACAAGCTTCAAGTGGGCATCTCCTTTTCTAAATCTAGGCAGTGAGGGAGAGGGGAGTTAGTCCCTGTGAAGACAGGGAACAAGATGGTGTAAGTTATGTTACAAATCACTCCCTGTGGTACTGACTGTGTTAATAAGCAATAATGGCAATTCTATTTAGTGCAACATAATCATGGCTTTATAACCCAAATCCGGTAATATTTCAGGATGTTATAATCACCATTTTGCACTGAGCTTAGTTTTCACTCCAATTCTGCCTCCATCGAGATTCCGCATCTATTTCTCAAATATTATTAATGCAGAAACTAGATATTTCACAAAAAAACAATTGCAGCCGCTCACAATGGCATAATCAATGTGTTCTTTTGCCATCAGAGAAAATGAGACACACTTTGGAAAATAATGTGTGTGCTCCCCCCTCCCACCACGAATTTCAGTCCAAGCGGTGTATTCTCTAAAATCAGTGGATCGTTGGGACACAACTGTGAAGCTTTATTGTGTGGACAGGAACAGATCCACGTTCTTTGGAATATTTCTTTATTATAGGACATGGTTTTCTAGCTTCCTCCTTTTAGCACATCAGGTGATCAGCTATTAACGAGGCACCAATGCTTGGGGGAGAAGAACCACTTTTTTCATTAGAGATCCAGATTCAGCAAATGAATCAATAAGGCAAGAGATGATATGTGACTTCTGTTTATAACCTACACAGTATGGGAGAGCACTAAGGGCTGTTTGTGATAGCTACTTCAAAGCCATACATTGAGCTTTGTGTAGCTTGTTATCTCTCTATTCCTTTGATCACTGCCACATATGACCATAAGCTTACTTAGAATGGTAAATAAACATACTAAGTACTAATTATATGTCAATCTCATAATCCTCATTATATACACTGTCTTATTTCCTATCTCTAGTAAAGCCCCATTGCAGGTAGACATTAGGAAACATTGAAAATCATTGTACATCCTTCTTAAAGAGTTAATATCTCAGAGGATAAGCTGATTTTTTGGACATGTTTAAAAGTGTTCTACAAAAATTATTAACATAACAAAAAAGTAAGATATATCTGAAATCAACATTGCAAAATGTTCATTTTTTGGTTGGGAGTGTCCATTGAAATATGAATGTTCAGTATATTCTGTGTTACTGCTTCTACTACAGTGCAGATCTATTTTGTAAGGTTCTGGCACCTACCCACTTTCTCACTAAATGCCTTCTCCCTCATTAGCACACATTCAAATTCACTCTTACTTCCCTGTCATTCTTCCCAACTAATTACATTTGCAATCACAACTTATTTCTATCCCTCCCATTTTACATAACTGACACACAGCCACATCACTAGGAACATTACGTATTAGTACTGAAGTTAACTGAAAGTAAAAAAAAAAAAAAAAAAGTCAATAAGCTACTCTTTGAGTCTTTCAAGCTGACAGAAAGGCCACAAATAATCAATCATTGTTTTATAAAAAAAAATTTGCTTAGTTTATACACAAGGGAATCCTTATTATTATGCATCATACTTTTATTAATTTTAAACAACTTTAAAACAACATTGGACGTTTTTGTGTGTCTACCTTATTTCTCCACCTTTGTGCACCCTCTTTGGAAAAACACATAACAAACACATAATAACGAAAACAGTAACAGATTATGGTTGCAACCGTCGAGGACGGTTGAGTGGAATATCCTGTCTCTCTAGTGATGTCATCAGACATTGTGTTGCAGTGTTAAGAGATCCTACTGTGTACAAGAGCAAGGTCACTCATCGGCCACTCAATAGACTCAATTTGAGGAGCACAGGAAGTGACTGTATGAAACAAAACTTTATATCCTCAGTGTCTATATAATCAGTGCTGCCACATCTGCAGTAAACATGCAGAGTAATTGCTGGGGAGGGCTTGAGTCAAATATTAAAAATGTGATTTATACAGAAATCCTGCATCAAATCACACATTGATAAAAGCCTGGGCATTATACAAGCAGTAATCTTCATCTTGCACCAAAGTGAGTTTGGGGACTAGACTGTCTCTTTAAGCAGGTAGTCTCAGTTGCTCCTTTGCCCTTGCATTCTTTTTGGCATCCAAGTGCGATTTCTGTGATTCCTGTGATTCTCGTGTTTGACCTGTCTAGGCTGACTTCCATTCTGTTTCCTGACTCCTGGCTTTGTTCCTGACTACGCTGATCTCCATTCTCCTGGTTCCTGCTCATCTGACTACCCACTTTGCTTCCTGACCCAGGATAAACTGTATTTTGCTTATGGACTATTTTTACAATTTTTCTATTTATTTTAATAAAGGTGTTTTGTATCTTAATTTCCGTCTCTGGTTCCTGGTCCCTAACAATGAGTTACATAATTCAAACACTGTAATCAAAGTGGCATGTCAAGCTCTGATGAAAACAATTGAAAAACTTTGGTCCTCAAGTAGATACAGATTAGAGATGGGCAAAATGAAAATTTAAATTTTGTTTTCTTCCATTCGGATGAAAATTTTATTTATTTCGTCCAAAATTAATTTTCTCCATTGCTGCATTAATTTCGGATTGAAAGTCGTTCATTATTTTAATTTCGTTATATTCATTCGTATGAATGGAAAATTCACCTATTGGAGAATGGGGTTGAAAGAGTCGAATTCATCCGAATTTCATTCAAATTTCATCCCCTAATTATGCTATTGAGCTGTCGAAATTCCTCTCTTTCATCACCAACCTTATACTATGTATTGAATGAACATAGGTGAAATGTTCATTCATACGAATTGAATAGTGAAATGAATGCAGCAATGGATGAAAAAGACCTCACTTCAATGGTATAAGGTTGGAGAATTTGGTTGAAAGAGTTGAAATCATCCGAATTTCAGCCTTTACCTATGCTATTGAGCTGTCGAAATTTGGCTCTAAGTTGTTGGGGTATTCAGATATAGAAGCTTATGGTCAACCTTTTGTTAAAATCAAACAGATAGGGCCATAGAAGGTCAAATTTTAGTGGTGTAGATGTGATTGAAATAATGTGATTACAATAATATGAATAAAAGTGTACACAAAATATTTGATATGCCGAATATTAAATAAAAAAATAAAAAAAAAGCTGTGGTTTATATAATATTCACAGTTGACAGTTGCACAAGTTATTTGTTTGCTTTAAAGTCTCAATAACCTTTATTAAGGGTACTTTGGACTTAATTTTGAAATTCCTCTCTCAATTCGCTTCTATTTCTCTTGTGTAGTATACCCTTTAGTGACCCCTTAAGACATATGATTCATGCATTCTTTGACAGTATTCCTGGGAGGTAGATTAACAGCGTGTATTTTTGGTTTTTGCCCCATAACTCGCAAAAAACTGCAGAAAAACATGGAAACATGCATATTTATAAACATTTGGAAACTATTTAGATGGGGTCTTTTTTAATAATCGTATGTGTGTAAATTATATTTTAGGTCAAAGTTAGAAAAAGTGTTTTTTTAATATTTTTTCATTATATTTTATGATTTTTTTGTAGTAAATTATAAGATATGAGGAACATAATAGTATCTAATGAAAGCCCTTCTTATGGCGATAAAAACAAAATATAATTTGTATGGGTACAGTATGTGAGAAAGAAGAAAATTACAGCTAAACACAAACACCCCAAACATGTAAAAACAGCCATTGTCACAAAGGGAAAGTCAAGGTCAAAATGTCTTGTTACTAAGGGATTATAAAAAATTTACAATGTTCCCAATAATCTTGTACACAACTAGTACAACACTAACACTGACCCACTTAGCCCAATTATCTAGATATTAAAAATTAAAATATTGGTTCCCAGACCACCCCCCCCCCCCCCCCCAAAAAGTAAAGAAAAAAATTTGACCAGTATAATGAACTGGTCAGAACAATCATAATCACAGCACAGTCCTGAAGAGGTTAACTGTAATTAAAATAATATATGAAAAGAATATAAGTAATATAGTAAAATTGTAGAAAAAAAATATGAGAAAAAACAAAATGAGGGCCATAAACTTGGAAGGAAACTGATCACAATAAAAAAAAAACTGTGATCAGCAAGGGAAGGGTTAACTTTTTTTAAACAGTAAATTCGTTTATTTTTTCCCTTGCACTGTCATTTTGCTTTTATTCTCTCTCTGTACTTCATAGTCAGTGTATATAAGCACATATAACATAGATTGTATTACTAAGAATTTTGATAATTATGGATATGAAATGTGAACGTTTTTTTAATATGCATTACACTAAAAAATATCACATCCATAATTATCCAAATGCTTAGTAACACATTATACAAAATTGACAAATACAGACAGACATACAGTATACAGATTTTTTAATTCAAACTGAAAGCAATTCCACAACCTTATACTAGTAGTTTGTCTGAGCTGTGGAATTCGCCCATTCGTCCATTCATTCAATTCAGTTTTTAGGCTATTGTATGTAATGCTAATAGCATAAGGTCTCTCATCTTTATTTGATCACTGTTGATGCAGACACCATTTGTAATATATAGGCAATATTGTATTACTACTATTTCTGTTACCGCAAGTGTACCATGTTTTTATGAATTATGTTATAATTATTAGTTTGTATTGCTTTTTATCATTGTGCTAACATTTTTATCATATGTGTCAATATAATTGTAATTATATACTGTAATTGTCATTTATAGAGTGTCTACCATTCCCTCTTCCACCATTATTATTATTTTTACACAGTTTGTGTTGAGTAACCAGACAAGCTGCTTTACTTGGGATTAGTCTTATTGCTTTTTGAACCCAACTGTGTGCATGTTCTGTATATAATCAGCATCAAGGGCCAATGCAACCAGTCTTGAGAGCAAATATGAATGGTGGGGGAAGTCTTGAGTGAAAATCTGGGTGCTGGAGTAAGTTCAGAGTGCAACTCGGAAGGTCCTACATGCAAATATGGGTTCCAGGGCAAATCCTGAGTGTAAATATGGGTCCTGGGGCCGCTCCAGTTGTATATATTGATGCTGGAGCTAGACATGTAAGTACAATGTGGGTGCTGGGGTAAGTTCTGGGTGCTTGGCAAGACCTGTGAGTGCAATATGGGTATTGTGGCAAGTCTTGTGAGGGCCATCTGGGTGTTGGTGCATAGTCCTGGGCGCTGGGGTAAGCCCTGGGTGCTGAGGCAAATCTCGTGAGTGCAATTTTGGTGCTAGGATAAATTATGGGTGTAATGTGGGTGCTGAGGCAAGACATGGGTGCAATGTATATGCTGTGCATGCAGTGGCAATGGATGTGAAAAATTGAGCAAATTTGGAGGAGATGAAGGGAAAAGTCCTGTAGGGGCAATGTAGGTGCTATGGCAAGACTTGTGGTCGCTACAAGGTGTTGCAAGTGTAAGTTATATGAATGTAATAATGAAGGAGAAATTGACTAAATGGAAGCAGAGGAAATAATAATAATAATACAGCAACAAAAGGTTTATGATAAAATAATGTATGAGGCTCATTAGGTAGTGGGCTTTGACATGCACTCATTTTGTTATATTGGGGGCTTTGAAATGGTCCCTTATCAATTAGAAGCTTGTCAATCCCTGCAATAAATATTAAAGGTACAGTCCTTGCAATAAATTTATCTTGGCACAAATGGCAAGCATTATTGCCTGAATAGCATATTCTGAATACTTTCCATGTACTGACTACCACTATACCCTACTAAAATATTTGCCAGGGAATTATTGTAATTGCTATTGTTACAATATATATTCTATAATGTCTATTCATCAACAGTGATACGAGTCTCTTTTATTCTAACATTGTTTATGTGGTTTTACCTTGATAAATGTGGATCGAAATGTCATATGGCAGTTTAACCTTACATTTATATTTGTCAGTCATGAATTGATTATATGTTTTTATTCAAAGTGTGCTTGTGGTTTTAGCATTTTATTAGAAGTGATTCAATCAGTGCATAAATGGTATTATGATCTTTTGCCCATATTGGTTCATTAATATATATATCTATTTTTAATAATTAATTTATCTACTTATGTCCATATACTTTATTGTAACCAAACACATTGTTTAATCATTGTATTATTGCTGCCTAAGATCCATCTGCTATGCTTTATCACAAAAGAAAACTAATTTAGCAGGTAGTGAGGGTAAGATGTTAATTATTTATGCTTCTGACTGCCCATTAATTGAAATGGCTACATTTTGTGTAATTGGTTTTATGGTACGCACATTTTCGGAAACACGATATAATGGTGTGAAAATTAGTTTCTGAGCAAATATTAGGTCCCTTGATGACCTAATATTTGACCTAATTGGTCATCATTTCCATCAACTCCACTGCATAGATAAGTATTCTTGCTGAGTATGTGCATCTCTGTATGGCCGTAGTGCGCACTCCTGAGATTTTAGCTGGGAAGCATGATGAGCATACCTTCCAACATTTCCCCTGGCTATAGCGGTCCCTGGTGGGTGTGACTTGGAATGGACAGCGCTATGAGCTGTGTGCATGCATCGTATTCATGTAAATAGGGACCACAGAGTAGTCCTTCCAAATCAGGACAGTTGGGGGTTATACAATGTGTGGAGTTACCCTGCAAACAATTAATAAGATACCTAGGAGAAATATTTATGCTTTTTCATGCAAAACAATAAACAGCACAACTTTTATATTTATAATGTTTATATTAGAGTACATTTGGTGTCTTTAAGGTCCCTATAAATTTAGTGTGGCCCCTAGCCCCATGAATTTCAGAGACTTTCTTCATTTTGTGAGCAACACAATCTGAGGTCTCCTAGGGAGAAGGAATGCTCTGGAACCTCTACTGTGTGTTTTGTCTTTGGAAGAATGGAATTAGTTGCATTCATTTTAGCTGACTAATTCTGGAAATGTTTAGGTTTGCTTGTGTAATTTTTGGGTTGGGTTTTGCAATAGGTACAGTACTGTTTGGTTTTTGGATTACTTTTTATGTTATTTAGGTTTTTGGTTAGCATGGAGGCCCAATGCATTTTACTGTTAAACTGCCAAATCCTTTAGTAAATGTCTTCCCTAATAGGATAGCTAGTGAGAGAGTTGTTGTGTTGTGTCTAGGTTAGCCATTTTACATCTGCTTCCACCTGCACCAAAAACTACAACCGGCATTTCAAGAGACTGGGAGATACCACAAAAAGAACAAGGCTATGAAACAATGCTAAGCTGTTACCACATCACTAATAAACTTGTAAACATGCACCAATCCTCCAGGTTGTTGTAAAAACAGCAGCTCCCCAGTTACTTATTTTTAGTGCAGGTGAACCTGCACTTGACCAAAGCCAAAAAATGATTCTCTATCAACAAAAGGGCTTTAGCTTAACCCTGGTACTTTTGTGCCATGTTACCCCAAGTTCTAGGGACCCTTAAGACTGTTGTTTGGATACAGATGTGGGGTTCCTGAGTTTCATTGGAGTGGAAGGTGATCAGCCAAGACCATAATTCTCACCCCCCAAGACTTAGCTGCAGATTGCATCCTGACACAGGAAAATTAGACTTTGTTTACATGTTTGTGTGAAGGAGAATGTTTAAGGGGTTGTGTACTATGTTCATTTGAAGGTGTTAAGACATGTTATTCTCTCTTTCTCCCACTCCTCTGTTCCTTCTTTGTCTGTATTGTTACTTGAACTATTTTTATAGGCAATTTACAAAATAATTATTCAATTACAATTTATGTAAGTTTCTGTATAACAATGCAATTGTACTATGCATATTCTTAAAAACTCCATATAAAGAATTAAAAAATAAAAGGCCCTTTTTAACCTGTTAGAAGTAGTCATAGAAACATAGAAACATAGAATGTGTCTGCAGATAAGAACAATTCGGCCCATCTAGTCTGCCCAATTTTCTAAATACTTTTATTAGTCCCCAGTTCCCTATCTTATATCTAGGATAGCCTTGTGCCTATCCCACTCATGCTTAAATTCCTTCATTGTGCTTAGCTCTACCACTTCCGCTGTAAAGCTATTCCATACATCCACTACCCTCTCAGTAAAGTAATACTTCCTGATATTACTTTGAAATATTTTCCCCTCTAATTTAAGACAAGTTGTTTGAAGGGGATAGCCTCTCTTTTAAAAACTAACTTGTATGCATGAACTCTTTCTAATTGGAAAGACCAGTGGTACATTTCCAACTCTTTTTAACTGTAAAGTCGTTGTATTTTTTTTTTTATAATACTAGTGCAGAAAAGGTGAAATTTCAGAAAAAGAAGAGGGTTTAATGAGCATATTATCCAGTAATACAATAGCATAATAAGCTAAGAATTCAAATGTATTTTCATAGATATTTCAAAAATTCCTCCATGGTATTATAATTATTATATTACTTCTATAATGATATTTTGAAATATAAAATCATAATCAGTCAATTAAGGAGTATTAGCAGCACTTCTGTAATATCATTTCTGCAAAACGTATTGATATGACAAAGTGGTGGCTGGGACCAAGGAGAACTTGAGAACAAAAGTTAAATCCATACCATTAAAACAAAAAATAAATGGTTAGGGCATTAACATAATTTTTAGCATGAAATGTAAACCGGTTTAGTTTTTTATGAAAAATTACTTTTTTATTTTGTTTATATTATTCCCATATTTTCATTTTGCAGTAAAATTCTATTAACATGTATCTATATATTGCAATAACAGTTTATGGAACAAGCAAAAGAGAGATTAAATGATGTTATATAACTGAATTAAAGAGACAAAAACAAACAGAAGAGCCCTGGAATTAACACCTTTTCCACCCCATCATAGATGTCAAAAACAAACAAACAAGGAAGGCAACTTCTGAATGAAACATTTGCTGAGCATGAACCAGGCAAAAGGATACAGTTCACTTGAACTTTCCTCTTCCAATGTAAACAAAAGCAAATATCAACGAAACTGCACTAGACGATTAAGCTATAAATTACATTGAGTGTGTGTATCAATGTGTGTGTGGGTTAAGTGTATGTATGTATGTATGTATGTATGTATGTATGTGAGTGTGTATAAATGTGTATTAGTGTGTGGGGTAAGTGTATGTGAGTGTGTGTGTGGGGTAAGTGTATGTATGTGTGTGTGTGGGGTAACTGTATGTATGTGAGTGTGTGTGTATAAATGTGTGTGACTGGGGTAGGTGTATGTATGTGAGTGTGTGTATAAATGTGGATGTGTGTGGGGGTTAAGTGTATGTATGTTTGTGAGTGTCTGTATAAATGTGTCTGTGTGTGGGGGTTAGTGTATGTATGTATGTATGTGAGTGTGTGTATCAATGTGTGTGTGTGGGTTAAGTGTATGTATGTATGTATGTATGTGAGTGTGTGTGTGTGTGTGTGTGTATAAATGTGTATTAGTGTGTGGGGTAAGAGTATGTGAGTGTGTGTGTGGGGTAAGTGTATGTATGTGAGGGTGTGGGGTAACTGTATGTATGTATGTATGTATGTATGTATGTATGTATGTGAGTGTGTGTGTGTGTGTGTATAAATGTGTATGTGTGTGAGTGGGGTAAGTGTATGTATGCGAGTATGTGTATAAATGTGTATCTATGTGAGTTCATGTTAAGTGGGTGTGGGGTAAGTGTATGTGAGTGTGTGTGTATAAATGTGTATGTGTGTGGGGTAAGTGTATGTATGTGAGTATGTGTGTATAAATGTGCATGTGTGTGTGGGGTAATTGTGACTGTGTGTGTGGGGTAATTGTGACTGTGTGTGTGGGAAGGGGGGGGGTAAGTGTGACTGTGTATGCATGTGTGTGTTTGTAGTTAATGTGACCACTACACATTAGTGTAAAATATATATATATATATATATATATTTACACACACACACATGTATATAATTATATATATTATTAGAGTTAGAGTTTGCTTAACTGTGATTTCTTGTCCGTGTTCAGTCCACCCACACAATTATATATCATTGTTTAAAGGACAGAAGGGGATTTCTTTTGATACTTTTATTTTCATCATATGAAATAATTTACTATTAAAAAAATTCTAAAATATGATGAAAATATGCCAAAAAGAACCTGTCTATATAGTTTTTAATATTTATTGTCCTGAGTTTAGAAATACCAATGTTTACATGTTGTTCTGTGTTTTTTTTTCAAGTAATAGGGCAATAACCGATAGTGTTTTTTTGTTTCCTAACCATTTTGTCCTACAGTGAACTTTTAACCCCAACCCTATCCCTAAATTTAACCCTAACCCTAAATCTACCCACACCCCATAATCTAACCCTAACCCACCTGTAACTCTAACCCTAATTGTAACCCTAACCTAGATCTATGGTTAGTAGATCTAGATCTAGGGTTAGCTTTTTCATATATTTTCACAGTAACATTGCTGACTGCTTCTAGGTACAGTCAAGCAACAGTTTTAGCGTGACGGAAGAGATGTTTTTTTATCACTTCCGTCGCTCTATGCTGGGCATGCCATATTGGAGGAGCATGCTCCTGGGGGCATCATTGCAACACCTTTAAGGCATAGGCAGTGATCGTAGTGTGTGTGTGTGTGGGGGGGGGGGGCGGGGGGGGGGATTTGCAGAAGGCACACTCAGAATTTTGGATCCGAAAATTCTAGATGCTAAAAAATTACAATAAGGCTTAGAACATATTTGCAAATAAATATCCCTGTTTCTATTGTGATACAGTAATTTAAAATAAAGACATCTATAGATACTGTTTTGTAGGTTACACTTTAGTAAATCTGTCATTTTTAAGGTGCCATCGCCGTTTGTCATGTGTAATGATGATTGCGTCTTTAGAAATCCCAAATAGTGTTTGGCGAAGGTTCTCAGGCACTAACCATGCACTTTTCAGAACCTGTTTTTTTTAATATACATTGGCTGCACCGACGTATTGAGTGCTGGCACAACCAAAAAGTATTTAACCAATGGAGGCAGCACTGATTTCCAAAATTTGGCGAGAGTGCGATTTATACATAGGCACAGACTCCGATAGCACCATTATTTGGCGCTGCCTGCATGTGTGACGTTTATATGTGGGCCACATTTTTCTCATAATTTACGATTTTGCTTGCAATTCTACTAACACAGTGTGTAGATCATTATTGAACATTTTTTATTCACTACATCAAAGTAAAAACAATGTCACAATATCACCTAAAGTCCCTTTATGTCTATGGAGGCACAGTGTCACCCTGGCACTTGTAGCTTTTGCCAAAGTGTCATGCTGGCACTTGCACCACTTTCCACTGTGTCACATTGCTCCTGAAGAATATGGCACAGTTCTCCTCCGATAGAATGCGGAAGGGGAATCTTCTTTAAAAGGAAAGTGCCCATCTGGCGCATGTCATCCAGCACATGCCATGCACCGCAGCGGGGATATTATCCCTTTCCCAATTAATTCACAAGTATCCTGTTTGTACATAGGTCCCCCGATTTGACACTCAGATAAACAGCTAGTTCTTCATTATCTCCTAGGATTTGTGGAGTCAGTTTTAATATGCATTTTTTTCCAGTGTGTTTTTGTGTGACTGGAGGGATGCTTTAATAATTAGACATGTGACACTTTGTGTTCACACAATGGGGTCTGTTTAATAAACAGAAAACTGTGGTGAATTGACAAGGATTTCTCAAAACTCTGTCATTAATAGCTGAGTAGCAATGATAAACAGGCAGGAGAATTGTACCAACCCCGCTATGAAAGCTTGATTATTGCAATTCCCTTGTCACAATTTGTGTGGTAATCCTTTTTTAACATTAACCAGGAGTTCTTCTGCACATGCTCCTCATTGTTTAATATGTTTATAGGGCACAGATTTTGACAAAGTCAAGTAAAACATCAGATAAATCCACGTTTACTTCTGAAATGCTCAACAAACCATGTAAAACTTTAATAAGCTGCATCGTCTGTAACTTTAATATGTTGAATAATCTCTAATTTAAAAAAGACACATGGCTGAAATTCCTTGCAGTAACCATTATTCCATCTCAGCTATGATTGCCTATTTTAGTAATTCAACATAATTTACTGTTAATTGGATAGACCCCAGTACGATCACAAAAGTGTTTATAAAAACAGCTTGCACTTTCTTTCTTACTTTATGCCAGGGGTAGTTGACCTGGAGCCCTCCAGCTACTGATAAACTACAAATCCCAGAATGCTCTTTCAGCTAAAAGGCTGGCCGAGGAATAAAGGGACATGTAGTCCTGCAACATCTGGAGGGTCGCAGGTTGCTTCGTACTATCTGTGGAATATCAGTAGACTTTTCTGTGGCAGGGGAGCATCTCAATGTGTATATGATTCAAATGTTCTTTTTTGGAAGCTGTTTGGATACATCATTTTAAGATTCCGAAAAAAATAGCTGCAATTATTTATTTATTTGATTCGCAAATTGATTTTCTGTAACCTTTCATGCGAAAAAAAACACACACACAAAAAAAAAACTTGTGGTTTAATGCTTTCCTTGCTCTGAATCTAACCATTTGTGATGTTATTTCACTTGAGGGCACAAAGCAGATTTTCACATATTTTTCATAACGTTGTAATTTTCTACTTTTGTTCGACCCTAAACCGCAACACTGTGTTGAGTATTAGCTAAATGACGATAATGGAAGTGCCACCTCCCACTCATGTTCTCAATATTATGAAAACCATTCTGGATATTTTTCTTTTGTTAAAGTGATACAAAAGTCCTTGACAAGTAAGTCGTACAGTACTTTATTTTTGTGTAACATGATTAAAATCAATTATATGAAATAGGGGCGAACACTACAGCCGTGATGTTGGGAAAAAGCACGCCTCTTTACTAATGCGTGGGCAAGACTTCGTTTTCCAGCTATATTCTAAGGCAATAAACATTGATGCAGACAGAAAGAGAGACACGATGACAGATATTAGAAATGATTAAATGTGATGACATGTGCAGCCAATAACAGCCACCATTAGGACAGCATAAAAGGGGGCAATGTCCAGGACCTAGATATGGTAAAGGGGCCAACAGCAGCTGCCCTTTCTATCCTTGGTTTTTACCATATTTGAGATCTTTCTGTTTCTCACACAGACTATACTGTGCCCTGCAGATAGAAACTAGGAAGCCGCCTAAGTCTCCTTGGGAAAACTGACTACATACAACAAATCCAGGGACAAGATGCCTCCCCTTAGCCAGTCAGATAGAAGTGCTCTTCCTCTTCTTTCATTGGATTACGGTGATCAGAAGGGGATGGTCCTTTTGTGGGTCTGCAAGCTGCAGAGGTTGAAGATTCATTCATGCAAAGCATTTATTCACAGTGCGTTTGTGAGTGCATATATTTAACCTTTGTTGTTTAATTTGCTTCTGATGTTCCTGCCAAATTCCCATTTAGTTTTTTAAGCTGCTGCTTTTCACAGGCTTTTCCATGACACGGATGTTGGGTTATATATATATATATATATATATATATATATATATATATATATATATATATATATATATATATAAATATAACCAGTCCAAAAACATATGCCCCCCGTGGGAAGGCAAATAAAACCACGCACTCACAGGGTTAAATGGATGAAAAAAAGTCGATGTATTAAGAAAGGAGCATAAATTGCATCAAAAAATCGACGTTTCGGCTCCAACCAGCAGCCATTATCAAGACTGATTTGCACAAACATAAAAGCACTACTTATATAGTATGCTACACTTAATTAGTCAATTAACAATAATGATAATAAGGAACACATGACAAAGTGAATCTATACAAATAATTGAGTGTATCTATATGACAGTGAACTTTTTGCACTCAAACTGCTGTGGACTATATATCCAGTCTTGCTCAGCCAAATGTTTGCTGAGCATCATGAGAAATTTAGTCTAGAACTGGTAAAGTGCAAAGTTATACGAATTGCTACTCCATGTGTGGGTATGTATACATCTATGGATATGTCTACTCAAGAGACAGAATCTATGAGCAGGAAATGGGGTACTGTGATACAGTCATTGGATAGGGGGCACTATGCTGCTAAAAAGGGACTAAGTACCTTGTCAAGTTGTCTAGGATGTCCATAAGCAAATGCTGGCCGAGGGTCCCATTAGAATGAACGATAGCCCTGAACGTAATGAAGAATCAGGCTGGATCTTTGTATAGCTTGCCTGAAAGAGTAATCTTGTACCTATTAAAAAGAAAACTGTAGCCTGCAGACGTAATTATATGAGCAGAGACAATAAAGTCACGCACGGGCCAATAAAAGCGGAGTTCTCGCGGAAGAAATTTAAATAGTGGCTCCATAGCATAAGATTTCTCCTTGAGTGGAGGAAAAGACGTTTCCCACATGGTAATTCCATTCTTTTTAAACAGTGAAGTTAAAGAGCCTCATCGTAGAATTGATAAGTGTGCCCAGAAAACCTAAAAGACAGCTGTCTTGTTAGGAAACAGAAAATGCCACTTTCAGTTATTACCCTATAACTTGAAAAAATAAAAAATACAGAAAAACATGTAAACATGGGGCTATTTATAAACTCAGGACAACTATTACAATGTATTGAGCAGGTTTCTGTATTTGCAATTGTAGCTCTGGATAAGATTTGTTATGTAAACATTAGAAACAGTGGTTTTTTTTTATTTCGTCATATTTTATGATAGCAAATTATATGACATAATGAAAATACTGCTATCTAAATAAAAAACTTTCTTATGTCAATGAAAACAATATATAATTTGTGTAGGTACAATACATGACAAATAAGAAAATTACAGTTAAACACAAATACTGTAGTAATGTTAAATGTCACCAAGGGAAAACATGGCTAAATAGTAATGTCCCTAAGGGGTTAAAGAGCTTCAAAATGAAGTCCAGCTCTAGAATTAAATGGTGCGTGTGAGTAAAGTACCTCTCAGTGTTGATACATAGAACTAAAGAATAGATTTGCCTTCAAATAAGAGGAAACATCTTAAAAACACACTTTTGAAGTCAGTAACCCATGTATAGATGTATCAACCTGCCTTGTAGAGGTTAAGAGAGAGCAAAGTGAGGACAATCTTGCATGAGCTTAAAACATTTATCTAAAGCATCACCAAATTACAGTCAATTACATATGTCCCAAAAGCTTTTAGAAGTATCTCAACTGAGGAATAATAACTGTATTGACTTTTGTTCTGCTTTTTACAGAATTGTGGGCAATTATACCCTTGCCACATGCTACAAGAGCCGAAAAATGTTACCTTATTGACGCAGTTATTTTGGTGCTCCGTTACGAAGCAGATGTACCCTTCAAATTCCGACTCACTTAATCAATCATGATTGCAGGTTTGCGGAATAATATTTTGTTAAAAAGAAACATTTCAGTAAAACAACCTAGGACAGGACTAGCACTATCCACATTTTGCAGAGGAGCTACTATTTTGTAAGGGCCTTTACCAGGTCAGGTAGGAGTTTCAGTGCAGGGATAGTGGAGGTGTCTGGTTGCATATTGTTTATTGTGCAGAGTGAGAACAGATAAAAAAAACAAAGAGCTAGGGATTGGAATAATGACTGAATGAGAGACAAAAGGGGACTTTAGCAAAGGGCTACAGAATACGAAAAGGGTTTGAGTAGGAACTGCAGTATGAACAAAGAGTTCGACAGTTGTAGCCTCGACTACCAGGCTGTATCTCACCATAACCAGAAACCACATGGCTCAGCTGTAGTGGGTATAAAAGGCTACAGCCATTTTATTTATTATAAACATCATTGCCTTCAACCTTAAAACATTACACGTCATAACATAACATCAGAGGTAAGTATACAGTAATAGGCAATGACAAGACCTACATATTAGCATTTATGTCATAATTGACACTTATCACATAATTAACATAATTAACCATAACTTTATTAACATAGTTAACATAATAACATATTAGCCATTTCCTGAACCAACTTTCTCCCCAGGGGTCCCAATATCCACTGAAACACACTGCCAGTCAGCACCTTTTGCCCATTAGGCTAAGAGCCCCCATCTTGGCTCAAAACCTCTCTGTTATTCAGTTCGGCTATGGCTGACTCCATATTTTCAAGCCATAGACCCCCACTAAGGAGCAGGTTACCACCCTGCTGTGACAATGCATGTTCCAAATCTCCAATCCCATGCTGTGCTGCATCTGAAACAGAGAAGACAAGCGGCAGAAAACAGAAAACCAAATATACAACTTCTAATCCTAAATTAGAGAGGGAGGGAGGGAGGGAGAGAAATTCTGGTAGGAACAAAAATGTCTATAGATTTCCTGTGAGTCCAGACCTATATTAACTCTGCCCCCCCCCCCCCCCAACTCCACCCCTATAACTTTACCACCAATAGCTACAGCCTTACTACAACAAAAGCTGTCAAGGCCCTCCTACGCCTAGGCGTCTCAGTGGGCTCCAATAGCAGGGACAGTAGACAAAGCAAATGTAGGGGTAGAGAGAGTTAAACAAGGGTAGAGGACTGAAGTAAGGATGAGGCCTGGGGTAAAGGTGAGGCCAGAGCTAAAGAGGAACTCCCGAGAGAGGGTGAGGTCTGAGATAGGTAGCTAAGCAGGAACACCTGAGAGTGATGAGGTCTGAGATAGGTAGATAAGCAGGAACACCCAAGAGGGGTGAGGTCTAAGATAGGTAGCTAAGCAGGTGGAACACCATGGAGGGGGTGAGGACTAAGCAGGGTAGCTTAAGCAGGTAGAACACCCTAGGGAGGGTGAGGACTGAGCCAGGTAGCTGAAGCAGAAGGAACACCCTAGAGAGGGTGAGGACTAAGAAGGGTGACTTAAAGGGAGAAACCTGTTGTAGTCAGAGGGTCTCAGGAGATGCTGAAAATCATCCACTGAGCTGGTTGAGCTGCCCAGGTAGAACCGTGACATATTTCCAATCTCTATGAAGGAAACAGGCACTTCGGAGTGACTGGCTCAGTCAAGTCACACAGGCAAGTTCATAGAATCCTGTTGATGTGTCCTAGAGTGTAAATATTTTGCACATCACTGTATCAAGAGAATTAACCCTTTTTAATCCTTTTTAATTCTGTGCATGTACAATTTCAGAGAATTAACCCTTTTTAATCCTTTTTATTTCTGTGCATGTACAATTTCAGAGAATTAACCCTTTTTAATCCTTTTTATTTCTGTGCATGTACAATTTCAGAGAATTAACCCTTTTTAATCCTTTTTATTTCTGTGCATGTACAATTTCAGAGAATTAACCCTTTTTAATCCTTTTTAATTCTGTGCATGTACAATTTCAGAGAATTAACCCTTTTTAATCCTTTTTAATTCTGTGCATGTACAATTTCAGAGAATTAACCCTTTTTAATCCTTTTTATTTCTGTGCATGTACAAATTCAGAGAATTAACCCTTTTTAATCCTTTTTAATTCTGTGCATGTACAATTTCAGAGAATTAACCCTTTTTAATCCTTTTTATTTCTGTGCATGTACAATTTCAGAGAATTAACCCTTTTTAATCCTTTTTAATTCTGTGCATGTACAATTTCAGAGAATTAACCCTTTTTAATCCTTTTTATTTCTGTGCATGTACAATTTCAGAGAATTAACCCTTTTTAATCCTTTTTAATTCTGTGCATGTACAATTTCAGAGAATTAACCCTTTTTAATCCTTTTTATTTCCGTGCATGTACAATTTCAGAGAATTAACCCTTTTTAATCCTTTTTATTTCCGTGCATGTACAATTTCAGAGAATTAACCCTTTTTAATCCTTTTTATTTCCGTGCATGTACAATTTCAGAGAATTAACCCTTTTTAATCCTTTTTATTTCCGTGCATGTACAATTTCAGAGAATTAACCCTTTTTAATCCTTTTTATTTCCGTGCATGTACAATTTCAGAGAATTAACCCTTTTTAATCCTTTTTATTTCCGTGCATGTACAATTTCAGAGAATTAACCCTTTTTAATCCTTTTTATTTCCGTGCATGTACAATTTCAGAGAATTAACCCTTTTTAATCCTTTTTATTTCCGTGCATGTACAATTTCAGAGAATTAACCCTTTTTAATCCTTTTTATTTCCGTGCATGTACAATTTCAGAGAATTAACCCTTTTTAATCCTTTTTATTTCCGTGCATGTACAAATTCAGAGAATTAACCCTTTTTAATCCTTTTTAATTCCGTGCATGTACAATTTCAGAGAATTAACCCTTTTTAATCCTTTTTATTTCCGTGCATGTACAATTTCAGAGAATTAACCCTTTTTAATCCTTTTTAATTCCGTGCATGTACAATTTCAGAGAATTAACCCTTTTTAATCCTTTTTATTTCCGTGCATGTACAATTTCAGAGAATTAACCCTTTTTAATCCTTTTTAATTCCGTGCATGTACAATTTCAGAGAATTAACCCTTTTTAATCCTTTTTATTTCCGTGCATGTACAATTTCAGAGAATTAACCCTTTTTAATCCTTTTTATTTCCGTGCATGTACAATTTCAGAGAATTAACCCTTTTTAATCCTTTTTATTTCCGTGCATGTACAATTTCAGAGAATTAACCCTTTTTAATCCTTTTTATTTCCGTGCATGTACAATTTCAGAGAATTAACCCTTTTTAATCCTTTTTATTTCCGTGCATGTACAATTTCAGAGAATTAACCCTTTTTAATCCTTTTTATTTCCGTGCATGTACAATTTCAGAGAATTAACCCTTTTTAATCCTTTTTATTTCCGTGCATGTACAAATTCAGACATGAGAGGGTCTAAAGCACTTATGAATAAGAGTCAGGAGACAATGCACACGTTAAGTGTCTGACCTTTGCCCTCGGGTCCATGGCTTGCAGCACCTAAAGGATCATCAGCCATACCCCACTGACGAGGCCAATGTAGGCCAAAACGTACATCTGTGGTTTTCTGTGTTCCCTGTGCAGCGGTGAACTGTCAGCGATTACACTGCTACAATGAAACAGACGCGCTGCCATACACCTCAGTACTGAAACTGCTGTGCCAGACTGTCAGCGGTGAAATGAACACCATGAATTGTCCTAGACACAGCCATAGAGCATAGCTCAAGGAGGACAATTACAAAAAAAAACACCCTTATAATAATTTTTTTTTTGTCTGACGCAAGGGACAGATTATCCAAAAAAAATCCCAATTAAATAAAAAAAAAAAAAAAAAAAAAAAAAAAAATGAATGTCCCTTTAAACATTCTTGTGTGAAAAATCCAGCATTGCTAATCATTTTGCAAACGCCGCTGTGTAGCATTCGGATGCGCTGTGTATTAATTAACTTGCTTGTGATAACAATCAGAGAAGCATAATGATGGACAGTTTTCATCTATTTTGAATTAAATCCGATCCTCAGACATAGCTGCTGATAGTTACGGGGTCTTTATGAGACACTTCCAGTGGCAATATACCAATACATTTTGAAGATATTTTTCATTAGAATGGAGCCTGGCCTGCCATAAAATCTTGAATAAAGAATTTCCTTTAAACAGCCGGATGCGATTACCCTATTACTAGGATTTATTTGCATGTACATTTTTTTCTTTTTCTTTTTTCTTGGCTCAAATCAAATTCCCACACTAAGTGCATAGGATATATATATATATATATATATATATATATATATATATATATATATATATATATATATATATATATATATATATATATCAATGTGCTTTACAATGTTATAGAACCATTGAAAAATGCCTCTTCTTAAATATAATCCAGAATGTCCCTTCTCTGATATTACAATGTTGAATTAAGTTAACTTAACACAGGGATAAAATATGCCTCCAATTGCTTAGCTTGTCACACTCCTCATTCTATTTCTCGTATACTGAAAAGGAAAATAATGTTCGGATGATGATTCACTTGGACTTGCTCATTAAAGGCGCCTAAATCACGGACAAGAAGACATATACCCTGCTGCACAATGTAGTGTGTCCTAGATTTATCAAAGAGTGGGGAAGCGCTTATTATTTCAGAGTAGATCCAGAGATATATTTATCAGTGTTTTTTTTTTTTTTTATCTACAAGGGGGTTTAAGAGTATTTACATCAAATCAGTGTTAAAGTAAATAAAGTATGGTATATTTAGAAAAGAAAAAAACATCTGAGGCTTCTTGGTACAAGACTGGAACTGTGACACAACTACCAAGGGATAGTCACATGTTAGCTGTTAGTGGCCTGCATCTCCCATAATTCTCTGTCATCCTAAGAGACTGATGGCAGATGTTGTCTTTCAGGAGGGGAGAGCTCCAGTTTACATCCATGATCTATGTCTATGCAGGGCACCAATCTCATACCTCTGAATTCCAGCTCCAGGCAATACAGGACACCAGGTGGGTTTGGCTTGGGACAGGTAGTGTCAGTGGTGCCACTCAAACTGACAGCAATACTGAAGAATTAAAAAAATAAAACAGAACTAGAGGATATATAGACTATGGACTGCCTTAAAGCATTTAATCCCCAAAACATTATATATATATATATATATTTTTACCCATTAAGTTTAAATTGAAAGAAGACTTGATCAGGTTAAAACAAATTAACGATCTGCTTATTTCTGGCCTAGAATTAAAAATAAATACATTTCTTTTTGTTTTATTTTTTTTATTATTTGGTTTTATTATAATGAATGGTAAGGAAGGAAAATGTAAAGATAATTGTTTTTGATATTTATACATTGAGCTGTCTATAACTTGCCGTGTATTGTGCCTAACTGACTCCTGTATCCTGTCCTTCTTTGCCAGTTTTGTGGGTAACTCTCCTACTTTAAATCTCATCTAAAATCTTAGAATTAGACGTATACTCAGGGGGAAATCTTCCATGCGTACTAAACAAGGCATTCATTTCCCTTTTAAATGACTGCACGGTTCCCATTCAAACTCTACGCTCACAAATTGGAGGTCGGTGATCAGATTTTGTTAACAGATGGAGCAAGAGGACCATTAGATCTGCTAGTAACTGTTCCAAATGTCAGAAAAAATGATGTGCAAGGATTGGAGAGCTAGTATACAAGCCAAATCAATGGCTTTGGAAAGATTGTTATAGTCCCTAAGTGTAAGTTCTTAAAAGCAATTAAGTATAAATATATATATATATATATATATATATATATATATATATATATATGGAATGCACTCACCTAAGCTAGGATATATTAAAAAGTGGTGCTGCTGAGACCAAATAGGGATACAAAGTCCCAAAATATCAGCGCACTCACATCAAAAAAGGTTGCAAAAAAACAACTCAATACTATAAATTGCAGTGTACAATAGGAAGGCCTTTTTGGTCCATGGTAAGCATTAGACGTGAAGAGATTAAGCCCCATAAACAACAGTATTTAGGGTTAGGACCCACCAATATTGGAGTACTTTGACGTAGTGGTGGGCTTTCCATAATGTGGCCATGTATGTCTCCAATTTTGTTATCTTGGAACTTGTTTTTTTATATATGAGTGTTCTTTTAAGAATATCCTATCCCCCCTGATGTCCCATGTTGTCAGGAGCTGAAGTTGGGAGGTATGCTGTGGAAATATAACATACTATTTGCCTGTCATTCCCTAATAACTCAAAAAGGGAGTGAAGCAACATTTTAAAACTGGCTAGTAAACCATAGGAGAAACTAAGCACTAGGAGATTTACTCTTTTGGCAAACCTTCCTTTGTGGCTTTCCTGTGTTCTGGCCAGGGACTGTGAGGTAGTTCTAAGTTGTGTATCATTATTATTTTAACAAAGCATTGACCCATTGAGTAGTAGTGTTGAAGGGGATTTGAATACATTTGTGTGCATTTTTTTAAATGTAATTATTTATTTATTATCTATTTTTTTTTTATTAATTGCTATGAACTGTCATTTTTTTCTATTTTATTTACAGATTATATACTTAATTTACTTAAATTACATAAATGTTATCGGATGCTTAAATATTTATTACATTCAACAAATGTATTATTAGAATGTGTCTTAAATAAAACACAGAGACATTATGGGGTTGTAGACATTATGGGGTGGTATTATACAATAATTTGGTTGTGGTGCTTATACCGTAGCACTGTCTCATGGGATACATTCTTAAACCTGTTGTCTTTTTATTTTGCTAGCAAAAAAGTTGGTGCATTCATTTTTCTTTTTCTTTAGAAAAGTTAAACTTTGTCAGCTTCATAAACTCAAGAATATCCCACTGAGTTAATCAACTTTGGTTGGTATAATAAAGCACTTTAATAGGATAGCTAAATTAAAGACAATGACTTATTGTTATAGCGTTCGCTGGCAAGGATGTTTTATGATACTGTATTACAAGACATCTCGAGTATGCATTTTAAAACTACAAGGAATCCACAAATGCAGCCGACACAATAATTTGTGATTTAGAAGAATTTAAAGGTAAAGGTTCCAATTTGCGCTCATTTAATGAATTTAATTAATTAGCTGACAGTTTTAATGATGTCTAATTAACAATATAAAAAAATATTGATTTTTTTTTAATATTTGGAGGTTATTATTTATTTGGGGGGTGGGTGGCAGTTATTGATTTTAATTCTGGGGGTCTTAGGCAAGTCCTCGGAATATTACCATACAGTGGAAGGGGGGTATTATAATAACACCTCGTATCAAAAAAAACAATGGGATTCCAAGGGCAAATTCAGAAGGGCTTCATCAACCAGAGACCTCCACATCTCCTCCAGTATATGAAAAAAAAAATCAATTCAGGAGCAGAATTCTATGAAATTAAGAAAAAAAATGTTTTATTTCATACAAAAATAATGAACAAATATGATAATATTAATATAATCCTGGCAAGGATGGTACTGGTTGCCAGCTGCGTGTCTTAGGTCTATAATTAAGAGCTTCTAAGCATAAACCATGTGAGGTAGCTGGCAACCAGTGACATTCTTGCCAGGATTATATTTTTTTTATATTTTTGTATGTAATAATATAACTTTTTTTATTATTCATGGAACTGAGCTCCTGATCTGTATTTTTGAGTTATTATAACCCCTATCCCTCTGGGGGTAATTAATAAAGGGTCAGGGACCCTGAGCATGTCCCTGGCCCATTTGTCTTAGTACCGTGTCCCATTAATAGTAGGGGAGGGGCCAGAGCCCCTTGACTCGACCTTCCATAATTATTATCAGTGGCAGGAAGCAATGGCTGCTCCTGGCACTGTTTTAATGATAGGGGGCAGGGTTACTTGGGCATTTTGGGAGTCTCCAGGACCTGGTCCTACCATGCTCCTTGTTTGGCTTTTGCGCATTGAGTGTAGAGACTTCACGTGACTCGTCCTAGGCACTTGCCTTGTTTGCCTTGTGCTAAATACAGCGCTGGGGGAGGGCCTGATGGTGGTAGGTGTGGGGGCTGAGGATGTTGGTGGGACAAGGATGTTGATTATGATGTTTGTGTCTGTTGGATCTGTTGATGCTGCTGAGAGGACAGGGGACTGGTTGATGATACAAGGCTAACAGGATCTGATGATGATGATGCTGTGGGTGACTGGAGGTGATGATGATGATGTTGTGATGAACAAGGGGATGATGATGATGTTCAGTGAGTATGCAGGGGCAAGTCTTGTTTGAGCAATGAAGGTGCAGGCAGGGCCGCAATCTGTGGGTGACAGGCAATGGTCCCATTAAAAAAAAAAAAAGTTTGCAAGCACATGCTCTGGCTGGGGTGATCAATAGATCTCACATCACCAGCCTCCCTGTGGCAAGCAGGCAGCATTTTGTCAGATATCAGCCCATGCTGCCAGCACATGTTCTGAGGTCAGAACAATGGGGGTCACATGACGGCAAACTTTTAGCCCTCAAAAGATTCAGGGAGCCTGGGCAGCACACAGACACCATGGTGCCTGCCACTAGATACCAAGTTACTGGAGGGTGCTGGCTGTGTTAAGTCCTGGGCCTGCAGTGTTGGTGATGGAGCATATCCTATGGTGCTGAGTTAAGTCCTGGGAGAGTAATGTAGATGGTGGGATATGTCCTGGGATGCTGGGGTAAGTCCTCGGTCTGCAATGTGGTTGATGGGGCATGTCCTGGGGGATGCAAAGTGGGTGATGCAACAAGTCCGGGGTCTGCAATGTGAGTGTTGGGGCATGTCTTGGCTGTGCAATATGGCTGATGGGGGCATGTCCTGGGTGTGCAATGTGGGTGACGGGGCAAATCTTGGGTATGTATTGTGGGTGATGGGGCATGTCTTGGGTGGGCAATGTCAAAAATTAGACATGTCCTGGATGTGCAATGTGGGGGATGGAGCATCCTGGGTGTGCAATGTGACTGCTAAAACATGTCATGGGGTTGCCATGGGTGTGCAATGTGGGCACTGGGGCATGTCCTGGGTGTGCAATGTGGGTGATGGGGCATGTGCTGTGCCATGTCCAGTTGGTTTTGTGGCATATTCTGTGGATGCAGAATGGATGCTGACTGAGGTAAGTCCTGGGTATGCAATGTGGATATGACAAGGGTTGTGGGAACAATAATAAAATGACAAATTAGGTGGGCTAGGTTGGGGACCTGATCATTGCTGATGGTGGCACAGGGTGCAGAAAAAAAAGTCCTGTTTGTGCAACCTGTTTTTGTACTGAGGCAAGTGTTATAGGTATATGGCAAGTGTTCTGGGTACAATATGGTGCACTGGCAAGTCTTTTAGTGAAATGTGGGTGCAGAGGAAGAAAAAACAAAAATACATTTCTTTCATTAACATTTGAATTACATATGAAAAAGATAAATATGATTGTAAAAAGTTCAGATGTATGCATCCAGTTATCTAAATACAAATATGTACGCATACAGATATTTAACTTAACCAACCTAACGGCACCAACTGCACACTCCAACTCTTAGTTAGGCATATGACTTTGGGTGCCCTGGAAAAATCCTGATACACACCAGGAGCAGAAACCGAAAATACCATCGGTTTAGAATCTTGAGTTAGTGCCAGGAATATATGACCCAGCTGACCCAGGGTTCCTGCCCCCTGATAGATCTCCATAAGCAGAGAGCATTGATAAGGTACTTTATCTGTATTCTTTTATTATTTAAACTTTCTACCCTTGACACAAATTTCCAGTTAATCATAACTTTAATATACAAATGACCAATAAAAAGGCTTATCTTCTTCATAATGATAACTTTGGCCTAAAATTAGTTTCTAAGTTCAGCACAGTTTCAAGTAAAAATTAAGCCTTTTCTATGTTAATAATCATATGTATAAACAAACTGCTCTGAGAAATATCAAAACCAATCAAGGAAATTACACTTCCACATAAAACATCCTGAAAAAAATAACCTCACTCCTGCTGTCAGTTCATTCAGTTCTAGATAACTCTGTAAACATCTCACTAAACTGGTGTAAAAATACACACTCCAACAAAGTACTTGCTAACTAATAACAGCAAATACTCATATATGAAGTAGGAAGCAAGTAAGTATTTTATATTTAATATATAAAATGTTATATTTATGTATAAAATATTTGTTAATCCAGACTAAGACCTCTGACTCCTAGACCAATCCCCCTGACTGCCAGACTAAGCCCTCTGATTCCCAGACTGAGCCTGCTGACCCACAGACTGAGCCATCTGACCACCAGACTTGCTGACGCTCCTCCAGACTCCCTGATGTCTGGTTGTGACAGCTGGTGGATGTCTGCATGAAACCCGCAATCACCCTCCAACGCTGGCCGACACATCCGCCAAGAGGTCAAGTGAACCCGGCGTTCTCTTGAAGAAGCCCAGGCAGAGTTGCCAAGCAGCAGCAGAGGAAGTCTGTGCACGTCACACAGCCATCCACGGGCTCCATGCAAGAAGGATCCAGGACCCCTGCAGCTCTGCAGGGCACCTGGATCCTAGTATATGATCAGACCTCTATTTGACACTAAATATAAGACCAGGAGTCTTTTTCAGAGTGCTTGCTCTGAAAAAAAAAACCTTGTCTTACAGTTGAGCAAACACAGTAAATCTTACAGCATACAGAAACAATATTTAATTGCTGTTTGTTTTGTGTAATGGTGATTGATATTTGTATACACCCACAATACTTTCATCTCCTGATTCTTTATAGATGAGTGCCCAAGCAATCCAACAGCCTGGAACCAGTGCACATGATACAGACTCATATAGTTGTTGAGATTTCGCATCATACATAGGTGCACATTTGAATAGCACCACTATTAATAACAAGCCTACATAACGTGCGTCTTCTTTTAAACAGCCTCCTATATGTTTTTACATATATGGAGCCTTCATATTTGTTTCTTAAAAACACTTCCCAACATCCCAACATTTCAAATGGCCACACAGGGACACTTTTATTTTTCTGGGAGTGGCTGGAGATGTGTCTATGTGCGGGGCATTGCCGGACATTTTCATTGATGTTATTGCCAATTGATAACTATTTATGTAATTTGGCAAGTCATTTAGAAAAAAACAGGCATTTCACGATTCTTAATAATAAACACATTATTTTCTAACAAAGTGAAAACGCCGGCTGGGCTGCCTACAAATGTTAAAGGAAAAGAAAACATGTCTTACGCGTTTCGCGTATCACCTAGCTTACTCATAAGCAACGTGTGAAGTGAACACACAGAAATTAAATACAATGTTGCAACCTCTGAATACAAAGGTCAGAGTAAAAGTGACTCAATGAAATACAAGTGAACATGTCAACTCTTTACAACCGTTCAATCTGAATACAATGTGTGATATCTACAATATAATAGAATAAAAATAAAATATTTTATTTAAATAATTGAATATAAAAACACGTTATATTATGAGTTTTATTGATATGGAGATCTGTGATACATTTATAGAAACCAAACAATCTGAGCTCCCAGACAAGAGGGTCAATAAAGGAGGATAGGGGGATTTAGGGACTATATAGGGATTCCTCCTAAATAGGAACACTTGGGAGGCATGGAAATATAAAAAATATATATTGTGCTCGCCTATATTGGCTTATTAAAAAAAATAAGAATGACCCACCTCCTGGATGAGAAGTCATAGGTGTCCAAGATTTTACTGAAGTAGACTATATGGTAAAAACTAGAGTCACATAATCAGAAATACGTGTGTATATAGACCACAAAGATTTTATTTTATTTTATTAACAGTAATGGTGGGAAATAGTTTGCTAGTCACAGAAAAATGTTTGTTTAGAAGCAATACAAAAGCAGCCCTGAATTGTTTAAATGAACTGCATAATTACTGGGCCGATCCATGCTAAGTGTCCTTGATGGGGATAGTCCCAATCTTTGCCCCTAATTTCTTTGTTCCTCTTTTCTCTTCTGTTGTCCAGCTTTTCCATGAGCTTGGCAGTTTAGCTGTGTATGAGTGAAACTCATCATAGAGTGTTTTTAAACAGTAAATGTGCTTATATCTGAGTTTTTGAAAATAAAATGTATTATTCCTTTTCTAAATGGCTTATCAGCATTTATAAGTAAATCTCAATTGGTCCTAAAGTCACTTAAAAATGTCCTGCCCACAGTAACACATTCAGCCACCCCATCCCCCCCCCCCCCCCCCCCAAAAAAAAGAAACTAATAATGTCCCTCTTTGGCCATTTGAAATGTCAGGAGGTTTAAACCACATTTTTTTAATCTGTGCCTTTGCTTGTAATAATGCATAGATCATTTTAATTCACAGCACAAACAATGTTTAGGTGACAAAGTTTATCTAGTTAAAAACATATGTACTCAAACTTTTCATTGTGACTGTAATTGCAATGGATGCAGATGACATCTTCAGGGTTTTTTTTCTGGCTCATTAAATGAAGGATTAATTGCAAAATATATTTTTCATACTGCCCACGACACAACCATGTTCCACTGATGGATAAAAAGATTGAGCATCTCCAACCCCTTCAGGGAGTAAACCCACAAGGAAAAATGAAGGCTACTTTCCTTGGAAGAAGAATAAAGCTCCCATATACTTTTGTATGCGAGACTACACAACTAAGGAGAGAAGTGATGGGTTCAGAATCCTGGTTTGTTTGCTGCAGGCTGCAAGATAAACCGAGACTGCACCAATTAAAGAACCCCAGTTGGGAGGAAATAAACAAAGATAGAAAGGAACACGAAGCAGAACGAGGGAAGGCTTGTATGTGTAGCTGCCAAGATAGACTGCCACAGTTTCTTGAATGGCAATGCCATCTCCTATACATACAGAATGGAGAAGTCTTGGTCTGAGGCCAATTACAGAGTTTCCAACAGGGTGAACTGCACTGAATAGGAGAATTAGCCTGAAAATTGTCCCAATGGAAAAATGCCGAACGCCTCTCAAGCCCAGTATGTGCCAGGCAGCAGGGATACAAAATAATGAATTCACACTGGTAATTAATCATTATTCTTTGTGTGAGCTCTTCCAACTCTGTTATATAACCAGGAAAAAGAAAGAACGTAGAAAAGGAGGAGGAGGGGGGAGGGGGGGATAAAGAGGGGCGTTAGAAGGTATTGAAAAAAATTACAGCAAATGTTTTGTTCTGATTTCTAAAGGCTTTGCAGTTGAATTCAGAGTCAGTTTATATATTTCTCTCTTTTTATATATATATATATATATATATATATATATATAGATATATAAATACATTTCTTTTTTAGGATAATATTATTTTTATGTCCACTTATCGTCCTGTCGAGTCTTCCACAATAAAATTAGTCTATGTGCACAGTGAGATACCAGACGTAGATTGTGCAAGGTCCTGCAGGACTTACAAAAACAGGTTGGATTGGCCACTTTCCCCCCTAAGTTTGGATTTTTTTTCTTATTGTTCTTTTCCAAAGATGTTTTAATTTATTTCCTCACATCTAGATCTAAGGATCTCTTGCAAATAGATACCTATATGAGTTTTTATGGTGTGAGGTGGGGTATACAAGTAGCTTTGTGTTCACTTTCCCTTGTACCCATGTCTCAGGGGGCTAGACGCACGTGAAGACAGGAACTAATACATGGCATGTCTGTAAGTTATTGGAAAATAATTAAAAATACTTAAATAATAATTGATGGCACTAACAAAGAGACAATATTTCCTCATGCAGATAATTAAATTCTGCCCAGCTCTCCGCCCCGTCATTTATTAGGGGGCTGTTTTTTTAAAAGGTGCAGCAATGATCATAGGTCGTGAAATTATGTTTTTTACGACTAAGTCCCCCAGGTGGTCGAGTTTCTCCAAAACCACTTTGTCATTTCTTCCTCCATTGAACTGAATGGGGGAAAAAGTTAAACAGAGAGCTTTTGAAAACTCGACTACCAAACTCGACTTCCTCGGCATGACTCACTCGAACTCCAACTCACCTACCTTAGCCATATGTCGACTTTCAAATAATGCTATATTGACAGGAGGTACTGAGTATAAACTCACATGTATCCAGGTTGACAAGGGACAAGTGAAACTGTTATTTTATTTATTGTTTTACTTTTTTAACCTCTACCTCTATTAAAATGAATATAAGATGACTAACATTTACTTGGTTTACTTTTATTCCATAATCATAAATCGTAGATGTGGAGACAAAACCAGAAACATTGCTGCTTACTGTGTAAAATACCTTGATTTAAGATTTTGTTTCTATATTTTTTTATTATGCTTTATTTGCCTTGTAACTAATTACGTGACCTTTACATGTGTCATTTCTTAAAATAAAATTAAGACAGACAATTTTGTGACTTAAATTCCACATAACATTTAGACAGAGCTGTGGAGTTGGAAGCTGATTCACAGATATACAATGCTTCATCACAAGGTTGTTGCTAATTAGAACAGTGTTTTGTATTTGTTGTAGTAATGAGGGAGATGAGATTTAAATGTCTCTTCATAGCAGAGTAAAGGAGATAAAGGTGTCTATTCACTAAAAGGTAAGGTGAGATTAAATGAACATTTCAATGTCTCAACTACAAATTGTGCAGGGACAAACTTGTTGAACTTCTCCTGCAGACAGAGATCAGATGGCATTAAATCTTTATAAACTCTTACATTTTAGCAGTGCATTATTCAGAGCCAGCTCTGTGATGTAGCCAGAGAAACCACCAGGTATGTACATTCAGAGTTAAGTTGGTGAGATGAAATATTCTCACCTCAACTGACTGTGTCCAAGCACCCCTAGTGGCAGGTTGAACCAAAAGGCACCAGGTGCAACACGTCACAGCTACTTTCCCCTGATATGGTCATGCTTGCCAAGCCCTGGTGACCATGACCTGGGTGCAACATTCAGATGTTTGATATTACTGCAATTACCCTACATCTACTAGAATTCTCTGTCTGCCTCCTACCCACCAGCTCACCTGAAAGGCACCATTTAGGGGATAGACCACAAAGAATTATAAACACAAATGATTGATAAAGTAAATAAAACCTCAATATATTATTTTGTATGAAAGTTGACAGTTATATTATGCTAAACATTATTTTACACCAGTTCATTCTTCTCAATAGTGTCCCTTTAAGCTTCACATTTTCTTATGCCTTACTTTTAGACACCATGTGCTTTGATATAACTATACATTTTAGAAGGTATGAATATTTTGTTGAAGGATGAAAGAAAGTTAATTTTTAAAAGATAGAATGTGCCCCGAATAAGAGACATTTCAGCTCAGAATCATTGTTATTGTATCAGCTAAACAAAATCTAACCTTGATAAGCAGACAAGAACAATACAATGATGTTATTTGATATAAACAGTGAACTTTATGACACAAGCCTAGATTTATGAGTGTAAAAGAAACAATATCTATGACAGATTACATTTGAGTCTGTAGCAACTTATAATAAGCATTGACATATAGAAGATGATGGACATTAAATACAGGTCTTTGCGGTTACTCAAGTCTATATGTATTTGTCAGTAATGCAGAGACACAATCCTGGTAAAAAATCACACGCATATCTGCATACTCAGAATCTTAAACTTTTCAATAAAAGACGAGCCATTAGCATTTAGGTAAGTACCTGCTGGCCATAAATAGACAGAAAGAAAGACTTGTCTAAAGTGAGACTGCCTCCAATCTCCTGCACATGTATGGTGTCACTGTCACCTCACTCCACTTCTGCGGTTGCACAGGACTGCCATTTCAAACTCCCTTTAGTTAAAAGCAAAAAAAATGTAAATGTAATGAGTTCGAACTCTGAGGTGAATTGGACTTAAACGTTCAACTCTTTTCCCAGGACCTTTGGGGCAGCCCACAGATCCTGGGGGGATTTAAATTTATTTGTCCAGGGTATTTGGAGTAGCCCCTGGACCTTAAACCCAGCCAGAAGCTTCATTAATCCATTTAGGTGGGCAATCTACCCTCGTCCCCATTATGTGTTTAGGGGGCTGAGAGCACTGGCCAGCTACTGGCACTGTTTAAAGGGACACTCGCACCAAAAAATGAAAAGGGTTTTTATTATTTTTATTTTGCATTTGTTGATTTCAGATATGTCTTTTGTTTTTGTTATGTGAGTTTATAAGATGGCAGGCTTGCTTGGTAATGTCAGCCCAGCTTTTCATAATTCTGTGGTTTATAAAGGGAATACCACCAAGTTGAGTTTATCCCCAGGTTGTACTTGAAAGTGATTTTGCCTGGTAAAATATTTTTGTTGTTGGTATTGGGATGTTTTACACTTCTTGGAAAATAGCAGAGAGCCATATTTGATTGTGCTTTTTATAATTAAACAGGGAGACTCAAATACATTGAGATTCTATCCATCCTATCGCTCCCCAACCCAAACCTGTCCGTTCTTCCAATCTACTCCTCATGACGTTTCAAGGAAGCATGGAAGACGAAAGTAATAAACTGTTAGTCTCAATGCACTTCTGTGTGCCGCTTTCATAAAAGACACTGCAAATGAAATTAGGCATCCACCTTATGTCTGAAATGAAATCATGGCCCTCTCAGTTATATTGGTGAAGATTTTGTTGTGTCTTTTTTTATGGTTCAAACAGCTGCAGTTCTACTGAAGTGATACAAGGGAAAGAAGAAAAAAAAGGTAAATAAAACTCTCTAGTTCATAAAGTGTTATTTTCAACTCCATTTTGATGGAATAAAGAAAATAATGAAAAGATGGATATCAGTGTCTGGCTCAGAGAACTACTGAATATTTGGAAGTATATAAACAAATAGATAGGAGTTCTGGAAGTAATTTTTAGCATGCTTGAGCAAGCGAATGTACGGCCTAGTCTAGTGAGCAAGGTCTAGTTACTGTATTTTCAGTCAAACGTGCTTTTTTTATTTCTTGGTTGATTCCCTTTGCATCATGGGGTCACCATATCTCATTCTATTCCTTTTGCCAAGTACTATCTTCTGTGATGCCAAGCATGACAATATTAACACATTTTTACAGACAGGATCTCGGCAGCAAATACTAACAGCCGTCAAAAAGGTTGATTTGAGAAACTGTCGTCTGAGATAGCGCTGGGAGGTTGGTGTATTTATGGAAATAAACAAACATGGGTGTAAAAAGCAAAATAAATGAATTCCTAACGTAGGATTACACATGGTACAAATAAAAAATATATTAGGATTAAACTGTTTTGTTGGCAAACTATGGCTATGTTAAATTTAATGATAGAATCAAGTATATGCATTTTAAATACAAATCATTTAATAAGAGACTATACATTAAGTAAAGTAATGAAATATATATAAAAAAGCAGACATGCACACTTGAAAGTTTGTATGTAGATATATATTTATTAGTAATATAACAATGTAACGATAATAATTTTTGTGGAGAAAAAATAAAACTGAAAAATTGCGAAAAAAAGGTGCGGGCAAAAAAAATAAGTAAATAAAGAGCAATACAACACTGAGAGTAAATAG
This sequence comes from Pelodytes ibericus, assembly GCA_036172795.1. Taxonomy (NCBI): domain Eukaryota; kingdom Metazoa; phylum Chordata; class Amphibia; order Anura; family Pelodytidae; genus Pelodytes; species Pelodytes ibericus. The sequence continues at coordinate 23,732,298 of CM069858.1, read as the reverse complement.
TACAAAATAGGAAAAATGGAAAAATGTCAAAATGAAAAAGGTAGCAATTAAAATAAAAATAAAATGATGAAAAAGAGAAAACAGAAAAGAGACACAAAATATGTCGAAAAAGTAAAAAAAAAAAAAAGTGTGGCTGTGTCTGGCTCAAAAGATAACTATTCAAGCAAAAACATAGTTAATGTTGTCCCAACCACATCAAGGGCAAAATACAATAAAAAAAAAAGAAAAAAAGGTAAATAAAGGACAAAAAAAAGCACAAAAACGCCTCTTGTGAATATAGCTGGTAGAAAATCCTGCATCAATAACAAGAAAAAGGGTATATCATGTAAGAAAATAGTAGAACAGCAGGTGACTGGAGAAAAAGGCAAAAAAATAAGAAAAAGGGAGGAAAAAAAAACAAATACTGGAGTAGCTTCAAAAAATGACAACTGTCCCACCCATATGCAGAGAAATGCTCACGGTAAGTATAACTGCAGGAAGACACACAGAAGTCCACAAAAATCCGCTGAGCCTCAAAAAAGTGATGCAGTTACAGTCTTTGAAGACATGGGCGATGTGCTTGGAGGAATCTCCATGGCTGAAGAAGGCGATTTCTCCGAGCCCATGTTACCCTCCCCACTCCTCTGCTTGTGAATCCTTAAGACTATACCTGCATCCCTTTTTGGAGCCCCAGCAGATTTTTGTGGACTTCTGTGTGCCCCCCTACAGTTATACTGACCGATTCAAGCTCTCCCAATGTCGGGAAAGGTTTGTCTTCTCATAGACATTTTACCACTGTTGAAAGTTATTGTTCTAATGTTTATTTCCTCCCCTACAAAACCGTTGATATATTTTAAACCAAATAAGACAGATAGAATACCCGGTTGAAGCCTTTTATATAACAAAACCACAATTTGTGTGTGAACATTTATAAATAGTTCTTAAAAGTAAAAATAAAAATAAAAGTAAAAATAAAGTAAAAAATAGTTTATGGTGGTTCAACTAAAAAGGTTAACGTAACATTCACATGTACTATTGTTATTCTCCTAAAATGGAAAAAAGAAATTACAATAGGAGATTTGCATACCTCTCAAAATTTCAAATGGCTGAAGAGGGACACTTTTATTTTGGGAGGGAAAGGCTGAGGGTTTAAGTGACTTTATGGCCAGTTGATAGCTATTTATGGAATTTGTTAAGTCATTTATAAGAATAATACATTATTTTTTTTACAAAAAAATTATCGCCTTTTAAACACACGTTGAGAGTTGTACTGATCTGAAGCCCAAGATAAAAATTCTGAGTTCCTAGAAAAGAGGGACACGAGTTCAAAATACGGACTATTCCTCAGGTATGTGGGCACATGGCTTGCTTAGTGCTCATTCTGTGGCTAAGCGAATATGGGATGAAAATACCTACTAACTTTTGACAAGCAGGTCCCAGGATGTGAGGGGTGGACATTCCCCATGACATCATAAGATATGTTCCGTAACACTGTAAGCTCTAGCTTCTCCAGCACAAGTCTAGAAGCTCAGTTCTTCGGTGTTTAGTCTGTGTGTGTGTCTAATGGACTTACATAATTTATAAGCAATGGATGCTGGACACAGTGTTAAGTGATGTGCATAAATTTGATGGGACAGAAGCCCAGAAGAGGCATAATCTTCCTTCATCTTATTTGGGTTAAGATATTCTAGCCTACTTATCCACATTGTTTCTTTCAGTTTAACTCTGTCGCATCCATGTCTCATGTGGGGGGCACTGTCAATGACCTGAAATCTTAATTGCTTGACTCTGTGTTCAGCTATTTTAAAGTGTCGATCCATTAAGGAATCCTAAGCTGAAAGGGCTGCTCGAATGCTGGTTTTATGCTCACCAACCCTCACTTTTTTTCACATAGACAAACTCACATGGACTCTTAAGTAGATAAACTACAAATTAAGTAATGTAAGCAAATTAAGTGGGTGAACAAAATAATCTCCCCTGATTACAGAGTTACATGGTTGGCAGTTAAAACAGGGGAAAACTACTCTTCAAGTAGAGCTTGAAATATATAATGAAAAAAAAAGCTTGATATATCCTAAAGTTGTTTAGGTACATTTCAAGAGTTAGCATGTTTGTTTAGAGGAATAAAAAAAGGATGGAAGTTTTCAGTGAATGGTAGAGTTTGGTAGTTTGAGGGTGAGGGTAGAGTTTGGTAGTTTCCTATAGCTTTAGGTTGGGAGGTGCAATGTTATAATAGCTTTTGATATAGGGTTATTAAAGGTTAAATATATTTCACCATAAAGCAATCAGTACAGAATAGTTTGAGAGCAAAGAAGATGACTTACATATTACAGAATGACCTATAAAGGCTAGTAGAAAATCAGTTTGATGTAAAAATAATAAGCAAAACACAATAACCTTACCTACTCTATGTGCAACATTACTGGATATCACTACCATATTTGTATATTGTTGCCACTGGATCTACTTTTACAAAAAAAAAAAAAAAATTGTGTTATTATAAAATCCAATATTATTTTACTGTTTAATTTTCAGACATTATTTTGTCACATTACTACTGGGTGCAATTTATACTTTGAAAAGTATTTCCTGCCCAAAGTTTACAACTGTATCTGCCAAAAAACAAAGTGTGATTTATTTTATTATTTTTGTTTTGTTTTCGCTATTTTTGCTGTTTTTGCAGAACAAACTCCCACCGGTACCAAATTGCACTTACTGCAATACTGCTTAAACTCAGGGTTTTTCATAATCTCTCCATTTGTCCGAAAGGATTTGCGAAGCCATCTCTTGGGGTCTTTTTTTCAGATATCCCAGGTTTGATTTTTTTTATTTCATTGTTTTTTTTTTTTAAAGACTATACACACTGATAGCAAAATAAGTAGATATTGCACATCATATTACAAAAGTACAGTTGAATAAGAGCATCTGATTTAATTTGATTCAAGCGCCGTGTTTAATATCTGCGCTGCTGATGGCATATGATTTTTAAAAAATGACAAGAAAGACAAACATGCAAAGCCTGTGTGATCTCTGTTCTAATTACAAATTAATGTTGTCCTGCCTTGTTAAGATTTAATAAGATCAACCTTGTCTTTTCCATCGTTCATTCTACTAGACAAAACAGTTGATATCTTTGATATGCCCTTCCAGGAGATAATGAAAAGGTACAACAGTATGGTGTAGGCGGGAGGAGGGGGAAGAAGATGTGTGGGTATATGATTGACAAGCGCTCAGACTTATGATAGGTCATTGGGGAATCAATCCAGAATTGATTTTAATCAGACAGGGAAAGGCAGTGTTAGCAACGGGGGGAAAAAAAATGTCAGATTCTTTATTTTTTTTTACCGTCTTTTGACAAACTTTGCTTTTTGGTTGTTTTTTTTTTTTCTCTGAGAGACTGAGGAATTCCTCAGGGAAACTATTTAATGAACATGCAGTCTATACACCTAGAGCTTAATGAGTTCTTGTACAAAAAGCAACTAATTTTGCCTTTGCCTCCTCTGTCTTGGCTTTCCTGGGTTCGTGCTAACAGGAAATGGCATTTGTCTTTATTCGCTTATGCAAATATTACCTTCTCTCTCTGTCAACAACTAACTGCAGAAAGTCTTTAAACCAAAGCATTTATGGAAATGATTGAAAAAAAACCTTCAAAAGCTAACACTATATCTGTCTAATCAGAGTGTCTACAGGATGTACTGTATAAATATTCAGTATGCACGTGTATGTATGTATATATATTATTTTCATATATTCAAAGGTCTTACATTCAGCCTTATAATATGTTGTCAAATTATTATGGATATATGTTTATATATCTATATAATATATATCTATATAATGGATATAAAAAGTCTACACACCCCTGTTAAAATGTCAGGTTTCTGTGCTGTAAAAAAATGAGACAAAGATAAATCATTTCAGAACTTTTTCCACCTTTAATGGGACCTATAAACTGTACAACTCAATTGAAAAACAAACTGAAATCTTTTAGATAGAGGGAAGAAAAAATATAAAAATAAAATAATGTGGTTGCATAAGTGTGCACACCCTCTTATAACTGGGGATGTAGCTGTGTTCAGGATTAAGCAATCACATTCCAAATCATGTTAAATAGGAGTCAGCATACACCTGCCATTATTTAAAGTGCCTCTGATTAATCCCAAATAAAGTTCAGCTGCTCTAGTTGGTCTTTCCTGAAATTTTCTTAGTCGCATCCCACAGCAAAAGCCATGGTCCACAAAGAGCTTCCAAAGCATCAGAGGGATCTCATTGTTAAAAGGTATCAGTCAGGAGAAGGGTACAAAAGAATGTCCAAGGCATTAGATATACCATGGAACACAGTAAAGACAGTCATCATCAAGTGGAGAAAATATGGCACAACAGTGACATTACCAAAAACTGGAGCTCCCTCCAAAATTTATGAAAAGACGAGAAGAAAACTGGTCTGGGAGGCTACCAAGAGGCCTACAGCAACATTAAAGGAGCTGCAGGAATATCTGGCAAGTACTGGCTGTGTGGTACATGTGACAACAATCTCCCGTATTCTTCATATGTCTGGGCTATGGGGTAGAGTGGCAAGACGAAAGCCTTTTCTTACGAAGAAAAACATCCAAGCCAGGCTACATTTTGCAAAAACACATCTGAAGTCTCCCAAAAGCATGTGGGAAAAGGTGTTATGGTCTGATGAAACCAAGGTTGAACTTTTTGGCCATAATTCCAAAAGATATGTTTGGCGCAAAAACAACACTGCACATCACCAAAGGAACACCATACCCACAGTGAAGCATGGTGGTGGCAGCTTTTCTTCAGCTGGAACTGGGGGCTTAGTTAAGATAGAGGGAATTATGAACAGTTCCAAATACCAGTCAATATTGGCACAAAACCTTCAGGCTTCTGCTAGAAAGCTGAACATTTGCCAAGTCAAAATGTGACATGCTGATAGACTCATACCCAAAAAGACTGAGTGCTGTAAAAAAATCAAAAGGTGCTTCAACAAAGTATTAGTTTAAGGGTGTGCACACTTATGCAACCACATTATTGTATTTTTATATTTTTTACTCTACCTAAAAGATTTCAGTTTGTTTTTCAATTGAGTTGTACAGTTTATAGGTCACATTAAAGATGGAAAAAGTTCTGAAATGATTTATCTTTTGTCTCATTTTTTTACAGCACAGAAACCTGACATTTTAACAGGGGTGTGTAGATTTTTATATCCACTGTATATAGATAGATAGAGAGAGAGAGAGAGAGATATTCCCCATATAAGCAAAAATATTTAGTGTTAGAACACACTTGGAGTACTTTGACATAGTGGTGGACTAAGCATAATATGACCATATAATGTGATTAAACATATATATATATATATATACTGGCTATATACAAAATCCACTATTATTCAGTAAGACCTCAGAGTGCTCATTTACAGTGGATTTAATGCACAATAGCCCTATTAACCCCTAAGTTAATCAAACATATATCTATTGGATATATGTTGGTACATAGCCTGTACTTAAGCGAGGTCACCCATATACACATTCTCATGTTTAAAAAACTTAGAAGTAGCTCAGTAAGTTGTACGACATTAGGACATTAATGAACTGTAAAAGTATGTTTGTTGTAGATCTGATTAGACTACGTGTTCTTGAACATGTGGAGTCAGTGTTCAATGATTTGGACACTTCAATTCCTAGACATGTTCTCAGCTATGACAAATCAGATACCGGATGTCTGAGCTTTGTGGCCATTGACTAATTGGGCAGTATGCCATGTAACGGAAACCGTAAGCATTTGCACCTGTAGTTGGAGGCCCAAATGGATACACTGCCTAGATACATTTATACCGACTGGCCTCAATGAGGGATTTAGCTATTCATCTCTTATATAATACCTTGGATCATGTCTACACTCTGACATGTGGTAGCCTTCTATTAATTCAATTTATCACATCCCTTCATTTTCTCATGTATTATTTAAGCCATGAAGGTGGTTATATGCTATTTCTCATTTCTCTGATTTCTTCTTTGGCAATAAACTAGGTAGTACACTGCATCCTGATTGGTTGATTGAGCTCCTTCGCCACTCTTTGACAATATATTTAAAAGTTGTTCATTACCTGTTTTCCCTTTACAAAGCAGTTTGGAAAAAACATCCATTAGTCTGTTCTATGTTCACTGTTCCTTCCATCTAATTGCACCAATTGTGGGCTCGTGAGGGGTGGGATTGCCTTTCCTCCACTACATTTAGCTTACTCACCTTACTCTTATATCATTACATTTGAGCTATTATTTGCTTGAATTGGGGGGTGGATGGCAGACTTAAGAGTAATATTACTATGGACTCATACCGATAATACTTCCTTATGGCTCCAGTCATCAGTCAAATGTCACCAAAAAATGAAGTTGTGTTTAATTGAAAGATTGCATTAAGTGTAGGCATTTTAGATAGAAAAGCTTAAATGAAAGAATACTAATAAAATAACACATTGAACCTTCTTTGCTCCACATAGCTGTATCAGTAAGCCACTTCTCCTGGGCAGATATGTTGGGTCAGATCTTCCTTTATACAACTCATTTGACCCAATATTATAAACAACATGTCCGCCTCTTGGTAGATTCCTTCATTAAAGCATTTCTATTTAAAATGTCTCCACTTTCAATTAAATACAACTTAATTGTATATCAACAGTTGTCCTTTAACAAGGTGTGATGAATTGTTCACGACTGTTTCAGTAGGCAGTTTTTTAAATTATATCTATCAAAAGTTATGTTTAATGTAGGATATATGTGTTTCTCTATTTGCGATTTACTGCTCCATTGTAGAAAAAAAAAAAACCTCTGGCAAAAAACCCCAAAAGAAACAGAAGTGGCCTTCTACTGTTTATTGTTCACCTTTACTTAACTTAATCTGTTCCATTCCCCATCTCACTAAATCCCTTTGAACAGCCTTGACATCTAATTCATTGGCAACCATTCTTTGCGAGGCCCTGACCACTTTTGAATATCTTGTTTATTTTTCTGTCTCTTTCACAATCTTCCTTTGGCCCTTCCAGGAAGAAAAAAACCTCTACACTCACTATTGCTTCTTCTAAGGACCTTTAATCAATAAACAGTGGCAAGGACATCACACATGGAGAGGTGCCAAATGCAAGTTTTACGTGTTTCATGTCTGCCTACTGGCACTTAATCATAATCTGCTCCATTGGCCCTTCCTTGATATATCTTTTTGGTTGCTCTTGGTTCGCTCCACAACTTCTACCACCTTGATCTTGATCTCCATGACCAGATAAGAATGCAAATCTATCTACAGCAAGATCTATTGTTGGGACCCATGCCTCAGCCCTATGTCTGAAAGATGGCCGAATCACCGTTCTATAGATTTGTGTCGGTCATGCGAAATATCACTATTTACTAAATCTCTTATAATTTAACGTTACTTGTTTAGTCACATCAATCTTGACAATAATTATGGCACTCTCTTCTGTAAAATTTTTTATTTCAGTTGCACTAGAGTTGTACCTTACCACTGAATTCCATTTAGAATGGAAAAAAATTTTTTTTGGGAAGACAGTTAAAAATAAATTAATGGAATATCCAGTTTAAAAAACAGTATATGGAGGTGTTTAAACAAATATTTCAAATATTGTAATACTCTAAACTTTTAAAGCTTCCATGATAGTCAGTGTCTTGGAAGGATTTTGCAATCATTATCTAGATTCTTTCAAAACAAAACAGTTTGCAGGTATTATAAAATGCATTTTAATTATCAATTGCCTTTTTTAATATGTTATTTTTATGACATGTGAATAAATGACTGAATACATTATGTCAAACAGTGCTGGGAGCAAATATGGTTCTTTATAATTATCCATTATATTGACATGTGAGTTATGAGAACATGTGGAGGCTCTAACTTTTCCACAACAAGTTTATTAGGTAAGTTTTTCGATGCTGCTTTTAGCCTATGCATGATTAAAAAAAGTGTCGCCCAAAAATATGGGACTTGTCAACTAAGTGAATTGCTGCAAATAAACACTACCAATTAAATTGGACCTTTCACATACAAATAACAAACAAACAAAAAAACTTTCACTGTTAGCAATAGAGATGAAAAAGTTTTAATAATATTTGAAATGGCTTAACATTTTACACAATGAGAGAAGTGGATAGAGGTTAGGAATAAGAGGCAAAATAATTAAAGAATGCTCATAAATGCAATAACTTAATGTTTCAGTAATACTTCATCGTAGAGCTAAATATCAACACAAACAAAAATATGGAAGTGAAATTAATATTTTTACAATCGTTTAATCTGAAAAAAAAAACTAACAGAAATTGTTACAGCATAACAAAACACTCTTTTGCATCTTTTCTCTTGCGTGCTTCTGCCAACCCTTCCTAATTGGCTGTATGTTTTCTCTCATTTTTGGAATATTTGTAAATTATTGTACAAATGTTGCAGACAATAGGAAACATAAAGTGGTATAGATGTATAAAATTGGCATCGTGCAAATGGGGCCATTGAGAAACCCATGGCAATTGTGGATTTTTGATGGTGCACCAGCAGAGCTGCCATCATGGCGGCACACCAGTCAACTCACTATGTACTATGTTGTGCTAGAAATGTAGTCTTTGCCCTGGGTGTTCACCCTACATGGCAGAGGCTACATATATTAAGACTAAATATTAGCATTGAGTCTACACGGTACTACATGTACTTGGAAGATTAGCCATTATTATTCTGGTCATGAGCCCCGGCCCAGGCACTTGTCCATAAGGAGTGCTGTTCCTGCCAGAATCTGTTGGTATAAGTTAACTGCGCATGTTGTGTTTCGAAGCAGTTTTGTAGGTGAGGTTAAAACACTGCAGTGTATTTGTGACTGCAGGACAGGAGTGTCCTTCCTAGAAGGACAGTTGGGGCCATGTAATGCTGACTGACCCGCATGGTTAGTGTTGTGGCAAACTGGTAGCGGGAGGTAGAGAAACATTTACTGAATGACCTGATTGAGTAACCAGATTAAAAATAAAATAATGGAGGCAGTGGTCTTTGAGGAGAGAGAGTAAGCCCCATTGGGTGGCTGGTGGAAATAGAGCAATGGTGAGGGGGACTGATGGAACACTTGAGAGGGAATATGGTGGCAAGAAAGACATGGCTGACTCAAATTCCTTATGGCAGCCATGTACACCAGCTGTACTGTGGATTACTGGGAGCTGGATGAAACAAATTAATCAAGTAGAAAATAGATAGGTAGATAATTAAGAAGGAAGGTCTTAGGGGATTTTTAAATACATGATAATAAAAATGTAGTCTCAAAATATAATAAACCATTGTTCAACCAGGCAAAATAACTGATTCACGCGCAACGTTTTGCTAATTCATAATTAGATCGTTTTATTCGGTCATATTGTTAAATTATTCCATACTAATTACTCATTTCACTCATTGCAATAAAATATTTTCTATTTTATTTTCGAACTCGCCATTGAAATACTAAGTACTTTGCAGACAGAAATTAATTTATCACCGACTTATATTATATTTGCTAATTGTGCTTTTAGAGAGCCTACATTTGCAATGCTAATATATACAAGTGATAAAACACATGTCCAAAGTGCAGTACTGTATTAGAAATCACATATGCTCTTTGCAGACAAACTGCACCTTTAAGCTCAATAATGAAATTTCCTTTAAAGTCTGTGTTGCTCATTAATCCCCCATATTAAAAATTTATGTGAACAATATAGACTTTGGCACTTGGAAATTGCACCTAATTCCATGTTGATTAACTTCCAGATTCTGAGAGCACCACAGTTAAAGGAGGATTCTTAATGCACTCATGTTTCATAAACCAATCAAACTCACTTACTCAATAAATATATTATGATATGTGTTAATTATTAAATTTTCTTAGGTTTAAATATTACCTTTTATTGTGAGCACAATGGAGCAGTTTTATCTCTGAATAACCCAAGTTCTTATTTCTATGTTATGTAAAAAAACAAAAATAAATACATTTTCACAATTATTTTGTATGATAATTTTTATTAAGAAATTATTTTATGTCTTAATTAGCATTGAGGATGATAAATAAAAACTAGCAGATTTATGCAAGGTTGTAATATGAACATTAGTATGTAACCCAAGGTCATTGACAATTAGAGTCAGAACATGGTTTTCTAAATAAAACTCATGAAGTACTTTACTTATATTCTTTATGATCCTGCACTGCTTTAGGTTACTCGGGGGTGGTCCTATGGCTTAAAGGTGTAGTTCCACCCACACAGTGTCCAACAATGAGAAGTGAAACAAAAAGAAACTTCAGTAAAAAAAACTAAAGGAGAAATAAATAGTTTTAAAGTAAAACTAAGTGCAGGTCACTTCTTAATGACAACCGATGACGCTATTTTACATTAAACATCAAATATATGTTCATATTTTGTAACTACAGCAAAATTAAACTGCATTACATGCAATAACTAAGTGCCCTTTATCAATATAGACCAGTATTTTTAGAAGATGACTTTCCAATCGGCTTGAAGCAGCATACAGGCATTGTGTAACATGGGTAACACTGGCATAACATACAGTGGCACAACTCTGCAACAAGGTCCTGGGTCTTCCAGGTGGGGAAGATCACGCTTGTTACACTTTCTGTGATCTTATCATGGTGTAGCATGATGATTATTTATTCCTTGATGGCCGTGGTCGAAGTCAATGCAGGGACCAGCTATGATGATACATCCAGCACTTTATGTTAAAATGTAGATACAAAAATAGCAATATGGAACATGATGACCCCAAGAAGCGTCTCTGATGTAAGAAATGTTCACTGAAGGAACCTTTATAGAGGTGATTATAGAGTATAGAAGGAAGCATGTAAGTTGAAAAGCACAAAATTGCTAGTTCTGATCTCCAACCAAAATATGTCCAATCAGTATTACCCTCAGTCTGTGCCGCTGTAACGCCCCAGGATCTGCTCCAGATCCACTCCACGATAAACTATAGTAAACACAGCAAATAATGGAAAGTGAGGTATAAGTCCATACAATAAACATATTTTTATTGCCGTCCTGGGACCAATACATCAGTGCATAGCAACAAAAGTGCAGAAAAAAGGCTAAACACTGGACGAGTTTCACACTAGGCATGCTTAATCATTAGCAGCCCATTAAGCAATACAAGCAGAGTGAATTAATATAAAGGCTTAAAAAGCAATTAAAAACAAAACAAATTAATTAATTAAGGTACAGCTGTGCATGGATGTGGGAAGTGAAACTAAATGTCTAAGAAACCAAAAAGGCATCAAACCATATTCTATGCTAAACCCTGCCAACCTGCTACAAGTAGCAGAAATGTAAACAAAGAACATACTATAAAATATATAGATGTTTAACAGCATAAACGAATGTACTATAGGGAAAGCTAATGAATGCAATATTCAATAGAAGTTCATATATGGAATGGGACAGTACACCATAAACAACACTTAAAGATGGAATTATCAAAATATCCATCTCAGGGGATATAGATGTTATAAAACATAGAAACATAGAATGTGTCTACAGATAAGAACCATTTAGCCCATCTAGTCTGACCAAATCTCTTGTGCCTGATACATCTTGGATAGGCGGGTGGGTACTAAGTGCCAAAGTAAAATAACTTTCTTTGATACTTCTATGTAACTATAACGGTGCAATGTAATATGCATATTTTTTAAAGTTACAGCCTGTCATCCATAAACTTCACCAATGCCTGTAACCTTATTATGGTAGAGCTACCATCACAGTCTTTCACCAAACATCCTAATCCATACCACTTACACATACATCTTGTAAAATTTCCTTAACTAGACAGTACTGGCCTTCCATATTTAGAAGCTGCATAACTTTTACATTTCCTTTAACTAGTTCATTGTTTATAGTCACTGTACACTTTAAAAATCCTATCTGTTCAGGATATTTTCTGCGTTGTGGTGTCTGCCCTTTGCAATTAGAGTTCATCTGTCTGCTACTTGGGACCATAGGTTTTCAGAGTATTTACACTTTTTATTAGATTTGACATTTAGAGACTTGAACATCTCTAATTATGCATCGTGCAGGGCCAAATCTGTTAAGTTTCTCTTGTTATAAGAGCTCGTTAAAACCTAAATATCCCCAAGATCCAGAGGCTTTCAAATATATCCACTCCCCAAAAAATATATAATACTCCACTGGGTCTGGGGGCTGGCTAAAGGCCCCCAGACCTAATGAAATAAATGAAAATAAAATAATTACTAACTCCCACACCTCTTCATCCTCGGGTAGTGTGGGAAGGATCAAGGGCATTGGGGACAGTGTGGGACATTCTAAAAGGTAATATGTTTTTTTCCAGTCCCTAGCCCCAGGTTAGGGGTTAGTTAATTTTATATATCAGGTTTGGGGGCCTTTGGCGAGCCGTCAAACCTCAAGGGGCATAATATTCTTATTATAGGGGGCATGGGGGCATAAGGGGGATTTATGTTTTAGTGGGGGGAGTCCAGATGCATTTGGGCAGCCTCGAGACCGAGGTTGTTTTTTAAATGTAGTAGGTAGGGGTCTGTAGGCATTAGGGCAGCCTCTGGACCCCTGGTGGGATTTATGTGGGGGAGTGGTCCAGAGGCATTTGTGTTGCTTCTAGATTGCTGTCATTATATGGTTGGCCAGAGCAAGCAACCCTGGCCCCCAATGTATTATATAGGTGGGATGGCAGGTGGCAGTCCACTGACCCAAGGGGGAGCTATTTTGTTATTTATTGATTTTATTATTTTCTATTTTATTTGCAATAGCCAAAGTTCTCCTGACATGAGTCTTTCTGCCCCCTTCCCCCATGGGAATGATGTGAACAATGGACAATTTTAGTACCAATTCAGAAGCACTTCAGTGCTTGAGTAACCTGAGTCCATGGGCTTTCCAAAGTGGTCATAAACTCGGAACTCTGATTTTCTCATGGAAAGTCAGAGCTACCTAAGTCAACCATCATATCTTCACATATTCAATACATGTTCATCTCATCTCAATTCACCTGCACCTCAGTTATAGTGAGTTGCTTCCTCTGTTTAGATCATTATAAATAAGTGCATGTCCCATATATTACCAACATGTATAAAATACCCAAAATAAGCTTGGTGGAACTGCCCCTTTAAGTTTGTTATGTTACAAACTGTGCATGATTAGTATACCCGTCTTGAGTCCGGGGATATTTATTTCTCTTGTTAACTATTTTTAGATTCAAATTTTAAAAAAAATAACTTATATTCTCTGAGATGGGTTCTTTTTTTTATTATTTTTTTATTATAAACATACAAAATTGTACTGCATAAATAACATACATACATACATATAAGTTGCAGGCACATAGGTTTACACATATAGCGGAAAAATAGAGAATAAGCCAAAGGGTACACAATTTAACATAGTGCTAGATATACAGGTAAACATTTCGTAGTTATTGACCTTAATTTATCGAGAAATATTGTCGTCTTTAGCTTTTCAGAATATCAGTGCGTGCTAACAATTCAACAATCTAACAATACACTTTCTCATCATACTCAGCATCAGCATGCTTACCGCGTGGAGACCAGTGAGGGAAGGCCAGACCCCCCCCCCCCCATATAGGAAGGAGCACATGAGGGAGGGGGAGAGGGATAGGCGAAGCCCATTGATACATTTTGTTTTTCTCCGTTCGCAAGATCAATGTTCAGGGTTGAAGGGCGGCTAAGTGGGCGGGGGCGATGAGAGCCACACTCCCCATATGTCATTATAGATGGACAGATTCTTGTTAGCATAATAGATCGCTTTTTCCATAGAGGCCTGGTAGTCTATCTGGGTCTTGATATCAGCTACGGTTGGGGTTGTGGACTTCTTCCAGTGTCTTGACAGGCACAACTTGGTAGCCAACAAAATATGTGTTATCAATATTCTCTGTGGTTTGGGGAGTTCCTGAAGATTAATATGGAAGAGGAATTTAGGTGAGATGGGTTCTTAACATATTGGGCACAGCCAACATTTTAACAAAGAACTTCTTGAAAATCTACTAATTTTCCAGCTATTACTTGCATGTCGTGTTAGAATAATAAGTCCAGGATAAAACCAGGAACCAGCACTAAAACAGGGACAGGTTACTAAATTCTGCAAATTATCTGCTATAAATGTTAGGTGCTGGCACAGCGTTGGGCCATAAGCAGCCCCCTAAATTTAGCACAATCCAATCCAATCATATATGATACAGTTGTATTTAATACACCTCATGTAGACTCGCAGCATTACATTCGCTAGGCATTCTCGCCATATGAATCACTAATTCTTATTCCATATGGGTAGATAGGATGTCATTTCCATATTCAATTTCAATTTATCCCATTTGTTTAATCCTTTAAACATTACGCACAATATATAATCACACATTTTTCCATTTCTTTGCCCATTTAACTTCTCCCTCTAATCTTTCATGTACATATGTAATTTTGTTTAACAATGTATATGTACAGTATTTATTCCAGTGCACGATTATCTAACCTATTCTGTGGTGTATTTATAGAGCAGCATCAAGTCACAGAACATTTCGAGGGAAGATAATTATTTCCTGGACAATGATTACAAAATGTGCAGAAGTGTTTATTAGAGTTCTGTGGTTTGGAATGGATATCAACCGATTGCAAATATAACTTTATTAGCATTGTGTCCAATATCATTACTATCCTCTTAGAGAGCGAAAACAGCCCATAAAAAAAAAATATCCTGGTACATCTCTGAATCCTAAGGGATGGCACGGTAAACACTCTTTGTTTCTAAACCCTATTATAAATATATTATTAATCAGATGAGGTGAAGAATATAGCAAACAGGTCTCCAACATCAGCAATTAAGTGGCAATGTTGAAACATTATTGTAGTATTTTTTTCCCACTTGCTCGGTAAGATGAGAGCGAGAATGTATTGTTAGTGGAATGAAATTAGTGATAATTGCTGTTGGTAATTTGATTCATAACTCAGGATGTAATGTCTCCAATGAAATGTAATAAGACATGCACACAATTGTGAGCAATTCAGTGTTTGTTCCCATTCTGTAGGTGTGATATTGCATACAGTTGGTCAATTTTAGAGATGATTAAATATGTCCAAGGCCAGATCAGACTGTACAATACACAATGGTATATCAAAAGTAGTTAGACATACAGATTCCAGAAAAACATTCCTTAATTGACTCCCCCTCCTTTCCTCTCCTCCAAATGGCATAAGCTACCAAACAAATGTGTACATTTATTGATATTTCTTATGTTTAAAAAAAATCAAAAAGGGAAGTGGGCAGATAAATGTAGAGTTTTTTTTAACAGTCAACTTTTTTGTGTTAACACCTCTCTGTCTGATAAGCTTCCACTGACTTCCATGGGGATCTGTGTGTTCTTGCCACAGAAAGATACAGATACAAGAGTCATGGACACTAAGGAGGCAATGGACTAAAAGGTGAGATGAGGTGAGATGAACATTTCTTCTCACCAACTTAGCTATATATTGTGCAGAGACAAACCTGATGAGTTTCCCCTGCTAAGTCAACTCACCAGGTTTGTCACTGCACAATGGATACTTAAATAGGTGACATCAAAAGTTAAACTCACCTCAACTCACCTAATCTCACCTGCAACTCACCATTTACATTACATTAACATTTATTTATATAGACAGACATTATCTTTTAATTATGATAGTTTGGTCATTGACCTCTAAAAACCTTTATTAAGCTGGAGAGGACTTGATACCTCATGGTTAGCTCGTCTCAAAATCCTGAAGGCGTACATCCTTCTGCAAGGTCCTTTTCCTTATGAGAGATATCCCCATGCGTGCCGCCAGGAAATCTGCCTGTTTACCCATTTTTTAGCTTGGATGCATAAACCCCCTCTTTATGGGGCTTGGTGCCATTTGGAGTCTTTGGATTGTGCAGTTTGCAAGCCTTTTTTCTTTTTCTGGTTCCCATACTCCGTTTTTAAAAAACTGAAAATTGTCAATCCAATTGTGACGGACATTATCATTGGGATGTTTAAGCTTAAGAGCCTTTTTTCCAAACCACCAGGGTTAACCGATCTAGCACCACTGGCTTCCTTATCTATCGCTATTGGTGACCTTCACCTCTGTCCCTGGTCTTCAGCTGGGATTCTATATTTAAGGGATCTCCTATTACAGGATGCCCCACTCTCATTCTCTGAACTGCAAATTTTATACAATCTCACAGATTCCGAAGCATTTAATTTTCTCCGAATTAAGCACTTTCTAAGGAGTAACCCACGGGTGGAGTGTTCTCCCCTTGATAATTTTGTTTATACAACTATGGGTACTAAGACTATCTCTAAGCTCCAGGTTTTGATCGATAATCTAGGTTCCCATCTTAAGATAGATCATTTCAGATATTGGGAAGAAGACTTGGGTAGAACATTCCCACTGGAGGCGTGGTCTGCTGCATGTAAGAATACTAGACGAGCGTTACATGGAGTTAAACTCCAAGAACTGTTCTATAAGATTCTTTTTCGCTGGCATATGGTTCCATCCCGCCTCAATAAAATACTAGACGAGCGTTACATGGAGTTAAACTCCAAGAACTGTTCTATAAGATTCTTTTTCGCTGGCATATGGTTCCATCCCGCCTCAATAAAATATCTCCTAATGCACCTAGTATATGCTGGAGATGTGAAAGAGATGAGGGTACTCATCTTCACATATGGTGGTCTTGTGCCGTACTTGCCCCATTGAGGGAAAAGTTAGAAACTATTTTAGGCTTCATTCTTCAGAACCCTTCACCCCTCACAACTCAGACCTTCCTGTTTCACTTCAACCTGGGGCCCACCGTCTCTCCTGGATCAATTCTTTCTATTAATATTCTCATGGCAACCAAGTTGTCTCTGGCACGACTCTGGAGAAGACGGGAGATCCCGGCCTGGAATACGATCCAGAGGCAGACGGGTCTCCAACTTGCTTTGGAGTCTGGGTTCTGCTTCTCCGGAGCTCCCTCCTCTAGTCTCAGAGAGGCAGGGGACATCTGGAACTCTGTAAAATCGAATTTCGGAACTGGGAGTTAGTTCCACCATAATGCTGTTAGTACGCAGTCGCTAGGGCTGGCGGGCTGGGGCACTCTCAGGGCGTGCACCGTGGGGATGAGGTAGTCCCCCCCTACTGAATGTTTGATGCTGTAATGTGTGTGTGTGATTGAAGGTGCTACGACAAAACTCCTTGTCAAGACATAACAGACGTGACATATCTGGCCCCTCTGAGGGCCCCAATTTAGTCCTTCCTCCCCCCTTTGTTAAGAATCCATCTGCTCACTGTTTTTTTGTTTTTTTTTTCTTCACTCTCTTTCTTCTCCCTCTCACCACCTTTGGTGGCCTGTGTTTCAGGGCCCATCTAGAACCTGCCCTATTATGGGGAGTAAAGTGGTCTCCTCACGTAAAGGAGTTTGATCTGTTGCCGCGGAGGCAAGGGGATGAATTATGTCTCTTCAATCCATGTCTCTTACAATATTTTTTGGTTTCGTTGTGTACCTTATATTTATGAATGTGGTTTTTGTATTGTACTGATACTCCCTTTTGTTTTTTGTTTTTCTCTTCTGTTTTGTATATTTGATAAAGGAAAAATTGAATAAAGATTACTTTAATTAACATTTATTTATATAGCGCCAACAATTTTTGTAGCGTTAAATACAGAGCATGGAATGGAACTACATACTAAGTTAGACAAACTATAACAGACTGGTACTTGAGGTAGAGAGCCTTTTATTGAATAGCCCCCTAAATATGAATATATATGTAGGGCACACCAGTAAGCTAGAGCTAGGATGGCAGATTTATTGCTCCATTTAGACTGGTCAAGTTCCTATTAAGTGCAAATCTTTTTTTTTCTTTTTATGGTAATTTATGTTTTCTTTTTGTCAAAAACATTATGGTTGAAGTCTTGTTTAATTTTCTCTACATGCAAAATGCATAGAAGGTTTAGGTGATGTATTCCTTTGATACAACCTTACATTTCTAGTGATATCGTTTTACTGGCCGAATTTAATTTTAAAACTGAATATTTTCTATTTGTGTGACAACATCAAAGAAACTATCATTATTGTTCCACCAAGCATGACCAAACCTTGTTTTGCTTGGTAAACCAAAGATTACATACTTATATATAAAAATGTTTATAAATAATAAACAAAAGGGAAACTGAAACAAATCAGGGCCCTTTTGCTAAAAATGAAACACATATTGTTTTGTTCTAATGCAACTCTAGCCATTTCGGAAATTGAAGCATATTAAACACTGTAACTAAAGCCTTCAGGCTTTACCAGACACGGTGGATTTGTTTTAAAACCCGAAACATTAAAACCCTTGCATAAACACTAAACTGTCAACCGTACTGGTGGCGGTCTGCAACCTGAATGATATTTAAAATAATAGCCAAGTCCAAACTACTGCATTTAAATGTGCTGTAGGAAACAGCTGTCTTCTAGCCACTCCACTGATTTTCCCGCTTCTGTGTCCAGGGAGGCTTAGTAGTACAAACAAAGTGATACAGCAGTCTCTAGAGAAGGCATGTAAAAATGAACATGAAGCTAAAATGACATGTTCATTGGGTGGTTGCTCTTATTTGATGCCAGCTCCTAGAATGCATTGTGACATGTAATGATAGCAGCATCCATAAAGTATTTTTAGGATGTATGCAGATTTGTTGGTGTGATGATTGTAAGAATACGAGCCCGACACATAAAGGAATAGTTGTGGTTTACAATTAAATAATTTAAAACAGATGACAAAGAAACTAGTCCATAGGCAGACAGACGGAAGACAGACATCAAGCAGGAGAGAAGTAGACAGACAGATGGGACTGACATAGTCAGTGGATAATCGGTAATGGTAACATCCTCAGGGTGTACTTGAAGAAAAAGCAGATCTCAATGTCCCATTTTAGTGCTCTGCTCCCTGTTTGATACCGCTGTGTATGTACAGAACACTGGTGATACCTCACTTGTGGGACTACGAAAAAAAAAAAAAAAATATTTGGAGGTCAATTTTTTGGATGATCAGGCTAGGTCAAATTAGGCACCTAAGTTTGACTTGAAAAAAAGTACCCAGGTTGAAATTTTCCCCATTTAAAGTAATAGGAGGTGAAATGATCAAAGCTATTTTTCAGACTAATGGGGCTATTCACAAAATCATGATTTGAGGTGAGTAGCAGGTGAGCTGCTACTCACCTCAACTCACCTTTTAGTGAATAATCCCATAAGACAAATTTGGCACCTGAGTTTGGACCTCCAAAGTTGAATTTTAGTGTAAAGACCCATATTGTACGCAGAACTGGAGACTGTATCTCCAGAAGGATGCAGATAATATTAAAGATAAATAATTCAAAGTTCAGAGAAGAGCTACTAAACTCATGCATGGATTGCAGGATAAACCTTACCAGGAAAGGTTAAAGGATCTTAAAATGTACAGCTTGGAAGAAAGATGAGACAGAGGGGATATGATAGAAACATTTAAGTACATACAGACAAGCAACACAGTGAAGGAGCAGAGTATATTTAAAAGAAGTGTAACTACCACAACAAGAGGACATGGTCTTAAATTACATAATAGTGGGTGCATGGAATATCCTTCTGGCAAAAGTGGTAGATGTTAATATAGTGAAGGAGCTTAAAGGGACAATCTAGTCCCCAAATTCACTTTGGTGCAAGGTGAAGGTTACTGCTTGTATAATGCACAGGAATGTTTTTTTGCTGCTGTAAATGGATACATTGTATGGACTGTGATAAATTTGCTCTTGTACACAGTATCTCTTAACCGTGCAACGCATTGTCTGATGACATCAATAGAGAATCAGGATATTCCATTCATTTGAATATCATTATTCTCACTGGTTCCTGCAGCAATAAACTTTAAAATAAAGTAAATTGGCTTTTACTCAGCTAATGTGGGCAGTCCTGGTTTCTTGCAAACTGCTGTCATTTCATCTAGTTGTAAGTATTTTAAATGGTAAGTAATGCAAAATGTGTAAACATGCATTTTAAAGTACTTTGCAAGAACATTATTATGTATTAACATATGGGAAGGTACATTTTGGGCACCAGTCAGTCCCTTTAATCATGCATGAGATAAGCACAAGACTATGCAAGATAGGCTAAATGATTTAGTTTAAACCGTGTCTGTCTGCCAGACATATATCATTTAAATGCCAAGAATTTTGCTCATGATACCTGGTAATGTAAAGGTTGGCTGCAGCTGTTCACATGATGTTTTGTGATGTCACGTGACCCCACCCACTTTACACTTTACACATTCCCTGAAAGAATTGCAGGGAATTGAGATGGAAATTTCAAACTTAAGGCCAAAGTAGCTGAGTTGGAAAAATTCTCCCATTCAGCTGCATTGGCGAAAATTTTCCACTCGGCTACATTAGCCTAAAGTTTCAAGTTCTCATCTCAATTCCCTGCAATGCTCTCTTCATTGGGTATGTCCTATCATTTACTTTACTATGGGGTAAATTCAAACATAAGGGTCTATTCAAACATAATAAAACATCTTAATAAATCACCTTAGTGATATACTGAAGCTTGTCTCTAAAAACAAAAGCAAATGAACTAATGCCATTCTAAATGTCTCAACAGTTGTTCTAGATGCTATAGGTAGACAATTACAGTTTATATAGATAGGCATGCATATAGTCTGCATAACTGCTGGCTCAATTATTTAACTCATGTATTTGTAATGCAATAGAAAAAAAAAATGTTAAAAACCAGAGATCATGATCACAAGACAAATGTCTATTTCTCTACCCATACATCATTCTTCAATTAGAAATTGTCAAATTCTAAGTTTTCTAAAAGTGCCATTTAAAATGAATGCGTGGAGAATTATACATAGCAAACACTGCAAGAACAGCTAAAGTGTAATTGTACATGCAGCAAGAATAAGGGCTTTCCAGAATATAGCTGAGTTCCAAGGAGTTAATGATGACAGAGACATATGTGCTAAGAACTGATCCATATTTACCAGACAGAGCACAGTCATATGGGAGATCTAATGACCCATTCATTTAACTGGGCTGTAAGGTACCATTAATAAACATGGGTTTGATTCTGGTTGCATGTCAGACATTATTAAAGAACAGCACCACATTCAGTCCCAGTCATTAAACATGCTGGAGTTTGTTTCACCTGACCAGTGACGATACTGGTATAATCTATAGTAATACGTAAGTAAGTGTGCATGTGTGTTTTTTTAGTGTTTTACATTAACACAGTTTATTTTTTTTAATTTCAATATTAATTAAACTGGGTTGTTATTTACAGGGGGGGTATTCTTAAAGTCCCAAATGGGGAAAATTCGGGAAAGATAGCAGAATTGCAGAGAAATACACAATTGGGCTATTCAGTTTGGGGAACCTTGGCCTGGGATAGCATAGGATTTCTTTGATTCCTATAGCCCCTGCCTAACACAATCACCTAGATAACATTACCATTTTATTTCAGCAGTGGATTATGGTGCCTAACCAATAATGATTCACCACTGTGGACATGAAATGGTGCTGTCACACACATGACGGAGGTACAAATAACCTAACAGCTGGAGACAAACAAACGTTTTTATGTTGGTGTATAATTTAATATATGTTCCTGTATATACATATATATGTAGGTACTCCCTAAGTTTTATTGGGGTTACTAATTGGTGTATGGGGTACATGTGTTGTTTTTTCTTGTACTAACTTTATTATATGCAATGTATACTTGTATTACTTATTGTATGTGCTATATGTCTATTTATTTATGTTTTACCTTGTATTATTATATTTAGATTTATTACATATTTTAAATATTTACATTTATGTATGTATATTAAAACTATGTATTTATGTGTATTTTACTATTATGATAGTATTGTATTTATTTACTATCTTATAATGTATTTTATTATATTATGTATTATGTATATTATTGTTATGTATTATATACATATGCATATTTATTTTATTTGTGTTCATACTAATTCAACTATTATTTTTAATTAATGATTTATTTAAATGTGGCCTTTTTTAATTTTCTATTCAGGAGATTTTGGTTATTTTCTTTCCTGAAAAGGTATCCTGGGACATCCTATTATTTTATATAACACATTTGAGGCTACCAATCCTGTTCAGCTATTACCCCCCTTCCCTGTGTATGGGCCAATTTGAAGGCATTTCAGTGATGCCTGAATGGCCTATGGTAAACACTCTATACTAAACATGCTCTGGAAAGCACCAGGCCCTTTATATATGGGTTGTGCTGGTGCACAAATTGCTGGAACAACACAGAAGTGTTGAAGTGGAGAATGTGGTGCAAATTCACCCCATCTATCAGAAGTTTACTTTCTACATAGGTGCACACAGGATTAGGTGATACATCCATGGCACTTGTTTGTAAATAACCCCCCAAAGTATTTTATTTTAAATGATGCTAAGTCAGACATGAGATAGCTCACTTGGTAAATGCTCCAACTTCAGTGTCAGATCAACAGGTTTGATTCCCAGCAAGGTCAACTCAGGTCTTCATTCTTCTGAGATCAATTAAATGAGTACCACTAACTTGGCTAGTACAAACATCTATTATCAACTACCCATTCATGTTTTATGGCTAGCGCATATCGATTTTCCATGGGAAAGATGCTCTGTAAAAACGAATTGTTATTATAAATTAGCATTACTAGACTCTGGTGTATGAGCTGCATGTAAGTGACAGTAAGTGGATCAACTTGCTACACTGGGATTTAGTTTCATAATTCATTTATTTGTGAAATATTGCTTTAATAATAAAATATATTACATTTTCTTCTAATGTTTAACCCTTGTAGATTTTTCACATGTACAATGGAATTCTGCATAAATTGTCAGATTATTTATGAAAACCAGAGAAGATGGGGCTACACCATAACAGAGCCCAAATGACTTTACAAATGTAATCTTGAGCCTTCAAGAACAATTTAGAGGAACTCTTGATATGTTGCGTACTCTTATACATCACTCACAATCTTTCTGATGTTTCTCAGCATCTACCCATAAGAAACTGATGTTGTAATTTAAGTTTCCAATTGTATCTTTCATATATGATGCATGACATTTTACAATTCTCTCTCAGTTGGACCTAGGGTTGACATTTAGTCTGCAGAAAAGTATCAGCCAGGCTATCAGACTTAACATTGGCCTCAAACCAATTTTTTACAGGGTAGCTGAACACAAAGTTGTCAGGTCAACAATTTTTCACAGGACACACATGACTCTGACCTGCTGCCAAGCTGCGTACGGAATCCATATGTGTCCACGAACAACTGATCAAGACGATTCTACATGAACTTCTACTTGATTATTTTATTGATTTATCATGGATATTGTGGACATTTTTTTTATAAATGGCCTTGGCACTATGGAATAAGAAAATCCATCCCATAAAAAAATGGCTACCAGTCCCATTAATCCCTTAGTGACAAGACATTTTGACCTTGACTTTCTCTTGGTGGGTTTTTTTTTTTTAGCTGTAATTTTCTTCTTTCTCACATACTGTACCCAAACAAATGAAATGTTGTTTTTACCATCATAAGAAGGGCTTTCATTAGAGACCATTATGTTCATCATATCATAATTTACTACCAACAATTCCTAAAATATGATGAAAAAATAAAAAAACACTTTTTCTATCTTTGACCTAAAATATAATTCACACAAATACAATCATTAAAAAAGACCCCATCTAAATAGTTTGTTAATGGTGTCGTGAGTTCAGAAATATGCTTCTTTCCATGTTTTTTTGCAGTTTTTTGCAAGTTATTGCAAGTTATTGCAAAAAATAGTGTTTTTGATCCTATATTGACCTTTTTTGACCCAAACTCGAACCCTAAATTTAACCCTAACCCTAAATTGAACTCCAACTCTAATCCTTATGCTAACCCTTAATATATTTTAATTTAATTGTAACCATATCCCTTATGGTAACCCTAATTTAATTGTAACCCTAGATGCTATTCTAACCCTAACACTAGATTTAAGCTAATTGTCTTTTTTTAGAGCGTCGGAAGTTCCGAAGCTCTGACCACAAGAGGGCACAGCCATATTGCAGGAGCATGTTGCTCCTGCAATATGGTGCCCACGATCGCTTCGTACAGCGATCTTGGGTTCCCCAGAGCCCGAATTTCAGTGCTGCCTATTGACAAAACATTGAGGCAATAGAGCAGCACCATCAGGGCAGTTTTCGCGACTGGTGATGACGAAAACTGCTTGTTTCACCGCAGGACGTGTCAGGCATGTCCATTGTCGGGAAGGGAGTTCCCGACAGGGGTGAAACAAAGAACCATGCAGCACATTTGACAACCATGTGCTGCACAACTGACTTAACTAAACATATCCTCATTAGCACTACCAATGTGTCTATTTATGTCAGTCAAGATGATTCAAACTGTTTTTGCATGACTTTTATGTAATTTCTAAATAAAAATAATCCAACAAAAACTATTTAGTGTGGCCTATACACACATGCATTTCCTATCGTATGGTCCCCATCTTAAAAAAATGGATGTCCCTAGTATATTTTTTTCTGCTGTTATTTCTCTTTGTTTAATTATATAGCTTTACACAATTTTTTTAATAGTTTAAAACTTGCCAACTGTTGCTCTTTAAATGCAGTGTGCCACTTCTTTATTTGTCAAATATGTTATCCAAGTATTTGGATTTCCAGAACATAAATATAGATCCTAAATGAAACGCGTGTTACAAATGTGTGCGAAAAATACGTTTTATTAGCTGTAGGCCACATTTTTTTTAAACATTCTAATTTTCTGCTTGATCAAAGATGGTGAAAATAGTTGTATGTAAATGAACCCAAAAAATGTCTACTGATAAATGCTATAGTCATCGTAATACTTTGCGCTGAGGATAAGCATTTATTGTATTGATGGAAAATGTATCAAACCCAGTTTCCTTCATCTTTGTGTTTTTACAAGACTTGCAGGGAAAGAGGGCGATCTTGTCACCTTTAGTTGGAGTAAGTAACTTTTTAAATGGAGTCCATAATTTTTTTTTTTTAATTGTGTCTGTATGATATCACTCTGTGGCTTTATATGAAAATTAACATATATCAATGGGTAATATGAAATTTGCATATGGACGGAAAAGTATAACACAAATAAGTCCTTTTTAGACCACATAAAAAAATTCAAAAAGTACCTACAAATCCGACATATGCCCTGACCATATTTATTAATAGCAAGACACCAGGGGCATTTGCCAGCACCTGGCCCTGGTATTCTCCTGGTAGGAGTGTTTGGGGACATTACAGCAGGTTGTATGTCTCCTCTAGAATTTTTTAATTTAGGGTGGCCCCCTTCACAGAATTTTTTTTTCATATATGCTTTTTTGAAATTGTGTGCGGCAGTTATGGTACTACACCCGTTAGAGGTGGCCATTGAATTGCAAACAGTAATTAATTTGCCGTTAGCGACACTTTATCAGTTAACAGGAGCCTACCTCAATCTCTTACCCCAGTTTTGTTGTAAACAAAAGAAAATCTCAAATGAAAACATAGACAACAGATATGTGCAACAGTATATTGTTTAACAGGTAAAACTGTATCAATGAATATTATTACCTAGTACACCTTGAAAAAATTAATAAT
This sequence comes from Pelodytes ibericus, assembly GCA_036172795.1. Classification (NCBI taxonomy): domain Eukaryota; kingdom Metazoa; phylum Chordata; class Amphibia; order Anura; family Pelodytidae; genus Pelodytes; species Pelodytes ibericus. The sequence goes on along the minus strand of CM069858.1, from coordinate 23,706,640 downwards.
TTTATTTTTTCCAGTTCCAACAGAATTCTCCTTTTCATGTGGAGTAATAACAGATAACTATATGCAGTGTATCTACTCTAAGATAAGCAGATCATTTCTGTAAGTTATTTAAATAGCCCATCTCAGGGGGGGGGAAAGTTTAATGTTAAAGTGATGCTAAACTTTAAAAATACATTTTTTTCTACATTTTTTGGTAGAAGGGTCAGGGTAAGAGAGGGCATATATTTTTAAAGGTATATACTATACTGACCCATACCTTAGACCTAGATGCTTCAACCCAGAACAAACTGTTGTATTTATCACTTTTCCCACAGCACATAAACACAGATCAGCCATAACATTATTACCACTGACAGGTTGCGAGCTGGCGGAAGTTGTGTAATGCTTTGGGCAATGTTCTGCTGGGAAACCTTGGATCCTGCCATTCATGTGGAGACTGTTACTGTGACACGTACCACCTACCTAAGCATTGTTGCAGACCATGGACACCCTTTCATGGAAACGGTCTCAATCCAATCAAGCATCTGTGGGATGTGCTGGACCGACAAGTCCGATTCATGGGGGCCCCACGTCGCAACTTACAGGACTTAAAGGATCTGCTGCTAATGTATTAGTGCCAGATACTACAACCCACCTTCAGAGGGCTAGTGGAGTCCATGCCTCTAGGGTCAAGATTGTTTTGGTGGCAAAAGGGGACCACGTGCCCTGGTGCAAAAATTGCCACAGGACCAGTGACCTGGCCCTTGCAACACATCCTCACATGATACCACCAGTGTGCAGGATCAGTGAGAGAGTGTGAAAGAGATCATACAATATGTGCAGCTGGTGACTCAAATTTAATGGCCAGGCAAGTGTTTGTATGGTTTGTGGTAGCAGGCCCGGTTGCAGTAGTGACCCCTGTTACCATGATTGGTTACGCCCCTTGAGATAAACAGTGAGTAATTTTTAGATGTAACTGATAGACAGCATTTAAAATAAAAAGAGTCAATTATCTTTCAGTACACTGGCTATCATAGAAACATAGAATGTGTAGTGAGATAAGAACCATCTATCCCAATCTCTTCCTAATTAAAAATACAATTAAAAAAAAAAAAATACATCTTTTTATTACATTGTATTTTAGGCATTTAATGTCAGGAAAACTACATATATTTTAGAAATTGTACAAACCCTGTGTGTATGTTATGTTTTTTTAGATATGTTTTGATAAAAATATTTATCTGGAAATGTTCATTTGCATGAAATCAGTTTGAAACATGAGAGCATTTACACAAATGGCTAAGATGTACAAATGCACACTGTTAGGGATACATGCATACAACCCTATCTACTATATACTTTATATATGTGGTATAATATATAGCTTTTAATATATAGGTCACCTGCCATTTAAGATCTGAAATGCAATTTGCAAAAGGTGAGCATGCACACTTATACTAATAGTATGTAGTCTGTCTATGTTCTAAGGCAATCATTTCAAAGAATCAATGATACAATTCTAAAAAGTATAAGTGGGACTTTAAATTCATATTACTCTTGATGTTAGTTGTAATGGACCTCTCAAGTACAGAAGACTAATCTGTTCTGGCATGCAGTAATTGAGATATTTAGCATGTAGAGTTAATAAAATGTTAAAAAATGGTATTACTTTACTTGATGTACTGGGAAACCACCATATCCACAGAGAATAGGTTCCAACACCCTCACCCCCCACAGTAGGCCCAAAAACGTTGATAGCAAAAAAAAAAAAAAAATATATATATATATATATATATATATAGAAATCGTTCACAGTATTAACTGAAATAAGGGTTAAAAATCAGCTGAACAAATGGATGATTAATGTCTCAGTTGAGATCTCATGAGAAGATTGGAATCAGAGACTGTAGTACTGACACACTTGTTATAGATGTGCGCTCTGTAAAACATTTGGTCAAATTACATATCAATTTCCTTTCAGAAATATTTGGTAAACATCAATTTTTCATTTATTTTGTCTTGAAAAACTGATACAATATTTTAGAGTGTTTCTTGTCAATGACAACTGACAATATAGAACTATATTTTGTGTATGTTATTACTTTACACTTCACTGTCTATTTTTTTTTCTCCTGGAAAATTTCTGCAAAAGGATTCTGCATATTTATAAGTGTCAGCTTTTCTATGAAATACTTTTTTTACAGGATGACTTTGTTTTTAGGTAAGAATTATAATTTGCTTACTGATAAAAACACTAGGTTCTATTTCAGGATATATTACAAATTTGCAAAGACAACAGGGAATAACTCCAAATCTGGCTACTTGGTAAATGGTGCTCACCCATGGAAACTGCAGCTCCTGGCATCCCAGCCTCAACACAATACAAGAGCCGCAGACAAATCCACATTAGGGGGTATAGATGGATAGTGAATAATCCTTGATTTTGGCATTAAAGGACAAACCCCCCAAAAATAGTCCTGTGGTACCAAAATCTCACGCGTTTCGCGCCTCTCGATGGCACTTACTCATAGACTAATTGTAGCATGGGCAATACAACCCTTAAATACACCCCTTCCTTAACAAAACTAAAAATAATCTACATATGCGATCAATTAAAAACAATATGAATACAAATAACACATGGAGTTGGAAATTACTTAATAAATATAGAATGCACTGTAAATACACTTACCCAATCTGTGGTTTATCATCCCTTGAAACCCAGAGCTCCTTAAAACGTTACACCTTGGGCAGGATCTGGGAGATTATTATGTAATGTCTGTACTCACAACCACCAAATAGGAGCTGGCAAAATTTGTAAAAATACATAGTGGTCTCAGAAAATTCCATAACGTACTTGTCTTGTAGCTTTCACAAAGGTTGCCAAAAATCATGAAGAAAGGGCAAGCATATGCCAAAAATCATGAAGAAAGGGCAAGGATTTTAAGCATGCGTGGGATAGACACAAGGATATCCTAGCTATCAGACCAGGAACGGGGGACTAATAAAAGTATTCAAAAAATTGGGCAGACTAGATGGACTGAATGGTTCTTATCTGCCGACACATTCTATGTTTCTTTTTTTTATTTATTTTTTTTTATTTTTTTTGGGTTTCTAATATTTGTTTATAATGATACATTTACATAACAATAATGTTAATAGCATTCTATAATCAAACAAATTAGTACTGGTTTCAGACCTTCTTTCTTTCTTTTTTTTCTTTTTTTTTAATACATTTTTTATTTCTCTTTTTATAAACATAAAAAAGGGCAATCATATATATAATATACATAGTACACATGGGGTTAGTTTTGAATTATCGTAAGAAGAAAGTCCAAAAACTTGGATAGAGAATTCAGATAAAACACATAGCAAGAAACAGTCTTATAAACATTTGGCATAATCTAGCATTAATGGACAGTCGTCTTCGTGTTCCAACATGTACAAAAGTCATAAATAAGTGGTACATAGTATCAAACACACATCAATTAAGAAAAAAAAAAAAAAACACAAAAACAAACATATCACATTACATTTACACATTCGTGGCGCAGGGGCAGGCGAGGGACGCCCGACTCTCCCCGCGGGATAATAATGGAGATATAGGTAGAGAGAGGTATGAAAGGCTCAGAGAACCAGATTTCGCATCCAAGTTATGTGTCCAGGGACGGATAGGAGGGTGGAAAAGAAGACAACCATTTACCCCAAATGTTGTTATAATCGGACAATCTCATGTTGTCGTAGAAAATTACTTTTTCCATCGTAGCTTGGTAATTTATCTGTGTCGTAATATCATTTAAGGTTGGAATTGAGGTCGTTCTCCAGTGCCTTGATAGGCAAAGCTTTGTTGCCACAAGGATATGTGTTAGTAATATCAATTGTGATTTGGAAATCCTTGGGAGATCGAGATGGAATAAGAATATGGGTGGAGAGAGAGATCCAATATCCAACCCAATCCTTGATATAAGGGACAAAACATTCTTTTTAAGGTTGTCTAATAGTTTGCAGTCCCACCATATATGTAATATTGAACCTGGAGATAGACCGCAACGCCAACAGAGATTTGAAGCTGAATTTTGAAATTTACATAACCTTGTTGGGACCATATACCATCTATGCAAAATTTTTACATAGTTTTCCTGAATATTAATACAATGAATATTTTTTCTAACAATTTCGAAGGATCTCGACCATTCTTGGATTGAAAAAGTTTTACCCATATCTGTCTCCCATTTGTTAATATTACTTAATTTTACTACTTCAGCTTTAGTTGCTATTAAGTGTCGAATTTTCGATGTTATTTTAGGGAGAGAGGTATGGGAAAGTTTTTCGAGTGGTCCTTCCTTGATGACAGTTAATCTACTCAATAGTCCAATTACTCTATTGTAAGTACAACATTCTATGTTTCTATGTTTCTATATTGTAAAGCAAAATTGGCAAACTACCTCCAGGCAACAAGAAAAATTAAATTATTGCATAGTATCAAACAATAGAAACTATATCTCTTGGAAGAAAAGCTTATGAGATCAAGTATCAATGGAAAACCAGTAGACTAACAGATTTCACTTTCTACCTAGTATTTACTCATACTGTTACTACTAACAATGAACATGGTGTTTGGTTCAGCATATAGAAGGGAAATGCATCCTATATTAGATGAATCAAGACAGACTTATCCAGGCTAGACTTGTCCTGCTTGCAATAGGACAGGAGACACATACGGTGAGTGAAAAGATCAGAGGGGTAGGTGGTGGTACTAACGGTATTTAGGGACAGTTGGAGCTAGATGGGTTTGAGCAGAGGTTTATTAGTGGGTGTTCTAGTTGGATGAATAGCAAGCTTTCTTATTTCTAACAGCATTTGGGGACAGTGAGAACTAGGTGGATTTGTCTAGAGGTTCATTATTTTTGTTATAGTGGGATGAATAGTAAGTTTTCGTAGAGAGGTGAGTTTTGAGGGACTTTTTGAAGATCGAGAATAATGAAGAGAGCTGGATGCTCTGCGGAAGTGAGTTCCAGAGGAAGGGGGCAGCTTGGGTAATGTCTCGCAGGCGCGAATAGGAAAAGGTGATGAGGTTGAGGGGAAAGTCTTAACCGGCTTCTCAATAAAAAGACAATTGCAGGGAAGTGAGATAGGAATTTCAAACTTATGGCCAAAGTAGCAGTAGTTGGAAAACTTCTCCCATTCGGTTTCATTGGACAATTTTTCCAACGCTGCTATATTGGACTAACGTTTGAAATTCCCATCTCAAATCCCTTCAGTTCTCTCTTTATTGAGTAGACCGTATAGTCCACTTGAGGACTGTAGAGGTCACGCAGGGTAATACTGATTAATCAGGGAGGCAATATAGGTAGAGGCTGAGGAGTGGAGGTCTTTGTAGATTAAATATTGCCGTTTATATTTCATCCTAGAGCAGATGAGAAGCCAGTGGAGGACTGTGCAGGGCAGAGCAGCTGACACACTTTCACAATAGCCTGGTAAATGCAATAATCAATTTGTTTAAACCAAACTTTTCATCTCTCCAAAACTAAAAAAAAAAACACAAAAAAAACTTTTCTTTGTAATAAAAGGAATCACTAAATCAATTATTTAGTAACTGCACTGCATGAGTCCATGTGAGAATGTGATGTGAAGTAATATTCTCCCCCCCCCCCCCCCCCCCCATCCTGCGAGGTAAGGAATACAATTGTCCATAATATATTGGTCCATTCTCACCTGTGAAAAGTACACAGAAATATCTCACTACTTTGTAGACTTACCTGATTATGGACTTGTTGTGACATGGAATCCCGAGAATGAAATGTGTTAAGAGAGTAACGTGGTCAGGATGAGCACAGCATTAGCTATGCAGAGCAGCCTTCTGTGGCTTTAGTAGAATAGCAAATAGCTGAGACAGGACAGCTCTGTCGAAAGATGAAGCAGAGCTAGCACAGGTTTTTGCTTTAGGCTGTAGTTTAAAGTGCCAAGGAAGAAAGTTTGAAGGGACAGGAAGCCTAAAATGTTTTCTTCAATGTATTTCACATGGAGGTCTGTTAAAGACAGCTCGTCTTTTACTGCCAATCAGTGTCACCCACCAATCCAAAACTGTCAGTGTGAGGATATGACAGCACTGCTGAGAACAAAATGTCTCCAAATTTAGAACAGGGATAATTGTTTTTATACCTTCTGTGTCTCCCCCTCCTGCTGTCACATGTGGTGTAGTCTTAGCCATATTGTCAGGCATAAAGTGTTCTGCCCTACAGGCAAACCTACTGCATATATATATATATATATATATATATATATATATATATATATATAGGCCTTCACCCTGTGAAATATCCATACATCTCACCTGTGCGTAAAAAGACACACATTAAATTAAATGATTACCGTCCTAGTTCCGTCCTAGTTTCAATTGAATTAATATTGTTAACCCCTCACTGACCAATGATTTAGTATTATATCCTGCTAACAACAGGACCTGGCACAATTTGCACCACGAGGGCTCTGGGCTTGCTGGTACCTACTGAGTAACAATGAGATTTTCAATTGTTCCATTGTTTCCCAAAAAATCAAAATGGGAACTGACAAGTGAACTGTAAAAATAAGGCCTATCTTTACAACTCAGCTATTGGTGTCTGTTCACCTTAATTCACTTGGGCCTGCGGTTAGTGTGTCCCAGGACACCAGAAGTATGGGGCCACACTAATTTACAATATTGTTGGAGAGCGAGCATGCGACATTGGTGCAAGTGGGGGTGTTTAATATATAAATATATTCTTTTATTGTTATACAAATACGTTGGCTAATTTGCTAGGTCCACATCGGAAAAGAAATCGCCAGCTGACACTGGTAAAGATGAAAGAGTAATGCAGTGATAATAGTACAAAATATTATTGCAAAGTGCATTGAACATAAAAAAAAAAAAAAAAAAAGACAGTCACATAGACAGACATAAATAAAAAAAATGGAGGGCTACAAGCTTAATGCATTTCACACCTCGCACTGCTTAATCATAAGCACTTTGTTAGGTATTGGAAATGCAATGGGAACTTTTCCATGAGGTAAATTTTTAGGGGAATACAACAAAACTACTGTGTTGTTCAAGCAGAAGTAATAAGCCATTGCAAGCCATTGTGGGAAACTGGGTTTGTTAAGACCTTGCTGGTCATTTGGTGCTTTTCACTAAAAGGTGAGTTGAGGCGAGATGAACATTTCATCTCACCATTTTAAATATACATTGAGCAGGTACAAACCTGGTGAGTACCCATGCTAAAGAACCTCACCAGGATTGTCCCTGCACAATGTATAGTTAAACTGGTAAGATGAAATGTTCATATCACCTCAATTCACCTCAGCTCACCTGAAACTCACCTTTTAGTGATTTTGCTTGTGTGACAGGGGGATCTGGCTGAAGTGCTGGCAAATGTGGAACAACTTCTGGCTTCTCGCCCACTCTGCCCATTCATCTTCTGGCTTCTCGCCCACTCTGCCCATTCATCTTCTGGCTTCTCGCCCACTCTGCCCATTCATCTGCCCCTCAAATAATGTTATTGCATCTCCGTTGGTTATAAAACAAGGCATTTGAGTTCCAAATTGCTTACCACAATGTAATGGATAAGAACCTGTAACGTCTTATGTCCAGTTTTCAGTGTGCGCTGTACACACATTTCCATGGTCCTTATACATTCTATCATTCTATCATTCAATGTAACTATATAATGATTGCCATACCTTTCAAAACCCTACACAGAGTAAATTGCATGTGATACTTACATTACTGTACCACAAACAATCATTTTAATGGCATCCTTTCAAAAGGAAGCTGAGATCCGTAGCACAGGAAGCTGGGCCGAGCGGAACAAGCCTCTGTTGGATGCATTGCTGCAATAACAGAGAGAGCCAGTGGTAATGGATAATTTGCTTATCTTGTTTGTTTGGATGGCTTTTCTCCAAACCAGTTATAAATAAACAGTTTAAAAGCAAATTGTTGTTTAAACTCATCATTACCGGCCCTAACTATATTTATTTTTCCTTATTTGCCAATGCCTTTTTCTTGGTCATTACTTGAGCTACAGTAATTCCCACAAGAAAATATATCTTCCTTAGACAGCATTACCGAGACACTTTTACCTCTCTCTTAAAGTTGCCTTCACATACATTAATATGGCAATGGAATATTTTTAAGCTACAGATGTGACACTTTTTTTTATGTAGCTGGCTTTTTTTGTAATTCTATATTATTTTATTATTGCTTTCATTTGTATTAATTTTCAGCTGCTGCCAAAGTAACAGGTAGGCTTGTTTGCTTATGAAGCCCAATAAATATTTTTTTTTATCAGGGCCTTAATGCTTTATCCATGTTGCTCCGTCCTGTCTTACTGATGCCCTGATGCTTTCCAAGAGAACCTTGGCTGCCTGACTTCCCCTGCACACCCCCCCCCCCCCCCCGCCCCCCAAGACAAACAAAGAGGTGGGATCTCTCTCAGCGAGAACTGAAAAAGCTCGCTTGCACCATTACAGAAGAAACCTTCCCATTAGCATATAAGACTGGTCCCACCCATAAGGGCAGGCCAGATCCAAATTGCTCTGCACTAGGGGTACAGCAACACAGATGTATGTTTCAGCCTTCATTGGCCTCATCAGTGTGGTACGGCTGGTATCCCTCTAGGTGCAGTGAGCCTGGGACCCACATCGGGACATACCCCAAATAACTCAGAAGTGTGGAATCCCCTCCAAACTGAAGTTGAAAACCTATAAAACAAAACAAAAAGAATCTATAACAAACAAACAACTGCACATCCTGGCTAAAACTGTTGAGTTGCTCTGTGTTTCTTTCTTGTTCCTTTATTGTTTCTGTGCCTCCCTTATTCTGTATGAGAACATTATCCAAAATAAGACTCAGTTCCATGTTTAAATCACTCTGATGTTTCAGGATTTAATAATGAGTCTTCACCACATTTTGGATTAGCAAAACTCACAAACAAGCAATTAATAGGTTAAATAGCAGTGATTAATTTCTTCTGCAATAAACAGACTTTATTTTGAAATAAGTGTTTTACAAAGCTGATCACAATGAGCTGACCTAGTTAAAGCTTCTAAAGACTGTATATTTGGAGATAAGGGTTTTTATTCTCTTATCTGCCATGTTTTGTTTGTCTCACTGCATGTTAAGTGCGTTTTCAATTCAGACTTAGAGAGAGGGGTAGTGAGTATGACTCTGATTACATTTTAATGAGTGCTGCAAAAGAAAAATAAACAATAGACACACTTGTTGTAGCACAGACAATGTTATTTGAAAACATTCTTTAATTTATTTTTACTGTGGAAATTATTTCATTTTTTGGTATGTAGTGTCAACTTCTGCTGTCCAAATATGGTCATTCTCAACTTCTGCTGTTCAAATATAGTCATTCTCAACATCTGCAGTCTAAATATGGGCATTCTCATCTCCTGCTGTCCAAATATGGTCATTCTCAATGTCTGCGGTCTAAATATGGTCATTCTCAACTTCTGCTGTCCAAATATGGTCATTCTTAACATATGTTGTCTAAATATGGCCATTCTCAACATCTGCTGTATAAATATTGTCATGTTCGGAAGGAATTATGCTTTCCTTTGATACTCCAAACTTCAGCTATTTAAATATAGAACAATAAATAGCAAGAGGGATTACTTGAAATAGAAGGATAATAATAATATGTATATATAAATATATATATATATATATATATATATATATATACACACAGAGTAGCATTGGTACCTCTATATAAACAACTGTCCATAAGTAACCATTCAATAGTTCAGAAGATCAAAAATAGAAGCGTGGGCTACCAGGAGCTATTCTTCCTTTATTGCAACAAAAAGTCTTGAAAATCCAAACAATTCAATCCTATTATCTTTAAGATGAGTAAAGAAATATAAAAACATCTCATCATTATTCAGAAATACCATTAATGTGCATTTGCAAACAAAGTGTGCACAAAAAATAAAATGCTTTTTGTACATAGCCCTTAATCATAGGTGGATAAAAAATTAAGGTTAGTCCCCCCCCTATACATATCAAAATATTTAATTAGATCAAATAAAGCATCAAGCTCCAATTTTAAGGCTGTCCTGCCTTCATTGTGTATCCAAGCTGATGGATGATCATAGACGTTGGTATTGGATAGCTATGGAATCTGTTTTTATGGAATATGAAAGAATATATTGGCCTGGTGGGTTGTTTGTGTCAAGAGCGGATAATTGGCAAAAGGTTGATCTGTAAATGTTTACCAATTGAATGTAATGGATGGGATGCATGTAAACTGATTGATCAGAGATAGCTATTAGTTCTATTGTTGTGGATTGAACCCTATGTAGAAGGGACTCTATTGATAACCGATTCATGAAAGAGAATTTTGGGAAAGAAAAATGTCTGGGTTTTGGTGTTGCCAGGTGTCTAATAGGTTAAAATGGTCCAAAAGTGGTGTAGTAGCCTGGAAAAGGGTGCGTGTGAGGTACATTTGTCCGAGTCTGGATTGATTAATAAGTGCACGGTTCATTCTACATGCTGGTCTCGGAGTCACACCATGGTTCATGATTGTGCAAGGAGATTGTTTCTTCTCCTTTGGTGTACCAAATAATTGGAACACCGGAGGATGAAGTTTAGACTATAGGTCAGTAAATCCTAAATGAGGACTTTACATGGGTAAATGCATGACTCCCTATGCAAAGGGAGGGATGCCCATGGCTTTGTGAGCTTCAATTTAAATGTGTTACCCATGGCACCGTCACACCAGAAATAAACATATTAACCCTTTTACTTGGGGAGAGGTCAAGTTACTATATTTGTTATACTATACATTACATCTATATATTAAAATTGTATAACAAAATGTATGTACCGTATTTGCTCGATTATAAGACAAGGTTTTTTTCAGAAAAAAAATTCTAAAAACTACCACTCGTCTTATAATCAAGGTCGTCTTATAATCTGACCTCAAATTGAGGTCAGACTATAAGACATGGATCCAGGTCCCCAGCAGAGCTGCAGGGGACCTGGATCCCCCTCTCTAACAGCAGGGGATGTCTGCACGATGAGCGCAGACTCCCCCTGCTGCCGCCCGGCACGACCGCCGGGACTTCTATGAAGAAGCCGGGTACTTCCGGCTTCGTCATAAAAGTCCCGGCGGTCGTGCCGGGCGGCAGCAGGGGAGGTCTGTGCTCATCGCGCAGACATCCTCTGCTGCCCCACTAGCCACCAGGGAGAATTGGGCAGCTGGGGGATGTCTGCACGATACGTGCAGACATCCTCCATGCTGCCCGACACTTCCGTCTATTATGACGGACCAGCTGTCCATCATAATAGACGGAGTTGTCGGGCAGCATGGAGGATGTCTGCACGTATCGTGCAGACATCCCCCGGCTGCCCCCACTAGCCACCAGGGAAAGAGAACAAGGTGAGGGGGGTGGAGGGAGGGAGGGGGGACCAGAGCAACAAGAGGAGGGAGGGGGGACCAGAGCAACAAGGGCAGGGAGGGGGGGGGGCAGAGACAGAGACAAGGGGAGGGAAGGGGGGAAGACACAGAGACAAGGGGGGGAGAGGGAAGACAAAGAGACAAGGGAAGGGAAGAGGGGAATAGAGAGGGAAGGGGAGGGAAGGGAAGGGGGGAAGAGAGAGACAAGTGGAGGGAGTGGGGGGGGGGGAAAGAGAGAGACAAGAGGAGGGAGGTGGCACAGAGGGGATAGAGAGACAAGTGGAGCGAGGGGGGAGTCAAAGGGAGGGGGAGAGAGAGAGAGAGAGAGAGAGAGAGAGAGAGAGAACACTAAGGGGGGGGAGAGACAAAGTTGGGGGCAAGGGAAAGAGAGAGGCAGCATTGGCACATACAAGGAAATAAAAACAATAAATGCATTTTTTGATATGATTTTTTTTTTATTAAAAAAGCAATTTACATGTTAATATATACAAGTGTAACTTTTTTCCTGTAAGGTAGTTTTATATTCAGGCTTTTAGTTTTTTTCCTAAAGGTATATCCAAAGTTTGGGGGGTCGTCTTATAATCAGGGTCATCTTATAATCGAGCAAATAAGGTATATTTAGCCAATCATATTCACAAAGACTGGATGGTGGAAATAATGCAGATGCTCATATACAACCCCACCATCCAGCAGCGCTTCTGCTCTGAGGGCAGCTAGGATGTTTTCAACATCCATTGCCCCAGGCGGTTTTGGGAGTCTCAGACACGAGCAGAAAATAATCCTGCTGTGTCCGTTTTCTTAAAATGGCCGACACAGAGAGGGGGGGAGGGCTGCCTTTATACCCTGGTCACAGCCCCTCCCCTCCCTCACCACGTCAGCCATTCCAGACACTCCCCTCCCTCATACAGGGCCCCCTCCCACCTAGCTTTGCTTGTTTCCCGGGGGACTTATCAGCAGCAAACATGTGACTGGTAAACATTAAAAAACTTCTATCAATAAGACAGGAATGACTCACTCACATTAACTCCAATAAAACATGGCTAGGATTGTTACAAGAAAAGCACATAAATTAAGCAAGCTTTAAGGCAATCTAACTGAATATTTTATGACCTGTATTAGATTTAGTGGCTTTTTTCCCCACTTATCATATTTCATTAAATACTTGGAATTATATCAGTGCAATAACCGACTGCCGGGTCTGGGGCTGCCCAATGGCCACAGACTTGAGAATAAATAAAATAAATAAAAATTAAATTAATCCCTATCTAGACCTCTACCTTAACCAGGTAGGGAGAGGACACATTACCTGTAAAAAATCAGGGGATGGGTCACAGGGTAAGGTAGAGGTGGGGGGATAAGGTAGAGATTCATTTTATTTTAATTTATTTTATTTATTCTCAGGGTCTGGGACTATTGGGTAGCCCCTGACCCAGGGAAGGGGGAAGTCATAATGTATTTATGGGATGCCATTGGGCAGCTCCAAACCCCACAGTGTGGTATTTATTTTTAACAAGGGTCTGAAAGCATTTTACTAGCCTCTGCATTTTTTTAAAATGATTCTCAGGTGGTCCAATTTATTTATTACGGTGTCTGGGGCCATCAACTTTTCCTTTTTTTCATTTCAGGTGTAATTTGGCTATTTCCATAATAAGTGAATTCGTACTGAGAATGTGTCTCAACCATCCAGTAGAAGTCTAGGGGGATGACAGATGTAATTTTCCATTCGGTGAATTTCAGCCTTCTTTTGGTTTCAAAAGCATTTGCAATATATTTGGCCACGACGACTAAATTGCGTGGCTATTAGGGATCATATATTGTATCTCACTATTCGCCTTCTGATATGCCCCCGATGTACCCTGATTAATTCCAAACTTCGGACCAGTTGGGCCCAAAGTACGGCGTATACTGAGTTGACCCTCTAGTCTTCATATTTTGAACTGAATTTTTATCATGGGTGCACCAAGATTCAGATTCTGCAGGCTCTAGCCTCTTTCCTCTGTTATAAATATAATAATAATTACATTATAACATATTCATTTTAAAATATCTTATTTAATATCTATATTCAAACGTAGAGACCTTTATCGCATCACATATATCATCCCATAATGCTTAGCCTGTGTCTGTATCAAATTAACCACATTTTAGGTGAGTTTTTTTCTCACGGTCTTGCTCATTCGTGAGGTAAATCAGAGCTATTTTAAAAAGTGTCTCACTTGCATTTTATAGCCTTTTTAAACACCAATTATGGGGCTACAGAGGAAATGTGTTAAACCCATCATCAAAATTTAAAATACATTTAAATGCAGTAAAATTAAAGCACTAACAAAAAAATCATATGTATTCTACTGGGATGCAGCTTAATTTGCTAACATTGATTTTATGCAGTTGTCAGACCGAACGCATACAGGACAGGCATGTGTCTTGAGGTTGTTTATATCTTTTTTATTACAATTATTGTGCATTTTCTAACTACTTTTCTAGTTCTTGGAGATCCAAGATGACAGATAAACCACACTGGTATTGCAGTGCTAATGTGTCTGGCGATCTCCCTCTTAGTCTGTCTTTGTGGACTGTCTCAGGCTGTAGAACTCAATGGGGGTCATGTACTTAACAAGTGCAGGGGGGAAAAAAGTAGGTAAAATATGAGTAAGGAGCAATTTGCGATTATTTGTAACATTTTGCGCTTGTTTTCCCTTATGTGCGCCTCCTCCGTTTATTTTTATTCGGCATGTATTTTTCCTGTTGCGCAAATAAATTGTGATTATATTTGCGCATGCTAAAGAGTTTTGCCAATCATTTGTGAAAAATAATTCTTATTTGCGTGGGAAAATTACACCAGCTTTTAGCAAGTGCTGTCAAAAGAGATAGAAAGAATATTCTCAAACGTTCCTGTTTTTATTCGCATTTATGCCAATTTTTATTCGCAATTTGCTCGTATGTACTATTTGAGTGTTAAATGTTTAGTACATTGCAATAGGAGCAAAGCACAAAAATTGTTTTTCACATAAAATATATTTGCGTTTCTTTTAGTACATGCCGTTATATATCTTACCAATAGAGGAGCAATGGTTTAAAAGTATTATCAAGAAGTAGAACTTTACCGAGTTTAAGCATGCCTGGAATAGGCATAGGGCTATCCTAGATATAATATAAGGTAAGGAACTAATGAAAATATTCAGATTGTTTTGTTTTTTAAAATTAGGGAGAAATTGGGCAGACTAGATGCCAATTGTCTTATCTGCCAACATATTCGGTGTGTCTGTTTTTAACAGAACAAACATGACATTAATAAACAAATAAGGGTCAACACTAATAAAAAGGAAATAATTTTAATATAATTCCACAAATTGGGCAGACTAGATGGACCAAATGGTTCTTATCTGCCGACACAATCTATTTTTCTATGTTTCCAAAAAATAAACTATATGCCCACGAATAAAAAAAATAAAAAATAAACACAAGTGCCCTGAAAGCAAAACATAATATTAGAGCAGAAAAATGTCCAAAAATAACACATTTATAAATAAGAAATAGAAGGAAACAAAAAAAGGAGAATACTACATTATAATAGAGCATACATGATGATAAGGAGAGTAATAGAAGTAAGCATTAACTCATGAGCACTGTTCACTATAAATCTAAAATCCACACTTTGAATCTGGTATTGTTTTCTATTATCTTAGATCAAGGATATGTAAACCTGATAGACTCAATGGTATGGTTGATCCACCTTATTCTTGTTTACCGTTTTGGGTTTAGCTGGCAAAATCAATTATAAATATGGGTCTGATAAAAGTGTATTCCAATTCACAAGGTCTTTATTGATATTCCTATCAAAGATACTTCTATAAGATGTACTAAACACTAATAATCGTAGAAGCAACTTGATCCTGGTCCACCTCACGGACTTGGTGGCATGTTTGATTCACTGTATCATTGATCAAAGAATGTTGTCTTAAGCTATGAACGTCTAGCTCAAGGTCCTCAGTTCTGGGGCAGTTACTCTTTAACCTATAGAATAAACCCACTGGGATATGGCAAATCCAGTTGGGATACTGACAGCTCATTGACTTCCACTTATAGAGATTTGGATTACATCTTTCCTCTCACTTAAAAGATACTACACATGTTATTAAAATGATTAAGGACTTTGAGTGGAAGGATGCTTTTGTGTGGCAGACTTTAGATGTTCAATCATTATACACAGTCGTCCAACATTATGTAAGCTCGACAGCTGTTGCTTATTTTTTTGCGAGGACACCCTTTGATGCCCTTTAAACATTGTGTTTAGTGATGTCCATAAAAAAAGTGTTGAATTTTTACAGGTTATAGGGATTGAATTCACTCCTGCTCATTTGTCTACTGCTGATAAGAAACTTTATTTGATTAATGCTGAAACCAGATGGACTTATAAACTTACAGTTATGGATTAATGAAGTTGTTGTTTATTTATGTATTACCGTTGTTTTATGATGCTGAGTGCTATATGCGTGTTCTAGCTATCACCCTTATGGCTTTCTCTATATATGCGAGCATGTACATTTTTTACATGTTTCTATGCCTATATATTTCTATATATATATATATATATATATATATATATATATATATATATATATATATATATATATATATATAGATTTATGCTGTACTTCACTGCACTTTTAGCTTGGGTTATTTTGAAATATTTGGATTCACCCCCTTTTGAGTGTTACGTAGCATTGTTAATCCTTTTTTTATCCCTTTTTTATATTTTTCTTTTTACTGTAACTGAGACTTATTATTTACTTATGATTCATTATTGTTACCTGATATTTGATTAGATATTGTAGGGAATGTATCCCACTTTACGATAATATCTTCTATATTTATAAGATACATTATGTGTAACTACTCATACCCCGGATTATGCTTTGGATCCATTTAGCCCCACTTGGTTTTACAACTGGTATACAACTGATTTTATCTGTTATTATTTAAAGTGTTATTATGTTTATGGTGTATGTACTAAGATAATGGTGGATATTCATTTTTTTATGTCTCTGTAATTCTGCTTTCAATTACTTATGGGGGCAGTTCTTAAGCTGGGGGTGTGGGGTATATGGGTACATGCTAAATTTACTGCTAGTTACCTCTCGTACATTCTTTAGATTCCTTTCTGCAAATGTGATACCCTCACTGCACATTGCCCCTTTTTTGATTGGGTGACTAAAATAATAGATCAGGGTGGTGCAGTAGACATTGCTTACCTAGATTTCAGTAAGGCTTTTGACACTGTCGCACATAGAAGGCTTATTAATAAACTGAAATCTTTGAGTTTGGATTTCAATATTGTTGAATGGATTAGACAATGGCTGAGTGACAGGCAACAGAGGGTTGTAGTCAATGGGGTATATTCGATGCAAGGTCTTGTTGGCAAAGTATGTATTTTTGCTGATGATACAAAGATTTGCAGCAGGGTTATTATTCATGGAGGGATAAGCCAAATGACAAATGATTTAGTTAAACTAGAAAAATGGTCAGAGCAGTGGCAACTGACATTTAATGTGGACAAGTGGAAGATTATGCACCTTGGGCGTAAAAACCCAAAAGCAGAATATAGACTATTTGGTACAGTCCTAACCTCAACATCTGAAGAAAGGGATTTAGGAGTAATAATTTCAGAGGACTTGAAGGTAGGTAGGCAATGCAATAGAGCAGCAGGAAATGCTAGCAGAATGCTTGGTTGCATAGGGAGAGGTATTAGCAGTAGGAAGAGGGAAGTGCTCATGCCATTGTACAGAGCACTGGTGAGACCTCACTTGGAGTATTGTACACAGTACGGGAGACCGTATCTCCAGAAGGATATTGATACTTTAGAGAAAGTTTGAATTGACTATTGCTCTGTTTTCATTCTAAATTACACACTTCCTATCTCAGGTCACTCTCCAGTTGGTTTCAATCTCCTCCCACATTCCTACATGTGTTTAACTGCTTCTAATCATTTTTCCTCTTTCACTCAGATTCTCCTTGGACCTACATCCATCCCTACCATCCACTACTGCAAGACCTGACTATTTAATGCCCTCCCACCCTTCTCCACTACCCACCCACCCCCAGCTTGATTTATAGGTCTAGTTCACTATATTATGTAACTTAAATTAGAGGGACAATGATTTAAAAGTAATATCACAAAGTATTACTTTACTGAGAGGGTAGTGGATGTATGGAATAGCCTGCCAGCAGAAGTGGTAGAGGTAAACACAGTCAAGGATTTTAAGCATGCGTGGGATAGACACAAGGCTATCCTAGCTATAAGACCGGGAACGGAAGACTAATAAAAGTACTCAAAAAAAATTGGGCAGACTAGATTGACCGAATGGTTCTTATCTGCCGACACATTCTATGTTTCTATGTTTCTATGTTTCTATGTATACTTTCATGGCTCTGTTTGGTTATCAGGTGGCCTTTGATAAAGTCTCTTGAAGGCAAAATGTGTCAGGCACAAGTACCATAGAAAGGAGGTCCCAGTTTCTGCAGCATCCATGGAAAGTACTCCAGACTGGCTTTGATGATCTGAGCAGTATCAACATCAGCGGCTGCAGTGTTTGTGTACTCTGTTTCTAGTTAGAGCTGTATGTAACTGGATTTTTAAATTAAACTCTCCTCCTCCACTGATGGCTCTTCATTTTTGAGGCTAGGAATTTAGCATTACTGGCATTTCTGGACATCGGAGGGATAGATTTTTGTTTTTTTTAATTCAGATTTATGTTTTATATTAATTAAAAGGCCTTAATGCACATCACTGTTGGTCTTGGACACGCATCCATTCCTACCATCCACTACTGCAAGACCTGTTTCATACATATCCCGAAGATTTTCCTTGGACACTCATCCATCCCTACCCTCCACTACTGCAAGACCTGACTGTTTCATACATATCCCGGAGGTATACAGCCAGAAAACAGCTATATTTGGACTCTAAACTCATGTCTCTACAAAATCTGTATACGATGCTCTCTGATGCAACTTTGAATTGACTATTGCTCTGTTTTCATTCTAAATTACACACTACCTATCTCAGGTCACTCTCCAGTTGGTTTCAATCTCCTCCCACATTCCTACATGTGTTTAACTGCTTCTAATCATTTTTCCTCTTTCACTCAGATTCTCCTTGGACCTACATCCATCCCTACCATCCACTACTGCAAGACCTGACTATTTAATGCCCTCCCACCCTTCTCCACTACCCACCCACCCCCAGCTTGATTTATAGGTCTAGTTCACCATATTATGTAACTTAAATTAGAGGGGCAACGATTTAAAAGTAATATCAGGAAGTATTACTTTACTGAGAGGGTAGTGAATGTATGGAATAGCCTTCCAGCAGAAGTGGTAGAGGTAAACACAGTCAAGGATTTTAAGCATGTGTGGGATAGACACAAGGCTATCCTAGCTATAAGACCTGGGGACTAATAAAAGTATTCAGAAATTGGGCAGACTAGATGGACCGAATGGTTCTTATCTGCCTACACATTCTATGTTTCTATGTAACTTGACCTCTAATCAATGACCCGTGCTTCTTCCCCTTCTGCACACAATTACTAGCAATTTGTTAACCACCTCACTGCTGTTTGTAGGCTTATAATGCAACTTTGAATTTACTATTGCTCTGTTTTCATTCTAAATTACACACTTCCTATCTCAGGTCACTCACCTACTACTACTCACCTATTAAGTATCATCTGGTGTCACTCAGTTCTCACAATCTACTTTTTACCTCTTCCCTATTTCTTTCTGCCTTTTCACTCTCCTTATGTTTATCATGCTCCCCATCCCCTCTAGAATGTAAGCTTGCGAGCAGGGCCCTCTACCTCATGTTTTAGTCTGAAAATGGGTTTGTCTAACTTAGTATGTAGTTCCCTTCTTATACTCTGTACCGAACGCTACTTAAATTTATTGGCGCTATATAAATAAATGGTAATGTTATGTAATGTAATGTCTTTGTTCCTCTCTTTATTCTTATGGCATTAATAGAACATGATAGAAAGTGGACCATGAATGTTCTAAAATGGTTGATACCATAAATCGCAAATAGTTTTGATCCGAGCCACAAGCAGCTGTCAAAAGCCAGTACTCATGGGTCAAACAAGTGTGTAATACTGGTGTTCTCAATATATGTACATCTATCATTACTATATTACAGATTCAAGGAAAAAGGCAATTTGGTAATTTGGTTATCAACCAAAACTGAGCTTTGAACCCTCTTATTTAGAGACCGATCAACCAAAGCTACAGGCCACTTAGAGGAGATGAGGCCCTGCAACCACCCAGTGGCCTATGTACTGTACTGGTGCTATTTTTCAGTCTTAATTGTGTCCCTGACAATGATCATTGTGTATGACCCTTTCTTGCACTACGCTGGCAGCCCTTTTTCTACTCTACAAAATAAATTAAGTTAATAGCAATAATAAATCTTGCTTTGGCTTTAATTGGCAGGAGTTGCATTGCCTAGCAGTCTTGTATTATCCCCAGGCACGGGTACTTAGAAAAAAAAAAATATATACAATATATCCCAAGGCTTGCCATTACTACAGAAAGCAGAGCTACACAGCCAAGACTAATTGTGAGATAGAAAAAAAAAAAAAAATATATACAAGATGACCCACGCAAAGAATAAATTGCAAATCTGTAAACAAAACAAACAAACAAAGTCAATATGTTTGCAATGTTTAATTTGCTAAGAGCAGACACAGAAAAGAAAGCAACAACATCCACTGTTATTTTTTTTATTCTACTCCCTCTATGCATTTAGTACTTTTGCTGAGAACCAGTGTTGACGGAGGCATGAATTCCCTTTGACAGACACATTACCAAGCCGGGAGGCGTTTCTCGAGATTCATTCATAACTGTCCAACCTACACTATAATTGCACCTTATTACTCTGCCCGGGGGGCGTAATGCTCTGCCGAACAGCCTTATTTGCGCTACTGCAGTGACACATCTTCTTATTCACTCCTATCCTGCCAATATTAGGCTTTTAGTACAAGCAAATAGATGTTTTCTTTCACCCTCTTTAAATAATATTTCTGAAACCTACATTTCTCAAATTTTTTTTTAAATTAATAATCCGCTCACATTTCCAGCCGCTTTGAATTTTCCACTAAAGAGGTTATGCAAATCTACATTGAGGCTGCCGCATTAAACCAATTGATTTTTCTTTTCTTTTATAGTGGTTCCTGCTTATGTGTTTCTTTCTTCATCCCCCCCTTTTTTACATTTTTTTTTACATTTTTTACTTTTGCTAAATCAACACTTTCTGTGGTTTCACCAGAATGAACTCTCTGTGAATATTTTTTTTTTTTTTTGTATCTGCAATGCGACTTGGTTTTGCTTTCTATCCCATTTCCTGTATTTAAGAATTGTTTGTACTTGAATATTGCTTCCTTTTATCTACACATGTTTGATCTGATGGATCTGTTCAATAAAAATCCTCTGGCTAATGTCAATACCCATCTGAGAGATGTGTTTTATAAACTGACCAATTACACTTAGCGGGGTGAGTGGATAGAACAATGGGAGTTGGCTTATGACAAAGGGAATTTTTAAATTGTAAAGAACATTTTAAATGGTTTTAAACTACTTGCACACTGTCTAAAGCCCATTTGTAAAAGGCAACAGTTTATGTTCATAAAAGAGTATTATAAAATTATAGTTATAGCTTATTTTCTTTAGTTAATGTATTATTACATAATAATAATATGCATTAGAGTTGTCACTGTTAATAATAATAATAATAAAAATAAAAATGATAATAATAATAATAATAATAATAATAATAACAATAATACTTTATTTATTTATATATGGAAAATATTAAACCAACATATGTAAGTCTGGTGTATTCTGCCTTGCCTCCATATGTGAACACTGTTCGGTATACTCCTTACCTGATGCTGAATCTTCTAATCAACATGCGACCACTCTGAGGCTGATCTCAAAGGGCACTGCAAAATGTGAGTTTGTTTCTTACAAGAGGAGATATGCTCCAACATTGAAAATTATACTACACTATCTTTGGTTTTATGTGCCTTTTTTTTCCTCCTGTTCTCAAGTTTAATCAAAGAATCAACACTATTTCTGAGATAAGTGCCTTTATGTTATTTAATATATTTGTATACGTTTTTGCACACCCTCTATGTCTATACAAATTGCTGTATTGATGTAACCAGGGGTTTTTACACTAGAGTGGTACTGCTGCATTTCTATATATATATAAAGTAGAATGTGAATGCCACTTTTTTCTTGTTTATTTAAACACATTTACTACATTTTATACACTTTATATGATGAGCTGCATTGCTTTGGAGATCTGTGATACACTCAAACACATCTAATATTCTTAGAAAATAAGATCACTTGAGAGGTGTCGTTTAACCCTTACCAACCTGGAGTCTGGAGGGGTCCAGTAACAATTTAAATAATATGATGATAGACCAGAGATACATTTAAAACACACAGAGGTTATTTACTAAAAGGTGAGTTGAGCTGAGATGAACATATCATCTCACCAATTTAGTTACATATATGGGGCTATTCACTAAAAGATGAGTTGAGGTGAGAAGCAGGTGAGTTGAAGTGAATAGCAGGTGAATTAAAGTGAACAGCAAGTGAGTTGAGGTGAGATGAAAATTTAATCTCACCAATTCAGCTATACATTATGCTGGGAAAAACCTGGTGAGTTTACTTAGTGGGGGGGGACTAACAAGGTTTGTTCCAGCACAATGTATACTCAGATTTGTATGACAAAATATTCATCTCAAATCACCCTAAATTGGACAGCCCTTATATTCTCTTAATGTATGCATTTGCGTGCAGCTCATAATTTTTCTGTTTAGGTGACAAATAATATGTGCTACAATGTTATCCTCTGACACGAAACGCGTCAGGTTCTCGGTTTTAACAGGTGCTCACATATCTGATAATTTGCTACGGTTTTCCATTTATTTATTCTTTTGCTGCCTGATTTTAATTTTTGTTTATCTTAACTACGGTCAATAAAGTTTTCCATTTTTACTTTTCTACTACAATGAGTGAGACTACCTTTTTTTGATCATTGGAATACTGGTGCTTACTGAACCCCAGTGGCGCTCCTCTCTTAGGGAAGCAATTTATCCTCACACTACCTGCTGTGGGGCCTGACATTTATTTTGTTTAAAGTTATTGGAAGTGATCTGGACTTTCTACTCCTAGAATCAAATGAATTCTGTGCAGATCTGTGGACTATATAATTTATTTTTGCTTGCTACAGAGCCTATTGGATCCAGGATTCAACCGTTCCCTTAATGCTTATATGTTTTTTTTTTTTGCGTATAGGGTATCACCAGTGCACATTAAGAGTGTATTTTCTCATATATTCCTCTATAATCATTAATATTTTTTTTGCTGTGCACACACAGTTTATATTATGATTTATATGTTTTACGTGTTTTTGTGAGAGAGCACTCTGGTGGGCTAGTAACGCTGTATGTTAGCAGTCTTTTCTACCACACTGCCTATCACTCCCATCCTGCAGGATTTATTTTAACTTTCTAGATTTATATATTGTGTATTGTTATATTTTTTGTATATATTACCTGTATTTGTGATGTTATTATGTGTGGTATGGGTAAGATGTGTTCTCACTCCATGGTTTTCACCTAGAAGAATTTTTGAATAAATTATTATTCTTTTTGCAGCAATTACTGTATTGTTCAGTTGAGACCTTCAGTATATAGGTGTGGAGTGCCCTTTTAACAGACCCTCGTTCTGATCTGTAGCCCCCTTTACCGGTGTTCGTTTAGTGTCTTTTCTACTTTGACATTTATTTTTCTTCATTTTTGAAATGCATTTTTATGGCCAAACATTCCTATTTGTTTCTATATGCATTTATGAAGGGTATGACATATTTTACAATTGACTATACTATTGGTTTTGAACTCTTTTAAACATAGACCCCCCCTTCCCCCCAAAAATAAATAAATAAATAAATCAGTGACCTTACTATTTACATTTACCATTCAAGATCGCCTTGAAATACAAAATCCAAGACATAAATAATTGACAGTGTCAAAAACAGTCATTAAAATCAATAAGAAGAGATCATGCACTAAAATATCAATAATCTCTACTTCTAAAGGTTTTCTTTGAGAAACACCAGTTACTTGAGGCTGTAAAGTCATCTCATAATATAAATGTATAAGTTAGTTTTTTTCTCTCTCTCTCTCTCTCTCTCTCTCTCTCTCTCCAGCAGACAGCTCCATTTACTTTATAAACATAATTGTAACCATTGAGTTTCAGCAAAGTGACATGGTATTATTAACTAAGGAATTAAATCCCAGTAGGGAAGATAAAGAAGGTAGTAATACGGTTTAGTGTTAATTGAAAATTACTGCCAGCAATCAATGCAGAGATGTATTCTTCATTAATTTATTTAACCACTTCCAGGCAAGAAACGACTTGAAAATGCAACAGCAATTATTTTATAGAAAGTCCCTGGCATTCGTACATCTGTCACGGGTTAAAACAACACACCAGGAGTTAATTCCGTGTTTAGGTCTACGGGATTTAAAGCCACTTTGCATGTGTTTAGTCATAACGGACTTGATAAATCTGGGGTTATTTTCAACAGATGGTGTTGCCTAAGGCATTTAGGAAGAGCAAAGAGAAACAAACACAAACGGTTTTAATGGGCTTTTAAAACATAAATATATAAATAGGATCTCGTTGGAAAATACTACACTTTGCTACTATAGTCTGCATTGGCAGATGCACACAAACAACCTATAAAATTCGCTTTCAATTCCTTCAAATATAAAATGTGGCTTTTTGGATCACAACACCACACAAGCACATGCATTACAGGGCAACAGTTATCGACAGGATGGGTGAAAGTTGCATTGGAAGTAAGATATAAGGGACTATTCACGAAAAGGAGAGTTGAGGTGAGGAGCAGGTGAGTTGAAGTGAGGAGCAGGTGAATTAAAGTGAAGAGCAGGTGAGTTGAGGTGAGATGAACATTCCGTCTCACCAATTTAGATATACATTGTGCAGGAACAAACCTGGTTAGTCCCCCACTAACCTCAACTCCCCTGCTATTCAATTTAACTCACCTGCTACTCACCTATTAGTGAATAGCCCCCATAGAGATAGGACTCACCAAGTTTGGAGTACTTTGGCTTAGTGGTGAGCAAAACAAAATATGGCCATATATTGTGACTAAATCTCCAATATTTTCATCTAAGCTAGGTGCTTTTAAAAGAATTTAAAAATGTATAAATAACTTTAAGTTGATATATTGTATGGTTGCACGCTGATTCCATTATGTGTTGCATAGTATGGGTGAAACGACCTCTGTTTCATAGAGCTAAAAAAAGCTACATATTTTATTAGACAATTATTTGCTGTATACTTGGGAATGTGCATGAAAACAAATAGTATAGTTTTTCCCTTTTAATACATTATTGGGATAAATGAGGAGAATGGGGAAGCAAAAAAGAGAATTTGGAAATATCCAATACCATCATTTCTAATATTCTGGGACCATTTTTGGGATGAGGTAGGGGTGGGGCAGAGTATTGTGACACCCTGTGACCATACGTCATATTGTGTCACACCAAGAGAGTAAGCTACAACCAGAGGGGTTGTGCTGCAGGTCAAATGGTGCGGCCAGTCACAATATATCATGGGCAGTCAGACCGGCTACTGACTGCACAAGACTAAATCCAAGGGGGAGTGGAAGCAGAGGTCAAACAGTTTCCCCCTGCCTTTTCCCAGTAATGCCGGTTTGCTGATCAGGAAAAAAAGAAGGTTTTGGACAGAGAAGAGGGGGTGGTTGCATCGTGAGAGCAGAGGAGAGGGGCAACTATAACCTTACCCGCGACACTCTCTTCTGTTTTGCTCCTTCACTAAAAATAGTGCCTAAACAGGTTGGACTGAATATAGCTCCACCCACTGGGGATTTAATGCTTAGATCACCAGTGGGTGCAGCTATATTCAGTCCAACCTGGAATTCCAATGCCGAGCCCTACAATAGGCTACAAAGCTGTAAAGTCACTAGCAAATATCACAAAATGGATGCACACAGTGACACATGTTAAGTAACATATCTCATTAAAGAAATATAGATGATAAAAACAGAGTACATATCTAAAATCACACGTACAAAATACAACAAAATAAAATGTTTTATTTTTTGGCGGTAGTGTTCCTTTAACATAGACTATAGGGTCTACGCAGGAAAGAGAGAATTGCCCATCTCAATTCCCTGCAATTCTCTCTTCATTGAGTAGCCCTACTATAGGCAGTCTGCCATGAAAATAAATGAAAGCTAATTAATTAATTGAGATATGTTTGGTGGAGTTCAGATATTATCACTATCACAGTTGCTCATCCTCCTTCTAAGCCTTTGCCAATTCACTGTGGCTATGTAAAGTGTCCTAATTTGATTTTATCTTTTTTTAATAGGAGAACATGGATAGAAAAAGAAGCACTAAAACTTAGTTAACCGTGAAACAAAACTGGCAGTCATATTTATGTTGCCAGTAATTGAGAATCTAAAACTAGCATGTTACTGACAAAAACAAACAAACACACAAACAAAGCAGAAATTCATTGTATATGATCCTGAAAATCGAGTAGCTAGTCCAAAATCATAAGTTCACATTTGTACAACCTTCACCATAGGGCAGGGGTAGGCAACCTAAGGCCCTACAGATGTCGCAGGACTACATTTCCTATACTCCCCTTACAGCCTCTTAGCTGAAAGATCATTATGGGAGATGTAGTTCATCAGCAGCTGGAGGGACGCAGATTGCCTACCCCTTCTATAAGGGGTTAAAAAAAAACAGTGCAACATGTATGCACCTTCTTAGGTAGGGGAATATAATACTAATGCAATTTTTTGTAATTGTATAACAACAAAAATCAGTCCAGTGTGATTCAGCAGGCCGTACAGTTGATTTGGCCAAATTCTGACTGCTGTTGCTACAGCAACAGGATGAGCTTTTGCTTCAATTTTACTACATTATTCTTAATGCAATTGTCAGGGCCCAGAATTGGTATTTACTGTAACAAAACACTACAATCTACAATTATTTTGTGAAAACCCCCCCCCCCCCCAAAAAAAAACAGTCAAACAAAAAAGACACAATACTTTAAAGCAAACATGTTCTTGGTACCAAAAAATGGAAAGAGTCTGTTGGATTTATAAAATATATTTGTTCATTCTGCACACAAATGCAACATAGTGATTTGTATTATTAGATTACATAGAAATATATTTAGTAAGAAAAAAGCTGGTTTCAGCTAGCAGTGGCCATTTCCATTGTTTGTTTATTTGTCACAGGAAGTTAGAAAAACAAAACTGCAAAAGGGCATTACATTAAGGACTGATATGAGGTACCAGCAAGCATGAGGCATGATACAGAGTAGCATGTTTAGCTTATGGTATAAAGAGAAAGACACAGTTTATGTATTGCAGCATGAATTCTTCAAATATCAACAGATGCATAAATATGTGACCTCGGAGCTGAGGCAGAGATGGTTGGGAGGCTGGCACGTGCTTGTCTGATCAGATTGTGAATTGTGCCAACACAGAGAGAGTCCCTCCTTTTCAAAGGGGACCTACTTACGTTTCCCTCTGTTAATCCTCTTTGAAAATGGGGATCTCTCTCTGCATCAGCCGAGAAAAACAATCGCTGGCCTCACCTGGCTTCCCATGGAAGCATGTTACTGGCTGATCAAAAAATAAACTGGCATCTACTATCAAAAATACATGCCAGCTTATTATAATACAAAAGGAAGTGGATTTTTTTTCCATATGTATATTACAATCCCAAGTGAAAGAAAAGATTACTTGTCCTTTAAGAAATAACTTTTGTACCCATTCTACTGAGGATGGATCCAGGCGGCTCTGACATCACTAGCTCAATCAATACATGGGAGTCACCAGAACCTTCTGGGAGCCAATGAATGTACTTCCATTCAGATTCAGTTCTACCAACCCAATCAATGGAAAAACTCTCCAAAATCTGTATAGAGAGCAAATAAAAATGTATAGAAAGGACTTGAGCAGGAAGAGATTCCTAAGACATACCTGTATGCATTTGTATACAAAGATTCCTGTACAATGTACAGGTTAAACACTAACAGATGGACCAAAGTTAGACAGCTGCATGGAGTATTCTGTTAATCCGGAGAATCAATTATTTTGTACCTCCTAAACCCCCTAAATGTCCACCAAGACAATATAATCAGAAGCAATAAGAGGTAGCAGTACAGTTGAACATTAATTAATGGTTCTTATTTTAACATTCCTATTTAGTAATTGGATAATCAAAATTAATTGCTTTTGTAATATTGCCATCACATTTAAAAAACGAAACATGACTGCATCATGGATGTCTGTAAAAGTATATTATTTGTACATTATGCATAAAAAAAAGACCATTTCTGAAGAAAAACATTTAAGATTAAAAATCAGTGATGCTTTAAATTTGTAGATTGACATGAATGCAATGTCTTTACAAAGCAATTAGCTACACAAATCTTAATTGATTCTATAACATTATTAAATTTGTGATATGGAAGTCATTTCTGACACATTAATTCATCAAATTAAGTTTTGTTATGTATGTTATGGTGCAGAGAATGCAAAAATCAGGCTTCAAGTCTATTTTGGTTTGTTTGGTTTTTGCACAAATACAATGTGTGTCGTATATGTTATGCTGTGCAGTCTATTGTAATGCTAGTTTAAATATATGACAACTGACTCTATTATGTATCATTATTTTGTTAGCACACAGAAATGTTTATTGTTAGGGGTTCGAGTTGTTCTGTCTTGGATAACCTTGGATAACCTTGGGAACCTGGCCAGCTGGAAGAAAGCGCAAGCAAAAGTTGGGAATATTCTCTGGAATATTCCTCTGTTAGTAATGGATAAAAGATGGAGAGATGTGGCACTCAGGTTGCAGCTTATGCATTGTTGCCCAAGCTCATTGTGGCCTGATTGAGACTCCTGCCTGAATGAGCTGGGCTCCCCAGTCAAAGTGTTGGTTAGGGATGTTGTCTGCAGCTCAATCGGTGAAGTACCTTTTTGATATTACCTAAGTTAATTTCTGAGAATTTCTGTTTTACTATCCAAGAAATAAAAGCAATTTAACCTCAACCATTTGGGTGTTGTTTTAATACCCCAAACATTTAGTTATTTAATATGGTGTCCTGTGTTCCTGTACAATGTATAGCTACATTTCTGAGCTGAATTGTTCATCTCACCTCAACTCATCTGCTATTCACATTACTCACCCGCTATTCACTTCAACTAACCTGCTGCTTACCTTAACTCACCTTTTAGTGAATATCCCTAGTAGATTGTAAAGGCAAATAAGTACCAATTGGTCCATGTTGTCTGCCTCTTACAAAATATTTTATAGGCTCCAGCACATACTTTTTTTTATTTTTTTTCAATTCCTTGATAATGTTAGACTTTCTATACTTCACTACTTTCACTAGATGGCTGTCCTATTGACTGCTTTTTGCATAAAATATGAATTTCTTATATTTCCATTCTGTCTTCCACATAAATATTACCCTCCTATATTTCCCCCCCCCCCCACACTGTACTACCCCCCACCTTTCCTACCTTATTACAGTTGTTTTTATAATGCTCTGTAAACTGCAATAAATTCTTATTTACAAAAAATGGTCTCTCATTTGATACATTTATTAATATTAAATAATATACTATAAATAAATGATTAGATATGATAAAAAAAATGAAAAAAACACTTTTTATAAGTTGTACATGAAAAAACATTTTACACACTTACAAACACAAACAAAAAAGCTGCTTAATCTAACTATTATCCTAGATACTAACCCTAGCCTTAGTTGCTACCCCTAACCCTATATTCTAACCCTAGATGCTAGCACTAGATGCTAACTCTAGTATATTTTTTCATTCTCAGCGTAATGATACTGACTGCCTCTAGAGGCAGTCTAGCAACAGTAAAGAATGATGGAAGTGACACTGATAATTTGCTCACTCTTGCCAGCTCTAGGCCAGTTCCATGTTGCAGGAACATGTTGCCTTTGTATATGGAGCCCACTATCGCTCCCTGGAGTGATCACGGTGCCCCAGGGGGACCAAATTTGGGTGTTGCTTAATGTCTCAACATTGACGCATTATGAGTGAATGAGATAATCGATTGCATCGACAGCTCATTTTAACAGAGGACATCCTTGTGTCGGCAACAGGTTAAGAAAGAAATTGAGGTTTAATTTAGATTTTTTTTTTAGTCCATTTTAAATATAGTATAATAATTTAAAGTAGGAGCCAGTAGCAAAATATTAACCTTTTAAGAACCAATGTAGGGCCATCATCAGAATGTAGACAAAAATGACTGTATACCAACATTAAATGACCTGCGTATTCATCATTAGCACTGGTTCTATAGAGCAGTGCTTGTTAAACCTGTCCTCAAGGACCCCCAACAATCCAGGATTTAGGGATTACTGAGCTGTGTTTAAAAAAAGAATATGTATAACACCTGGTATGGTTTCCTAATGCTTAGGGAACCACATATAATTCTACTAAATGACTAAGGCCTCCAAGGTCAGGTGCATTTCCCAAAAGGGTTAATGGTATTTAAAAGTGGCAGATATCAGTCAATTATTATTCTGAAGAAGAGCAATGGGAGCTTCGGCAAAATGTCACCGAACGCCATTCTGTATGATTGTCTTATCTAACGCACGCAAGAGGAAGGTTTGAGTGTATCTTTTTGTACTTCTGACACTGGGATACCACAACATGATTTTTATTCATGTACCACATGGGAGCAGATGGCCTGGTATCTTGCTTTCTAAGATGACAGCTAAAGAAACACGCTGTCGTTTTCAAAGAGTGTGACACTGTGCACGTGGCATCCTATTCACAGACTGAACAGCGT
The DNA here is from genome assembly GCA_036172795.1 of Pelodytes ibericus. Classification (NCBI taxonomy): domain Eukaryota; kingdom Metazoa; phylum Chordata; class Amphibia; order Anura; family Pelodytidae; genus Pelodytes; species Pelodytes ibericus. Next base: position 23,676,249 of record CM069858.1, on the reverse strand, counting down.
CTACTTTTATTTTAAAGCCATCAAACAAAAACACGACAAAAGATCTGTTGTGTGTCAAACAGAGAGAGATAATATATTTATTTTTTTTATATTCATGTTCAACCTACCATTTTTCTTTCTTTTTTTTTCTTCTTTTTTTTTCCGCTGTCATCCCTGTATCATTTTCTCCCTCCCTTGATTCTTTCTGTTCCATTCTGACATACAATCTGTCTCTTATTCGAACACACTCGAGTGTAGATTAGTCTTTCTTTGTGTGGGCAGAAAGTCAGTACCTTTCCAAACGGCTTGGAAATAAAATAAAAAAAACATTTTATCGTGGAACATCGCTAGCCTTTTCAAGAGTTCAAGAGTGAATCAGTCAGAGAGGGAGAAGTGTTAAACGTGATATGCTAAATTACTTACCACTGCGAAACAATTTTGATCACATTTACCTGTCTATTTCAACACACTAAGAGCGTATTTGCATGTGATATGTGCATTTAGGCCATTCTCTCTGAAAACTAATAGTCCTTAGGCAGTGCATCCATTTACAATGTTTACCATGCATTCCCTTTTCAGAGTTTCCTACTGTTACCTTGATCTAAATTTTTTTTGCTGTTTGACTTACCTCTTCCGTTGATTTATATACCATTTCAAGAGCCATTCAAAGCATTTTTAGAGTATGGATTGCTCAAAATAAAGCTATAAAAAATAGATTGTGCTGTATTTTCTCCCATCACTTTCTCCAAATGAACAGTATGGGAGTTGCAATGAGCACACCTTCTGCAGCTCTTCAATTTTTATCTGAGATATAAAAATCTTCTTATGTTAGATGACTGTTGCAGAATGCCAGGGCAAGGACTCCACTATTTTCTTTTTAATTAGAAAAGATGAATAAGCTTTGTGTATAGCGATATTGCCAGATATCTTTCAGTTCCTGGTTATGATAAGCAAGAGATGGAAATTACATTTCTTTAGAGGAAAATAGCATTTTTTTAAAAACATTGCTGACAAAATTGAGAGAGGTAGGTTTGAAGTAGTAATTTGCTTTTATATCAAGCTACTGCATGGCATAATTCGTCCCCCTTCCCAACCGTTTGGACACATACACTGTTCAAAATGAGCAGTTAATATTTTATCAAAGTGGAAGTTGCTAAGACATTAAAATAGAACAAATTGGAACTTGAGAGACTTGTATAGTTATTCAATGCTGACCTGCTCCCAACCATCAGTTCTGGGTTTGATGGTGTTCTACTTGAGCAGAGGTGAATTCTGTGCCACAGGAAGGAACACAAGAGCACTGTGCCACAAGTGCCAAGCATGGAACTGGTTCCATGATCAGTAGAAATAGTCTGCAAAGTAGAGCTGAGCAAAATATGAAGGCCTATGGTACTTTTAAAAATGTATCAATGGAACAAGAGTCTCTGCGACTGTATTGTTAAAAGGAAGTTTTGAATTGGTACTTATCCAGCATACCCCTGACAGGCTTAAAAAAAAATTGTAGGCCCACAAACAGAATGGTGAAGCATGTTTTATCTCACAGTTCTCTCTCTCAGGTTCGTATGTGATATTAATAGGAGTTACCAAGTGGCCCAGCCTGTATGTTTGGTACACATGATGCCAGGAATGCTTTGTAGTTTAAAACTTCTTCAGTTTGTTAATTTACTGGAAGAAACATGTTTAAAAGAAATAGTATTTATTGGAGGACAATAGGTTGATTCAGGAACTTTCTTTTTTAGTGCCAAGTTGGTACTGCTCCTCTTGCTCCAGATGGAAGGAGATGTGGAGATCCTCAGTTAATCCCACCTGAAAAGGCTACCACACCTTGTCCCTAAATGTCTATAGTTCTGGCGTTCTGACAGTATCTTTACTGGACACCAACTGACCCTGAACTTATATAATCTAAGGCAGGGGTAGGCAACTTGCGGCCCTTCCAGTGTAGATTATTTTTGTGCTGGGGCATGCCAACAGAGCTCTTTAATGTAAAAACAAACAAAAAGTAAATGGACATGTTCAGTACAAGATCTGTGCAGTGCTACATTGTATATTTTTCTGCCTGAACATACCTTTTAAATAGCCACATTGAGCACTCTAATCCAAAAGAATCTGACATTTTAGAAAACCCACAAGGTGCCCAATGCTTATAATATTATTGTTCATCTTTTTATTTGTGTGTATGAGAGATAGTAGTCGTAGCCAATTCTAAACCTCTCAGTGGCTAAGGCTGTAAATACATAATCTTTCAGCTCCCGTGTAATTTTTTTAAGTGTGCTGCACAGTGTCACCTTACAGTGCCAAACACTGATTCCTACTGAATTAGATTTTTGTCATGTTTACAAACAATATTGAAATGCTAACGTGATAATTACCAGTGTTGAGTTGTTTTTGAAAAAAGGCATCATTCATTATGAAATCCAGTACAGGTCTGTACACTTGGCTGCTTGTTGCTAGGTGCCGCTACACCATTAAATGTATTATTTGCTAAGATAGCTGGTAAATGGGCACTTGAAAGATAAATCATAAATATGTCTAACGTCAAAATGTATCATGTAATTAAATAGTGTCTATTTTTGTTGTATATCAGTAATGAAGTTGTGAGCGTAACAGAAATCTAAGCCTTTTATGCTTTCTACCAAATGAGTTTCCTAAGCCCAAAGTGAATGGTTGAAAAGTGTATAATGATATATATCTTATCATATGCTCGGACCACCGCAGTGAAAGTGGCTACAATTTATCGTGTTTTGCTAAGATGAATGAGAGCACCCTATTACATTTGGAGATAGGGGATCGGGAGAAAAAAAATATGTACAGAAATAGTGACATAGTATTAGAATGTTTCTCTCCTTATCTTATGAGATACTCAAGAAGATGTTATGATACAAATTAACCATCCCCATTTTGAAAAGTCATTGAGAGTCGGTTCCTATCATGAAACGCATTACGTCTGAGATAATCCACTTTCTCTCATCTTTTAAGTGCAGTATCTAAGTGTAAAACTTAAGCCAACCTGAAGTTAATGTCATGTCGGTTAGATGATACATTATCTTTACTAAGTTGGCCAAAATAAAGTCCTTATTGACATCTCAAAGTTGGCATTGCCCCAAAAAGAGTCTGATGATCAGGTTGTTCATATGGAGGCACTCCTCCATTAATAACTGGTGTCAAGGGGGGCACACTTGAATTCTATGTTCTACAGGGGGAGCATGTCAAGGTAAATGTGTCCAGGAGATAATGGTTCAGCTGGCAACATCAGTTATGTAACTTGTGGTAAAAACTTACAGATGTGTGCTCTGTACAGGCTCGTTTTAAAAACACATTTTTAAAAAATACTTTACATGTTGTTTTTGAAACTCCCACGTTCCAGCCACATGCTTGATAAAAACCCACACAGAGTTGAAACATAGTTTTTTGATGGAATATCCTTTAAACCAGGGGTCCCCAACACCCGGGCCGCGGCCCAGCACTGATCCACATCCTCTGTTCAGCCAGGTCCTGTGCTGTACTTTAAGAACCGTGGCCGAGTGCAAGCACCTCCCCCTCAGCGCAGCCCAGGATCCTCCTACCCTGGTGTCTGCCGCAGGCTGTGTGGAGGGGGCGGGGTATGAATGACATCATATCTATGCTCCCTATGTACCACACAGCACAGCTGGCACCCAGTGATGTGTCTGGGCTGCAAGGCAGCACTCCACAGAGCCAGACAGCATGCACCTCAGGGACCTGTAGGTACATAATTGTGACTGTCTGTGTATGTTTGTATGTATGTCTCTGTGTGCATGTACGGATGCCTCTGTATGTATGTATGTATATATGTATGTCTCTGCTTGTATGTATGGTTGCCCCTGCCTCCCCCCCTGGCCCGTGAACATTTTTCCTGCTATGGAAATGGTCCCAGGTGCCAAAAAGGTTGGAGACCACTGCTTTAAACTAATTACTGGACGTCTTTATTATTCCAATGTTGAAGGTGTGGGTGTCGCCCTGTCCTGGTCCTACGCACTAGTTTCCTAATTCAATGCGTCTCCGGAGATTGTGTATTGCAATTTGAGAGCTAAGTGAGGGCACAGAGGAAGTAGATGCTGTAAATCTGATATTTATGAGTAAATTAAACATATTTACATTACAGATACTGAAATTTGAATGATAATTAAATAATGAATTATGCACACAAAAAAATGTAGGTCATGTTCAGGTCGGGGGGACCATGAAAACCAATGTGGCCTATGTCATATATTGAGAATAAATTCCACTGAGCTTTTAGATGTTTAATGTATAGTAGTCTAGATGCAATAATGCTCCTCGACTTGCAAGGTCAGTGCAGGTCCATCATTACATTTTCAATCATAGAGTCCAGTCTTGCTCAGAGTAGACAAACCACACACACAGCAAACTCCTTTTATATTCATTCAAAATAAGTCCAAGATGTTACCAGCATTAAATGAGCTAATATCAATATGTTTTCTGTATTATACTTTTGTATACCTCTTCAATCTATTCTAGCTATCCCCCCCCCCCCCCCCCAACGTTTAAGTATTTGCAGCTACGTCTGTGTAGATAATCAGAGTAAGCCAGTTTGTCACAGGGCACAATCAGAAACAAATAGCACAGGCTAGTTATGGTAATGATTTGACAGCTTGACATATGAACAAAAGAGGAGAATACTGATTGCCTGAAATTTGGAGGAGGGAGTAATATTAAGATCACATTTAGTTTGTTTATTGAAATCTGTAGGTGAGTCATATTTGACATTGCCATTTGTTTTCAGTCATCATGGCTGTAGTGAGGGGACACCCACAGAGGATGGGAAATTCAATTAGAATGTTATTGGAGATCTATCAAACTCCAAGGTTTCCAAAGCCTGGAAATTGAGGTCCAGACTACTATCAGTCACTAAATATACATATTACTCTTTGAAACATCATAAAGAGACAGTGAAAGCAATAGAGAATATATGAAAAGCCTTCTTAGAAGTATAAAGTGAATGAAATGAGATAAACCTGCTTAAAAATATGAGAGAGTAAGATTCAGTGTAATGGGAGTCAATGCAAGGGTTACTATCTAAATTACAGTGCTATCGTTATTGGTATTTTATTTAAACAACTGTCAAGAGTAGCTGATGGCAACTCCAGCTTAGTGTAAATCCTTCTATGTTTCAAAGACTGTGTCAGGATAGACAAGGCCGTGTGACTTATTAAAATGTCTACTGTTTTATAATCAGAAAATGGAATCAATCTGCCTTAAACACAAAGGGGATTATAAAAGGATGTTGAAACAATAAAACAAGATAGGGTAGTCATTAATAGCATATTGTTTTTAGGGGATCAAAATAACATACCAGCCATATGTCCCAATTTAAGAGGGAAAGTCTGTATTTTGAACCCACAAACCCCTGTCTTTCAATCTTCCCATATCGCCTTTCTTTTTATGGGAGCTCAGAATGTTCCGTTTGCATGAGTTTATCACAGAGCTCCACTAGGGTTGCCACCTTTTCTTCAAAAAAATACCGGCCTTGGTACTGTCTACATAGACTTAACATTGGCCTGATGCCAATTTTATACCGGCCTGCAGGTAAAATACCGGCCAGGTGGCAACCCTAAGATCCACGGAGCAATAAAACACACAATAAAGCCTGTTTAAATATGTTTATAAATTATTTATGGTAAACAAAACATTTTCTCTCATCAAATACATAGATAATTAACAATTGGCCAGTACATTATTTAAAATGTTCAAATAAAGTCCAAACCATAGCCACACCTTCTGTCACTCCCCCCCAAAACTAAAAAAAAATTTGGCCTTTTTGGCCATTCGAAAAGTATAAAATAATGATGTAAAATTAAGATTTATGTGGAGGAAAAAAAATGTTGACAAAAGGGAAACTGAAAATATTTATTCCATTATGCAACAAACAGGTAAAGGGTGGGAGAATATATATATATATATATATATATATATATATATATATATATACAGATCAGCCTCATGTTCCACAACCCATAAATGAGTGGGGATGATAAAGTAACTTTGAAATACTTTTAACTACTTGTTACTATGTTAATTTCCATTGTGTTTTGTTACTCTTTGGTCACACTTTCATGATCTGTTTGCAAATTATTTCTAATAATATGATGTTAAGTATGCAATATATAGGGGTCTACCAGTTGTAGACCAATCTAACTAAATCGGTGCTTCTAATTGATTTACATAATTTTCTATGATTTGGATACTTAGTAGGGCCGTTTTTGTATCAGAATTGTCACTTTGTGCAGATTTCAAGACGAACTTTGATAGTGTTCGGGGAAAATGGCCTGGGGAATCTTACGGATTTTCTATACTCAAAAAGGGCTGAAAGTCACCATATTAGCCCCAATTTGGCTACATTTGCTACATTTCGGGCATTTCAAATCTCCAGATTTCAGCTGTAAATTTGAACATAAACTTGTACAGGAATTAAATATAACATATATTAAACACAAAAAACTGTATATATAATTATTATATTATAATTTTATATTTTTTTTACATTAATATATACTTTTTACATTTTTAGAATTTTTTAAATTAATTTTAATACATTTTATTTTATTAATAAACTTCAGCCATTTTTAGAGTCATTTGGGGAAGACTATATCTGATATAGCCTAAGTCCTTCAATGGGAGGACTTTGGCTATTTCTGTAATAGCCTTGATCCTCCAGAAATGGCCCCGAAATAAGCCAAAGTCCCATCATATATACGAGAAAAATGTGTTTTAAATGTGTCTGTGGAGTCTCCAGCTTATGACATCATATGTGAGATACAAATTACAACTTTGCATTGCAAATCAGTTAATTTGCATATCCTGCCACAGATAGGAGGAGACTCCACAGACACATTTAAAACACAGTTTTCTTCTAATTTAGGCATTTTGCTTGCAGTTTTCCCAACACAATCTATAGGTCATTTTCAATATTTTCTCATTCTCTACATTCACAGTAAACACAAGGTTTAGGTGATACAGTCCCTTTAAATGTGTGTCCTGTTTATGACTACCTGTGGCTTGACATGCAAATTACACATTTTCCATTAAAGGTAATTCATTTCCCTATCATGCCACAAGGTGATGTCATACACAGAAAACCCTACAGACACATTCAAAATACATTTACCTGCAAATCTACAAACACACTGTGTAGATCGTCTATGTTTATTTTTTATACTCTACATTCGCAGTATTAACAATGTTTAGATGATGAAGTCCCTTTCCCCTCTCTGTTGGCTGGTCTTATGCAGATTTAAAAATATATATATACTGCCTGTTTTGTATGGAAAACTGCTGATTCTCTTGTGTGTTTCTGTATTGACATATGCACACACCTTTATCTATATATATAATATAATATATTATATATATTTTGTTTGTACACAACACACTACTAAGTGGTACCCCTATGAATTATGCACCCTATGATGCCTTACACTCTCACTGACAATTATTCACTTTACCTCTTCCAAATTTTTAGAAAAAGTGGTTTCATGTTGTTGATGCTGCCCTCCTCACCTTAGACACAGCTGTGCTAGAAGCCAAGTGCCAACTACCTGATGAGCATTCAGTTTAAGGATCCGTATTTATTTCTCTCTTCCCCTCAGGGGTAGTACACAGCTGTTGAACTGATGTGCCCAGTGGAGCAATTTAATAACAGTTAGATTTTCTTTTTATTATTCTTTATATTTTATTCTATTCAAAGAAAAATGCTCTTTTCCAAACCACAGAAATTCACAAATAATAAAAGTATTTGCTTTGCTTTGGACAGCAATTTCTTTTTTTTTCCCCATCAAGTTACATAATAGTTAATTTCTCAGAAGTTTGTAATTGCTCATCATAACCCAGTAAAAATTAAGGTGAAATATAAGAAAGAGGTACACACAATGTTACTGCCGAATAGTTTGGGTAATGCTATATGCATTAATATGTAATGTTTGCTCACAGATTCCCAGGGGAAGAGGTGGCTACACAAGGACCTGAATGTATACCCGCCAAATCTTTCTCACAGGATACATGGGGGCAGGGCTATTCGAGGCCGCATGATATCACATGATGTTATGTGACCCCCTGGAGATTGGGTTTCAGTCTCCTCGGTACAAATACCATGTGTCTGGACTATGTATATACTCATAATTTGAAAACAAATGTGCCTCCAGATGCCTTGAATGTGGATAAAGTTTATGGAGTGCTCCACACCCCAAAATTGTTGTGCATCAAAAAAGGGATGGAACTTTCCCCTAAATTGTCTTTATAATTAAATATTTTCATGGTTTTATATACTTTCAGAGTAATAGGTAATTGTCTGTACAAAAAAATATATTGCGCTATTTGTCTAAAGGGCTTGACAAGAATATCTTTTGAGATGTAGCCCCAAGTTGAAAAATATAGATCTTCTAATCTAAAGTGGCTAGAAATGTTTGCATTTTCCCAGGGCCCACTATTAAATGGGGTCTCAAGACCAGATGTCAGGCATGGAGACCTCTGCTTACCCTGCTCAAAGGGTTCTGCTTCTTGGGCCTAAGGTTATGGGCATGCCACAAGCACACACGTCCCAACAGCGGCAGGGGGCATGTCCTGCCTCTGGCTAGCGAGATGTCATGGGGGAGGACCCAGGCAGAAGGGGAGTGGAGTGCCTTCCACCGCTTCCTCTGTAAGGCCTATGTAGGGGGCGGAGATCTGGTGCTAGGGGCCTTCAGACCTCAGCCTGCCTCCTCATTCAAGATTCTTTGGTTCCTGCCTCGATCCTTTTGGACTGTCCTTTGGCCACTCTGTTGCCATGCCCATTGTTTTGATGCTTTATCAGAACTCCTGTCTGTCGCTGTTTCTGTTGCTGGGCTGCCTGTTCTATGCTCCAGCAGTATCCCTAGTGTTCAACATCAGATTTAGCTTCCCTCCAATATGAGCTGAACAGAAAAAAAAGCTAGGGGAATATATATATTTAGTCTGGAAAAAAAAGGTTCAGGAGAGGTGAGGGATCCCCCTATTCCACCACTGTCCAGACACAATATTATGTAGGTTGAATTTAGTGGGCAATTACGAATATTGTTTAAATAATTTTAATGGATACTATGTTGTTTGGATGTCTTTGCAAACATGGTTGAAATCCCACTATTTGTTACTTATGGTAATTTCATTTACTTAAAAAATCTCATTTTATTATTAAACTCATTTTTTGTTGTTGATTAGAACCAAAAATCTTCTCTTTCGTCCTCCATGAAATAACTATGTTGGCAGCAAGATCAAGTCAAATGAATAAATCCCTTGGTGTATTCTTCCATCCTATTACGTCTGTTCATCACAGCAGCACAGTGTTCATATGGTACCCACACTATAATAAGGCCTCCTGGTGCTTTAAAATTAGCAAAAGACACTTCAGCCAAAGTAAATTTTGAAGAAAAAAAAGCAGAGAAACACATAAATGTATGCATGTGTCTTCGAAAAACAAGACATACCACTCACCAAAATGGCAGGGGAACAGCATTGCTCTTAACATTTTTAATTCAGATAAGAAGTTGAATTTTTAAGTGCAGAACACATATGAAGAAACACGATTTTAGGTTAAGAACACTTCATTGGATTTTTGAAGTGCTGTGGAATTATCCTGATATGTATTTAGTGAATAAGAACTTGAAAAATGTGTCCTGTACAATAGAGAGCTCTGGGCAAAAAATGCAGAATTCAGTAGGCCTTGGAAAAAAAAAAAAAATGAAACAAAATAAATTCTAGCAGAGAAAATAACTAAAGAATAGATTTGGCAAGTGAAAGAATAGGCATTAATTTACATCTGAATAAGGGCGAGTGTTAAGAATATGTGTAATTTCCAGACACAGGATTAAAAATGACAAATCTTTAAAAAAGGAAATATGTTTTTTTTATACTGCTAACAGTGTTTTAAAAAAAAAAAAATCTTAAACAATAGAAAAATGCCACCTGCTTTTATGTCAGAGATTAATTGTAGAAGATTTTCTAGGCAGAGGGCTTTGGGCTTGTTTGATTTCATTGCTATTTTTTAGGGAAAGGTAGAAAAAGCCTGAATCGATTATTTAGGGATTTTGTACAAGTTATTAGGCTTCTGAATAAGGCAGATTACTTTTTTTGCTGTGTTTACTTCTGCTGCAAGACAACTTTATTATAGTGTGTTATATTGTAATGCTATGGAAAATCTTTGGTGAGAAATGCATAAAGATAACAATGGGTACTAGAAAAGTTACCTAGTGTCAAGTGTTCTAAATGTCCTTATCATTTTCTACCATGGAATGAAGGTTGAGACCTCTCTGATTCAACAACAATATAAGTTGAATGGAAAATAGCTTGTGATGAAACAACTATTGTGTATAGATTCTGGAAGCTCTCTTAGTTGTTACTTTTTTATTAAGATGCCCTATTGTGTAGCTTTGAGTAATATCAGAGAGCTTCATAGTTATAATAATACCTAATAAAACTATAAATAGACTATTATAGGGTTACAAAAAAGTGAACATGCACTAGCATTGCATGAAATAACATAGATACAAACAGTGGTGTATCTTGATTTTGTGCTGCCCTAGGCAGACAAAATCCGGGCACCCCCCTACCCAAGCTGCACACCCACGTTACACACCTAAGACATGCCCCATCACCTCCATTTCATGACCCCACATCACACATAACATTCAGACTCACATTAAGCTCATACTCCCATCACACACACACTCCTACTCCCATCACACTCAGTCACACACTCCTACTCCCATCACACTCAGTCACACACACTGTCTCCCATCACATACAGACTCTGACTCCCATCACACTCAATCACACACACTGTCTCCCATCACACACACACTGACTCCCATCACACTCAGTCACACACAATGTCTCCTATCACACTCAGTCACACACACTGTCTCCCATCACACACACTCTGACTCTCATCAAACTCAGTCACACACACTGTTTCCCATCACACTCAGTCACACACACAGTTTACATTTCTTTTTTCAGTGCTGGGGGGCGCTGCTGCCCTAGGATGCCTCCCAGTTAATACAGCACTGGATACAAATGCATATTCATGTAGAAGGGTTGGAAGTGCCAGCCCTTGCAAACATGCTAGAGAAAGTGTGAAGGGACAGAATGGAAGAAACAATTATATGAAAGCTAGGTATATGAATGAGAGGTAAGATTAGTTAGCACCAACTAGAGAAGTGTGGCATAAAGACAGCAGTAAAGTTGGTAGGTTTTTCTGAATAAGTGAGTTCTTAGAAAGTGTCTAAAACCGATGCATGCAGGGAACTTGTTTTGACAGGGCGAGCTTTGTAGAAAATAGATGGGATACCAACCATGTATACAAATATAAAAACTAACCCTAAGATAGCAAATCTTTAGAAACTCAAAAGTAAGGGGCTGGCTGGGAATCTCAGGAAGGGACCACCTAGTGAAAAGCAGCAAAAAGGTTCAATAAATAAATACAAGCTTTATTAACTATAGGGGGGAAGGTATGCACATTAAAACTCTCTCTACCTAATGTGTGTGCCCTTATAAAAATAAAAAAAACCTATGCAACTACTGTGTATAATAATGACAGTAGCTATGCATTTAACCAGGAAAGGTCAATTCACCGGTAATTGATTTAAAGTATATCCAGGGGATATTACTATTACCCGATGTAATGGTGATCATGGTATCTACCTTGTAAGGATAACAACCCTGCCAGAATCAAACCTGCAACCCAGGTGGGTTGAGCAGATTTTTACAGTGCATTTCCCACTCCAAACAGTTATGTCATCTATGTCATTGGCTTAATACAACTTGAGAAAACAAAAATAACAGTTGTTAACGTATAAGCACTGATCCAGCTCTTCTACTTGGAAATACCTTCCTACGCAGTAAACTTTTTAATATCCAAATGTGTAATGCTAGGCTATGGCAATAGACTTCTATTCCAATAGTAAAGAAGATTGTTTATATCATCATCCGTAATATTACATTGGGGAAATAATTGCTCATAAAGCCAATGATATCATTACAAAATGAAGCACAGAGAGTACAGCATTCTCACCAAACAGCCACAATGAAGAAAACATTCCACATCCAGTAGAGGTTACCTGTATAACTTGTGGTAACATACTTGTTCTACTTTATTTATACTTTTTATTGACATTTTATGAATTTTCCCATGCAAGATATCATATACTTATAAATATTTACTTAATCTATTACAACAAAATAGCATTGAACCACCGGGCACAAGACTTGGCAAACCGGCATAAATCAGTGTGGCATTTTATACTGCAGTCAAATACATCATTCCAATACATAATAGTGCATTTACTAAAACTTGACTATAGTGGTTCAATCTTTATCTCCACCACCAAGCTTCTGCCATAGTCAGTCACCTCACCTGTCCCTAACTTGTTCTTGAAAGCTAGTATGGTATTCACTAAGCATTTTGAGGTAAAAGAGTCTAGTTGGAGGGAGGGTTTGACCCCTACGTGGCAAGAAGGTCAAGTTTTAGAAGTCGATTTTCAGAGGTTGACTTTGTTAAGGTCGAGTTAAGTAATCAAGCAGATCAAATTTGAGCAGTTCAGGGATCAAAAGTTAGAGGTGAACCTTTTTTTTTAAATCTAGGAGATAGAGATATCGTCTACATGGGGGGGGGGGGGGGGGGGAACTTCCATGGTGTTCATATTGGACAGGGTAACAGAATATAAGACACCTATATAAAGGAATCGATGAATAAATAATAAATAAACGAAAATTATATATATAAACTAAATATGAACGTAGAAATACTTATCAAGTCAAAGATTTAGTATTAGAAATATAGATTCCAGTCGGGTTGTACCCAAAAACTGTTTTTCTTCCAAAGGGATTGTACATAAAAAGACAAAAAAACATAGACATACAATGGGTAGTATTCACAGATAGGGATTAGCTGTATATTTTCCCCCAAAAGAAACACACTCACACACTCTAGAGCCTAAAGGTACTGGCTCTAAGTACATATAGCAGTTGGACTGCAAGTCCCACCATCCCACGTGTGTAGGTCTCAACTCCAAGTTCCAGCTCGTTTTATCCGGAGGATGAGTTGGTGGTAAACGAATCAAATGGAGTATATTTAGTATAGATCCTCTCTTCCGTGATCTTTTAAAGTTCCTTTTTAAATGTCCTCAAGCGAAGCGGCGCTTTCCTGTGACGCGTTTCGTCGTTTCCGACTTCTTCAAGACAGTGGACTTCACTGTCTTGAAGAAGTCGGAAACGACGAAACGCATCATAGGAAAGCGCCGCTTCGCTTGAGGACATTTAAAAAGGAACTTTAAAAGATCACGGAAGAGAGGCACCAACAGGGTCCCCGCTGACAGCAGACGGAGGGTGCACACCGCCTGTAAAACACGCCGAACACGGGAGGACTGGTGACCTGCTCTTTCTCTCTGTTTTTCCTTTTGTTCTTATTTTCCCCGTTTTTAATTACTTATTTTATGGAGTAATTATATGTTTTTTAATATAAGCCTTACTATATATAGGGGCAAATAAATAATATTTTTTTATTACTAAATATACTCCATTTGATTCGTTTACCACCAACTCATCCTCCGGATAAAACGAGCTGGAACTTGGAGTTGAAACCTACACACGTGGGATGGTGGGACTTGCAGTCCAACTGCTATATGTACTTAGAGCCAGTACCTTTAGGCTCTAGAGTGTGTGATTGTGTTTCTTTTGGGGGAAAATATACAGCTAATCCCTATCTGTGAATACTACCCATTGTATGTCTATGTTTTTTTGTCTTTTTATGTACAATCCCTTTGGAAGAAAAACAGTTTTTGGGTACAACCCGACTGGAATCTATATTTCTAATACTGAATCTTTGACTTGATAAGTATTTCTACGTTCATATTTAGTTTATATATATAATTTTCGTTTATTTATTATTTATTCATCGATTGTTTTATTACATTGGTGTTATAGATTTAAGCACTTATATGCTTGTTTTGCATTTTCTTGAATTTATACATTCTTTTTGAATTTATATTATTGACCTGCGCAACACTTTATCACTACTATTACTTTTGTTTTGTGTCACTCTGGGGGAATTACACTAGTGTTTGCAGCACGTCACAATTTATTCATTTATTTTTTCTCTTATTTTTACTCCTATTTTTTCTTAACAAAACAGCGCCTATCACTTAACACGTTTATATACCTATATAAAGGGTCTATTCAAAGAAATTTGAGTTGCAGGTGTAATAAACATTTCATATCTAAACATTGTGAAGGGACAACCATGGCGAGTTTGCTAAGCAGTGGAAATTCACCAGGTTTGTCCCTGCACAATGTATAGTTCAAATGCAACTCACCTTTTAGTGAATAGACCCATCCGAGTCACCTACTATGACTAGTTGCATGTGTCCAATGGATCAGACAGTTATGCATCTGTTTCAAATTTATATTCCTCATATTTTCTATTTTTCTCTTGCATCAGATCAGCCCAGCCATGTAATGCCATCTTTGGGGAAATAGTGGATCCTAAAGCCTATGGTAACCTTTAAAATATATAGTACAGAGAATGCTTCCTCTGTAAGTGCATACATATAACCATCAAAAGCATAGAGTTCCCTTCTCCCTTCCACTTGATCTTCATTTATGTCCCTACACCATTTGTTGCCCTACTATATGTATTAAAGGGACCCCCACCCACAAAAGACACTCGCTCCTAAAAAACAATGAATTGGGTTTATTTTTATTTTTATTTTGCATTGTTGATTTTGGATATGTCTTTTTTTTGTTATGTGAGTTTATTTTATCAATACATTTACTAAACAAGTGTGACAGGTTGCCATAATTTTGTGACATATAGTAGTTTTGGGTGCCACCGCCCAGCACTAGTTTCTCACTTTGGGGCTGGGGACACAGAATGCAGTTGAATTATGACTATAGGCTTGCATTGAATCAGAGTGTAGTGTTACTATTACATCACAAGGGGGTGGAGTTATGCTACTGTTGATCAGGTTAATCTAATTTATTTGTGTGGGAAAGTAGTTAAAAAAGGTGTACACAGTCATCTTGTCCTGCCCACTAGTGACACACAGGAGCAGTGGTGTATCGTATGACATCAACATGCAGGCTCTGGCCACAGTTGTACAGTGAGACTCACGGGTAAAATTCTCAAAATGGATGCTGGACATAGACACCTTATATTATTGTTACTTTTATAGCCAATGAATTCAAACATAGAAAAAAACGGTGGCATATATATATATAAGATATGTGCTTGTTTTAAATGCACACGTAATCTAGTTACAATTATATGCAAGTGGTAGTGTCCCTTTAATCATAACTAATAAAAGACAACATATGATAGTTACAGCAGATATTGTCAGTCACTAAAATTATTATCATTTTTTTATTATAAAATGCTTAATCTCTAACACTGATACACTATGGAAATATGATTAGCAAATAGGTGTATTTTTTTGTTATTTGACATAAGGGTAAACGCTCATGAGTTTGATGCTTTAAACGAGCGGCTGGAGTAATACATAGCTATTGACGGTATCCAAAAATTGCTACTCTCAGTCCATTTAATTTAACATTTCTTGGTGTCATGTGTCATAAAGTCCATGGCCAATATGACTCTTAATAGTGTATAAAATGTAATAGATCATAGAATAGAGGAGAACTAAAATGGAACTTAATGACCGTGTTTACAGAAACTGCTGTTAGTCATTTTCTCGAATTTTATGTATCTCTTTCTGCTATCACTGTCTAGCGTCTGTAGGTTGTGAATTGGGGAGGCATACTGTAAATGGAAGAGGAATAAAGGAGACAGAGCATGTTCTGCCTTAGAATTAGGGGGCTATTAACTTCAAAATCAAGCATTAAATGTACAGCTATCACTATCGATCACACTTTTTCTAAATTGCTACCAACCTGAATAGAGCTTACCTTAATGTCATCGACTGACTGGATCCCTGGATCCAATAATACATCTATATGATCAGCCATTCTGTTCAGAACACATGGAACTTTTACTTGTTGCCCTTTCAGAGGAAAATTAATTAGTTGATCAAGGTAATTCCTATGGGATCCTCTTCTTGTTTAATAAATGACTCCCCAGGGCTACAAATGCAGTCTAAATTCGGTAGAGGAGCAGGTATACTTGATATGCTCCTCTGGCAACACTAGTATCTCCTGTCAGTTACATTTTAGTGAATCACCGACGCATATCTAGTTCGGTTTTTGCAGTTTGGATTGTGTGGTGAAATATTTCAGTGTTAAAAAGCCATTTGAGTAAATATTGCCTGAGCAATATAAAAATCTATCTTAACCAAGAGAATTAAAGACTGCTGACCAGTGTGTTGGTTGTATGTGTCTGGAGTATTGGTCGGACTTTGAAAAGTCTGATCTTTCCCATGGAATAAAAAAAAAAAATCACAAATGTGAGATACAATTTCCAGTCAGAAGTCAGTAAGGAAACAAAAATATGTCTGTCTCCTGTAAAATTTCTGTTTTTTGTGTGTTTTTTTTGCTTTTGAAACAAAATAAGTAAGATATGTCCTTGTTTCTTGTCTCCACCATGCTTTTGAAACAACTGACTGAATCACCTGGGGGGGGGGGGCGGGGGGGGGGGGGGTGGAGAATAGAAACCAGAACTTTGAACAAATTATTTTACCACAAAACTACTTAATATTTAAAAGTATATAAGGACTTGGAGACTGGTATGTACATTTTTTTATAAAACCAGCAATGCATGGAAGAAATAGCCTTTGTTCCTGCATTTGAAGATGTGATGTCGGACATAAAGCCATAAAAACAACTTTATGAACAAACAAATAGCAATGCATGTGTTCAAAGCTTTAACACATTACGATTACAGCTGTCATCTTGCTACTAAATTCCACTTTGTTGTCTTAAGTGCCTTAGTGAAGAGGGATAGTCCCTCATCAAGTTTCAGCAATAATAAGTCTAAATGAATCTGCAAGAAGTGTGTGCATCAAATGCTAGTTCAAGTAAGTCTCTTTAGTGCTGATGTTGTATCAGATTACTCTCCAGGGAAGAAGTATTGAAGAACAGGAAAAAAAACTGTGAAGAAAAAAATAAATACATAAAATGATAGAAAAAAAATTATAATAACAAACTTAAAGGGACAGTATAGTCCCAAAATCACTTTGGTGCAAGATGAAGATTACTGCTTGTATATTGCTCAGGCTTTTTTCCAGTGTGATTTGATACAGGCATTCTGCATAAATCACATTTTTATTATTTGACTCAAGCCCTCCCCCAGGGATTACTCTGTATGTTTACTGCAGGTGCGGCAGCACTGACTGTATAGACACTGAGGATATGACATTTTGTTTCACTTCATGTCACTTCCTGTGCTCCTTGAATTGAATACATTGTGCGGATTATGAGTGACCTTGCTCTTGTACACAGTAGGATCTCTTTACAGTGCAACACATTGTCTGATGACATCACTGGAGAGACAGGACATTCCATTAATTTGAATGAAATTATTCTCATTAGTTCCTGAAAAAAAATAAAAAAATTTACGCAGCTAGTGGCCTGTTTTTTTGCAAATTGCTGCAATTTCACTATTTCATCTAGCTGTAAGTATTTAATATTTTAAGCAATGCAAAATGTAAAACATGCATTTTATAGTACTTTGAAAGCACATTAATATGCATTAACATTTGGAAGATGCATTTTGGGCACTAGACAGTCCCTTTACATATGATAGAGAGATACAAAGTAGTATGAGTATTTGTTTTAATCAGATTGCACTATCCTTTGGGGGTTTCCAGATGGATGGAAATGAAGGCCGAAAAAGCAGTACGTGAAACAAAATACATTTCTCCATTCTTCTGCGTAAAAAAAAAATGTTTTCCCTTTTATTAGTAGAGTTGTTAGAACTACAGGGAATGAAAACATAAGAAAAAAAAAATAGGCCTAAGATTCCGAAGCAAGAGCCAGCTGTCACATTGCAACCAAGATGGAAACATGGGTAACACCATTAGAGTGATCACTGACTTTTACAGCACTGGTTTCTCTGCACAGTAAGAGATGCCATGTTAGAACAGCGATGGCATCATGACTGAATGCTGCTGGTACAGTTGTTTTTATTAGCACAATTATCCAGTTCTGACTCTCGGTCCCCACTGCACTAAGTTTCAACTGCAGCTCTGAGCACTGGGGTATTCAGAGATTAATGGCTAATTTCCCATTCTATTCTCTGCTCCTCGAAAACCTATTACTTTCTCATCATTGGAAGGGGTGTTTAGCTATAGCTCTGCCTCTCTTCTTTACAACTCATGAGTCATTGGGGAGCACCTTCCTCTGAGGCAGATTTCAAACGACATGCATTAGCCTCCGAGGCAGCTATGTGGTTGTACAAATTGTCCCTATATCACTGAACTGGAGTGCCTGTGAAGCATTGTTTTGCGATTCATTATGGGCCATTCCTGTGCTGAAGGGTTGTAAAACATGTTTGGGAAGAATACTATTAGTAGGTGAATGAGAATTCCTGAGCACTTGTTTTAAAATCCTATTAAAAGACATTCATGAACGAACCACCTCCAACAAGTTGCAATTTAATATTAACTATAGTCATGCATATATTATTAATATTATTATTAATAATATCATTATTATTTTGTTCTAAATAATGTCTATTTTGATACATGTTAGCAAATGACATCTGTATATATTTTTCATTTTTGTTTAGCACTCTAATCTCCATTGTTATGCTACACAAATCATCATTAATATTAAAAATTATGGAATGCTTACGTGTTTCACCTATATCACAAGCACTGACTCATGAAGGTCTGTATGGAGACCGAAACAAAATTTGCCATCTATTAAAAAACTGATACAGATGAAGTGCCATATTACTATAGTAATCGAGGGCATAGCGTGATGTTTACATTTATCCCAATCAAGTCCAAAAGTATGAATTTTTATAAGAATGCAATGCAATCTTAACCCCTTCCCGACGTTAGGACGTACTATGCCGTCCTGACTTTAAGTGCCTTAAAGTCGTTAGGACGGCATAGTACGTCCTGTACTAAACAGCTCATCGCTGCTCCACGTGATGAGCTGTTTTAGGATCCCGCTGCAGGCACTTACAGCGGGATGCCACCTGTCAGATGAGGCCACTTTGAGTGGCCTCAGTCTGACAGGGAAAATGTAGCCGGTGCTCAAAGCGAGCACCGGCTACATTTTGCTAAATCGCGCTGTGCCCGAACTTCCGGGTTCGGGCACGCCTCCGTGACGTCACACGTCCGGAGGTCTCGCTATTTTTTGGCAGGGACCCACGGGGTCTATTAAGACCCTGATCGGGTCTCTGCCAGAGTGTTCCTGGCCAGGAACAAATCGTGACGTTTTGGTACTTGCGTCGTTTGGGACGCAAGCACCACGCGTCACGAAGGGGTTAATAAGGGACTGCAACTTAAATACAGTTTTAATCAGACAAAAGACAACTTCTGCCTGATTAAAACTCTTTTTTTTGTAATTGCTCTTATTGTGCCCTATTGAAAAGGTGTTGACACATAACCTCAGAGAGACTGATGACCCAGTGCTCTCTCCCATTGGTGTCTGGGTACATCCATCTTGTCTCTGACAACCAATAGGTTCCAGGAGATAAGAATATTCTCCTAGGTAGAGATGTCTATGGTACACTGAAACACAAATAGTTGCACTCATACAGCTTCACATGGCAAGTCGTTGTTACACTTTAAATAAAGCAGATAGGTTCAAGGATTGTCTGTAAATTGGAAATAAATATTCATTATGTGCAAGAGCTCAGGTTCTGGTATTATCCCCTCTAAAGAATAATATAAATAGATAGGTTGAGCCAGTGACCACAAATGTTAAATGAATTACTTTATTTCATATTAATTAAAAGAAAGAAACCAACATCTCAAATTGTGAACAAAAGCACAAATGTGTAGAGAGTCAACAATGATTTTGTTTTCAAACTGTACTCATTTGTGCTTTTGTATCTATCACAATCTGAGATGTTGGCTCATTACTGTTAATTAATATGATATAAAGTAATTTATTTTTAACTTTTCGATGCTTTGTGGATAAGGGATGGTCATATTATTATATCTTAGATTTTAAACTAACACCCAAACACATAGCAAATGTGGATTGGAGAAAAGATGCCTTAGAGAGTATTGTTCAAGATCAATACAAAGAACTTTCTGTGAATGTCTAATCAAGCTTTCCAGAAGATATGGGGAAATCCATTAAGATTGGAAGAAAGGATTTAACATCTAAACCCTGAAAATGTTTATTCATTGATAGAAACATAGAAACATAGAAACATAGAATGTGTCGGCAGATAAGAACCATTCGGTCCATCTAGTCTGCCCAATTTTTATTTATTTTTTTTGAGTACTTTTATTAGTCCCCCGTTCCCGGTCTTATAGCTAGGATAGCCTTGTGTCTATCCCACGCATGCTTAAAATCCTTGACTGTGTTTACCTCTACCACTTCTGCTGGCAGGCTATTCCATACATCCACTACCCTCTCAGTAAAGTAATACTTCCTGATATTACTTTTAAATCGTTGCCCCTCTAATTTAAGACTATGTCCTCTAGTTGTGGTAGTTTTTCTTCTTTTAAATATACTCTCTTCCTTTACTGTGTTGATTCCCTTTATGTATTTAAATGTTTCTATCATATCCCCCCTGTTACGTCTTTCCTCCAAGCTATACATGTTAAGATGCTTTAACCTTTCCTGGTAAGTTTTATCCTTCAACCCATGAACCAGTTTAGTAGCTCTTCTCTGAACTCTCTCCAAAGTATCAATATCCTTCTGGAGATACGGTCTCCAGTACTGCGTACAATACTCCAAGTGAGGTCTCACCAGTGCTCTGTACAATGGCATGAGCACTTCCCTCTTCCTACTGCTAATACCTCTCCCTATGCAACCAAGCATTCTGCTAGCATTTCCTGCTGCTCTATTGCATTGCCTACCTACCTTCAAGTCCTCTGAAATTATTACTCCTAAATCCCTTTCCTCAGATGTTGAGGTTAGGACTGTACCAAATAGTCTATATTCTGATTTTGGGTTTTTACGCCCAAGGTGCATAATCTTGATAGAGCAGTTAATAGAAACTTTGGAATATATTACCAAGGGAAAATTGTTTTGGTGAATTGAATTATTAAGCTCAAAAACACTGAATTTTTTTGGGGAGTCCTTTTCTGGTAGTATTACCATTTTCTATTGGTGAAACAAGACAGCTACTGGAGTACTCATCAACTCAACAGCAATTCCATCACATTTTTTAAAATTCTTTCTAGATGTATTACATGTTTGTCTCTCACCAGCCCACATCCTTTATATTTCTCTCCCTACACCATGTATTTTCTCAGGATAAATGCCTTCCCTTTTTGTAGTCCCTTATTTCTGTCCCAGTCTGTAGCCCTCTTATTTCTCTTATTTTCCATTTACCTATCTCTCACCAGCCCACATTTAAACATTATACTATGAATGTAGAGACTGATGAAAACTGATCTATGCAGAATTGTAATTCTCATAAAATAAGAGAAAAGTATGTTTTAAATGTGGTTTTGCTTTTATTATGGCATCACAGGTGGTTTTATATGCAAATGAACTAATTAACGTGAACTATGTAATTTACATATCAAGCCACAATGTGATGTCATAGGCAGTAGACACCACAGACACATGTAAAACATGTATATCTCTTATTTTATACATTTGCATGCAGTTTTGCTAACACAATGTATAGATCAGTTTTCATTATTTCCCACTCTTTACATTGTATAACAGTCTAAACAATATTTAAGTTAACAGAGTCCTTTTAAGATGATACTTGCCATGCTGTAATCGCATACATCATGAAACATTCTTAAGCTTTACTACTCCAATAGGTGTCTCTGTCTTCCATCGTCTTCCAGTAATGTTTACATGTTATCCCCTTCAAGATAAGATCAATGACTGTAGAACGATAAGCATCTCTCCTAGCATATAAGCACTAGCAGACAGAAGTGACTTAGTTGTTCTTTAAGTCTGTATGCATTGTACAAATGAACACTCTCCGGCTTCACTTATTTTCTCTTGCATCTTCCCCCCCCCACCCCACTACCATTCTCAATCCAGGAAGATTATCTTCTGTCCATTTTAGTGGCAACAGCTGATGAAGCTTTTTATTTTGCTGGCAGACATCCCAGACTCAGGTCAACAAGCTTTAAGCACAGCCACCTCGATCCCTTTACATTTTTTTTTTCCGCTCACTATATACCATTTTACAGAGTCCATCCTCAGCTGGCACTGTGTAATTATGCAGGTAGAAAAAGTGCAAATCAATAAGGTTTTAAAAGGAAGAAATGGAAGCAAATAAAATTAAGATTAAATGAGAAAATAGAGTAAAGTCATGCAGGCATGTTAGAACATCCAAAGGTTCTAACACAAAGTAACTTATGACCGCTGTTGTTTGTTTGTGTAACAAGTGGAATACATAAAAAATATTTTAAGAGAATCTTTTTCAAAAGAGAGTTAATGCTCCAGTGCATTAATCCCACAGATTCTGCAAATATAGGAATACTAAGCTATATTATGTTTTGTGTTATGAGTCTCTACACTGGATTTTTTTTTGTGTTGAGGGGGGGGGGGGGGTGATAAATTCTTTATTTTAAATTTTAAATTATATGTAATATAATTATATAAAATATCACAATTAATAATATAAAATTAATTACTATGTTTTTTTTTTTTTTTTTTTTAACTCACAGATGACCCGTTCATACATATCCACACAATTTATAGACCCAATATGTAATTCCAGGTAGTCTACAAGTAAGCAGATCTGATTGAGGGGAATGGTAATATTTGTCATTAAAAGGAAACATGTACTATGGCTCCACAAGGTGATGTAATTATTGCGAATCTGCACAGAAACCTATACAGGGAGTGCAGAATTATTAGGCAAGTTGTATTTTTGAGGATTAATTTTATTATTGAACAACAACCATGTTCTCAATGAACCCAAAAAACTCATTAATATCAAAGCTGAATATTTTTGGAAGTAGTTTTTAGTTTGTTTTTAGTTTTAGCTATTTTAGGGGGATATCTGTGTGTGCAGGTGACTATTACTGTGCATAATTATTAGGCAACTTAACAAAAAACAAATATATACCCATTTCAATTATTTATTTTTACCAGTGAAACCAATATAACATCTCAACATTCACAAATATACATTTCTGACATTCAAAAACAAAACAAAAACAAATCAGTGACCAATATAGTAACCTTTCTTTGCAAGGACACTCAAAAGCCTGCCATCCATGGATTCTGTCAGTGTTTTCATCTGTTCACCATCAACATTGCGTGCAGCAGCAACCACAGCCTCCCAGACACTGTTCAGAGAGGTGTACTGTTTTGCCTCCTTGTAAATCTCACATTTGATGATGGACCACAGGTTCTCAATGGGGTTCAGATCAGGTGAACAAGGAGGCCATGTCATTAGATTTTCTTCTTTTATATGGAGCTTGACTCCATCCTCAACCCGAAAAGGCCCCACAAGCTCATCTTTGATGATACCAGCCCAAACCAGTACTCCACCTCCACCTTGCTGGCGTCTGAGTCGGACTGGAGCTCTCTGCCCTTTACCAATCCAGCCACGGGCCCATCCATCTGGCCCATCAAGACTCACTCTCATTTCATCAGTCCATAAAACCTTAGAAAAATCAGTCTTGAGATATTTCTTGGCCCAGTCTTGACGTTTCAGCTTGTGTGTCTTGTTCAGTGGTGGTCGTCTTTCAGCCTTTCTTACCTTGGCCATGTCTCTGAGTATTGAACACCTTGTGCTTTTGGGCACTCCAGTGATGTTGCAGCTCTGAAATATGGCCAAACTGGTGGCAAGTGGCATCGTGGCAGCTGCACGCTTGACTTTTCTCAGTTCATGGGCAGTTATTTTGTGCCTTGGTTTTTCCACACGCTTCTTGCGACCCTGTTGACTATTTTGAATGAAACGCTTGATTGTTCGATGATCACGCTTCAGAAGCTTTGCAATTTTAAGAGTGCTGCATCCCTCTGCAAGATATCTCACTATTTTTGACTTTTCTGAGCATGTCAAGTCCTTCTTTTGACCCATTTTGCCAAAGGAAAGGAAGTTGCCTAATAATTATGCACACCTGATATAGGGTGTTGATGTCATTAGACCACACCCCTTCCCATTACAGAGATGCACATCACCTAATATGCTTAATTGGTAGTAGGCTTTCGATCCTATACAGCTTGGAGTAAGACAACATGCATAAAGAGGATGATGTGGTCAAAATACTCATTTGCCTAATAATTCTGCACTCCCTGTACATACCTTTTTAATGGATGCATTTGCTTGTAATTTGGCAAACTGGATGTACAAAGAATCTATCCTCCATATTCTCACAGCAAAATGTATTTAGGTGAGAAAGCCTGTTTCATTATGAAAATGCCTCATTCTACTGGAAATTTAGTTTTTATTTATGCTCCTGGGCATCCTTCTCCAACAAAGGATGTCCTCCATATAGAAAAAGGGGAAATCAACATTATCCTTAAAAGGACTGTCTAGTGCCCAAAATGCATCTTGCAAATATTAATGCATATTAATGTGCTTTCAAAGTACTTTAAAATGCATGTCGTATTTTGCATTTCTTAAAATATAAAAACACTTACAGCTAGAAGAAATTGTTAAATTACAGCAGTTTGCAAGAAACAAGGACTTCCCACACTAGATGAGAGTAATTTTTTGCTGCAGGAACCAATGAGAATAATGCCATTCAAAGGAATGGAATATCCTGTCTCTCTAGTGATGTCATCAGAAAATGTGTTGCACTGTTAAGAGATCCTACTGTGTACAAGAGCAAGGTCACTCAGAGGTCACACAATAGACTCAATTTGAGGAGGACAGGAAGTTACTAAATGAAACAAAACTTTATATCCTCAGTGTCTATAGAATCAGTGCTGCAGCACATTCAGTAAACATGCAGAATAATCACTGGGGTAGGGCTTGAGTCAAATATTAAAAATGTGATTTATATAGAATGCCTGCATTCAAATCACACAGGGATAATGCATGTGCATTATACAAGCAGTAATCTTCATCTTGCACAAAAGTGAGTTTGGGGACTAGACTGTCCCTTTAAGACATTGACAGTTGCCTCTTTTTCAACTTCTCACACATTGATGATCTACATACATAACATCCAACTTGTCTATATCATTGGAGATGGACAACCATAGCTGCTCAATAGGTGCATGGCTTCTTGTAGGTTTCAATGGGACACTCAAGGTGGACATGTACCCAATATCTAAAGGCTTAGATACCACTGGTGAAAAACACTATAAACATGGTTAACTAACATATTTTTCTCATTTTCCGAAAATGTCTGCCACCATTGTAATTATGTCAATTATAAGTACTTCACAAGTTAAACATTAAAAACTAGCAGCTCTATACAACACCCATTAATTAATGAAAATCACAACATGGCAATCTAGAGCCACACTGATTACTGCATTGTAAATTTTACTATTATAGTTATTGGAGAGAATAGAATTTTTTTTCTCTCAGATGTAATGAGGCCTTAGGGATTCCACATGGGTTATAGATCAGCCTAGCTCTTTGTATTATAACTCTTGACAACCTAATGGAATCATGTCTCGAACAGCTGCATTGGGAACAATTGGGCCCTTGGTATCACTCACTGGTCAGTTTGAAACTAAATGCCCTTGTCTCGCACGTCATGCCAAACTTTCTCCTGATGGCATTTTCCTCTGCATATATTGAGAAGAGAATTAATAGCGCATAATAATATACATTTATTTTACTGCAAGCCAGTGCATTGTTAATTACTGTTTATTATCAACATCAAATATAATTGGGTTTAGAAGCTTTAATTTCCTGGTACTTTTTTTATTTTGACTTTGAGTTGCTTATTTTTGAACTATTATATAAGTACAGCATTATTTAAGAACTTTTTATCTTGCATACTCCTCGATAAGGGGAATGGCAATAAAAACTGGGCTAGACAATATAGGAAGAGAAGGCAATATGTAATAATATGTGCAAGGCTCTCTTATTAACAGAATGTCACCCGTTAAGACTTGAAGAAAAGAGATTTAGTCTACGACAGCGGGAAGGATTTTTAATGGTAAGGAACATCAAGCTATGGAATTCACTGCCTGGAGAGGTGGTGCTACCAGATATATTAGATCTGGATACTTTTCTAAAGAAGTAGAACACAGAAGGCGACATATGTTAGTATAGGCATTAATATTTTTTTAGTGATTATTGATCCAAAAAGAAATCTGATTGCCGTTTGGAGTTAAGGAATTTGTTTTCCTATTGAAAGCAGATTCCTTTGGATCAACAGCAGGAAACAAGGAATGGAAAAGGGTGCACTGATGAAACACTACACATGTACGATACATGCTATATTTATTTTTAGCTAATTTTCCTTGGCCAGACCATAGAAGTTGTTTTGTATGCCTGCCCTATGTTTGCTTCCATAGTAAATGGAATTGTTTTTAATATAAACGGGCCTTTACTTATGTATTTATTTTATGATTTGATCATGACTGACCTTAATGAAGACCTTCTCCATCAATAACAGGCCGGAGGCCTGGGCTGGAGTTGAAGATTTACCTTAATAGCTTTTTTGTTATTTGGTATAGTAAGGTAGTAGTAAATTATAACCTATTCTAATGGCTCATCATAGAACATACCATATAAGGCCTGACTACAGGTTGTTTAATGTAGAGCTGTGTCAGATGTGTAGAATTACCAAGTCTGAATAATAGTGACGTAAAGATGGCTTCAGCTGCCCTCCCCTAAACCTTGCAAGTTTGCTGTTACAGTTTGTAGAATGCAGATAGATATTAATTTACAGGACATTTTTGTGGTAATCTTTTTTTTTTATTTTACAAACTCAGATTATCTATCCATCTTAAAAGTTTACAATCTGTTTTTCTCTCTCTTAATTAAATGCCATGTTATTTGCTGTGAATGTACCTATTCCTATTGTTGGAGACTAGCTGAGTTTTGCTCCCCATAAACCAGACTTTCTGCCAAATCCACTTATTTAAGAGTAACCCGGACCCATATTGACCAGGCCTTGTCTCTATTTTACTCACATCCAACTATTCAGTTGCAGGAAGCTGCTTGCTCGTTTTGTCTTTGCCCCACCCACAAACCAGGCAATCAGCATCTGAGATTTCCTCTGCAGAACTCCCAGCTCCCAGCATTCTACTGCGAAAATAATTCAAAAGAACATAAAATGAGAGCAATAGCAATGTAGAACACCTGACAAATAAACCAATGCCCCTGGGCCCATCAGCACCAGGTAGACTAGTTTTTAAAATGATACATCATGGTGTAAAAAAAATAAAAAAAAATCTGAGGACAGGTTGATTATGATCTCCACAAAGAAAACGCATTATAATAAAAAACAGTGCAATGAAAAATATCAATGGTTAAAAAAAAAAAAAAGAACAACCTTTTTTCAATGTTTCATGATGGCAGTATTGCTTAAATTTCAATAAAGATATGAATTATACATAGATATATAAAGGTTTAAATCATTGGTTGCCTGCCTCCTCTCAGACAGAAAGAGGTTAACTGATGTGTTTTCACTGTGAACTATAAGCATAGCCGAGCTCAGTCTTTTCCCCAAATTAAGGGCCACTGGCTACGTTGGATACTCTTTCATCTCTGTGGCTTTTTGATTCAACATGATTGGTGCCTCGTTAATGTTTCAATCATTTCTATGCTTCTAATATGTCAAATATGTTTCCCCCCTATGCCCCCCCCCCCTTCCCGGCTCAAACAGCTCTGCCATTGGAAGATATCTAGGTTATACATTTTACATTACTTTCCCCTTTTAACTATAGAAATAACCAGCTCTAAATTATTGAAATGGGATGTAAAATACAACAAATGTTTCTAAATGTTTATCTAGGCGTCCTCTGAAAAAACCCATCACTTTCTATTAGTGATGTGTGAATTAATCTCTATTTGTACAACACTTGCTGTTAATATGTTGTTTGTGAGTTAGTGTTCTCTTTGTTTTACTGATTAGTTGATGTTGTTAAGAGAAGGTCACCTTTTATTTTAGAATACCCCCAGTAGAATAGTAAAGTGCATTTCCCCCAAAATAGTTCTGCACCACATTTCCTTTGTTTCGAATTTACGCTTTGATTAGACTATTCAGGACCACATTCGTGTTGTCCTTAAGTGAACTGCTTTACGTGTTCATGTACTGTTCAAGTTTTCCCAGTAGAATGAGTTAAAAACCTGTTTAATAAAAGAAAAGCAAGTTAGAGAAGTCTGGTGAAAGAAAAAAAGTGGTAAAACAAAGAGTGATGTAATGGCAGGGACAGAAACATTCAATAAAATGTGGTATAAGCTCTGAGAAGGAAGAAAAGACTGTATAGACCGGTAAAAAGTATACTATTTCATTTTAATCAATGGATAAACAAAAATAATAAGAACACATATACACATAAAGGTTACACTGGGTAGAATGTTGTAGTAGAACTTTGATGGTAAAAAGTGGAGCTCTGACGCGTTTCGCCATCAGGCTTCCTCAGAGGGTTCCAATTTACAATGACAAACACTATTTGCATGTAGATATGAGCACACTCTTCTCAGAGATGGATGTGCCATAGAATGATGAGCTTTAATTCTGGTGTTTTGCTGTAAAGGACTGAGTGTGGGAGCAGTTCTAGATAACTACTGCTGGCAGGTGCTGTCTGGCCAGTGGATAGTAGCAGTCTGCTCAGTAAACGTAAAAGTTTGGTATTTGTAGATGCTATTTTTTCCAGCTCTTTTCTTTCTTTCTCGTTCCATCTTAATCACTTTTCACAGGGACAGAGACATTGGTCTTAGAATCATGGGCCAGTGCCCAGCATTTCCAGGGGGCCAAGGCAACCATGTCCCCACATGTCAACCAGCTCAAATGCTGCCACTAAAAATTAAGATATCTTCTGGCATAGCATATCTTTTCCCAGTATATTGCACTGTCAAAGCGTGTTGTAGATGGTAATATGGAATATGGCAGTTTTGAAACTTGGGAATCTATGGCACTGTGGAAAATAGAAGATATATTGGTGGTGCTGCTTGGTGTTACTTGGCAATAGTTTGCCTGGTGGGGTAAGGAATTCCCTGGACATTTTTCACACTGGGGCCCCTAATAAGTTCTAGTAAGCTCCCCTGGGGCAAGATGCATTTATTATAATTTCTATTTATAAAATACTTAAAAGTAGAAAGAAAAACATTTTGATTAAGAAGAAAGAAAATCAAGAAGAAAAATGGTTTCTTTGTAACATCTATTCTTCTTATTTTCTTGCACCATGTTAATAGATGAATGGATCTAGCTCCCATCATGGCTTTGTACATACACTAGGCACAAACAGCTTAAGTTATTGTGGATTAAAGGTGATGGGCAAACCGTTCCACTTTAATAATGCAAATGCATTATTAAGCACACATCCACAAGCACCAGAGCTTGCTTTTCAGACAGAAATCCAACATTCACAGTGCTATCACCCCCATAAGGTGCGGCAGCACTGATTATATAGACACTGAGTATATAAAGTTTTGTTTCATTTAGTCATATCATGTGATCCTGCAATAGAATACATTGTGTGAACTCTAAGTGACCTTATTCTTGTACACAATATGACCTCTTAACAGTGCAACAGTGTAACGTCGGGGTCTCTTACCTGTCTGAAGAGGAGTCCAGATGCAGAAGACAATAGGCATGTATGTACAAATAAAGACACCAACCACAGTTATTGAAGGTGGGAACAACAACTTGGTTGGTGAGTTGGTGCACAAAGGTAGTAAAATCCAAGGACGAGGTACAGGAGGGCAAAGCAGAAATCACGGTCAGGCAATCCGGGGGCGTGGGCTGGCAGCTTAGGGTCAAAGTCAGGAACAGGCAAGGATCAGGACAGGTGTCTCAGAATCATAGTTAAAGGGAGGCAAAAGTTCGGCAACAGGAATCAAGTAAATCAGCAAAGCACAAACAGCATGACAGCTCCAAATACCAGAAGCAATGATACTCAGGTAAGGCATTGCATATAAGGTGTAGGTGATGAGCTTGTAATTACAAGGGAGGTGTCAGAAAGGAAGCTTGGGATATTGAGATGGAGATCGTGGAGGTTTAGCAGGATGGTGCCGAGCAATGGGGGCATCGCGGGACACAGCAGTATGTGTGACAAACACATTGCCTGATGACGGGGTAAAAGGGTATTCCATTCATCTGAAAGAAATTATTCTCATTTGTTCCTGCAGCAAAAAAAAGAGGAAATGGCCTTTGCTCAGCTAATGTGGGCAGTCCAGGTTTCTTGCAAAACTGCTGTAATTTCACAAATTCATCTCACTGTACATTTGTTATATTGTGTTATGCAAAATGTAAAACATGCATTTTAAAATACATTGAAAGCACATTAATATGCATACACATTGGAAGATGCATTTTGGGCACTAGGCAGTCCCTTTAAGGACAAAACAGCTACCCATGTGGCGCTACACTTTCATCTTGGGCTCTGTTTGAACAGAGTTCATATGCTTCAAGGGGCCCATGAATGAAGTGGATATAGAGGCAATCATCATTGTTAACCTTATTTGCAAATGTCTGCCAAGAATCTCTTGCTGTGGAATGATTTATAAAATGTCTATTATACAAC
This sequence comes from Pelodytes ibericus, assembly GCA_036172795.1. Lineage (NCBI taxonomy): Eukaryota > Metazoa > Chordata > Amphibia > Anura > Pelodytidae > Pelodytes > Pelodytes ibericus. The sequence goes on along the minus strand of CM069858.1, from coordinate 23,645,565 downwards.
ATAACCATATGAACCAGTATAGCCATAAATCACAAAAGAATATACATTTTTGGAATACATTCTGATAAAACAGAGGGTGTGTAATACACTAAATTAAGGCCAGGTAAAGGTTTTGCCCTATAAAGTGTTGTAAATGTATTATCCCATAAGGAAAAACTAGACAATATTTCATACTGAATAGAGACATTACCCATTAGTCAAAAGAAGATTAAACATAGAATAATTTTAGCGATAGAGAAAGCCTGGTTTTGAGTCACCACAGAGAGAGTAAATTGTAAACATTTGTAAATGAATTGCTTTTATTATGATTTATATGAGGAGATAGGGTATGGTGTAGAGTGAAGATAGTGTTTGAATGCAAGGGATGGAGATGGTAATGCTGCTCTTTTTTTGACATGTTCTGTGATAATAAGCAACCTGTGGTAATGGTTCATCATCCTTTTAAATTATCAGACTATGGGATTACATTTAAACTGGTTTTATTATGCTGATATCAAACTATGCTATGCATTCAGTTTTTTTTTCATGCCCCAGCAGCGATTTCTGCCTTACCTATATAGGTACAGGGTGTATGCAAATGTGTAATGTGTCCAAGGGAGTATGAGATGCAAAACAAAGTCCTGGTATACGCATTCTTACAATTCCCAAATCATTAGACCTTGAGCGGGTCAGATCTGGATCTACAGCTGTTTATTTGGTTTAGTGTTTACACAGATCAGATGTAGGTCACACAATTAAATGTTGTTGACCAGGACCCTAGACTATGTCCAAAAACCACTGTCCCTTCAGTGTCCTGGTGATTACCACCTGCCTCTGGGATAGAGAAAAGGGCACTCCAAACCAACAGAGTGCCGAGTCAGCCAATAATACCCAGGATGGTGGGTGTTTCTATTCAGAATGTCGATGGTGCCACCATGAAAGTCCGACATGTCCGGTGGGAAGGTTATAAAGCTAAAGACCATTACCTACCCTAAATCAAGTTCTTTTCCTTAGGGCTGTGGCAATTGGCCATCAAACCCAGCAAGTTCCAGCACTGTCCCATGCAATTTTTGAATTATGTAGTATTTATGATTTTTAGAAATGTATTGAAAGAGACCACTGAATGAGCAGTTCCCACATACATGTTAATGCTTTGCTGTATGTTCTTCTAAATACTTATAGTAGTTTAAGATTTATCCCGTTATTGCAAATTTGTGGGGGCAGCCACCCCTCCAGTGGCCTCCATTTATATTAGATGTACCTGTTCAAATATAAGCTTGAATAATAAAACAGTGCATTTCTCATGCTTTGTATTTCAGTCCCATGTCAACAGCTAAATATATATTTTTCAAATAATATACAGTTTGTACACATAAGAGACTTCTCAGCCTTACAATAAAAGTTATTTTTTTTGTATTTTTTTTTCAAAATAACTCCATGTATGATTGATTTCTCTAGGTTTTGGAATAATATGTATTCATCAAACCTGTGAAGGCTATATTTAAAAAGAATAATAATAATACAAAAACCAATCCACCTACTATGCTGAGGGATACAGCTCTGAATAATATTGAGGTTTTGTTTTGCACCTGCTGGTTAGCATGCGAACGGTGATTTCATTATTTAACCAATTTGCTGTTCTGTAATTGTTTAACCATTTGGCCGCATGCAACACAATGCATCACAGCCACTTCCATTACTGAAGGCTAAATAGAGTAATCTGTTGAAGCTTTCATGGGATGTTTCTTTCCCTATGTGAATATAATAAAAAAAACACTCATCTGTCTAGTCTGGGAATGGCAGACATGTAATTGTGTAATTTGGGGTTGAATTGAAACTCTCATGACCCTCAGTCATCAGAAGAGCCCGATCATTTGAATGGTCCTGTATTATGAAATTGTATCTTGTTAAAATAATTAACATGTTCTTTTATCACATTTAGAACATTACATTTAAAAAAGGGGTAACATGTTATTTATGGCCTTTACCTAATTATATATGATGTATATATATATTTTTTTTTTGGGTAACAAAATATATTTTGGTAACAAACTGTAAACTTTACGTGTGGTCGACCACATGTAAGGTTTACAGTTTGTTACCACATGAGCATCGACTAAAGTACAGTATATCCATTCTAACGAAGTCCAGTGAGTGCGTGTTTTTTCTTTCTTTTTGCACTGATATATGTGTTGAGCTACATGTCACCCGGGCTGATGGCTCTTTTTTTCACAAATTTAAAAGCTGAGTGCACCTCCTTTGGACGTTGTGTATATATATACATTGATGTATTTTTTGGTGGAATTCTTTGCATCTAAGAACAACCCAGAGCTTTGGAATTATTCTATATTCTACATATTAATTATCCTCTTATGGGAGGAGTGATTCATAAATAACACATATTGGTCTATTCACTAAAATTTGATTTTGAGGTCAACGTTCATTTTCGGCACACGAGTTTGTCTTTGAATTTTCTCACAATGAAAGTCGACCTCCAAAGTCGAATTTTAGTGCATAAACCCATCAGTTTTTTCCTATTAGCTTTATTCTTCTGGGACTTTAAAATATACATTCCTCCCACAGGGGGAGCATCATTCCCCATCACATGGCTCCATTAATTGTGTCCATAGAAAACTATAGATTACAGTAGTGCCTCAGTGTATGCAAAAATGGAAGGTCTTTGGTTCCTGGATAGACACTAACATTGTTCATGCTGATCATTTAGTAGACTTTGTAACAGACAACTGAACAATGTTCTATTGCCCTTCACAGACATGCCCAAGGACACTAGTTTCCTATGAATAATCTGCCTATACCTGCCTTGGTACCTTGGAAGTAATACCATTTAAAAAATGATGTTTCATTAAAACAGAACTTTTCGTTTTTGGGACCCATCAATTTTGTAGTATTTTGAAATAGGGGTAAGGTGAGCATGATATAGTCATATAATGTCAGCAAATCTCCACTTTTTTTTTTTATGTCATAGAGAAGATTAAGTGTAGCATGTTTCTGCGAATGTACGCCTTGTTGTGGTATGTCATTGTATGTTGTATGTCTGGTAGTTTCGGCAGCAGCTCTTGTTATATCTGTATTGCCAGGCTGAGACTGGGAGCCTATGGTAGCCTGGGAACCAAAGGGGAACAGCAGAGAAAGCATCCACATTGGGCAGTCCATGCTCAAATGCAGGCAGCAAGAATCCAAGAATCCAAGCTAGGGTCAGTGCAGGCAGTAATAAGAGGGAAAACATTAAGGCAAGCCGAGGTCAATGCAGGAGAGATCTGGATATCCGAAAAACAAGCTGAGGTCAAAAATATGGGAGGTCAATTCAATATGGGGTTAATAGGAAAGGACTATTTAGGATGTCTGGGAACTAGGAGTGAACACCTCTTAGCAACGCAATACACAAGCACTGAGTGAAGTCAGTGCTTGGTATTTAAAGGGCTGCTGGGTTAAACCCCTCCCACACCAATCAGGAGGATCCACCCACCTCCCACAGAGAAGCCTGATACTCACTAGAGTGAGTGCCAGCCTCCATCCCTGCCACCATTGCTACCGCCAATGAAAGAGAACCATCGGGTGCGAGTACACGCCCCCGCCACCTGCATGATGGAGGCACCTGCTAGACACGGCATGCAAGGTACTGGAGGCCAGGGATGTGGCATACCACACTACGGTGCTGATCCAGCCGGCGGCTGAAGATGAGGACAAAGCTGCGGGAGGTAAGGGACCCCTTCCCGGTGTGGGACGGGGTCCAGAATGCAGACATGTATGTTCATGTGAATATTCCCATTTATGTGGTAAGAGATAGCATAGTGGGTTTTTTTTCCCTTGTGGAACACTTTTGATAAATGTAATATTTCATAAATAAATAATCCTTAACAAATACAACGGAAGCAGCTGGATTTCAACTGTGAAAACAGAAATTGGTTGAGGGTTTCTCATTTTATGATTCTTTATCTATTTTTTTTAACAGTATAATCAGTGTAGTTCACAAGCAAAATATTGAGGGGGAAAAGTGTCCTGAAACAGAGCATTGGTTCCTATGATAAAGCTGTAATTTACAACTAAGCAATTAAAATACTGCAGTTTATTCAGACAATGGGCAATGAGACAAAATATCACTTATTACATTTGTAGCAAAAAATTAAGTTCCGCTTAATTGAAAGATGGAATCCAGTGTAGGCATTTTATTTAGAAATGCTTTAATAAAAGAATACAAATAAAGTACATTATTGAACCATCTTTATTCCATTTAGCTCTAACAGAAGGCAGACATTTTGTTTAGAATCTTTGGTCAGATGGGTCAGATCTTTGTTCATCTGAACCAAGGTGAGTGAAGATCTAACCCAAGATTCTAAACAATATGTCTGCCCCCTGAGAGATTTACATAGAGCAATATTTGTATTTATATTTAATTTAAATTGTATTTAATTTCAAGAGGACGTTGATATCTATTCGAGGACTTTGGCTATTTCTGTAATAGCCAAGGTCTTCCCAAAATAACTCCAAAATAAGCCCAGGCTACTATGGGAGACCTTTAGTTTCATAATAGCTGAGGTCCTCTTCAAATAAGAAGATGTCCTTCCCATCGACAAGAGTTTGGCTGGCAAAATGCGTGTCTGCAAGAAAATAGACCACATGGCCGATTTTCATGCAGTTTAGAAATCACTTTGGTTGTCTATGAATAGTCCACATTGAAGGGCTACTCAAATCCCTGATGCAATCCGATTGGGTACGAAACTCAGAGCTCCGAGTCAATTTGCTTTTTCGTCCGGTTCTGTTATTCAAATGAATGGATGAAAATACAGATTTGTGTACAAAACCAATAATATTATACTGAACTTAACGTGGCCTTTCATTTCAGAAAAAAAAATCACTTTATTGCTGTTATTCCCATTTTAAAGATAACAAATACAATAATACATCTGCCAAACAGGTTTTGTCCATAGATATAATTATGATAAATTGAAAACAATAATGATAGATTTCTTTACAAACAATCACACTTCCTTCCTGTTGCTTTTGTTTTTATCACTAACCATTCCTGTAGAAAAAGAGCCAGGTTATTTCAAACACCCACAGTATGTAATTGGTTTATAATTTGAAATAAACAACACAACATAAATCAATCTTTTGTGTGATCCTTTTTTTTTTTTTTTTTGTCTCTGTGACCTGAATTGGTAAAAGATCTTATTATACCTACAAAGAAAAAAAAAAACAGAGGGAGAGAAAAAAGGATGAGGTAGAGTGGGCAGCTAATTACACTGTGACTAAATTAGGCCTTTAAGGAGCAGCCTTGAATTTTAAAAAGACTGATGGTTCTGTGTAGACGCACAAATGAAGGAGTATGGTGAATTAAAGATGATTTGGACTGTGGTTCAGAGAGAGCAGGAAATGGTAACGATACCTCTGACTATACTCACAAAGTGTTAAGATCAATCTATTGAGATTAATACAACAATGGGGTATATGGAAAAATGGAATGTCTGCATGTTTCAAAAACAGAAGATACGTGAGCTCTACATATTCTTGTAGGTACGTGAGTTTGGCAGGACTTTATTAAGGTGTTATCACACCACTATAATCATGCTGATTACAATAATTATCTTTTAAATCTGATGCTTAAGTTTAATTTTGATAAAAATGTAGTGTATGATGTTACATAGAAATATAGAATGTGCTGGTAGATAAGTATCATCCGGCCCATCCAATCTGCCCAGTTTTCTAAATACATCCGTTAGCCCCTGGCCTTAACTTATATCTAGGATAGCCTTATGCCTATCCCTTGCATGCTTCAGCTCCTTCACAGCATTAACCTTTTCCACTGGAAGACTATTCCATGCATTCACTACCATTTCTGTAAAATAATATTTCCTGATATAACTTTTGCCCCTATAATTTAAGACTATGTCCTCTTGTTGAGGTAGATTTTCTTCTTTTAACATATTCTCCTCCTTTACTTTTTTAATTCACTTTATGTATATAACTGTTTCTAGCATATATTCCCCCCCCCCCCCCCCCATCCATCTCATCTTTCCTCCAAGCTATACATGCTAAGATCCTTTAACTTTCCTGGTAACTTTTATCCTGCAATCCATTAATCATTTTGGTAGCCATTCTCTGAACCATCTCAAAAGTATCAATAGCCTTCTGAAAGTACTGCATAGAGTAGTCCAAGTGAGGTCTCACCAGTGCTCTGTTTAATGGCATGGGCCATTTCTACCTCTCGATATATATCCAAGCATTCTGCTAGCATTTTCATTCATTCTACTACATTGCCTAACTATGTTTAAATCCTTTTAAACTTTAGCATGAAACATATTTTACACAAATACAAATGCTAATAAAATAATCTGCTAAATAGATTCTAATATTTGTCCTGAGTTTAGAAATATCCAATCTTTGCATGTTTACAATAACTGAAAGTAAAGTTTTTTTTCCCTAACCATTTTCTCTGACCCTAACACTAATCATTATCCTAACCCTAGCACAAACCTTAACCTAGCTCTAACTCTCACCCTAATCCTAAGTCTAGCTTAGAATTTTTTAGTGTAATGTTACTGATTGCCTCTAGAGGCTGTCTAACAACACCATCAGAATGACGTCAGTGATCACCAACCACTCCCAAAGCTATTGCTCACAATGTGGCAGAACCATATTGCAATGACATTCTGCCTTCCAATATGGTTCCCTGATCATGTCAGGGAGAGAGAAGCTCAACCACACCTATGGTGCTAGAGTTACTTAAAGAGGTTTGGGAGGTTTAAACTCTCAGGAAGTACAAACAAATAACACATAAGACATTAGCAATTGTCTTTTTTTTACTGAAAGTTTTCGCTTTGTCCCTTTATACCTCCTTGCCATTTACTAAAAGATGTCCAGGTACCTCTTATTAGCACACACTTGCTGCAATTGTGATATATTTAAAAGAAGTACATGAAATTTCAGAAAATACACCAATAATCAAAATGTTTCTAGAATCATAGAACCTGTTGGTAGATAAGAACTAGTCGCAGTGGTGTATCTTGGTTTTGTGATGCCCTAGGCAGACAAATTTTGGGCACCCCCCTACCCATGATGCACACCCACGACATGACCCTTAACCCACGTTGCACACCAAGGACATGCCCCATCACCCAATTTACATGCCTCCATCACCCCATTACATACACATTGCCAATATTATTTGCCATTAATATTCCCCAGCTAATTTGCCAAATAATATGCCAGTATCATTTTCCATTAATATGCCCCTGACAATTTGCCCAATAATATGCCAGTATTATTTGCCATTAATAAGTCACAGTCAATTTCCCCAATAATATGCCAGTATTTGCCATTTAATCAGCCCCTGCCAATTTGCCCAATATTATTCCAGCATTATTTTGTCATTAATATTCCCCAGCCAGTTTGCCCAATAATGTGCCAGTATTTGCCACTGAATATGCCCCTGACAATTTGCCCAATATTACGCCAGTAGAATTTGCCATTAATATTCCCCAGCCAATTTGCCCGATAATATGCTAGTGTTATTCTGCCATTTAATATGCCCCAGCCAATTTGCCCACTATTAAGCCAGTATTATTTGCCATTTAATATGCCCCTGCCAATTTGCCCAATAATATGCCAGTGTTATTTGCCATTAATAAGCCCCAGCAAATGTGCTCAATAATATGCCAGTGTTATTTGCCATTTAATATGCCCCTGACAATTTGCCCAATAATATGCCAGTGTTATTTGCCTTTTAAATTCCCACAGCCAATTTGCCCAATAATATGCCAGTGTTATTTGCCATTTAATATGCCCCTGACAATTTGCCCAATAATATGCCAGTGTTATTTGCCATTTAGTATGCCCCAGTAAATGTGCCCAATAATATGCCAGTGTTATTTGGCATTTAGTATGCCCCAGTAAATTTGCCAATAATATGCCAGTGTTATTTGCCATTTAATATCCCACAGCCAATTTTCCCAATAATATGCCAGTGTTATGTCCCATTAATATGCCCCTGCCAATTTGCCCAATAATATTCCAGTGTTATTTGCCATTTAGTATGCCCCAGTAAATTTGCCAATAATAGGCCAGTGTTATGTCCCATTAATATGCCCCAGTAAATTTGCCAATAATATGCCAGTGTTATGTCCCATTAATATGCCCCAGACAATTTCCCCCCATTTCCCCAGCACTTACCTGTTTTCCCTGGTGGCTAGTTGCAGGCAGCATGGTTTCCTCCATGCTGCCTGTTCGGCTCCCAGACGGTTGTGTAGACAGGTCACGTGACCCGGCGCGTATGACGTCGGCGCGCCGGTCACGTGACTGTCGGCACTTCCATGTTACACTGCACGGGGAGCCGAACAGGCAGCACAGAGGTTTCTCTGTGCTGCCTGTTCGGCTCCCAGTGCAGCCTGCCAGCAGAGGGAATCTTCCGATCCCTTCTCACCTCCGTCTCTGCCTGCAAGCGCGTTTTTTGTTTTGTTTTTTTAAAGGGCCAGATTTTTTAATTTTTTCAGTGCCGGGGGCCTGCCGCCCCCCAAAATTTGCCGCCCTAAGCATCCGCCTAGGATGCCTCGCGGTAAATACTGCACTGACTAGTCGCACCATCTCGTCTGCCTGTATCTAAATATAGTTGATGACGATATGGATTCTGAAATGACAAGAAAACAAAAAATCTAGATGGTAACTTGGATCCATGCTGCACATTTAAGGGTTAAATATGTGATACAAAACAAGAGCATCTTAACAATGTAACTATCACATGAAGGTTCATAAAGAGACAATCGAACTAATATCACTAAAGTCAGCCTGCTCCGCTGCTAAGTGAATCAACGTGATTCATCCCATGACCAAAAACATCCCATGTAATTAGTGTGAAAACACGTGCCTCGTAGCCGTCTTGTATATGCCGGCGCTTTCAGAAGATGGAAAATAAATACATGTGACAAGCAGGTGTTTTTAGGTTAGTGAGACGCTTTATTCGCTGTCACAATTTGAAGTTTGGACACTGAACAGGAGCTTGGCGTTGGCTGATACGAATGATTAACAATCTGGTGCAGTACATCATAGGACCTTTATCAGTGAAGAGGCTAATTCAAACTGAATGTGGTAATAATTACAGTGGAAACACCTGCTGGCAAGAAAATGGTGTTTCATTCCGCAAGAGATACAATGCACACAATCTATGTATTTACATATATCTCATTATTAAGATTTACATTTTTGAACAGGTGGTCCATAAAGATCCCATCTCAAAACCAGTTTGGCAAATGCATAGAACATGAGATGGTCCCTATGGATATAAAGAGTTTTCCATGAAAGGTAAGGTCAGGAAGCTATCTTTCATTTCGGAGTGGTTGGTTTATGTCATATAATTCTAGATATTATCTGACAGCTTATGAAATAATGTGGTGTTATTGTCTGTAATGAATAACACAGACCTCCCAAAGAGACTAGAGACTTGTTTCTGCTTTTTTGCCTAATAGCTTCATGTCTGCATCCTGCCTAAGGGTGATCATGGCTATACTCTTGACTCTCTTTAGAGTTTTATATTATTACAAAGGTTAATTACATACCAACATTTCAAGCACCATACTGAATACATGTGTTGGCTGACAGTAGATTCTATTAAGAAGAAGAAGAAGTCCAACCTGTCGTATTTTGGTCAGCTTGAAATTAAAGACGTGTATATATAATGGGCTTGCTACATTATTGAGCTTAGTAGGTCAATACATTAAAGTGCACTAAACAGAACATAATAGTAGCTATGTATTTTCAAGAACAATTTTATATGTGATCTTGAAAAGCACAAGAAATATTCGCCTGGTGCAGGGGCGTTCAATGTGCTGGCTGTAGAACAAAAGCCGACAATTACACCGCAAGGTGGGGACTCCTGATTGAACTACCTGTTTTCTCAGAAGCGTATCAATTAGAATTTAAACAGTCTTTTGGACTGCTTTTGTATTACTGTAAAAAAGAAACATGTTTCTATGATTAATATTAACATGATTAGTATTAAATTTCGTGCGGACCCTCACACATTTGCATTTATGGACATGCGGCTCACTTTAGATAAGACTTGGACTCCTCTGGCCTAGTGAATGTGTGACCTATATGTGATATTTACTCTTAAAGGTCAACATTGGTTTAAACAGTGCATTAAACCCTTTCAGATAAAGGGATACAGCAGTCCAAACTCTGCAGATATTTTACCTTGCAGCTGCACTACCTGCTTTTGCAGAGGCAGTCATCTTCCCTTTGCTTGAGTCGGATATCCATCTCTCCAACCCATGATAACTGCACTCACGACCCTCATTGGGTCTCACCTACCCTCTCGTGCATTCCCACCTCTTCCTCACCCCTTTCCATGTGTGACATCATGCGAGATTGAATTGTGTGTTTTGTACAAGTGAGGAAAAGACGTGACTGCAAACGGGGGAGGTGGGACCAATGTTAGTTTTTGCTTGACAATTGTCCTTTAAGTTGAAGCATTAATGATAGAGGAATTGACAAGGGATTTGCAAACTTAACAAAATAGTCGGACTGGAAACATTATCCAATTCTTCTATTTTGGTATACTTCGAGTTGTAATTTCTTCAACTCCCACTTTCATGACTTAAGCCTTATGTCTTTTTCAATTTATTCAGCACCATGGATAGCACAAGAAAATTGCTTTAGTATATGCAGGTGGTTATAAAAAAAATAATAATACTAATACTATTCTATAGAGTGGATCTGATACCTACATAAATGTGTTTAAACTTGTCTGTGGTGGCTCATGTTAATGACATCATCTGTGACTTGATATGCAAATGAACCACTTTTATTGGCAAATGTGCAAGGCACAATGTGATATCAGAATCACACACAACAAACACATTTTAAATACATTTTTTATGCTATTAAAGGGACATTGCATTTTGTTTAACCCTTGCTTCCTTGAAGGACTTGTAAGTAAAACCCAACGTCTATCTTAATAGATACATGCGGGTTTACTATCTGCTGTGTCTCACATGCGAGTCGCAGCAGTTCCTGGTTGTCCCGTGCTGACAAATGTCAGCACGCACACAGCCAATCAGAGCGGGGGCTCTGTAGCCTCCAGTAATTAACAAGGCTGTAGTGTCAATGTGTATCTCTTTGGTGCAAGTAGAATATGCTGACATTATTATATGTGCAATTATTGTATAACAACACTTTTACTATAAGCAATAGATGTTTTATGCCATTAAGCACCATGGACAGTGCATCAAAAGGTAAATGCATATAAAAAATATCTAAGAATATGCACATAGTCTATAAATATAATAATACATACAAATGTTATATAACATACGCTATTTACTATACTCTTTAAGTTGTATCTTTCACCTACGTAACTGGAGGCAGCACTCAACTTTATTTCCAAAATTGGGCTAATTTGATATTTAAAACCTGTTTGGTGATATATCCTAGCAGCTTCAAAAAAATACCTTATTCAACTAGTTGAAGAATTAAACCATTTAGTCCAATCATCGCCATAGTAAATTTAAGAACAAACTACATTAATCATTTTAAAATATAAGAAAATACATACATTTTAATATCAATATATTTTATTTAAAATAATTCTGTCCTTGGGCTGGACAGAATATTATCAGACACAATAGAAAAAGAGCATTTATATATGATTCAATGTTTTTTTTCCTGGTTATCATAGAAAGATGAAGCTGTATGACTGACAGTGTGACCAGTTTGAACGACATGCTAAGACTATATTTCTTATTAAATACCATATAAAATTATGCTATTAACGTTTATGCAGGACCTCAATTAACTGTTTTATCCACAAAACCACTGCAGAAAATCCTACCATTACCTGTTACTATAATATTACACGGCTTTTTATGGAGAATCAGAAACGCATGTAGTTTGCAGCTGTTCTCACATCATATCTAGGCCCTGACTGGGAAAGGTCCCTTATCATTGCGTATATCACATGGGAAGCTGAATAAAGGGAACCTGTGCTTAATATTGGCTCCTGTTGACTTTGGGGATATAACATAATCTCCCCCAGGCATCAAATTAGATGGTGAGCAGGGTATATTGTACCAATATTGTTCTACTGTACTTCATACCACTTTCCCAACACTAGCGCAGCTGTATGAAACCAAAAAACAATTATAACAACTGGCCACAAGGTCTCCTGCCCAAAATTAATAAATATAGATGTCATGTGCAGGCTGGGAGCAGAAAGCAGGGAAGAAATACCAGAACAACAAAACAAAAGGAGTAGACAGATCAGGGTCAAAAGCAGTCCAGAGGGTCAAGGCAGTCAGTGAGTGCGTCAAGCATGAAAAACAGGAGAGGGCATGGTCATATGAAGCCAAGGTAAAACATTGGGAGACCCAATAAAAAACAGAACAAGCTAGCAAGGAGTGCAGAGCTTTTATAGAGTTGACATCCCCCCTTGGATACATAGTGAAGGAGGCCTACCAGAGAGGCACTGCCCCCTCCTACAATCACCTTGGACTCCTCTAATGATGTTGTGCCATCAGGCATTAGGACATGCCTCCCCCCACACGCTGCTGGAGACCAGGGCCGAGGAGTTAGCTGAGGATGCCTGAGGTGTGCTGTGCTGTGCATGAGCATGTCCCAGAGTCTGACATGTTTTTTCACTAACAAGTAGTGTGTACAAATATTTACTGGATAATTAACAAAGGGATTTAAAGGATTTACAACTACTATTCAATGGGAAATGTGTAATTTGCATATCTAGCCCACAAGGCAAAAGCATAAACAGGAGATATCACAGACACGTTCAAAACATGGTTTTCTTTTAACATATCTGTATATATAATGTATTTAGTCTTCATTTTATTCTTGATATGCATAGGACAAACTATTTTTAATGGACAGAGTCCATATATTTCCTCCTCTGAGAAAAAATATTTTGTACTATTTATATGTGTTTAGATGCCATTCCTCCTGATATGACTTTATATGTAACAGAGAACATGGAATTATTTAAACATTTTGCTAAGCATGATTTACGTACACATACCATTGGTAAATATGTGAAAAGACATTATTTAAAAAAAAATATCTTCCTGAGTTTCCAATCTATGCCATCATACTTACATTATTAAACCTCCCCTCCTCTATAATATATCTATAAAACACTCCTGAGATATGGACAACATTATTGGTCTTATTTGACACAATTATAGCAAACTTTTGTTAATTGTTTCAATTTTTGCTTCCCTTATTCATACACTAATTAGCATTGGCATCTAGCCTTTCTTTTGTATCTGGGATCCTCCTCTTGTTTCTTTGTATCTGTCCAAGGACTCTAAGAAAACGTTTCTTAATTTGAATGATTTTCCTTACGGAGTTGGCTTGCTTATCTCTGTTTCTGAATTGCAGTCAAGGCAGGATCAAGGCATGGCTTGATGGGATTTGGGCCAGCTGGAGACCTCGCAAATGATGTGGCTGTCACCGACTTAAGGATGCCACTGGCTCTTTAACCCCTTCGCGAAAATGGACTGTCCGATCCGGACAATGGACGTGACACGTCCTGCAGTGAAATGAGCGGCTTTCGTGATCAACGATCGTGAAAACCACTCTGACAGTGCTGCTCTACCGAAATTCCGGCTTTGAGGCACCCAGCATGCTCCTGCAATATGGTTGTGCCCTCTTGTGGTCAGAGCTTCAGAATGAAAAGGAATACACTTCTGACGGTCTGAATATGTTGCTTGACTACCTCTAGAGGCAGTCAGCAACATTGCAATAAAAAAAAAAGACTTACTTAGCATAAATCTAGGGTTAGGGTTAGTATAGCAGCTAGGGTTACAATTAAATTAGGGTTAGCATAAAGTATAGGGTTAAAATTAAATTAACATGAAAACATACTAAGGGTTAGCATAAGGGTTAGAGTTGGAGTTAAATTTATGGTTTCGGTTAAATTTAGGGTTCGGGTTGGGGTCAAAAGGTCAATAAAGCAAACAAAAACACTATTTTTAGTTTTTGCCCCATAACTATCACTCAACTGCAGAAAAACATGGAAACAAGCAGAATAAAATCTTACCAAACACTGTCTGGTGGAGGCGCATGGGCAGCTGTAGGTGTGTGATTTATAAAAAATAGTCAATAACTGATTGACCGATTCACTTTTAACTTTGGTAAGTGTCAACTTTTTAAATATCACCAATAGATTTCTGCCACTTTATTTCCATAATAAAGATTTAGGCATCAGTTTAGTAGAAAATAGAAAATCATATAAAATGAGTATTGAGTAGTTTTTGATTATTTGTAACATTTCGCAACTTTTGTGTATCTTTTTTTTTATTATTTATTTATAGTGCTTTTTTTTCCAGCTGTGCTAATAGGTTATGATTATTTGTGTATATGCTAAAGATGTATGCATTTTTTTTTTAATATAAATATAATGTTTATTTTGCATGTAAAGAAGTACTCAACATATATGTGCTCATATTTACTAAACACTTGTTAAAAATTGCAAAAGTATCAGAGATATGTGTGTCTTTTTACTACATGCCCCCTGACTGTGTTATATAAATGTACCCATTAAATTGGCATGCATTGACTTTTAAAACAATTTCTTCCTCCAGCAGTGAACTATATTGTGCAATAAATGACTGCCTACTAAAGAAAAGGGAAAGTATATGTGTTTACTGCCCTAATCTCCTCCCTATCTGAAGCACAGCAGCAAGCTACCAGAATACCTTTCCCTTCAGTCAGATGCCCCCAAAGAGGTGGAGGAAATGGATGCTCCCTCCCCATGCGGGGAGCGCATAAAAAAATAAAAAAAAACACTACCAAATTTAGGTAAAAAAAAACTTTTTAAAAAAAAATGTAATGTAGAATCAAGAACTGTCCAGTTGTCCTTTAAGGTATGAAGAAAACCATGTAAAAAAATATGCTTTACTTTAGAATATTCTGTAAAAACTTATCAAAAACACACAGCCTTGTTGTATCAGTGAAACTACCTCTTACATTAAGTGCAAAAGTAGCCGTAAGCATCACAACGGAATATATTGTATACACTATAGATGTATTTTTCATGTTTCATGGCCCTGTATTTTATCCTGAGCAAATATGCAATCAAGTAAATTGGTATAAATGCCTTTTTCTCCAACTCAGCCTTTGATCTTTCACCTCCCACACTGTCTGGCTTCAACAGAGAGATGGAAACACTAGTGGGAGCTCAGCTTACTAAACACTTTAGAAAGCTTCTTTTTTTTTTTTTTGTGAGAAATGAACTGAACTTGCAAATTATCTTTTTTTATTATGTGGATAATAATATGCTATAAATGAGAGGTACAGTTTGTTCCTCGTCAAAGAGATCCGTTTTTATTCATGGTTCAAAGGCATTATTCGGAGTTAGACGGTGAAACGTTGCCAGTCGCTTGATAATTTGTCTTGTGGTTAATTAGGCAAGGACATGGTTTTTTCCACCCTATGTAAATGTCAAGTCGTCCGCATGACATCTCTGGTAAATGGGGGACGTCTTACGGGCCATTTCCCAAGAGAACTACTGACCTGTCTTTAAAACGACCCTTTCCACGGCATTGAGAAGTATCAAGATTTTCTGAAACAGGTGTTAAATCCTTAAAATCTTAAGAAGGATAAGGAAAAGAAAGGCTATTCGTGTCATGAAACCTATATCGTTTATAGAAGTGAAGATCTGGATTTTTCCTCTTAATAATCAAGTAATAGAAGTGGTTATTCTTATTATAATTCATAATTGGGATGGACCCGTTTTAATTATAAATACTTCTAATGATTCACATAATTGTGGTTTATGAATGACAAAATAAGACTGGCATATTATTGGGCAAATTGGCTGTGCCATATTTATGGGCAAATACTGGCATATTAATGGGAACACTGGTTTATTTTCATTGGCAAAGTGATGCTGTGGCATGGTCTGTGGGGCAAAATAACATGTACTATGAGGAAAGTGACACTGGCTAGTTCTGTGGGGCAAAGTGACACTGTGGCATGCCAAATTATGAAGGTGCAATATGAGTGCAAGCCAAGTGCTGTGTTTGCAATATAGGTGCATGGCAAGTTCTGTGTTTACTGTATGGTGCTGTGTTAAAGTCCTTTAGGTGCAATGTGGGTGCAGAGGAAGGGTATGAAAACAAGGAATGCATTTTTTCAATAACATTTTTATTACAGATGAAAATTGTTGAAAATTAAAAAATTAAAAAATTCAATATAAATGCAACTAGTTATAGAGAGAGACCGATAGAGAGATGTCTGTGTGTATAGATATGTATTGTTTTAGAATTGTACAATTGTCACCTCGTGGGGCTCCTGGGTGTCGCATAATTAATGGCGGTCCCATGTGTGGCATATCTATTGGCCCCCATGTGTGGCATAATTAAGGGGCTCTTTTGTGTTGCATAATTATGGGGTGCTTGTGTGTGGCATAACACTGGGGAACGCTTGTGTGTAGCATAATTAAGGGGTGCATGTGTGTGTGTCATAATTAATTTGGCTCCGAGGTGAGGCATAAATAATGGGGCTCTGGTGTGGCAAAATTTATGGGGCTCTGGTGTGGCATAATTTATGGAGCTCTGGTGTGGCATAATTTATAGGGCTCTGGTATGGCATAATTTATAGGGCTCTGGTGTGGCATAATTTATGGGGCTTTTGTGTGTATCATAGTTATGGGGCTCCTGTGTGTGGCATAGTTAATGGGCTCCTGTATGTGGCATATTTAATGGGCCATCTGACTGGCATTATTAAGGAATCTGTTTGGCATGGTATTGGAGGAAATCCAGCGGGGAGACACCATGAGTTACCGCACCGGGTGACACCAACCCTAGTGACGCCTCTGACACCAGACAATAAAAAAATATCACCCATGCTGAAAAAAGTAAAGCAAGAAAGTAGATATGTAGACCTTCTAATTACTGTGTGTTTTATTTATACACTGTTACAGTGTCTTCATTTCCATACACCAGTGATGGAGAGACAATCCTGCAACTGGTCCCCACTGCTGCTATGGATTGATGTTTCTTCAAAGACCAGCGCTGAATAGCTTTTGAATGCTGCACAACTAGTACAACATTCAAATGTCAATTTTACCAAGGCAGTAAATGGCATTCTACATCACTATACATATTTGTTGGGTTTAATCACTTTTGAAAAACAGACATTGTAAGTAAATATTTAAAATGTTACACAATTTTAATGTAATTAAAAGAGCATAGTACATTTGTCTGGGAATTATGGAGGTATTCACTAAAGTGAGATGGAGCTGAGTTGAGGTGCTCTCTCACTGGCTTAACTATGTAATGTGGTGGTACAAGCCTATTGAGTTTCTCCTGCTAGAAGTGCTCAATTGGACCTGCATAATGTTTAGTTCATTCTTTAAATATTGGAGAAATGTTCATCTCACCTCAACTCACCTACATCTAACTTTTATTGAATGGGTCCCTTAATATCTGGATCAGAGCTTCTCAAACCTGTCCTAATCAACCACAATGGTCCAGGATTTAAGGATTACCCAGTTGTGTTTAAATCAGGTGCTTCTCATCGCCTGATTTTTTTTATACATGCAACGAGCCCCGACACAACCTAAGTCTACGTATTCCATGTAGATAACGCAGACTCCAGTGAGTTGGCTTTATATATTGCCGTACACATCTAGCTTACTATACCTTGTGTTTCCGATCTTGTTCATCTAGAATTAAAGCTAGGGTTTGTCCAAATTGTGATAAGGGTACACATTATTAAATACATTGGGGGGCATGTATAAACATGCAGATTGCCCCAAATGTTGGAACAGTCAACGTGTGCTGCAATATATAAAGCCAACTCACTGGAGTCTGCGTTATCTACTCTGAATACATAGAATTAGGTTGTGTCGGCGCTTGTTGCATGTATAAAAAAAACAGGCAATGAGAAGCACCTGATTTGTGTCAGGGAGCCTCCACCAAAGAGTTTGACAAAAGTCCTTCTCTCCAGCACTGCAAAGTTACTGCGCTTTTTTTTTTTTATATAAAACTCCCGCCACTTTGCAGTGTGTGAATTGTTTGATCCATGTTCCCCATTGTATGCAGCACATACACAATATCCCATACTCCTTCATGGAATGATATAATTGCCATTATATTATCCGTTTGACAAACTAATACACTAAGGTGCAGAGCTATTTAATTCTCCACTGTTCCCAGTGTAACTGGCTTAATATATGAGATTTAGTGATTCAGAGCTAACCTTCTCCTTTGTTATGCTCTTCACAGCACGTTGTCTTGTTCTTTGACAGACTCCTTTTTCTCATGGAGAAGCCTGCAATTAATTAATGTATGACTGCCTGGCCTGTGACAAAATAAGAAATTTGAATACATATCTTCATAGGAATATCTGTTAGAAACCCTTTCTAGTCCAAATTGGTAATCAATTTATTTCTAGGCAGTGTGAGGAATGTTCTTCCTTCACTGAAAGGATTAAATAAACTGATGAACTTTTCTGCCACTAAATTAATAATTTACATTGGGTAAAATGAAACAAATGTGTTTTTTTTTTTTTACAATGCATAGCTTGATATCTAATTAGCTTGTTGATGCTGTTGTTATGCACATTCTAATTGGCCACTGAGTGCCTTGATAAGAATGTTACAGTGTATTTACAAGATAATATAATCTAACATTGGTGGGATAGTGCGCACTTTTTTTTTTTTTTAACTGATTGCTAAAAAGCTGTGTATCTCTGTGTATTACGTGTTTTTGATAAATGTGAAATGTATTTGTATTTACTACACCAATCATCTGTAGCATTATGACCACTGAAAGATGGCAAGCTGGTAGAGGGAGTGGGATGCTTTGAGCAATGTTCGGCTAGGAAACCTTGAGTCCTGCCTTTCATGTGGATGTTACTTTGACATATACCACCTACTTAAGCGTTATTGCAGACCATGTACACCCTTTCATGGAAACGGTATCCCATGATGGCCTTATTAAGCATGATAATGTGCCCTGCCACACATCAAAAATGGTTCAGTAATGGTTTGAGGAACATGACAACGAGTTCAATGTATTGACTTTTCCTCCAAATTCCCCAGATTTCAATCCAATAGAACATCTGTGGGATGTGTGGAGCAAAGAGGTCTGATCCATGGAGGCTCCATCTCGCAACTTACAAGACTTAAAGGAACTGCTGATAATGTCTTGGTTCCAGATCCAACAGAACACCATCAGAGGTCTAGTGGAGTCCCCCTGCTGTAAAAAATTAGCAAACCCCCACGTTTTCTTTTTATGACATAAAAGGCTACTTCTGACGTGTGTAATTTGAATTGTTCGCTGACTGTGATATTCTTTGCTCAAGCAAAGACTAGGGAGCTACAGTCTCATGGAGCACAGCTCCGTGTCTGCAGAGCTAGATGGTCTGATGACCGTCACTCTCTCTGAATCATGTATGCATGCGTCAGTCACATCCCATGTAGCCAATGAGTGGGGAGGAGATGATTGATCAGCATCGTAGATGTCACACTATTCAGCATTAACCTCCCAGGTCACTTTAAAAGAAGTGTAGGTCACCTTGTGTGGGATTAAAATAATCGAGAAGGTTTAATCCCCCTACAATTTACAAGTTGCAGAAAAGCAACCTTTTTTTAATAGTTCATTTTCACATTTGGATCCCGTATTGGAATTCTTGGGGCAAGATCTCCAAGTGTGAGTATTCACTTTAACAGATACATGTTTGCTTTCCATATTGTATTATTGAATTAATCTAACCTTTTCTGGTAAAAAAAAACAAAAAAACAAGTAGTATCTGGAATAATATTTTTTGTTTGTTCCTGCATTGTGAATGAAATAAATGTATAAGAGCAGGAAAACAGAATATGGCTGCTTATTGGTTTCTTCAATTCATGTTAGGATATAAAAGGTCATTCAGTTAAAACTTCATAGGAGACAAATTGTTTGTAGAGATGGTAAACATATAGTCTATGCAAAGATTGCACAAGATATGAGGTTATACATAAAAGACACACTTTCTGGGAACGGAAGTAGCATTTTGGTAAATGGAGTTTTTTTTCTTTTTTTTTATAGTATTGAAAAATGCAATGAATTAAAAACAAAATGAAACAAATAGAAGAAGAGAAAAAGAAAAGACAAATAAGAAATAAAGCATCCAGTGGAACATGAAAGCAGAAGAAATGCTTCTGTTTATTGAGAAATGGCACTTCAAATAAAATGAGACAGTGTTACAGGGAAGAGAAAATGTTCCTTTTCTTGGGGACTGACTGTCTCCGGAATTAGTATGAACCAAGTGCTCACCCATCGACTCCCCCAGCATATAAACCAGACACAGATCAAAGACACAGTGATTCCTCATGGGACACAGTTCAAACAAAAAGAAAAAGGCCTAGAAAAATAAGGCTTAAAGTGAGATCTAGTAAGTGATGTATGGGTTCTTATGGAACTATGCATAAGTTATAGATTGTTCGCCTCAGGTTTTGAACCAGAATGTGTGGAGTCCGATATGTGCTAAAACTCTTATTTCCACACACACACATACACACACACACACACACACACACAATCACCCACAGACACAACCACACACACAGACACACATCTTTTTTCCATTCTGTGTATTTTAACTGTCTGGTGCCCAAAATGCATCTTAATTATATTATATTAATCATATTAAAGTTCATTCAAATTACTTTCTAATGTATATTTTACATTACTTAACATTAAGAAATTTTACACTTTGATGAATTTGTGAAATTACAGCAGTTTGCAAGAAACCAGGACTGGCCACACCAGCTTAGAGTAAAAGTCAATGTCCTTATTTTTTTTTTGTGCTGCAGGAATCAATGAGGATAATGCCATTCAAATGAACGGAATTTCCTGTTTCTCAAGTGATGTCATCAGATAATGTGTCGCACTGTTAAGAACAAGAGCAGTCAATTAGGTTTCACACAATATATTATATTCCACCAGCAGAGCAGCAGAACTGATACATGCTCAGGGCCTACACACAACCAGTGTGGCAGTACCTGTGGGATCGGATGTGGGAGAGGGCTTGAGTAGAAATTGAAAATATGATTTATGCAGAATGCCTGCATCAAATCCCACTGGAAAAAAACCTGTGCATTATTCAGGCAATAATCTTCCACTTGCACCAAAGTGAGTTTGGGGACTAGACTGTCCCTTTAAGAGCTAGGCTATATATATATATATATATATATATATATATATATATATATATATATATATATATATATATATATATATATATATATATATATATATATATATACATAAATAAATATATATATATATATATACATAAATAAATATATATATATATATATATATATATATATATATATATAAATACATATACATATATATATATAATATTCAAGACATAATAAATGAATATTACAGTGATTTGACATTCGGTGATCACTATTTTTTGTGTTGTACCAAAAGATACACTCAGTTTCCAAAAAGAACACTCACAGCAGATGCTCAGTGAAACAAATGTAGCTGGACCGAAATACAGTAGAATTGTTGGATACGTGGCACAAAATTCCAATTCTGCAGCTACAGTTGGGAAATGCGTCAAGTTTTGGTCCACACTACCTAACCTGTTCAGCATGTCACAATAAACGGGATTGAACTGAAATGCTGTGTATCTAGTATTAAGTGTACACAGGGAATGTATTAGTCTTTTAGTGATTCCCCAACTTTGACATCCCAGCTCTGAATGTGGAGTATGTACTTTAGTATTGTTCCAAAACTGTGGTTCTATGGAGTGTGGCACTTGGGCCTGATCTTAAGTTTCTGGGGCCTTTGTGGCTCTCAAAAGCTAAACTTAAATAGCACTATTTGTGTACAATATCATCTTCTAAAATCAGTAGTTCCTAAGAGTATATAATATGGCTAATGTGGTCACTTGCAGGCCCCTATTGATGCTGATAACAACCATAGATTAATTTCCAGACCATCCACTGATTGAATAGGAGACGTCCAAGGCTACAATCTCTATGGTTTATTGTAGAGAGAAGGCAATGTGGGTACGTGACAGAAATCTTTTTTCCTTGCTCAATTGCAAGGCTTTCTTTGGGTGAAAGTGCCAGGATATGACATTATGTCCCATTCTGAATCAAACAATGGAGTTTTTTTTTTTTTTAATTTATCCCCTTAGTGACAAGACATTTTCACCTTGACTTTCCCTTGGTGACAATGGCTGTTTTGACATTTCTGTGGTGTTTGTGTTGAGCTGCAATTTTATTATTTCTCACATACAGTACCAACACAAATTAAATGTTGTTTTTATCGTCATAAGAAGGGCTTTCATTAGATACCATTATGTTCATCATATCTTATAATTTACTACAAAAAAAAATCATAAAATATGATGAAAAATTAAAAAAAAAAAACTTTTTCTAACTGTGACCTAAAATATAATTTACACAAATAAAATCATTTAAAAAGACCCCATCTAAATAGTTTCTAAATGTTGTCCCGAGTTCAGAAATATGCATGTTTCCATATTTTTCGGTATTTTTTTGCGAGTTATGGGGCAAAAACCCAAAAATAGTGTTTTTTGTTTTTTTCCTATATTCACCTTTTGACCCCAACCCGACCCCAAAATGTAAATTTAAACCCAACTCTAATCCTTATTGTATCCCTTAATATGTTTTAATTTTAATTTAAATAATTTTTAGCATAAGGGATAGGGTTAAAATTAAATTAAAATTAAAACATATTAAGGTTTTTTTAGCCATATTGACGGACCAGCATGCATGCATGATCGTGGGTGCCCCAGAGCAGACATTTCAGTGCTGGCTATTGCCTCGACATCGAGGCAATAGACCAGCACCGTTAAAGCGGTTTTCGCGATCGTTGATCGCGAAAACTGCTTGATTCACCGCAGGACGTGCCTGACACGTCCTTTGTTTCGAAGGGGTTAAAGGATGAGATAAATGTAAAAAATACAAATTAAATGAAGGCAATTTGCTAAAACAAGATAAGCACCAGTACGGATCGTACATGCAGTTAATATTTACCTTGCGATGAGGATGAAATAAACAAAGCCTTTGTATGTGGAATGCAAGGGAACAGGTAAGTCTTAACACAGACCTTATAGATAGCATTTATAAACAATGAAGTAGGGTAGGTATTGGCACAGCTATTACAAGCAGCGCTTATAAACACTGATATAGGGTAGATATCACACCATTACAAAATGCAGGTCCTTGGGAACACTAGAGAAAGGTAGGTATTTCTACAATTGGCAATGCAATTCTTATATACACAGGAACGAGGTAAGTACTTTGCACAGTTCTTAATAATCAGCCTCTGATGAACACAAGAGGAAGATGATAAGTACTTATGCAAGTTGAAATGCAATTGTTATATGCACAGGAATAAGTTAAGTACTTTGTAGGTTTAGTGAACACTGGAGCAAGGTAAGTTTTCATATCTGATATATGACCACTTACCAGAAGAAAGGTCACCTGTTTCTCAAGTCTAGAGATTTTTAAGCAGAATTTAACATACAGGTATATTGGGGGAGGGAGGGGAGTAGAAAGGTGAGCATGGGGGGACACAGATTGTAAATTTGTTCAGAGTTGATTTCAAGCTTACATTTTGACAGCATAGCATGGACAAAGAATGAGCCTCTTTACGTATGCTGCTCGGGTAGAAACGGAGGCTGTTAGCATTATACACGTCCGTCCTAAAAACTCTATATGAGCGATTTTGTGATCTTTACTGTGAGCAGAAGGGAATGGACCCTCCTCCCTGATGGTTGCATTACGTATTTGGGCTGGCTACCTCCACCATGCAAGCCTCAGACTCCATGAATAAAAGCCATGAGAACCAATGATTGTGGTGTTCATTCGCTCTGTCTGTGCTGGTTTCTATTAATTCCTCCAGTTTCCTTGACTCTATTTGTTTTATCTTGGGTTTGGTAACCCCATTCCTTGGCCTATTTTACAGCAGACAAAACACTAAGATGTGTTCTCATATGCAGCATGCCCAGTTGCTGCCTTTATGACACAAATGTCAGTGAGCAGCTGCAAAGGCCAATAAGATACTGATATGTATAAAACAAGGTATTGATTCAAGGGAGGAGGATATCATCTTGCCTCTTTACACTTTTGTGGTGGGATCTCGCCTTGAATATGCAGTACAATTCTGGGCAAAGCATATTATGGAACTAAAAAAAATGCAAAGGAGGGCTAAAAAATGAATAAGGGGGTTGGCGGATCTTAGTTAAGAAAATAGACTACACAAATTGCATTAATGTAAGCTAGAAAAAAATGCATTTCAGATGGGATATTATAACATTATATAAATATGTGCAGGGCTAATATAAAGAGCTCTCCAGTGACCTGTTCATTAACAGAAATGTGCAAAGAACAAGAGGTCATCTCCTTAGACTGGAAGAATAAAGATTTCATAAACAACAAAGGAAGGGATTCTTTGCAGTAAGAGTAAAATAGATATGGAACTCACTGCTAAGAGAGGTGGTGCTATCAAATACAATAGATGCATTCTAAAAGGGTTTGGATATTTTTTTTTCGAAAAGCAGGACATACAGTTATATTAATAATAGAATAAGCATTAATAATAGAGCTTATTGATCCAAAAAGAAATCTGATTGCCTTTTGGAGTTGAGAAGTGGCAAAATTAAAAATAGTTTAGGGGTTGTTTGCGTCCTTTTGGATCAAAAAGTAGAAATGATAAATAGAAGGGTTAAACTTGATGGACTTAAGTATTTTTTCAACCTTTGTTATTATGAAGAATATGTGACATGCTGGGCATATAAGCATGTGAATCTATTTTTTTTTTTGTTTTAGTGTGCAGTTATTGAACTAGACCAAGGCAACTATCATCGAAAAATGTGGAGTGCTTGGGAAAAAGGCAGCTGCCCTAACCAACCTGGTCTCATATATTAGCACACATAATGCTCACACTGAAGAGGGCCCTGACTGAAGTGATCATGAGTGAAAAAATGTAAAAAAAAAAAAAATCCTTCCTCTTTTTCCTCCAAAAAGAAAGGCTGCATGAATCGTTGCCTTAAATTGCTTCTGATAGAGCTAACTTTTAAAAAGGCTTTTTTAGCATATAATTGTGAAATGAATGCACTTTCAATAGAGCAGACACAGCAATAATTGCTTTGCATATTGTCTGATGCCTGAGTGTCGAGTCTGCCGTTCGGTTGTTAGACAAAGAGAGTAATCTGCTTTTTTATTTCTTGTATCTTTTTGGAAATATATTACTTCATTATAACCCCTTATGTGGACAAAGGAACTCAAATATTAATAATAATAAATATCTCTTCACTTCTAATAACAAACAGACATAAAGGGGGCCAGTTGCAGTCTTCCTTTAAACCAACGTCCTATTTCATATGCTAGCGGGAGCAATAGAATAAGTGTCAAAATATTTTTGAGATTGCAACTTCCCCTAGCAATGAAGTACGAGGTATAAAACATAGCAATATGCAGCTTCTGCTCTCTAGTTTCCAAGTGTATACATGTGTCTGCAGCAGATCACACCACATGGTGGCAGGGAAGGTTGACAACTTCCTATCATCATGCTGTTTGTGTTCAGCCCCGTAGAGAGAGCTCAGAAGGCTCTGGGACAGTTTTCACATTGTCTGATTCCACTGTTTACACCATGTTTTCATTTTAAACTTGTGTCACTCTTCTTTTAAGACGGTCCCAGCATCTGCAGGCTGTAGAGATGATTCATGAGGATGGAACAGATGGCACGGAGAGAGACAACAAGCTTCATTACGACCAATATGGAACTTGTCATTTTTTTTTTTTTACTTATTTTCTTTTAGAAAAGGATAACATGTGTTAGTTTTGGTTTCAAGAATCACATGCAGCACAAAAATACCCTGCTTAAAGTTAAAGACAACTGTGAGGCTCAGCAAGTTCTCTTTTTTACATATTTGGGTCTGAGAAGACCACAGGAAATTCAAGGCCCCATAACATATTACATGTAGTAGCTGGTCTGCATATAATTTAAAGACACCACAGGAACATTTAGAGCACATTTATCTATTTTTTCTGGCACAATGTATAGATTATTGTGAGTTCTTGTTTTAATCTGTACACTCACAGTATAAACACTGTTTAGGTGACAGGGTCCCTTTAATTACGTTCTGCTCAAAGACAATAATGATTAAATTCTCACCAAGTTTTAATCAGCATTGCATAGTTAGATCTGTGAGATGAAATGTTCCTCTCACCTCAAGCTCATTTGCAGCTCACCTTTTAGTAAATTGTCCCCAGTATTTTAAATACGTGTTATGGACAAAAATGATGTATTCATTAAAAGTGAAGGGGCGGGTGAGGTGGAATAAGATGGATATTTTTTGTCTCACTGACTTAACTGTGCATTTTTGCACGGTAAAACCTGATCAGTTCCTCTTGCAAAAATAGTAGAGCTATCCCTTAATAATGTATGCCACCCTACTGTACTGCTTTGAGAGGGATAGCCCCGATTGAGAGGGATAGTCCTACTGAGCTCTTCCTCTGTCTCGTTTTTTCAGGACAGAGGTTCAGGTTGGTGGGATAGCAGGATTCTGAGACTTCGGAGAATGCATACTGCAAACTAGTGTGCATTCACAGTGGCACTGACACTCAACCTCCCAAGCTCTGCCCCAGGCATCCCGATTCACCAGTGGAAGAGGATGGGAGATATGATAATGTACTGTTAAAGAATTGAGATTTTTTAAAAACCTGCATTATTTATGGCTGGCTGAGCTTTTCTAGCAGAGGAAACTCTACTCTGCAAGAAAAGCAGGTAGTGTTGATTTTCTTAGAGATTTTTTTTACCAAATCAGATCACTTCAGTGATTTGATTGGCTCCTTAATTCAGGCTACTGGGATTTGGCCCCCTTAGGAGTAAGGGGAAGCCATAGAATTCCCCAGGTGAACAGGTATCAAATAAGGTACGAAATTAATTTTGGCCATATTGAATATTGAAATTGTGGATTTCTCTGTAATTCACAATACAATTTCAGGCTCCATTTTCAGGCCACATTGGGGCATACTGGGTTGACCCCTAAGAGATTTATCTAGTGCGCCACATATTTTGAAGCACCACAGCCAAATGCATTTATGTTCTTCCTTTCTATGTTGGCTTCTATCATTTCTGCTTTGTCTTTATTGTTTATGAATGTTTTATCGATGATAACACATTGAGTTTCTACAGTATGTAATTGAGACGCTTTAAAGATAAACATATACATAAATAAACTAACAAATATAAAAATAAATGTAGAGGAATTTAAACAACTCTGCACATTACAAAGTCATGCACCAATCAAAGAGGGTGAGATAAGAGTTCTAGAACTGCGTAAAGGGGACACGTAAGTTTGTTTAAATTAATACAAGCCAATATTTTTTTTGTAAATAGTTTGCACTCTGGAGGTTGACTATCTACAAAATAATCACAGTTTGAAGGGAAATAATTTTCTCTATTGTTGCCATGGTGAAAGCCTAGAATTAACATCTACAGTTACCTTGTTGAAAAAAAAAAAATAATATCCATTTTCCAGCATTCTGACATGGTGTTAGTTGTTCCTCTTTTTCTGTGTTATCCTCAGAAATGAGTTTGTAATAAAAAGCGGCTTAAATGCTATTTGTTCACGCTCAGTTTGTGTTTTCAAGTGCTAGTTGGACCTATATATTTCCAATAAAAGTAGCAACAATGGAAAACAAATCCTTTCATTTTATTGTGATGTTTTATCAGAAAAAAAAGATAAATTCACCAAAAAAAAGAGAACACTTTTTTTCAATCTGTAATCATTTGGGAAATGTGTTATACATTTCAGGCTATTTTACCTCTTCAAAATCCAGCCTTGTGCCTTAACCCTTTAAGGACCAGGGATTTTCCTGGGCCAAGGACCAGAGCGTTTTTCAATTTTTAAAAATAAAAAAATCTGTTAAAAAAAAACTAAATGAGGGCCATAAAGTGGAAGGAAACTGATCACAGTTAAAAACTGTGATCAGCAATGAAAGGGTTAATTTTTTTAAATTTTTTTTTTACCTATGTGTACAGGGAGTGCAGAATTATTAGGCAAGTTGTATTTTTGAGGATTAATTTTATTATTGAACAACAACTATGTTCTCAATGAACCCAAAAAACTCATTAATATCAAAGCTGAATATTTTTGGAAGTAGTTTTTAGTTTGTTTTTAGTTTTAGCTATTTTAGGGGGGTATCTGTGTGTGCAGGTGACTATTACTGTGCATAATTATTAGGCAACTTAACAAAAAACAAATATATACCCTTTTCAATTATTTTTTTTTACCAGTGAAACCAATATAACATCTCAACATTCACAAATATACATTTCTGACATTCAAAAACAAAACAAAAACAAATCAGTGACCAATATAGCCACCTTTCTTTGCAAGGACACTCAAAAGTCTGCCATCCATGGATTCTGTCAGTGTTTTGATCTGTTCACTATCAACATTGCGTGCAGCAGCAACCACAGCCTCCCAGACACTGTTCAGAGAGGTGTACTGTTTTCCCTCCTTGTAAATCTCACATTTGATGATGTACCACAGGTTCTCAATGGGGTTCAGATCAGGTGAACAAGGAGGCCATGTCATTAGATTTTCTTCTTTTATACCCTTTCTTGCCAGCCACGCTGTGGAGTACTTGGACGCGTGTGATGGAGCATTGTCCTGCATGAAAATCATGTTTTTCTTGAAGGATGCAGACTTCTTCCTGTACCACTGCTTGAAGAAGGTGTCTTCCAGGAACTGGCAGTAGGACTGGGAGTTGAGCTTGACTCCATCCTCAACCTGAAAAGGCCCCACAAGCTCATCTTTGATGATACCAGCCCAAACCAGTACTCCACCTCCACCTTGCTGGCGTCTGAGTCGGACTGGAGCTCTCTGCCCTTTACCAATCCAGCCACGGGCCCATCCATCTGGCCCATCAAGACTCACTCTCATTTCATCAGTCCATAAAACCTTAGAAAAATCAGTCTTGAGATATTTCTTGGCCCAGTCTTGATGTTTCAGCTTGTGTGTCTTGTTCAGTGGTGGTCGTCTTTCAGCCTTTCTTACCTTGGCCATGTCTCTGAGTATTGCACACCTTGTGCTTTTGGGCACTCCAGTGATGTTGCAGCTCTGAAATATGGCCAAACTGGTGGCAAGTGGCATCGTGGCAGCTGCACGCTTGACTTTTCTCAGTTCATGGGCAGTTATTTTGCGCCTTGGTTTTTCCACACGCTTCTTGAGACCCTGTTGACTATTTTGAATGAAACGCTTGATTGTTCGATGATCACGCTTCAGAAGCTTTGCAATTTTAAGAGTGCTGCATCCCTCTGCAAGATATCTCACTATTTTTGACTTTTTTGAGCCTGTCAAGTCCTTCTTTTGACCCATTTTGCCAAAGGAAAGGAAGTTGCCTAATAATTATGCACACCTGATATAGGGTGTTGATGTCATTAGACCACACCCCTTCTCATTACAGAGATGCACATCACCTAATATGCTTAATTGGTAGTAGGCTTTCGATCCTATACAGCTTGGAGTAAGACAACATGCATAAAGAGGATGATGTGGTCAAAATACTCATTTGCCTAATAATTCTGCACTCCCTGTATGTAATTAATTTATTTTTACTTACAGGTCACTCTCTGTGCTTCACTATAAGAATGTGAAGCACAGGGAGTGAATTAGAGGCAAAGTCAGTGTGTGAACACACTGACTTTGCCATCTAATTTGCATGTTATCGCGGTGATGACTAAATCACCGCGATCACATGCCCGGAAACTGACTCTTCGGGTCCAGGAGCTTTGCCTCGGGAGCGAGGCTTAGTCCTGGACCCGTTGCAGACTAGCTGGCGGTGCCCACGGAGCTCACCGCCGGCTAGACTGCATGACGAGTTAACTCGTCATAAGGTCGCTAACGCTGCGGCTCTTATGACGAGTTAACTCGTCATAAGGTCGGGAAGGGGTTAACATGCCTTTTGCTGCTTAAAAAAAAATCTATGTAAGTCAGCCTACATATGGTACCACCACAATTTTTTCTACAATAACAAATAGTGTACATAATACAGAGCATATAAATCACAAAGCATTTAAATCCAATCTGTAAATTCTTAATCTCTTGATGATGCTAGAAATAAACAATATTGTTTTTTTTATTGTGTATACCAAGTTAATGCGAGCACACAGAAAAAGAATAATAGTTTTCATATACTATCAGTAAACACTAGCAAATTTGTTTCTATTAGGCAGAAATAATTAACCCTTTGACATCAGGGTATTGGTACAAGAGAGGAAGATATTATTTAAACTCTTTACAGGTCCATAGTTAGACCCCTACTTGAATATGCAGTTCAATTCTAAGAGGCTTTCCTAAAAAAAAAAAAAAAAAAAAGAGTCATTATGGAACTAGAGAAAGTACAGGGGAGGGCTACAAAACTAATAATGGGGATAGAAAGTTTAAGTTATAATGAGAAGCTGGAAAAGTAAAATTTTTACACACTAGAGAAACTGTGTGGGGATATGATAATGTTATATAACTATGTACAGGGTCAATATAAAAGGCTCTCTAAAGACCTGTTCATTAACAGAACAGTACAAAGGAAATGGCGTCATCCACTAAGACATGAAGAAAGGAGATTTAGTCTACGACAGCAGAAGGGATGTTTTATGGTAAGGACAATAAAGGTATGGAATTCACTGCCGAAAGAGGTGGCGGAAGCAAATACATTAGAGAAACAATGGTAAACAAGGAATTTGAAAAGGATTGAACTTGGTGGACACAAGTCTTTTTTTACCCTAAATTACTATGTAACCTAGATGTTCTGGCATTGCACACCTTAGTAAATTGTAACCTATGCTAACGTTAAGTGTTTCAGTCCTGTCATTTGGAATGGCATAGATAGAACGTCCATAACGTTACTCATTTGTTAAACTATTTATTTTCTTCAGTAGATTTTGGTAGATTTTGGCCTTTAGCTCTGTTTTGTTTTGGCTTTTTTTAAACACAAAGATGCAAACTCAAAATGCGAATCTGCTTTTTATATATTCAGCCCAGCATTATAGATAGTTACAGTATGATAATGTTATCAGCGCTAATACATTGAGGGAATTGATCATGACTGAATTGCGGCCATTTGTGGTGCAAATCATCTGCTAAGCATGCAGAAAGTGACACAAATGAGACCAACTCAGCCCCGCCATATTTTCTTTCTTTCAAAATCATGCTTTCCTTACATCCGTAATTATGCGCGAATCTGAAATATGACACTGCGGCTTCAAAAATGTTTTCGCAGCAAAGAGCCAATCTCTCCAATAAGTGGTGTGGTTTAAAATAGACGGAATATAAAATACCCTTGAAATTATTCAGAATTAAGCATGTGTTTATATTTCCATAGAAAGAGCATTACAGCATCAAGGAGCGTTTAACCAGCCATAAGCAGACTTGCAAAAATACTTTGTCTTGCATGTTCCCATAAAAAAAAACAATCTCAAGAGTATACAACATATAACTATATTTTCTGGCTCTCGGCTGAAGAAAAGGATGGACTGCTGAGGTGAAAATTACAGCATAGATTTGTTAAAGTCAGGTATAACTGATTAGCTGTTCAAGTCAGCAGTACTCAGCAAGAGACTTGTTACTTTGCAGCATTCTGAGAGAAAGAAAAAAAGGAGGGAATCTAATGTTTTCTGAAAAACAAGGCATTCTGCAGCTCAATGCCTTTTTTGTTATGATGGAAAACCTTTTTATACTACACGATTGCTGTATTTTTCTAAGGACTGTAGCAGATTTTTTTCCATGGACCTTTGGACCAGGGGTAGGTGCCAACATGGTGAACATGTACTGGAGTTTGAGACGGACAATGTAATCCTACATCATCACTTTTCTGGGACTTTATCAACCTTTTCTTGCTTCTTATACTTAAGTGTACACTGGAACTGAAATAAAAATAACCTATCATTCCAGCTTTTGATCCAAAAGAAGGCAAAAACTCCTAAAGAAGCTCCTCCTAGGGGGGAAAATTCCTTCTTGACTCCAAAGGGCAATCAGATTTCTCCTTGGATCAATAAGCTCTATTATTAATGCTTATTCTATTATTAATAGCCCTGTATGTTCTTCTTTTCTAAAAGAAACATCCAGACCATTTTTAAAAGCATCTATTGTGGTTGACAGCACTACCTCTCTTGGCAGTGAGTTCCATAACTTTATTGTCCTTGGTGTTTATTTGTTGATTTTTTTTTCCCCACTCAGTGGCTCATCTCATTAGGTTGTACTGGGTGCACTTTTGCCAAAAAAACCTGCATTTTTTATGGCTGGCTGAGCTTTTCTAGCAGAGAAAACTCTACTCTGCAAGAAAAGCAGATAGAGCGGATTTTTGGACCCAATCAGATTACTTCAGTGTTTTGATTGGCTCCTTAATTCAGGCTACTTTTTAGGGATTTGGCCCCTTTGGAGTAAGGGGAAGCCATTGGATTCCCCAGGGGAACAGGTATAAAATTAGGTACCAAATTAATTTTGGCCATATTGAATATTCAAATTGTGGATTTCTCTGTAATTCAGAATACAATTTCAGGCTCCATTTCAGGCCACATTGGGGCATACTGGGTTGACCCCTAAGAGATTTATCTAGTGCGCCAATCTTGGATCAATAAGCTCTATTATTAATAGCCCTGTATGTTCTGCTTTTCTAAAAAAAAAAACACCCAGACCATTTTTAAATGCAGCTATTGTGATTGATAGCACTACCTCTCTTGGCAGTGAGTTCCATAACTTTATTGTCCTTGGTGTTTATTTGTTGATTTTTTTTCCCCCACTCAGTGGCTCATCTCATTAGGTTGTATTGGGTGCACCTTTGCCAACAAAACAATCTGAAATATTTTATTAAGGATTTGGCTAGATGCTAGAAACTTTCCTAAGTGTTTTGTCTTGATAGCATCAGGATGCCCATGAAACTTCAATACAGTGCAAAGGGCCTTGACGGGGTGAGGCAGTGGGGCCCAGGAAAGACTTAATGTTTGTTAGTGATGTCACAGCTATAGGAGGGGGTCAATTAAAAAGACGTTCCATTTTATTAATCAAAAACAATGGTTTGGACAGCACGCCAGAACATGCATATGTTGCACAGAGCACCACTGAGGTGACCACAATTCTTACAATGAAATAACAATAAATGCAGTGTGCACCCATACAACATATTATCTTAATAATTTTAAACATTTTTAATAATTTTTAATAATTTTAAATATTTTTAAAGCACCTAGCTTAGATGAAAAAATATTGGAGATTTAGTCACAATATATGGCCATATTTTGCTTAGCCCACCACTACGCCAAAATACTCCAAACTTGGTGAGTCCTATCTCTAGCTACTTAGTTGAAATGAATCTCTCTGACAATCTGTCTTGAACTAGAATTTATACAAATATCACTGGACACCATAAACAGAGCACCTGTGAGTGGGTGGAGTGAACGCCCAAAAGCTGGTCAGGCTTCACATATATGCAAACACAATGGTTTGGACAGCACCCCAGAACCGGCATATGTTGCATAGTAAGAGTTGTGGTCGCCTCAGTGGTGCTCTGTGCAACATATGCCGGTTCTGGGGTGCTGTCCAAACCATTGTTTTTGCACGGTTACCTTTCATTACAGGGAGGGGGGTTGATGCAGCCTCCGTTATCTTCTGAGCACCAGGATGTCATGGACATCCGGCGCTCTAGGAAGCTCAGCGCACGAGGGGGCGGAGCTTTCACCCCCTCGCGCGTGACCAGCATAGGTGCGGCTACCGGTGACAATGTCACACCGGCCGCATATCTCTCTCTGGAGGGCCTGTACTATGTGATCATTATGTGGTCATTAACGTATATTAACATATATGCAAACACAATGGTTTGGACAGCACCCCAGAACCGGCATATGTTGCATAGTAAGAGTTGTGGTCGCCTCAGTGGTGCTCTGTGCAACATATGCCGGTTCTGGGGTGCTGTCCAAACCATTGTTTTTGCACGGTTACCTTTCATTGCAGGGAGGGGGGTTGATGCAGCCTCCGTTATCTTCTGAGCACCAGGATGTCAAGGACATCCGGCGCTCTAGGAAGCTCAGCGCACGAGGGGGCGGAGCTTTCACCCCCTCGCGCGTGACCAGCAGAGGTGCGGCTACCGGTGACAATGTCACACCGGCCGCATATCTCTCTCTGGAGGGCCTGTACTATGTGATCATTATGTGGTCATTAACGCAGGGGTCGACAGGGCAGCCGGGCCCCAGGTGTGATGGGCCTGGTCGCAACTGCGACCCCTGCGATAATGATAGTTCCGCCACTGCTCAGAAGATATTGCTCAATCAAAGCAGAACATCCATATTAAATACAAGCGCATTAGGTAAATGACATGGAGAGAATGTTAAAATATACAGAGGAACGCCGAAAAATATATCTCATAATGATGATGTATTTGAATAATAAACGTCTATTAATAATATTTGCCCATCTTTCTTAAATTATAAAATGCACAACTATGAGGAACGCATTCATTCTCGTTGTTTATGGAGACCTCTAAGTATCCAGAGCTTTAATTAAAAAATATAGACTACATTTTTATTGCAAAAGGCCATTTAGCCTATGAAAACCTCCGGGATGATAAAGTGGTATTTAAGTCCCATAGAACATGAAATCTGAATTATGTGACGCAGCTAGAATGTTATTTAACCCGTATTTACTTTGATTCTAAGCTGAGTTTGTGTTCATTTTTGGCCTTTCTTTGTAAGTACAACGAGGCCACAGTGTTTGTCCACTGTTTATTGCTTTTTTCTCTGGCAATAATGGAATGAATTCCAAAATTATTCACTTGTGTGTAGCTGAGACTCTAAATAAGCTGTTCCTACTGTCTAAAAATGGCATGTTAACAATGAATGGATGTTTAATTGGTATTTATTCATTTACATCTCTCTC
This sequence comes from Pelodytes ibericus, assembly GCA_036172795.1. Classification (NCBI taxonomy): domain Eukaryota; kingdom Metazoa; phylum Chordata; class Amphibia; order Anura; family Pelodytidae; genus Pelodytes; species Pelodytes ibericus. Next base: position 23,610,648 of record CM069858.1, on the reverse strand, counting down.
CATAAAAGAGAGCGAGGTAAAAGGTAACAGGGTTGTTAATATCATTAATTATGTATAATGTGCCTGCAATGACCAATATCTTTAGCTGATGATAAAAAGATCAGAAGACATTACAACACTTATATAGAGATGACATACATTACATTTAAGCATTTTTACTGCATAGTAATATGATTATTACTACCAAAATAACGAATGACTGCATAGGTATTGCTTCCCATGGCTAATTCCACATTAATCTGAAGACAAATCTCCATACACTGGCTTATATACCTGCCCTCAGTTAACCTACCTCTATTGACCCTGTCACAGTACATATGTGTGCATGCCTGAACTGTGTGAGTGAGTATATATGTGTGTGTGTGAGTATATATTTGTGTGTGTGTGTGAGTGAGTATATGTGTGTGTGTGTGAGTATATATTTGTGTGTGTGTGTGAGTGAGTATATATGTGTGTGTGTGAGTATATATTTGTGTGTGTGTGTGAGTGAGTATATGTGTGTATGCATGAGCTGTGTGTGCAACTGTTTATGTATGTATGCATAAACTGTGTGTGTGTGTGTCTCTAATGTGTCTCTTATTTTATTCATTTCCATGCAATTCAGCTGACACAATGTATAGGTCTTTTTGTAGAATTTTGTAACCTTTACATTCTCAATATGAGCAAGTTTCGGTTGACCGCCCCTGTCCATGTTTACCCAAACGTATTTAGTTTCAAAACATATTTTTTTCTTTAACCAAACAGGAACAAACAAATGAATAAAGCACAATTTTAAGGTTAGTACCCAGATGGGTTTGTACTGGCAGGGTAGTAAGAATTGGCTGGAGGCCAATGTTAAATCCTTGGAGGCAGTAGCATGTTGATATTTTTTTTATATAAAAAAAGGTGGCAAACCCTACAGTCTTCACAAATTCTTTCAAATTCATTTTTGAATTAAGTTAATTTGCATATTAAGCCACAAGTGATATCATAAAATGGAGATGCAACAGACACATATAATAATTTTTTCTCAATGTATAACTCTTACTTACAGTGTAAGCAAGGTTTAGGCAACAGAGTCCCTTTAAAGGTAACACACATCTTCCCCCAGTGTGTTAAGAGAGGGTACCAAGTTTAGATCCAGAGCCAAGTTACCATAAAGGTCATAATGCACTAAACTCAGGAGTTTGAGGGAGATGCTTAGTCTATAGTACATTTCCCCAGCAGTCCATCGATCAGGGTCTATACATCGCTCTACATTGTCCCTGTTTTTAACAATATTAAAATTTGGAGTTTGTAATACAGTCCCAATAGTTTCTCCTTAGATCGCCGGTGTCCAGCACTAGTGCAAGCATAACATTTCCAGATGTGATGTTGTTGAGTAAAATGACTAATTAATCCTTGTATTAGTATTTGAGGATTGGCCATAGTGTTCCCCCCAAAAAATTGAACAAGAAGAGAACACCTGTGATCACTTCTACCTTTTTACTGCTGTAGAGGTTTCACCCTTCCTTCCTTGTAAGACATAATTTATTCCATGTCATCCATATTTTTTGGGCCCTGACCTGACACATTTCGCACTGCATTTAAATTGTGTGTGTTTGCCAGTCATACACAGTATAAATGTGAGTAAATGAACGCTGGGCACCAGTTATCTTGTGATGTCACATGGTGCCGCTTAACTCCGCTCCCCTTAGGGCCCTTAAAGAGAAAGTTGGTAACTATGCTTGAGGCCTGTCATTATTTCCCAACCAATATGCCTCAACAGAACATATTGACAAGAGAATGCAATGGCGTAGATTTTATTCACTCTACTGGTGTATCTGAGTACACAAAATACATACAGTTCCTTAATATTTCTCATTGAGCTTTTAATTGTGCTCAATAGGTAACTCCTTAGTTTGTCCTTATAGTTTGTCCTTATAGTTCTCCCTATATCTGGCCCCTTTAGGTTGTCCCCGTAAGTGAGTTTAGCACACCTTATATGTCTTCCAGTAAAACAAAACACGTAGCAATGTTTGTGAAACCATCATTACTTTGCATCAGTAACTAAGGAAACTATTATCTTGATTTATAATGTGTCTAACTTTACTTCGATATCAACACAACACTTTTATCTAGCACATTAATTGGCTCATTGCTGGCTGTTTTTGTTTATTTCACTGAGATATATTTGGTGAGAAATAAACCATTTGTAGGTTATTCATGTATATGACTTTGAACCTGATTTACTTTAAATTCCTTTAAATCCGTGTCTAATGAAAATATATTCCAGTGTTTGCTAATTTCCTCAGCATCCTTAGCACTGATGCAATTACTGTCCATCAATTTAATATATATTCTTTCATCTTTATACTTTGATTTCTGTTTTTATTAAAATTTGGTCTCAACAACTGCTTACAGTCTGCATTACATGTGTCGGGTAGAAGATTACTTTTAATACTAGAGAAATATTGCTATCTACATCTCTAGTTGATAGTTTAAAAATATGTGCATTTCAACAAATGGTTACTAGTGCCCAATTCTTGAGTCTATGTACAAATAGGGGCACTATGTATTAAACAGACACTGTAATAAACAAACAAATGATTAAAATCTGACATCACAAATAATCCCAGTGAGAAGTTATTTCCAATACTCTTTGTACTTTGTGCACCTACCATTTAGATTCATATATTGTACATATGTATGTTACATTTGTCACATATGTCTGACCATGCTTATATATATTATTTAAAAGTAGGCAATTGATGGGTTTTCGGAACAAGTCTGACTGATCCTGATCCCCTCCGAGTCTTTGGTGTTCTAATGCAGCAGTTTTTTGGTATCCCCAGGTAACTCCTTGGTTTGCCAAATCATTCTCGGAGGTAGTTATTCAACAGGTGATTTTTCCTGCCTGTGTAGTACATAGAAATGTATTTGGCATATTCATTTCTGGAAGGGTACATCAACTAGAGACATTTTCTAACTGGAGCCTTCTTCAACAGCCAACCCAAGAGGATGCTGTGTCCTGACCTTACATCTTGGCAGGCTCATAAACTTTGATTAAGCCTAGCCCCTCATATCTTACCTTCTTTTATATATTATCAATACATTTGTGACTCTTTTTATAATTATCATCCAGAACATTTAATGAGTCTAGTGTTGAGATAAGGGAGTCCTGCATGCAGGAATAAATATGTAGGCTCTGGACCTGACCAATCACTTACCTACATGGCCCTTTTCCAGAAACCCGTGACAGTAGCACCAGGAAAAGTTCAGCCATACCATCCATGAATCAGTCTCTGGATGTGAAACTCAGGTTTCTTCTGGAAGCAATTTTAAAAACGAGGAAAAGAAAGACAAGGCCACAGTGAAGCGAACAACCAGTACCTAGAACTACGGTTGCCACCTTTTCTTCAAACTAATTCTAGACATACCATTGCCTCCATAGCCATAACATTGGTATCAAGCCAACGTTTTATTGGTCTGCTGGTAAAATGCCAGGAGCAAGTCAGATAATAAACAAGGCATGCAAACGACTACACAATCCTAGCAGCACACAGCTAGCAATATGAGGTTTTAGTTACACTAATCATCCATAAGCCCTACCATTAACTCTGTGTACAAGGACACAGCACTACGGATATCCAAGCTAAAGCAGTGGAGACAAAATCAAGATGCTTACCTGTAGCTGGGCAAAATGAGCAACAGACCAGAAAACAACATCCTGGTTCTTACTAGCTCTCCAGCAATTATAACAACAACACACAGAAAATCACTACATTTACATGAGTGACACACTTGAACACTCTCTAAGGATATGCCCTGTGTTGGCTGTGTACTGCAATTAATGTTAGCACCATCTTGTTAGTGAGTATACGAGCAGTTGCTCATTTAATTTCAGCTCATTTATTTATTCTTCATTTCACTTATTTTTGTTTTGTTTACCCCTTCATTTGTTATTGGTATTCATTGTGTATTTTTCTCTTTATTTGCATTTGTTGTTTTTATACTCTTTGTAAATAACATCCAAATTTGTGAAATGATTTGATGCTTAACATGTGTTTGCTATGAATATTCCTATGGTTGTATTTATATCATTCTTCAAAGGACATCAAATTTATGAATGCTTTATGATTTATATATATACAGTATATATTTACTGCCAATATTTTAATATTTTATTTAACATATACACACACACACACACACACACACACACACATATATATGTGTGTGTATGTTAAATGAAATATTAAAATATTGGCAGTTAATTTATGCAGTCCACCTGTGATTAGAAATAAGCAAATTACGTTGTGTATTGTGTGTGTTTTCTTCAATAGAGATATCTTTATTTGATACACACAGCGTTCCAATAGAAACACAGCGTGGGTAAAATCTGCATAGTTGATATCAACAAGGTTTAAACTGTAACCACATCTCTTTGTTGTTGTTTTTTAAAATTTTATTTTAAACAGAGCTTTCATTGTTGGCTGACATCCCGGATTCAGAGTAAATTCATGACCAATGTTGTCTTTAAGCCCTCCTGTAGTTCTCACCTCGGTACAAAAATGATACTTTCTGGCATGATTATGTGAAGCTTTTAATCAACTGTATCGTTACAGGGGAATAATATTTACAAATGGTCAGACAAGTAGCATAGTTTTAACCCCTTGAGGACATGACTGTTTTGAGATGTTGTACAATATACGACACAGGTTGTTTTTACAGTCCGTGTAGCGTTTGTGTTTAGCTGTAATTTTACTCGTTCTCATTTACTTTACCCACCACTGTTTTTAATCACATAAAATGGCTTTCTTTGGATACATTACTTTTATCACATCACATTATTTACTATAATAAAGTCATAAAACATTATAAAATAAAGTGTTTTCTAACATTTTACACATCTACAAACACAAATAATAAAACTGTTAAAGAGATTCTAATCTTTGTCCTGAGTTTAGACATACTCATTGTTTTTTACAAGTTATAGGGCAAAAACTCAAAGTAGTGTTTTTTTAAACTATATACTCCTACAGGGACCTTGTTTGGTGTTGCTTAATGCTTTGACATTGAGGCATAATAGCATCACCAGCTGAGCGGTGGATGCAATCATCGAGGCCCAGGTGAATATATTATCAATGAAAAACTGCAGGAGAACTCGAATTGTTTTAAAGTAAAAATTAGTGCATGCCACATGTATTAGGATGAATATAACATACAGACAATACTAAGTGGAACTGCTTCATTAAAAATAGCCTTGATAATACTGTATTTCCTGTTAGTTTGTTCCGGTTTGCCTACGACATAATTTGTAGAACATAATTCAGGACTATTTCATTCTGGATGGTGTGGCTGAAAACCTTCTTCACTGGTATGGATGCCTACACATTCTATGTTTCTGCCTTTGCTGTTATGGATTCCTGACATGGGACTACAATCCCTCTGTGTTTGCTACCTCCTGCTTCCTAAATAAGCTGTATAGTGTACTCGCTCGTTCCAGATTCTTTGAACCAGACACTGTGCAATTTGGGTGTCCTATCCTGATTTTGCTTTCTCTGTTTTTCGATCTGGCCTTTTATTATTTGCTGCTGATTCTGAACTCTTGAATGTGGTTCAGACTCTAGTTTTAGCACTTGGCCTCCAGCTTTTTCTTCTTTCTGTTGACAGAACTTGGTGAGCAAACCCTGGGGTAGGTGGCTGCCCTCCAAAATCTCACATAAGTCTTTAAATATCTTGTTAAATTAAAGATATAGCACATAGTATTGTAATGTGTTGATCATGTCACTGACATCTTCAGCTGTCAAAATAACCCAATCCATAGACTCAAGTAAGCCTTGACTGTCTTGAAACAGCACTTGTGTATAATGAGTCGATGTGTGAGAGAAACTGAAGGCTCTTCAGACAATATGTAAATGAATCTGGTCCTATTAATGAACCACTTGAACAGGCAGATACATTTCCGCCCATGGAGCAAGACAACTGAATGGCCTAGGCACATATTATCCTGAAATATTGTAGCATTGTATAGCTACCACACAAATTCTTCTAAAGTATATAAAAAAATGAAATGTAAATAAACATATAGATGCTACATAGAAAATACCAAACCGTTAAATGGATTGTTAAAAGTATCAAACAAGTCGAGTAACTACAATTTAAAAATAAAAAAAGGTCAAAATACTTCAAAATAGTACAAGAAGAATATGAGAGAGCATCTCATTCCCACCTCCGAATCTTCTTGTTAGCTCCTTCATCCGCATAATAAACTTTAGTTTGTAGAGTTGGATCATCAATGCCCTTCTTTTATGGGTCAACACATATATTATATTTTTGGGCTATAATCTGGCAATTTCAATGGCTATGTCTTGGCTATGGATTTGTTTCTGTAAGTCATGTCAGCTAGAAGGTGTGTCAGTTAGGATGATTACGGTTCTGTGTTGGACTTGCCAACTCGATTGAACACGACTGCCTTTACATATTTTGCTCAAGTTAAGTTCCCAGGTGGGTATCTGAATTGAGGTGCTGTTGTATCATTAAGTACTGTTATGCCTAAATCCAGATTCTTTATCTGTTACTGTTCATTTTGCACTGAACTGTTCAGAGTGTGAAATGTACTTTTATTCCAACATACTCTTTGTTCAGCTGAATTGCTTCGAGAGTCCAAATGGGGACCATCATATACCTGAATATAAAAATATAGCTTTCTAAAATCACAAGTGGACATTGGGTATGATGGCAGGCCGCCAGTGTTACTCTGTTCAAGCCCCTGCTGATAAGCATCTTTCTAAAATCACAAGTGGACATTGGGTATGCTGGCAAGGCCGCCAGTGGCACTCTGTTCAAGCCCCTGCTGATAAGCATCTTACCTGCACATGCTAGTTCTCAAAACCCTCCACCCTTTTCAACATGTCCACTCTAGTCCCCTCTAGGAATAGCCTGCCAGCAGAAGTGGTAGAGGTAAACACAGTCAAGGATTTTAAGCATGCGTGGGATAGACACAAGGCTATCCTAGCTATAAGACCGGGAACGGGGGACTAATAAAAGTACTCAAAAAAAAAATTGGGCAGACTAGATGGACCGAATGGTTCTTATCTGCCGACACATTCTATGTTTCTATGTTTCTAGTCCTTGTTCCAGCAGCACAGAGATCCCTGTTTCACTACCTAACAGCACTTTTCGGCAGCCCTCACTTTATTCTACATTTCCCTTTATTTTCTTTCTCTTTCTTTATTTATACATTCAGAATGGCATAATGATGCAATAAATATTCCCCCCAAAAAACAAACAAACATACATTTAACAAACCAGATTTGCATATTTCTACCCAGAATCCTTGGCAGTGGTGGTAGCACTGTGAATGTAAGATTTCTGTAGGAAACGCAGGCCTTTGGGCTTGTTTGGTGTGTGTAGATGTCTCTACTAAACGCTGAATTTCAGGTGGATGGGTTTTGCCATCACCTTTACCCCGCCATTACTTAAATGGTTTGTTCTTCATGAGCCAAAACAGAGGCATTGCTAAATGTTTGCATTCCGCCCCATCATTCGTAAAAACACGTGCTTCAGAATACAAACGTTTTTCTGCTTTACATAAGTGTCTCTTTAAATCATTCCCAAACCAATGACAAAGATAGGAGTAGTGGACAAGTGATGTGTGATATCCTCACACTCTCTCTGCATCTCATGTCAACATTGCTGCTCAGCTTATGTTTCTTCCCCCATGACTGCATCTGCATATCTGACATGACTTGCAGCAATAAGGGCTAGAGACAGAGAGAAGCCTGAAACATAGTCCTGTTTTATGAGATGAGAGCACTGATATGAGTCCTGAACTATAACACACAGACGTTGTTTGCTGTCACGGACCGCTGAGAACTATTTCTGTAATATCACATTGATAAACCTCATGGGGAGGTGGATCTACTACACATCCCACTTACATTTTACTGCAGCAAGTGAATAGTTTTCAGCACAGTAAACTCTGTATTGTATTCTGTGGTGCAACATTAAAAAAAGAGTTAAATACCCTCAATCACAACTCACAACAGACCATGATTTTAATCCAGAACTGGTATTAATTACACATACAGGCATACCAACATTAACATACACAAGGGGTCCAGAGCATGTATGTAAAACAAAAATGTACTTAAAGATAATTTATCTTATACGGTCCACAAATACAGTCTACAGAACCAATGTCTTAATAGACAGGATGGACCTCACCCGAGCATGTAGTGGTGTAACAAGGAGTAGCACTGTACAGTACTGTTGCGTGGTCTCAGTAGAGATGTCGCTGCTTCTTTAAAATAGTACCCTGTGAGTCCATAAATGGGAATAGTTGCATTGTAACAAAGTCCATACATAGCAATTTTGCAAAATTCCATGAGAAAGTCCTACTTCCTCCTATGATTAATTAATGGCTTCCTACTTTGTAGCCACTTGCTAGTTTAATTATCGGATTCCCTAAACTGAATCCCTCTTCCTCCGGCAACTTAGCACTTCATGTTCTAGAAAATTCAGAACAATCTATGGCTCCTTGGTTTCTACTAAATATAAAGTCCTCTGCAAAAGCATAGTATAAAAGTAAAGTTGTTATTAAAAAAAAACTCTGCAAAAAGTCAATAATCCTTCCAAACATGGTCATCTTTGTTCTAAGAACAGGAACATTATCTGCCCTTAAGACACAAACAGACTCTTTCAAGAAAGTGCAAAAGCTGAAAATGTACAATAGAACAAGAATGAAACAATAGATGTTGCTGGCTGGCTGATTTGTGGTCAGATTTGGGATATTTGTATGTAGTTTTTTTTTTTTTCATAATTAAAACTTCATTCCAGTTTATCTCTGCATGTTTTTGCATTTTGTATTCTCTAAGAAGGCAAAGCAGTAAGATAATGTTGTCCTTTTTTTGTGTATATGTTACACTTTTTGCCTATTGTTCAATACACATCTCAATCCTTTTATCTCCTCCCTCCTGACATCTAGTCTTCTGGTTGTTTCATCTTGAGCTGGAAGATCTTCCAGCCCTTCCAAGCTGCACTTAAAAATGCTAACATTTTTCCTCTGCTTTTTCTCTGCTTTGCTTTGCCTGCCTTCTGTTTTCCTGGCTTGGTCTTTCCCAAAAACTCAACATTCAGTCGCTATCTGCAAGAGGTGAAAGTCAAAGAAAAGGGCATTATAATTATTGTTGTATTATTTTTAGGTGTTTTTTTTGCATTTGTATTTTAAATACACCGGAGTGTATTTATTTCTGAGAGGAAAGCGCAGATTGAAATTTCAGATCTGATGACTCCAAGTCAATGACCAGAAAACAATGAACAGCTGTCAAATATCGTCCCATATTGGAATATTGCCTAAACAGCCATGACGCTCAAAAGTTTATTGTCCTTGTATATGTGGAAGAAAGAAATTGTGTTGGTGGTGTTTTCCTTAAGTTAACGCACCCTTGGGAAGTAACACAGATTCACCACTGGGTGTCCCTCACACCCAGGCAGCTGGGATTCCAGTTAAGAAAACATTAAAGAAACGAAAAAAAAAAAAAAAGATTTATAAAGAAGGGAGTTTTGTTAGTGTTTGTATCTAAGCCGTATATGTCATTTTCTCGGTGGGAGAGAAAGAGTGTTTTTCGGAAAAAAAAAGAATATTTGCTGGTCTTTATGCAGTGCCTCCATTTTGTCACGTTTGCGCCTCAGATATAAATGCGCCTTTTTTCTCTACATAATTGCCCCGCACATACCTTAACCCTTTCAGTGCAAGGGGTTTATGCTAAATAAACTGTGCGTAAAGTCATACTTTGTGTAGGTGCAACACTTATAGATATTGTATCTGAAAAAGGGACATTATACTGGTTCTTTTGTATGTATTGCTTGAGCTCTAAGGCTGATATACTCAGTGCCTATTTCAGCTTTTAAACTGTATATAGAAAAAAGGGGACCACTACTATGAAATAAAAAATATGATTAAAAAAAGCTTATATAGATATGTGCAATGCTCCCAGACACAGACTTTTCATCAAGGAATAGTAAGGCAACAATAGAAAAGATCAGTGTAATTATTGTTCTCAAGTCCGACAAAACCCTTTGCCCTGACCATACTTCTGACCATTGCAATGACATTGATGTCCAACAATGTTATGACATCAGTGCACCTGGTGAGTTCCACCTGTAAGAAGAACAGAGTTAACCCTGTATAATACATAGTTAACAAAGTGAGAGTTTTTAAATCTTTAACTATGCGTTATCCATGGCTAGCAGGAGATGTTCACCAAGTTTGTCCTTGCACCTGCAACTCAACTTTAAATGAACAGACACTACTTAAGAATAAGAAATGCAGACTTCCTCCCCTTAACATCTATAAAGCAAGATCATACAGATAATACAGTGCTGTTGCTTCAATATAGATAGTCCGGACATTCCATACACACAAACAGTAAGTCTAAAGTTTTCCTTTGGATGGTAGTGACCTCCATATCTATGCCAGTTTCCCACAAGGGTGCCGCTCTTCGTTGGAGTGCTTCCAAACAGTTGCAACATCTAAACAAACATGTAATGAGAGAGAAAAAAGAGAAAACAGTTTAAATAAACAAGGTGCAGATGCAGATAGCTCCAGATACTGCTTGTGTGCCTATGTATAAAACAGACTCCCGACAGATGCTGGGACTCAGCCTCTGCCAGTTTACTTCCGGGTTGCTCCAGCAATGCATAAAGTATTAGATGCTCAAGAAGTGTTCTTTCCCCATTTTATGAAGAGTTGGGATGTATAAAAAAGGCGCAATCGTAATTATGTGTAACAAATGACGATAGTGTTTGTTTTTTCACTTTTCAACATTTTAGAGTGCGGGAGATTGTATACATTTTTCATACATTGATTTGGATGTCAAACACTGGCACAATTGGTTTTCCAGGCAGCACTGATTGGTGGAGGGCTCCTGTGACACCAAACATACCTCCAGTGGGGGCAGAGATGATCATGACAGACTGAGGAGGCCCCCGGACCATCTCTCTCTGCTGCCACAGAGCAATGCTCTGTGAGATGGAAGTGCTCTATAATTGTTTGTCTTTGCAAAGACTAGAGTAGAATATATTTTGAATGGTGCACAGTCAATGCACAATTCCAATTACAATGTACAAGTGATATATGCCTACTCACAAATGTCCATGAAATGTGTGTATATCAGATATTATTGCAGATGGCCCTTTAAGTCACCATTAAATCAGGATGGATCTTCCCCATCTAAGGAGTATACAGAAAAGCAGAAATCCAGAAAAGTCAATTCTTAGACCCCACTGCTTGTTTCTGCATTCAATGAGCGCTATAAATGCATTTTCCTAGCATGATGTAATCACAAAGGTGATAACGGTTACATCACAAAGATACTCATCAAAGGAGAACATCAGTGATACATTTTATTGAGACCCTATGACTAACCTGTCCGTTGCATCCATCTTCATCATGTTCAGATTTCGGAGTGTTCTGGCTTCACATTGTTATGTATAGCAGTTGGTAAAAAGCTCAGAGAACTAAAATGAAGATAATGAGTTAGAAGAGAAAATTAGCAAACGCCACAAGATGGAGAACACATAGCATGAGAAGAGCTGCCAAAAAAATAAAAGGTTATTTAGCAAAAACAGCTGGGACTGCTCTTGTAAATAAGATGAATAAAATGCTGTTTTAAGTATGCAGTGATGTAAACTAGCCTTTATTTTATTTTAAGACTTTAAGTAAAACTTAAATGAGGTCAGTTTATCATTTTGCATTGAAATAGTAACTTATATAAACAACTGCAAAGATAGAACTATGCAAACATAATGGAAACTCTACTAAAATGAATACAAGGAGCAGTCCTTGCTCACTTCTATTTGTTTAATCTCCGCACCCATTCATGAGAGAGTACATTTTGGCAAATGCCCACTGTGTCTTCCCTATCTTCCCTCCTCGGACTTTTGGAATGTTGGGAAAGGTATGTAGATGTAAATAGTTATTCAGACTATTATAACTTGTCCTGTAACTTGCTATAAAAAATCTCCACACAGAGCTGTTTTTTTTTTTTAACCCATTTATTTATCCCACACTCTTCATAATATGCATCTTGGCATGTGAAATCCTAGTGAAAGATCAACTTCCTGCTTCCTGTGTAAATACACAAAAAAAGATACCTACTGGGCCAGCTGTTAATTAAACACAATTAAAAAAAAAACAATAGTTAATAAATATAATTAGACTTGGATTAGCAATACATCTGTTTAAAAGTGAAGATTACAATATAATAGAATAGTTTAGAGAACAGGAAAATAAAAAGCCCAAACATTTATAATAATAACAACAGTATTGACAAATTGTGACTTATTATTAACCACCTGGGGTTTTCAACTGAATTATGTATTCCCCTGCCAACTGGTTTCCCAGCGGTGGACATTCAACATTAATGTGTCATATTTAGAAACAATTGTAATAGTATACTGCAAAAAAGTTGTCAGCAACCAAAGGTAAAGCAGAAAAATACTTCTACTCACATGCAATCATTTATTAAAGTGATGCATCACTGACATAAATAAGTTATACCTGGAACTAGCCTTGACTATTTCTCACCCATTGCTACAGTCATGGGTGGGCTTGGAATGAACTCGTCACACTATTAACATTTTCAATTGTATTTACACTTAATGTGTTTCTATTTCATTTTAGGTGGATGTTTATTAATTGTATGATTGGGTTAGTTTTCTTTTTGACCTTCTCACATTTCCCCATGTCTCTCTCAAAATTCTAGCTCATCGTTCACCAGCAACGTGGACCATTTTGATAATTAAATGTTCATCTCACCTCTTTTCACCTGCAACTCACCTTTTAGTGAATAACCCCTTATGGGTTTGCCACTTGACAGAGCATTTCTCTGTGGCAGCAGAGAGGCAGTTGCACGACTGTCTCTCTTTTTGTCATTGGTGAGCTCATTACTGGGTCCTCCCTGGCTAGAGCCGATTCTGACATCACAAATGCAGCGCATCAGTCTACCTGTCAAAGAGATTTCCAAAATATATTTTAGTTGCTTTTTAACTATGCACCCTAGGAGGACCATTCTAAAGCCAGGTCAATCAGACAGAAGAAAGCTGCAGTCTGTTTAAGAGTTCCTATGGAGGATTTAAACCCTTTTTAGAAAGATCATGAACACTATTGTAAATATTAGAAAAAAATATTGCACTGATGTATGTCCTACTTTTATAGCAATACAGTCTGAGGGAAGTGAGCCTAGCATTAAACAAGGTAAACACAGGTCGAGTATCCCTTATACAGAAATCCATTATCTAAAATGATCCAGTATCCCAAAAAGTTTTGGGTTTTGCAAATTCTACACACACCTGTCAGAATGCAACCCTTTGATTAGTGTCCGGCCCCCTTAAACTGCTATATAGCCTTGCATGCTCAGATTCCCCCATGCACACAAGGCTAATTTAATGCATGTGTGCAGCCCCAACGCACCAATGGCAGGTTCCCAACAAGGGATGGGACAGTTCATTGCGGCTGCATGAACGCAGCCGTATTACCGCCCCCTCTCGCTCTCATTGCGGGACAGTTCATCGTGGGATCACTGAAGGTGAGTATTGTTAATGTTTAATAGGGTTAATGTTAGTATTAGGGTTCGGGGAGGGTAGGTAGCATTAGTGTTACGGTTAATGTTAGTATTAGGGTTCGGGGGTTAGGTATTAGTATAAGGGTTCAGGGGTTAGTGTTAGTATTAGGGTTGAGGGGGTTAATGTTAGTATTAGGGTTTGGGGGTTAATGTTAGTATTAGGGTTCGGGGGGTTAATGTTAGTATTAGGGTTTGGGGGTTAATGTTAGTATTAGTATTCGGGGGGTTAATGTTAGTATTTGAGTTTGGGGTAGTGTTCATATTAGTATTTGGGCTGGGGGGTTAGTATGGGGGTTCGGAGTCACTTTTAGAGGGATTGATTTATTAGGGGGGTTAATTTATTGGGGGGTGGATGTTTGTAAGTGCTAATAGTTCAGTGCTGGTGTCAGCGCTTACATTGTTGCGATGAAGCAGTCGCTTTGATCGTCACCGCTTACAGTTCAGCATTTAAACGGAACTGTCAGCGGTGAAGCAGCCGCGAAGAACTGTCCTAGACCCCCCAACAATGCCTTATATCACAGCTACATCACAGTAAAAGTGATGCATTTGCTCTATACGACATTTGCATTGATAATTCTATATATCATGAGTGCTGAGAGGCTTTAAGACATCTTATTGCTGAAAATGAGCCGTTATCTGAACTGCCCCATTATCCAAAATACTTCTGGTCCCGAGCATGTTGGATAATGAATACTCAACCTATATATAGAGGTGCCAACCCATAATAACCATCCATGGTATAACAGAGGGGTGCTGGGTATGTTTAATGATTCTTTGCAAGCACTACATACTTCCATGACTTCTGCTGTAATGTTACAGTGAAATCACTGATGTGCAGCAAGTTCTTAGGTTTAATGTGTGCTGGCTTTCTCTGCCTCTTTCTATGCTACACAATAATACCCATTAATGATAAATGTCAACTGCAACTCTCATTCCTTGCTCAGTTATTTAGGAACAACTTTTTCATTCCTATACGCACATGATGCCTGTTATTGAATCTCTGGCTTGTGCCTGTCCTTTCTCTGCTCTGGAGATTTTACCCTCTGTATTATTCTAGTAGTATCTCAGAGTATCTGAGTTTGACTATCCCTTTGGATTTTATTATCCCTCTTATCTGAGCTCTGATTGGTATGCAACTATCCAGTCTATAACTGATCTTATTTCTGACCTGTGACATAAATTAATATCATTTCTACTAACTGTAATTCTTTCCCAGTTATTAATAGCTGTTAGTTTAACATACCTCTAAACATATCAAATGGCCAAAGAGGGACACTGTTGTTTTTTTCAGGGAGTGGCTGAAGACTGAAGGTGTGACTATGGTGGGGAGCATGTTTAGCTTTGCCAATAGATAGCTCTTTAAGAAATTTGGTAAGCCATAAGAATAATGCATCTTATTTACAAAAACAGATTAATAAATGGATTTACTGTATTTTAAACACACTAAATGATGCGTTTTATTGCTGTGGAGCTCTGATACACATGTAAAATGCAGAGCCCCTAGAAAATAGGGACACCAGAGGTAAAAAGAGGGACAGTGGATTTGGGGGCAAACATAGGGACTGACCCTTCTAGATAGGGATACTGTAGAGGTATGCTTTATAGTCTTCCTGCTTTACCTTAGGTTTTACCTGTGTCATAGTAATCTGCTTGAGAGAAATTGGCATTGAGCTAGGTTTCATTTTGGCTCTTGTATTCCTTTGTGTGAACTGTATTGAATATACTGTGTGTGACAATTTTAAATAGCTTTTCTTCTTTGTTAATTTTTTTGTTGTGAAAAGTCCATTTTTAAGCTGTTCATCAATGTCTTGGATTAACTTAAATGCCATTGAAATTGGAAAAAATAACCCCAAAAGTGCAGCATTTATCCTGCTAATACATTTGAATTCAGGACTGCAAATCCTTTATGAAAGAAACGAGAATGCAGAATAGACGAAGCCTGTGGAGTATTACATTTCGTCTTTAGACATGACAATGACAACAACAAAAATCGTCAATTTGCAAATCATACTTGGTTACCACCTGAAGATGCTGGTTTTAATGATGCATCCCAGTGTGCTGCAAATCAACTACAGCTTATTAAATATATAAATCAAAAAGGTATAATGTGACATCTGGGTAATAATATGCTCAAATACAATGTCCCACGTGTGTATCTACTAAACATGTATAAAGTGTACACAGTTTTCGGAAAACATAAGGGTCTACTCAAGAAAGAGAGAATTGCAGGGACTAGAGATGTGAAGTCCAAACTTCAGAGGGTCTAATCATTAAAGAGAGAAGTGCAGGGGATTGATATGGGAATTTTAAACATTAGGCCAAAGTAGGGGATTTGGCAAAATTCTCCCAGTCGGCTGCATTGGAAAATGTTTCCAACTCAGGTACATTGGCCAGAAGTTTGAAATTACAATCTCAATTCCCATCAATTATCTCTTTGTTGATTAGACCCTTAGGCCAATGTAGTCAAGTTGGACAAATTCTCCAATGCAGCTTGAGTTTTGAAATTCCCATCTGAATTCCTTCGTTATTGAGTAGACCCTATATTTTTTAATATAAAAAGAAATGTTTCAATCCTTGGCACTATTAGGATGTGTATTTATGTGTCATCTATGCATAAATATAGTTTTAGGGCCTTACAACAGGCTTTGGTTGTAGACATGGTCTACTCAATAAAGAGAGAAGTGCAGAGGACTGAAGTAAATTGAGAGAGGAATTTCAACTTAAGACCAAAGTAGCTGAATTGGATAAATTCTCTCATTCATCTGCACTGGAGGATTTCCCTAACTCTATTTTGGCCTAATGTTTGACATTCCCATCTTGATTTGCAATTCTGTCTTTATTGATCAACCTCTTATGTCAAGTAATGCTGCGCTGCTTATTTGTTCTAAGCTTTGGTCTACCACCTAAAGAATACAAAACCAATGCAAAATATTAGACAAAATAGCTTATTTAAGAGAGCATCATACAGATGGAAGAGGCTAAGACTAATTAAATATGGCACCAGAAGTCAACAGTAAACTTACATCCCAATACAATACCAATAAATACTCCTTAAATAATGTAAAACTAACCATAATGTTAAGTAAATGGATTATGGTTGCGCAGACGAGATGGGTCAAATGGATTTATTATTTGCTGATGCATGCTATGTTCCTATATTTGCTAATGGCGGGCTAACAGAAGACCAAGTCTAAAATCTCAGAGCTTTGTGGATGTGGCAGTGGAGTAGCTGGCGGGGGTGGGCCATCTGCCCATGAGCTGAACTTTCTGGCACACACTAGAGTTCATCGTGGCGTCCCGTGAGTGGCCTCAGTCTGACATGAAAAATGGAGGAGAATCTCAGAGTGAGTGTCGGCTACATTTGACTAAAATGCTGTGTGCCCAAACTTCCAGGTTTGGTCATAACTCTGAGATGTCACACGTGACGTCACAAAGTCTCGCGCTATTTCGTATCACAGCATTGTGTATGTATATTGCGTTTGCTGCCGCTCTCAATAAAAAATGTTTTAACCACTCCTGGAAGGAAAGTGAGTATTGAGAGGGACAGCAAACTCAAGGACCACCCCAGGTGCCCAAACATCTGGCTATGCCACTGGGTTGCGGTGGACCACGCTGCAAGCACTGGTGAGAAGACTTGTTTATAAGGAAAACCACATAAATCCATCATGCATCTCAATTCCTAACTTTTTTTTTTTTTTTTTTCGTTAGGAGTATACTGCGTGGCTCTTGAAAAAAAGTATGGCCATATTTGAATGTCACACAGTATCCAAACATTGCATCCAATATGGTTGCATCAGCAGCAGCTTGTTCCTCTGCTAATGGAAGTGTCCTTAGCTTGCATTGGCCTAGTCACTATATTTCCTTCCAGTCTGTTGCTGAGATTAAATAATCAATGTCAAATGCCCTAGAATAGGAGCTAATGCTTTTTTACATCATTTTAAATCTATTTCTGAGTGCAAGTGGGTTACAACTCAACAATAGAAAGATGTTCTGAATTTCTAGAACACACAATATACACATTCCTATTATTTCCTGTATATGGTATGTCCATAACCCACAGAGTTTCTGTAGATATATGCCCCCCTCTCTATAATATAGCTATAAACAAAATACAATATACATAGTCTACTGACACATGCATACACACATAATGTGTTTTTCTTCATTTAAAACAAGTGTATTAGCAGATCAATAGAATAGAGAATACAAACGCCCACACTATTCCTGTAAAGCTTAAGCTAGCTCCCCCCATTTAGAAATAATAGAGGAGAACACCTTTTAGAAACAACTCTGATTATAATATTTTTTTCTAATCTTTTGAGTTGTAGTGAAAGAGATTTATTTATTTTTTTTTTACCCTCACTGCACAAGCACAGATATATAAAGGAAATAATGATTCTAAAAGGAATAAAGGAATAATTAAAAATGATTTCCTTTATTATTGACGTAAAAAAAACATTGTTCATAACTGCAGGCATGTGGCTTCTCAGCTATGGCTGTGGTGGGTACAATCATAAAAATCTAAAGAAATCTAAATGAAAATGGATAGAATTGTAGCAAGCAGTAGAGGACAGGGCATGGTACACTCTGACTCAAAAATGTTTTATGTTTACTAAAGTTTAATAATTAAATGATTGTTTGTATTTATTGTATGCATTTATTACAATGTTAATATATGGAAACATAGAATGTTTCGGCAGAAAATAACCATTTATCCCATCTAGTATTCCCAATTTTCTAAATACTTTTATTAGTCCCTGGCCTTATCTTATATCTAGGATAGCTTTGTGTCTATCCCGTGCATGCTTAAAATTCTTCACTGTGTTTACCTCTACCACTTCCGCTGGAAGGCTATGCCATACATCCACTACTCTCTCAGTAAAGTAATAATTCCTGATATTACATTTAAATCTTTGCCCCTCTAATTTAAGACTATGTCCTCTTGTTGTTGTAGTTTTTCTTATTTCAAGTATACTCTCCTCCTTCACTGTGTTGATTCCCTTTATATGTTTAAATGTTTCTATCATATCCCCCTGTTACTTCTTTCCTCCAAGCTATACATGTTAAGATGCTTTAACCTTTCCTGGTAAGTTTTATCCTTCAACCCATGAACCAGTTTAGTAGCCCTTCTCTGAACTCTCTCCAAAGGATCAAGCGTTCTCTAAATATGTTTCATTTACTCATGAATATCAGGTTTAAAGTTTGTATTAAATTTCCCTCTTATTTCTTCTTGGGTGGAACCTGGGAGGAAAAAAACAACAATAATTGTCTCAAATGATAACTGTATGTACAATGGGAACATGTAATAGACATGTGCAAAACTAAAATTTTCGTTTCGTTTTCGTCCATTCGGACGAAAATGTTATTTATTTTGTCTAAAACGAATTTCGTTCATTACTGCATTCGTTTCGTTTTATTCGTTCGTCTTATAGAAAACGTGTAATACTATTGGCTTTCTAAAAACCGAACGAGAGCCCCATTTATAAGAAATTATTATGAATAGGGACTCCATTTTTATAGAATTCTATGTATTCTATAAACCGAAACTCTATAAACCAAACGACCTTCGGTTTACAGACTTTCGGCTTATAGAGTACATAGAATTACATGTATTCTATAAACCAAAAGTCTATAAACCGAACAACCTTCGGTTTATAGACTTTCGGCTTATAGAATACATGTAATACTATTGGCTTTCTATAAACCGAACTAGAGTCCCCATTCATTAGAAATTCTTATGAATGGGGACTCTAGTTCGGTTTATAGAAAGCCAATAGTATTACATGCATTCCATAAACCGAAAGTCGTTCATTATGTCGGTTTATGGAATGTATATGTAATGCTATTGGTATTCTATAAACCGACTCTATTTCGGTTTATAGAATGCCAATAGCACGAATGGACGAATTATTTTCGTTTATTAACCATTCGTTCATTCGTCTTTCGTTAGTTTAGCATTTACGTTATTCGTTTTTCGGACGAATGGACGAAAATGCTATTTTCGGGCGAAAATGCATTCGTCCAAAAACGAATGCACATGTCTAACATGTAATGCACGGGGGCCTTTGTAGAGCAGGAATGTGCAGGTTTGTCCAGGTACTGGCAATGTCCCATTGTTGAAAGTGAGATTGAGAGGGATGGCTGGTAAGTGAATACATAACAAATTAATGATAAACCATTATTATTCAGATTGGGCATATTGTACAGAAGACAAATACTTATCAGACTACACTAATTCTTTTCTACGTTGTCTTTTGCTTTTTCCTCTGTGTTTTTGTACTGATTGTGGGAGATAGACTGGAGTAGTTGGCCATTCTTGGTTCATTAGTGTGTGGTACAATGGCATCTGAGTGTCCCATGCCCAAGATAGGGTTTAGGGTTGACACCTTTTCTGTCCTTGCTGGGTGACATTGTACTCAATGCTTTCAAAATTCTGCATTGCACAATGTTTGCCTTGGCATGTAAGGCTCTTAATTTGGGCTTCCTCTTGTGTTGCTGATGCAATCTCAGTTAAAGAACAAGCGTAGAAATTGGAAATTAAAAAAGCTTTAAGGAAAGAATCCATATCAAGCCCCTTATTGAGCTACATTTGCTTGTATATCACTGTCAGGGATTGGACATGTTTATAATCTTGAATCTTAGATATTTGCACCAGACTGACACCTTCCCTGCAGCATGTGGATCACTTTTCATTGGACCTGTCAGTTTTAATTAAGCTTACATTGTACCTAAATTTTAGTGACACCCAAAATCATAATTTTCAGATGTTCATGTCTCAGGGGTACGTGAGTATACCAGCCTTTAGTGATATACTCTATCTGTATATTCCTATCTGATTCACAAATGGTTTATTTGTAACATTGTTTTTCATAGTATTTAAGTGGCCACCAAAAAAGTACCAGTGTTAATTTTGATGGCAAATTTGGATTTAGTTTTAGTCATTATCTTTTGACTAAAATGCTATTTTAGCCATCTGAATTGTTTTAGTTTTAGTCTAGTTTTTGTCGACTAAAACCTCCAGTAGATGTTAGTAAACTAAATCTCCAGCAGTGAGGGAGGGAACAGGTCAGAGAAGGCTGTTACATAGTGTTAAGTTAACTTCCTAGGGAGATGGGAGGGGAAACATTCCTGTGATAGTACCAGGTGAAACAGATGGAGGAGTATCTTTCTTTGCAGTTTTGCAGGGCGTTGGTCAAGGGGGAATCATTAGTCATATTTTAGTCAGTTGATGAAAATTGCTATGTATTTTAGTCATAGTTTTAGTCCTATTAACGTAGTTTTTATTTAATTATTGTTTCGTTTTAGTCACTGAAAACATGCAGTTGATTAAAAATATGACGAAAATGCTTAGTCTACGACGTTAAAACTGATATGTACTATAAACCCATACCTCCTGAAATGTTAAATGTCCAAAGAGGGACAGTTTTATTTGGTGGGAGTGGCTGGAGGTGTGTATGGGGATGGGCCAATTGGTAACTATTTATGTCATTTGATGAGACATTTATAATAATTGATATTATTTGCACAAATCAACATAAAAGCACATATACACCAGTACTGTGAGTTGTATTTCTCATTTATAAAAATTTAAAGGAGAGAGAGGGACATCCAGGGAGGGCTGGTAAGGGGGGCAGATGGGGCAATTCCACTTTACGCAAAACAGTCCTGATTCATTTCCGTAATTCCGCTGTCCTGAATTAATTATCCAGTGTCTAGGACAATACATAATGCGCATGTGCGGTAGTACAGCCATTTTTTAGCAATCTCTAAAGCTCCTCCCCTCACATCCTGATTCGTTGGGAGGTTATATTTATGGGTAACTCTGGTTGCTTTTTTTTTTGCACACAATACAGGCTCTTAATTAAATGTTCAAGGAAATCCTTTTCCCCTTTTGAGCCTCTCTGCTACAAGAAAGCCACCATAATATTTAGCTTTGAATCTGGAAAAAAAAAGTGATCTCTTGATTGTATCGCAATTTAATTTTGGGAAACCTTAATTAATTGCTGAATTCTCCCAGGCTGCAAAAACCTACTTTACCCAATTATTTGCAGACAGCTAATTTTCTCTTAATAAGTTTAATACAATTGATATGTCCAATTATGAAACAACAGAGAGATATTTGAGTATCTGTGGGAAAAAAATTAGGAGGTGAATCCAAGAGAAGCTTTTTAAGTATTTTTCACTGCATGCTTATAAATCTTATTGCAAAGAAAATTTGGCCCTGGATGTCCGATAGATTCACCCCAAAATATTCCTGAAATCAGTTAAAACAGCAAAATTCCGGTTTTTCAAATTGCCAGTTTACAACTGGTGATTTGAAATGAAAACTTAAAAAAAAATTGCCCCCTCCCTGAGACTAGTGGACTGTCTGGGGCTCCATAAATTAAAATTAGTATCCCATGTTGACAGACATTGGCAAAATGGCTCTGACCCCTATATAAATGTATTGGGGGCCAGGGTTACTTACTCTGACCCCCCAACCTATAACAATCAATGCTCCCAGCACCATAATATATAAATATAACCCCCACACAGTTCGCGGGATCCAAAATTCCATAAGAAATATGTTGGTCCTCCCATGTTTGGGCACTGGCCAAAGACCCCTGAACCACATAATAAATATATTTCTCCCCTCATTTGGCTGTGGGGGCTGACCAAAGGACCCTGTGCCCTATAAAATAAACATTCAATTATATTTTTTTAAATGATCTGTAAAAAAAACACCTTTTGGGTGCCTGAAAATCACATTGATTTTGTGAAGTCTAAGCCCAGACGGCTGGCATTTCATAAATGAATTACTGACCAATAAAAATCCTCCAAGCCCCAGCAATACAATCGGATTGTTTTTAAAACCCAGATGGATTAAGCCACAATCCTCCTTTTTAAATCTTTTTTTCAGGGTACCCATAGTGTTTTTTTATTGTAGGTTATTTCATGATACATCCCCGCCTACGTGGGCAAGATAGATAGGGGGGCCAAGTAGGGAATCATTTTCTATACATTTTGGGGGGGTCAGTGGGGGTGTTCATATATGTATTTTGGGATTTGTTGTGTCTTTGGCTAGCCCCCAAACCCCGGAGGGAAGGGTGGAGTCTGCTATTTATTATGGGGCCTGGTGCATATGGCTAGCCCCTGAAACCTTATAAATTATGGTGCCAGGAACACTTGCCCAGTTTCTGGGCCTTTTATTTTAGGATGGGGTGTCAGAGCAAGCTGGCCCCATGGGGCTATAAATTTCAATTGATGGGGCCGGCGGCACAGCAGCCCCCGGCAAAGGAGTATTTTATTTATTTATTTTTCATGAGGTCTTTTTTTTTGCAGTAGCCAAAGACCTTTGCTCCCCATAGAAGAGGAGTTCAGAGTTGGACCAATTTTCCTGTGAATTTGACAGTGCTTCAGTGTTTTCTGAGTAGCCCAAAGTTGAAGGGCTATTTGTATCTCCAAAAAGGTTGTGGCATATTAATGGGCAAATGAACACTGACACATTAATGGGCAAATTGGCTATGGCATTTTAATAGGCAAACTGGCTATGGCATATTAATGGGCAAACTAACAGTGGCATATTAATGGGCAAATTGGATGTCACATATATGTCTACTGAGGAGACAATTTGAAAAGAGTCATTCAATAATGAACTGTGTGCAAGTATGCTAACAGCCAGTGACAGACATTCTAAACTTAATTAATGTTAAACCAAGATTGAAAAAATGAAATACTGCGATATTCGACCTTTAAGACAAAAATCAAAACAAGTATGATATGTGTTGTTGTTTTTTTTGCAAAGGAGAGTTACCTGGTGGGATTTATTTTATGTCAAAATCTTAATAATTGCTTCGAAAAGACAATTAACTAGCAATAGGCAAGAAAGTTGTTCCACTTCTTTCCTGTAACAGTATTTAACTCATGATATACCAGACTCCCAGGAGTCCTCATTATCTACACCATATGCGTAGATTAAAGTTGTGTAGGCTCTCGTTGCGCTGGTACAGCCTATGTATAAAAAATAAGTTGCTGAAAAGCACCTGACTTGTGTCAGGGAGCCTCCGCAAAACACAGTTTGACAGAGGTCTCTCTCTCTCCTTCACTATAAAGTGTCAGGAGTTATAAAGAAGCAAAATCATCGTTATACATAACAAACAGCAATTGCGCTTTGTTTCTTAATTTTTTATTAAACTCATGACATTTTGCAGTGCAGAAGTTTTTATACATTTCCCCCAATATATTTATTTCCTTGGTTGATAGTGGTCCCAAAGCTGGCTGTTGGAGGGCATATTGATGACAAACTGGCATCCCATAGGTTAGAGGTATCATGGATTTTTATGTAGTTTCTATTCTGGTTCTTTCAAGAACATAATAAAGTCCAACCTAAGCAACTGCATTCAAATGTGGGACAGCATTAAACACCTACATCACACAAAATCAGTATAAGGAACATTCTAAGGAACAGTCTGGACTGTGAAGAGGTGTTAAGGTGAGAAGGTCACCAACACTTAAAAGAGCAGCCATCTTAGTGTTGTCTCACACTGATTTTATTCATAATTTATTTAACGAAAACAAATTAGACAGTGCTGGATACAGAAGCTAAAGCATATTACAAGCTAAGTATGACAGGTATGGATTGATACAAAGGTGTTAGTTCACGGAGCTGTAAGTGTTTAGAAAAAGAAACACCTTGTTTTGGCTAAAAAAGTAATTCTGCTTCCTTTTGGGGGTTGGGCTGTTACTGTTCCACTCATATGTGAGACACTTGCTAAAAGTCTAAGAGAACTAATTGGATGAATACAGCTTAACGGAGAAACAGCTGAAGCAAATTTCTCCCCACCTGTCCAGGGGAAAAATATTCTCAACAAAACCAGTAAGCTTCCATTTAAAAATTAATAAATAAGAACTGTATGAATGAAGTGGTGTGCCTCGAGTTTGAGGCACCTGGAAAGGCACTTCCAAACTCACCCCCCCAGTGGATGTAATATTGTTGGGGTATCATCTGGTATACCCATGACAAACCAAATTCCCCAACATGCACAAGGAGAGTGCTATTAAGGCATGTTCCCTGCTTATTTAATTGAGGGGAAGTTACAGGTACAAATGATGTACACACACTTGATTCTCTATCAGCGGGGGTGGTCCACTATTCCCTATTGATCATGCCACTGTGTGTGAGAGTACCTAGAGGTGGTAGAGTGGTCTATGACTAACAGCTACTTGTCTACGCGTTAGGCATTCAAGTCTCCTGCTCACAGACTCCCTTCCCATCTTCTATATTAAAAAAGAAAACTTTTATGGAGCTAATAATCTATTGCTGATGCTTCTTTCTACTGCTGGCTTCAAAGGCTTCTCTTATGATTCTCTGTTGCGAGTGACCAACAGGCCTGCAAATATCCAAGAACCAACCAAGCGGTAAGCCCCCCAGGTGCTCTATTTCTCACAACCAGCAGTGCTTTAATTTATGGGTCCTTAGAGTTTACATATTTCTCCGTGTACTACCCATTTGCAGTTATTGGGAGGTTAAGAGACTTAGCTCAACATTTACACCCCTTTCCTTGAAATAGGGGTATTAGTACACCGGATTCAGGTTTTTGTTGTGCCCCGCACATTTTCCTCTATTTTCTATTGAACTATCAGATATGCATGGTAAATACTAGGCTTGAGTTTAGGCTATTCCTAGACCTATTCAAGGCTATCCTTTACAAACACATGTTTATACATGTGTATTTGTAGACAGGCACAGCAACCACTGTTAAACTTTTTCCAATAAGTTTATTCAAGTGTGTCTACATTACAATTGGGCCAAATGCCATGGTACAAACGGACTCATTATAAATGAATAAATAATAATTCAGGCTCTGTTGACTTGCAAGTAGGCATCTCCACTTAAATCATGCAGCTGGTCTGTTTGTTTCAGCCACTCTGCTGACATACAGATTTACAGGTTTACTATAAAAGGCTAAATGTAATAAAGTGAGAATTGGATAAAATATAAATTAAATTGTGCCTTTAATCAAGTGAGACGTAAGGGTCGGCTGTATTAGTCGTGATAAATGAAAATACTTTTCTTTAAAATGGCTTGAACAATATTTTCTTCAAGTTATGTTCTCTTCTTATTAGAAGGGCTGTGGAATTTACAGGGTGAGAGCAAAATAGCAATAGGCGTTTGGGCTGGCAGGAGTCCAAACAATGGAATTTTAAAATATATGTTGTCGTCTGAAGCTCCATAATATTTCAATACATTGGAGTCAATTCACTGAAAGGTGAGTTACAGATGAGTTAAATTGAGCTGAACATCTCAGCTCAATGAGTTAATGGTGCATCATGCAATGCGAAATCTGGTCAGTATCTCCTACAAGAAGAACAGAGGCAAAAATGTACTTCTGTTTAATTGAGGGAATGCATCCTAGTGTCAGGCTGCCCTTCATAGATATAGCACTATGGACCGTAAAGAGCTCAAAAATGTACTCCATTTCTATTCTTTCAATTACTTACATTTCAAAAACTGTTGTCCTTTAACACTAGCTGAACAAATCTTTCTATTGACTTGAGATAATATAGAGCAATGGTAGGCAGGCATTCTTTCAAAGCATTATGGGAGGTGTGGTCTACAGCATCTGGAGTGCCGACGGCTGCCTACCCATGCTCTATAGTATCTCAAGCCAATAGAATTTGCTCAGCTAGTGTTAAAGTACAACTGGGGGCAACATGTTTTTACTTCTGTTGAATTGAAAGAATAGCCATGGAATATAATGGGAAACAAATCCATCATATTTATTAGACCATATACATATTCATATTTGCCAACTGTCTGGGGATTTGATAACATACTCATCATATGAAATGTAAATGAGTCTTATTTAATTTATGCAACATTTCTGTACCCACAGGAATCATTATTACAGGTATATATATATGTATATATATATATATATATATATATATATACAGGGAGTGCAGAATTATTAGGCAAGTTGTATTTTTGAGGATTAATTTTATTATTGAACAACAACCATGTTCTCAATGAACCCAAAAAACTCATTAATATCAAAGCTGAATATTTTTGGAAGTAGTTTTTAGTTTGTTTTTAGTTTTAGCTATTTTAGGGGGATATCTGTGTGTGCAGGTGACTATTACTGTGCATAATTATTAGGCAACTTAACAAAAAACAAATATATACCCATTTCAATTATTTATTTTTACCAGTGAAACCAATATAACATCTCAACATTCACAAATATACATTTCTGACATTCAAAAACAAAACAAAAACAAATCAGTGACCAATATAGCCACCTTTCTTTGCAAGGACACTCAAAATCCTGCCATCCATGGATTCTGTCAGTGTTTTGATCTGTTCACCATCAACATTGCGTGCAGCAGCAACCACAGCCTCCCAGACACTGTTCAGAGAGGTGTACTGTTTTCCCTCCTTGTAAATCTCACATTTGATGATGGACCACAGGTTCTCAATGGGGTTCAGATCAGGTGAACAAGGAGGCCATGTCATTAGATTTTCTTCTTTTATACCCTTTCTTGCCAGCCACGCTGTGGAGTACTTGGACGCGTGTGATGGAGCATTGTCCTGCATGAAAATCATGTTTTTCTTGAAGGATGCAGACTTCTTCCTGTACCACTGCTTGAAGAAGGTGTCTTCCAGGAACTGGCAGTAGGACTGGGAGTTGAGCTTGACTCCATCCTCAACCCGAAAAGGCCCCACAAGCTCATCTTTGATGATACCAGCCCAAACCAATACTCCACCTCCACCTTGCTGGCGTCTGAGTCGGACTGGAGCTCTCTGCCCTTTACCAATCCAGCCACGGGCCCATCCATCTGGCCCATCAAGACTCACTCTCATTTCATCAGTCCATAAAACCTTAGAAAAATCAGTCTTGAGATATTTCTTGGCCCAGTCTTGAAGTTTCAGCTTGTGTGTCTTGTTCAGTGGTGGTCGTCTTTCAGCCTTTCTTACCTTGGCCATGTCTCTGAGTATTGCACACCTTGTGCTTTTGGGCACTCCAGTGATGTTGCAGCTCTGAAATATGGCCAAACTGGTGGCAAGTGGCATCGTGGCAGCTGCACGCTTGACTTTTCTCAGTTCATGGGCAGTTATTTTGCGCCTTGGTTTTTCCACACGCTTCTTGCCACCCTGTTGACTATTTTGAATGAAACGCTTGATTGTTCGATGATCACGCTTCAGAAGCTTTGCAATTTTAAGAGTGCTGCATCGCTCTGCAAGATATCTCACTATTTTTGACTTTTCTGAGCCTGTCAAGTCCTTCTTTTGACCCATTTTGCCAAAGGAAAGGAAGTTGCCGAATAATTATGCACACCTGATATAGGGTGTTGATGTCATTAGACCACACCCCTTCTCATTACAGAGATGCACATCACCTAATATGCGTAATTGGTAGTAGGCTTTCGAGCCTATACAGCTTAGAGTAAGACAACATGCATAAAGAGGATGATGTGGTCAAAATACTCATTTGCCTAATAATTCTGCACTCCCTATATATATATATATATATTATCACCTAAGCATTGTTTTACTGTGCATTGTTTTCCACTCTGCAGAAGTGTCCAAAATAGTTAAAAACAAAAAGCAATTATATAAATAAAACTAGAGTGAGGAAAATCACAGATTGATAGGTTCAGGCAAAAAAGAGGCAAAGCAAGTTTTTAGAACATCGAAAGCACACGCAGAAGATAAAGTAGCCAAGTCAATAAAAAAGGAGATAAAATGTTTTTTAGCAACATGAAAAAAGGAAAACAGTTAAATTAAGATATGTGGAAGTTGATAAGGGTCTAGCTGACTGCCTCAATGAATATTTTTGTTGGGATTTTACAGATGGACATGGAGCAAAGGGACCTTCGTTAGTATAAAAGGCAACATGAGTCATTTGATTCAGAGGAAGAGGTTCTACTTAAGCGGTCTAAAGTAAAGACAGATATGACTAACACTGTATAACAGGAGTAGTCCCAGAAGATTGAAAATTAGCACAGGTAGATATTGTTATCTAAATTTGAAGACTTTTGACACTGTCCCACAAAGAAGGCTTATCAATAAACTGCAATCTTCTGAGTGACAGACAACAGAGGGTTGTAGTCAGTGGAGTATATTCGATGCAAGATCTTTTTACAAGTAGGGTACCTCCTGGATCTGTACTTTGACACATTATCTTAAATACTTTTATTAGTGATATTTCAGAAGATCTTGATGGTAGGGTATGACTTTTTGCAGATGACACAAAGATTTGCAAACGTGTTGATGTTCCTGGAGGGATAAACCAAACGGTAAATGATTTAGGTAAAAATGGTCAAAGCTGTGGCAACTGACATTTGGGGCCACTAAACTGGTTCATGGATCACAAGATAAAACTTACCAGGAAAGATTAAAAGATCTAACACGTATAGCTTGGAATAAAGACGAGAAAGAGGGCATATGATAGAAACAATGTAATACATAAAGGAATCCACACAGTAAGGGAGTAAAGAATATGTAAAATAAGAAAAACTACCACAACAAAATTGCATTGTCTTAAATTAGAGGGCAAAGGTTTAAAAAGTAATATCAGGGAGTATTACTTCACTGAGAGGGTAGTGGATGTATGGAATAGCCTTCCAGCAGATGTGGTATAGGTTAATACAGTGAAGGAGTTTAAGCATGTGTGACATAGGCACAAAGCCATCCTAGATATATGATATGGCCAGGAACTAATGAAAGTATTAAGATTTTTTATTTATTTATACATTTCTTGGAAAAAGTTTAACGAAAATTGGGCACACTAGATAAGCCGAAAGGTTCTTATCTGCCAATACATTCTACGTTTCTATGCATGAAGAGAATAAAAAAAATACTGGAAATAACATTTATACATTGCACAAGCAGAATTGCAGGCAACTGACAACATGTGTTTGTGGAGTCTCCTGCTTATGACATCACCTGTGGTTTGATATGCAAATGAACTGATTTTCAATGTGCAATTTGCATATCAAGCAAATGGCAATGTCATAAGCAGGGGGACACCACAGACACATTTAAAATGACAGTTTTGACATTTGCTTGCAGTTTTGATAACACAAGGTATAGATCATTTTCAATGTATTTTTGTTTTAATTCTCGCCATTCTCAGTATAAGCAATGTTTAGGTGATATGGTCCATTTAAGAGCCCTTTTAAAGACAAGGCGTGTGGACACATCTTTATTTATTTTGGTTGAAATGCAGAGATTTAGCACAGTTAATTATCTGCACAGTGGCCAAGAGTGTTTTTTTTTTATATATATATATATTAATAAAGAGAAATAAAAACAGCTATTTTAAGTGTTAGCCAATTTGCTCATAAATAACTGTGTCAAATCACTTCAGATCTTCTTAACAGATAATAAAGATCTTATTTTATGGAAAATTGTCGTCGTCCCCCCCAACACACACTTCATCATCTTTTTTTCTTGTGATTTACAGACTGTAAAGAGATGGTCAGTCTCTAGCAATGCCATTCATGTTGATTCCTTTCTCCCCTATTCCAGGTAGTCTTTTTCCAATCAATATTTTCTTGTACTCATCATTTCATTTCAGACAGGCCAGGCTTTGAAGGAGTTATGTTATCTTGACAAATCTACTCTCTATTCGGTACAGAGTCTGGTTAAGCTGTACCCTGCTATGAATGGAACAACATACTTACCCCCTCTCAAGCAAGGTGCCTTGCTGAATGCATCAATGGAATCGTATAGAAAGATCGGAGAATTTGCTGACTACAGAGCCAATACATTTTGACATCCTCAATCAGGGGAGTGCATCTCTATTTACCTAGCTTGTTTCTTTGTTTGTGCTGCAGTCTGCCCGAGCTCCGCTACAGCTACATATCTTTGTAGATTGGTACATGCATATTTTCTGGAGGGAAAAACAACAACACATTAGATTATAGAAACCCAGCAGAGATTGCAATATTACAGAGCAGCTCAGTAAATAAGAAAGAATAGACATGGGGTTGTATCAACATCTACTCCATTCCATTTGAGTCAAATACAGGTAAAGACTTTTTCTTACAAATAAAAACAAGAAAAACAGATTAAAGGGAAAGGCTTTGTTCCAGAGTGATTTGATGCAGACATTCATCAGAAATCACGTTTTTAATATTTGACTCAAGCCCTCCCCCAGTGATTACTCTGCACGTACACTTCATGCGCAATGATTGTGTAGACACTGAGATACATTTTTATTTTGTTTAGTCAATTCCTGTGCTGCTGGAGTAGAATACATTGTGTGGACTGTGATAAATGTGATCCTATACAAAGTAGGATCTCTTAACAGTGCAATACACTGTATGAGGATCATGACATCACTAGAGAGACAGGGAATGTCAGGCATCTAATTAGATCCTGCAGCAAAAAAATAAATAAAAAGGAAATTGACTTTTACTCAGCTAGTGTGGGCAATCCTGGTTTCTTGTAAAATGCTGTAATTTCACAATTTTATTAAAACGTCATTAAGGTCCAATAATTGTCCACTATGGACAATGATGTCACCTACTTCTGTTCACCTCTCCTTTGAGGTAGTGAATTGGGAAAGTGTAGGAAGTTTATATTTTCAAATGTAAAAAAAACCACCTCATTTTTATTTAATGGAATATTTCACTTCAAATTATCTCAAACAGTGTACTTGCAAAAGCTTTTTGTTTAGAAGTTCCATCACATTATGTGAATATAATCTGTAGTCAGTGGTTATTGTGATCTTGCAGGTCAATGGGCTGCTCCTTCCACGGGCAGAAAGCACGGTCCTCTAGGGTACTAGGTACAGGACAAAAGTACCTTTAAAAAAAAATGTGGGTTTATTTCAAATGTGCATAGAATTCCAACCAGCAATCAGCTCTTAAATCAAAGAAAATACAGCAATGAAAATCTACAAAAAAAAGCCTACCTCGATTTTAACACTTATCAAACATAAATAATTTCCCTTACTAATCCAGGTTACTAAACTAACAAACCCAACAAAATAACCGCAGGTTTCACCAACCTTTAGCACTTGTACAGCTCTTTGCAGGCCAGAGTTCTTTTTTTCCCCCTTTCTGCTCTGAGGTCTGTTAACCCCTTCCTGCCTGTCGGACGTTTTATGCCGTATTACTTTATGGTGCCTAAAAGCCTGTAGGACGGCATAGCATGTCCTGAGTTTAATTGCCCTTCGCGGCTCACCAGTGTCAGATGAGATGACTTTGATTGGCCTCAGTCTGACGTACAAAATGTAGCTGACGCTCAAACTGTACATCGGCTACATCTCCGGCAACTCTGCATTCCCAAACTTCCGTGATCGGGTCTCTGCTTGTATGACACTGGTCTGGCGCTTTGGTCGTTAAGGACCAAAGCACCATCAGGTGTAAAGTCTTAGTAGCTGCTAATTAGGGAAGGTGAGGGAGTAAAGAGTATGGAGGATCCTGTGCCCTAAATACCTTCTTTCTACAAACTTACCATAGACTCTGTAACATAATGTATATGTATGCTCTATTCCTGCTCAAACTGAATGTATTTGTGGGGTTCTACTAAACCACAGACCAAAAAATGACACCGCTTTAGATTCTTAACAATAGTATTTCTAATACAAAGAGGGTATTTAATCAAGTCAATTCTGGGACAAACTTTGAAAAGTGGAGCAATCTCTATGGAAACCAATGGACTGTTCTTGATTTAGAACACAATCCACTCCTGAAGTATATTTAATTCAACTTTTATTAACCACCAACTAAAGTAGCATCAAAGTACTGGGGGGATTCTAGCTGTTACAAATCAATTGCTTAAATGCCTAGGAAAATTAAAGTGCAGTCTCTGATTAACCTGAATTTATTATCCTGGGAAATCCCATTGAATGATGTATCACTGTTTTTTTTTCATTTTTTTTTTTTAATGTATTTACTATAGAGTCTATGCTTCCTTTCAGCAATCTAAATACACTCTACATTATTTCTTTTTTTTTTTCTTTCTCTACATTATTTCAACCCCTATTAAGCTAATATCCAGAATGCTATAGAGAACATTATTATCTGTTATCAGAACAATTGCATAAAGACTAATCACAGATTTACCCATTATGTTACAATCAAAACATGGTTAATATTTTCCATTTTGTGCATTTTGCTGCTAGTACTTCTTATACTGCTGGTGTCTCACCCTGTATAGCGTTTGATTGATCCAGTTTGCCCTGCAGCACATTATAAAGCCATAGTCTCCATGAATGTATGCATCATTCATTGCCTGCTTAAACCTTCACACCAGGGAGCTTCAAAAGTGGGAATAGGGTAGGTTCTATTTTGTGAGTGCTATCACAGTTTGCATGGTCCCTGGAGTGATGGTACAGCGTGAACAAGTCGTAAAATGAAAGCACCCATCAGGGACGACCTTGAAAAAAAAAGCTTCCTGTAATTTTCACCTCTGAAAGTGTTGGCTTTTGGACTCAGCATGCGGAGATGGCTTCTCGCTCACACAGACTGTTTCCTATGAAGACAAAAACTTGGCACATTTTTTTTCATTTTTTTTTTTTTTTACATTTTGATCTTTGCTCTGAATGCCAAATGCGGTTAAATGTAAGGGGACATTAAATTTGTCTCCGCTTACTTAAATAGGGATTAAAGTCCTAAGCCCATATCTAGGCGCCAGTAGAATGATTAAAATGGCATTACAGTGTTACATTTTTGTTTTAGCTATAGCTGCTTTATTTTTTGCATTTTTGTAGGCTGAACTGAGAGTTATGTGCAAACCTGTATAGGTGAAACGCGTTAGATGCTTCCCCTCTGCTGTATTTCTTTTCCCCTACAATACAGTTAATATGTAACCTATTCTTTGAATAGTGCCGGACTTCATCTACAATTGTGCAGCCACTGTTTGCACCTGTATATTTGTTCTATGTTGGATGTCTGTGGCATACCTGATTATTCTGGACTCTATTTCTTTTGCACTTGCAGTTAGAAGGCCATACTTGCCAACAGTCCCGGATTTAAAGGGAAGCAGGAAGAATGCCCTGTCAACCCTGCCAGCCAGGATTGCCACTTTTGCACAAGCAGTTTCACACAAAAACAACCTCTTGAGCTATTTGTATCTCTTTGTTATCTTAATCTATACATTTTGACTGCAATTCTGCAAACCCTATGTATATATACTGTATTATTGTGTTATTCTCTACATTAACTGTACAAATAATGTTTACGTGATGGAGCTCCTATAAGTATTCTACAAGCACTCAATGAAAAAGTAACATCATCAGACATGTGTGTCACTCATGTCTGAAACCTAAAACTAAAGGTCATAAATATGGACCTTAGGCATCATCATACCTCCCAACACTCCACCACACCCTAGAATGCCCAAACTAGGGTGAAATACGTAGTGACTATCCAGATAGCACACAATCAACATCTACCCAGGGCTTTGTTCAGGATCTTACCTGCTACTTTTTCTTTCTACTGTTATATCTTGCAAGCTACACCACCATTAAGACTGCAAATGTATGGTTTTATATATTCAAATTTTAAAGTTTTTTACACTATGCATTCCTATCTCCTCTCCTTATGATATGCACTGATCAGCCACAACATTATGACCACTGACAGGTGTCAGGCTAGAGGAGGCAGTTTGATGCTTTGGACAATGTTCTGCTGGGAACATGTGGATTTTACTTTGACATGTACCACATGGACAAATTGTATATTTAGGGAAGCTATATGGCACTGAGTGTATGTACCTGCTCATTGTATATTTAGCAAAGCTAATATGTATGTCTCGGGCAAACAGTATTAAAAAATGTGGTATTTGGAGTGTTTACACAAGAAAACTGGTGTGCGGGTGGAGAGGGGTGTCATTGATAAAGTACACCCCAGATGCAAAGTACGGCAGGTACGCCTCTGCAATTAGCACAATCACACAAGTGCAAGTCAAAGAGTCAAGTATGATAGCATATTAAAAATGAAAATCAGTGCT
Organism: Pelodytes ibericus; assembly: GCA_036172795.1. Lineage (NCBI taxonomy): Eukaryota > Metazoa > Chordata > Amphibia > Anura > Pelodytidae > Pelodytes > Pelodytes ibericus. Next base: position 23,576,112 of record CM069858.1, on the reverse strand, counting down.
TGGTGCCATTATCAAGTATTTTATATGTTGCATTTTAGATGGGTTCTGTTACATTTGCCATATACCTGCTCAGTATAAGCATAGAACCAAATACTGTACAGTTTAAATGCTTCAAAATGCTAATCCACACTTTGTTTCCTGCTAGTTTTTTGGGGAATGAGGCCTACTGCTGCCAAAGAGGCCTTTCAACAGCTCTGCTTACTGCCAAAGAGGGCTTCATATGCTCTATATAATATCCTTTTGGCAAGGAGAATTTCCCATCATTTCTTTTACAAGATATTTCTATCAATATTCATAACAAACATTCCGTTACTTGTATGTAGCTAAAATATCAGAATAAAACCTTGGAGAAATTAGCATTTTTAAATATTTAATTTGAAAAAGAAAAAAAAAAACCTAAGTTACTGAATCTTACTACAAAACTTTCATTTTAACTGATATTATCAATAAATTGTTATTTTAAGGCCCGAAAGTGATAAAATGCCATGTGTCCAAGCATAGATCACTTTATTTCTCACAATATATGTCACAATTTTTTTATTTTTTGTGGGGCTTTAGTATACTACTTAAATGGGATTTTGATTAATTTCTTCCATCTCTTCCAGAGTCTAGTATCCTGAATACTGTTAATGAATTTGATTTCATGCATTTTATTATAAGTATTCCATCATGTAAACATTGTGTATACTGTGAATGTAGAGAAAAACAACACAGACACATAAAATACACTTTTAGTTGAATGTATACATTAGCTTGAAATTCTGCTAACATTAATGTATTCACAATGATGATGAGCAAAGGTGTAAGTGGCTTTGAAGTTGCTGTGTCAGAGCAGCAATATCCAGAGAATCGGAATACTGGATAATGAATGTGGGACTGCATGATAGCAGTATTAGACTGGTACTACCCTGTATAAACTGTAAAGTGGGACAGTTGGGGTGATATGCATGAAAAACAATGTTTTCCCCAATGTCCACTTACATTTTATCATCTCTAAGTTATCTCAGATCAGAATTGCAGAGGGAAGAGACAGGTTGTGAATCAGAGACAGAAAAGGACATACCCATAGGGTCTGTGTGGGAGCCCAATATGTGGAACATCCTTGACCTTGGAGTTTTCTATCATAACCTATTGATTCCAGCGAGAGCCTCAGGAGAGGAAAACGTCTGCCTAGACTACGCACTGGGACATTTAGGAGTGAAAGTGGTACAGCCCCAGCCCATTAAGTCAAGTTAGAGACCAGGTCGGGGGGGGGGAAGCAATTGTCCCTCTGTCCTCCTGGGTATTTAGATGCCAGTCCTGGAAGTGGGGATGTGCTTTTTTATGATATTTTCCTCCTGACCTTATATGTAATTAAGCTGTTATGTGAGGACAGATTTCTATCCATACATAAATAGTGTAGATTGGTGGGGGAAGGAGAGTTCAGCTATTGAGTTGAAATGCATTTTCCTTCCTGATTGTAAAATTGCAAGAATATATATCAAATCCATATGACTGTAATGAAGCTTGTGTGAAATTTAATCCAATGTTTTTCTCCTCCTTTCCATTTGTAATCTATTGCAGTTCTGTTACCTTGGTTTTTTTCCGGTAGGATGGTCCTCTATATAACCTTTTATGCATGTCAAATTCCTCTGCTCAGGGATTACAACCTTTGCAATTCTCAGCACACCCTGGATAACACTAATTGCTAATTAAAATATTATTTCGTTTTGTCAAAATTGATTTGTGAAAATCAATCAAGGAGACGTCACTGGTGTATTTAGTAAAAGCTTCAAAATAATAATCACTCTTCTGTTGCAAACTCAAAAATATCTAGGTGGACTTATATCAAAACTGATTGGTAGAACTCTGCTAGAGACATGTTTTATATAACTTTATTTATTTAATAATTATCACTCTAAAAATGTTAAATAGCACTGTGAACCTAAAAATTGCTTAGATTGTGAATGTAGAGAACACAAAAACGATGAAAAATTATGAAAAATGATCTATACGTTGGATTAGCAGAGTAATATGAGAAATATATGTTTCAAACAGGTCTGTGGTTGTCTCCTGCTTATGACATCATCTGTGACTTGACATGCAAATGACAAATTTCCTACTGAAAATTAAGTAATTTATAAATGAAACCACAGGAAACACATTTAAAACATACTTTTTTCCTTTTTTATGTATTTGCATGCAGTTCTGCTAATACAATGTATAGCTCAGTTTTGATCCTTTTTTACTAACTGTGCTTTGTTCGCAAAACACAATAAAAATGGACTTTACTTAGCAACTACCCTGTCCTGTCCTGCTGCTAGTGTACCTGGAATCAGAACACACTTTTACACCTGGGATAAATTTGGTATTTAAGTTGCAATAATTTACCCTGCCTAAAGCCCCTGCTATCCATGTCTCCCTTTATCACCCTTCTGATTCTTTGTTTTCTTTTTTTATGTCTCTTTTGCCAACTTTGTCAAGTCCTTCAACTTAAAGGACAATAAACAAACTTTAAAAAAAACACATGTTCTCATGGTCCGAAAGTAAACCTGACGGGTATCTTAATAGATACAAGCGGGTTTACTCACTGCTGTGTCAGTAGGCCTGGAGGCTGATGTGCACCGACAGTGTCAGCATCACACAGTCAATCAGAGCTGGGGTTACCCCACTCGTCTGATCATGGACTGCAGAGTGATGAGGTCTCTCTTTGCTAGTGTACAGGTCTTAACTAGCTCCCCTCTGCTGATCCCATGCAATAACGAGGGTCTCTCTTTGCACTAGAAGAGAGAGACAGTCGCCAACCAGACAGGGGCTGCATGCTTCCCATGGGAATACTTGGCTTTCTGAAAGAAGGAGGTCACCTGTGGGTCTGTGTTAGAGCAGGAAAGAGAGCAGAAGGTACAGGCAAGGCACCGGAGAGCATGAAGGTTAGAGAGATGATAGAGTTAAAAATAAAGCAGTTTTTTGATTGGCTAAATTAAGCTTCATGGCAAATGTGAAGCATCATGGGATGTGAAGTCTGCATCAATCACATGGCCAAAGTTTTAGCATGCAGTGAACACTTTATGAGACTTTATGTAATAAAGAATGGTGGCTAGAATAAAGTAATGCACACTTTATATTAAAATATGAAATTACATGAGTCTTTAAACTTTAAAACTCCCTTTTTTCCAGCGTGGGTGGTATAAGGCCTGGTTCTCTGGCCTATATTTAAAAAAAGAAAAATAACAGACATGCTACAACCTTTCCTCGTCGAGGAGTTGAAAATCCAATTTAAGGCCTTGACATTAAGTCAGAGATGACAAGTCCGTCCAGGTCTTTATAAAAATAATTTCATATTTAATTTTCACTTTTCACTCGTGGCAATGTGTAGTGATCATTATGGCTTTTCAAAATTATTGGCCTGCAGGGGATCACTTTAAAGTAGTCGCTGATTGGAATAATCTGAACAGCACAGGCTGGATTAGCCAAAATGGTTTATAAAAAGAAAATTAAAATTAAATTGAATGTGGCAGAAAACGTACATGAACATTTTGTATTAAAATATTAATATTTATGAACGAATTGAGGAAGTATTTTGCAGAAAAAACACCCACTAGAGCACTCACTTTTAAGTAAATCCCTATGTTTATTAATATGTATTCATGATTAAAGACAGCGATTCATGTGTGTATCTATCTTTTGGATGGTCTTGGATCTTTTTTTTTATACTGTATATGTGAGTATCTCCAGTATATAAACAATTAAGAACACACACAACACATACTCTGCAGCAAGTAGGTGGGGACCAAGAGGCAGGTCCTTGCGGTTTGGTCATGGATGATGGTTTATCATCCAAATGCATATCAGTGTCTATTTTTATTTTTCTTATTTTGTTTCAGAGACATGGCTAGCTCTTTCGCACCTGAGACATGAATAAAAAATTGGGCTCCCTCCTATATAGTTCCATAGAGGTTATTTTACAGAAACATGTAATCAGATGCATCTCTTCTTGGGGTGCTCAGCTGGTTGGAAATCTCAATTGGCCTTTAGTGATCAGTGGTGTTGAGGGAGCTGTAGGTATTTGCCTCTTCCTGGACCTTTCCATCATATCTCTAGAGAAATAAACTCAAAATGTAAGTATTAATGTTCCTTAATGTACTAAAAGTCTCCAGTTTTGTAGGCCTCCCTATTGTTGTTGGCCAGCTTCATTCATAAGTAGAGCTGGCAGTTTTGGAAATCGTCTCCGCATCCCATTGGTATGTTTTATTGTTTTTCAATTGTGTCTGGCTTGATGTTTCATCATTCTTCCATGAGGATTGTTTTCCATACAGACCATACATCTGATTCCTGATCTTCATTTGGGCATAAAAGCTCAGATTCAAATAAAGTAGATTGTAAAACACAATAATACTATTAAAGAAATATTTGCACTTTTTTTTTATTTGCCTGTGTACAGATAAGTTGATACTGCTAGATGGTACGACTGACGCTTTCTTCTTCGAAGGTATCAATGTCAGAATGTATCAACGCTCCTTATTCTCTCCAATTCTTTAAAATAAAATATGATACATTGCTGTAAGTTTTCTCTCAATTTCCCTCTTATGCTACAGCCTAATTGCTATGGTCTAGTGTGTAAACTGTGCTCCAAAAGATATTTTACATGGCATATGTCTACAGTTTGAACTTACATTTCACTTCTGGAGAATTAGTTAAAAGGTAAAAATCACTGAGAGGCAGATCATACCGATCAAACTATCACTTAGCACAAAACTGTGCCCGAGTCTGGCATAAATGGGAAATAGAACATTAAGTTCAATGACAGGTGTGTTTATGACATCACTAGATCATTGTCATAGTTTCATACACAGCAATCTGGAACCATTCAGCCCTTCAGTGGACTGTAGTATGTTTTCTGTGGGAATTGTTATTTGGAATGTGCACAATATTAAAATGAACTTTAATTATTCATGCTAGATGTTGTTTCCTGTTTAGTAGCAAGTTTATTAGTAATAAAAATAAGAATACCCTAATGGCCGACAAAAAGCTTTTGTGCATGATCTCCGACGTAACCAAATGGGTAGCTGGTAGTAGAAATTATTAAAGTGATTAAATACGTGTTATGAATGCATATCGACACATTGCTGTAAAATATTATTATTATACTGATTTGTATTGGAGATAAGTTGTGACAAGGGCCAAAACAAAATGGTCTCAGTATACTACTCACCTTCCCAGACTCTCACATTGGAAATTACAGTTTCTTAGAGCTACTATCCATTATCCATTACTATTATCCATTTTTGTAGGTCTCCAAGTTCTTGTAAATGTTCTTTCCTTAAAGGGGCAGTCTGGGTACCAATGTTATTTTGGTGAAAGTTGAAGTCCACTGTCTGTGTAGGATACAGGCTCTTTTCTAAGCAATTTGATTTGGGCATTACCGTATTTGCTCGAATATAAGACGAGGTTTTTTTCAGAGCAAATGCTCTGAAAAATCCCCCTCGTCTTACATTCGAGGTCGTCTTATAATCTGACCTCAAATTGAGGTCAGATTATAAAACAGGGATCCAGGTCCCCAGCAGACACCATTTCACCAGCATGATGAGTCAGGTCCAAATCAAGGAGGGAAAAAAGTAATAATAATAAACACATATTTACACTTTATTTCACTTACCAATATAGTGACTAACCAGGAGTAGGTAATACTGAGGCCCTCTTCTTTGAAGAAATAAATATCCAAAGGTATAAATGCTCATTATTCTCTCCAGTTTCTTAAAAGGAAACAATGTAGCTTGTAGGTGTTAGTCCAGTGATGCTCATGCAAAATAACAGAATGTTGCAGAATCTTGTAATACCTTTGATGACAAGCTTTCAGGAGTACTCTCTCTATCAAGTACTCCATTCATCTTCCTTGGAGGAGGAAAGGGTTAAAATATTAGATTGTCTTGCTCAGAGTAAACCAGAGGTACATATTTATAGAGACACACGGGTTTACTCTTGGCTCTTCCTCAGATTCAAGAGTAAACTGAGTATCCCTGAATAATGTGTCCACTCAATGACCTAGATTCAATGGCCCCCTGTAAAGTAAAAACTAGCAGTAAAGGGTGTGGTAAAATTGTTTTCATGGCGTTTTAGTGGACGCGGTAAAAAAAACCAGTATTGAAACACCATTTTTAATGTACTTACCACACCAACAGTGATTCAATGCCTGCCAGAAAAATCAAACGGGCAAAAACGTTTTTTAAATGTATTGCCCACCAGTTTCACTCCAAGAATGGAAGGCGCTAAAATATTGCTTAACGTAGCTGTTATCTGCTAATTTTAATCCTTCCAGTGATGTATGGAACACAAACAGTCCTACCTGTGGCAATATATTGGGGGAGTCATGGGGGCCAGCAATCTCCCGCTGCCCCCATAAAACAAATCCCCCTTAGTGGCTGTGGTTGGTGCCATGCCCACAGTCATTTTATGAAATATAAAAATGGGCCCCTACTGGGGCCACAGGCCGGTGCAATGCCTGTGGCACTCCTAAATATTAAAATATTGTCCCCTGGGGTAAAAGGCAGTGGATGCCTCTAGCCCCTTTAATAATAATAAAAGATAATAAAATAATAACAAAAGAACAAAAACAATCCCCTTATCACTAAAAATATAACCTGGGGGGAAAAAACGTAATAGGTTTATTTTACAGGACACCCATTCTGTTCCAGGTGGGTGGGGAGGGATTTCACTGCCCACTCTTATGGCACTCAAAGGGTGTGTTTTTTTTTGTTTGTTTTTTGCACAGTTAATGGGCTTATTTTAGTCTTTCATTTAAAGATAACATAATCAAAACCTCCGCTTTCACACAGGATCCTAATTTATTTTTCATATATTTGCATTTCTGTTCCATTTTTAATTTTTGCATCAAAATCACATCACTTACTACACATTTCCATTGGCATGGAAAATAAAGTATTTCACCATTTCTGCCAATACAACAACATGCTTGTTTTTGAAAGTATATCAAATGAAAAAAGGGGGGAAAAAAATAAAGAATTTAGCAAAGAAAAATACAATCCAATAAATGATGAATGTGTAGTGTCTGCTTGGGTGCTTCAAATCAATAAAACAAGTTGAGATTAAGAACGTATTAGGAAATTTGCACTTTGGGGACATGAGATGTAGCGAAACGTGTTGGTCGAAGCACTCATAAGTACTTGAAGATAAACAAAACTTTGAGTCAGATTAAACTAGTGCTCTTTCCATTCTAATTAATCATTCCGAGCTTGTCCTTAAAATTTCTACAAAAGGTCAATTTTTGTCCAGTACATAAATCCACATAAGTGAGACTTTTACTACCTGAAGTTAAATTAAATAAAAGAACTGTGACATTGAACAAGCACCCATAGTTTGCTTTGCATCTATTAGAAATGAGTTCTCTTTAACATTTTTTAAAGAGGTTAATTGAATTTGACTACTAAACATTTTCTCAGAAACTTCCTTTACCCAATTCATTTCACAATGGGGTTGATGTTCATTACAAGTCAATTCTACACCTGATGTAATATCAGTAGAATAGTCAACTTGCTTCTGATAAAAAATGACTTAAATTCATATTTACTTCACCCCTACAACTTTTTGCAATAGAATACCCACAGACCAAAGCATAGTATATGGAGACACTATGGGGGCATTCCCTGAAAGTGAGCTGAAGTAAATAGCAATAAATCAGGCATTACTAGATGAGCTGGATTAAACCCAACATGTATCGTAATAGGTTCACATGGGTTTCTTCTCAGCTGTGTCTCACAGCTGAGACACAGCTGGTCGGCAGGCTGACGGAAGCTGACAGTGCACAGCCAAACAGAGTGGAGGCTCATCCTGTGCGTCTGATCCTTCTGGTTCTAGTAAAGGTCCCCTCTGCTGATCCCATGCAAAAACTAGGGTCTCTTTCTAGACAAGAGAGGCAGTCACTGACCAGACCCGGCTGCCTGCGGCTGATGATGAAGGATGAACTCAGAGGATGAACTGTTATGTACTGTCCTAGGGCCAACTAATTTTTCACCTGTGCTTCTATATTTGAAGTTTAGTTGTTCTTTTAAGAGCTTCACACCTACCCTAGAGGTACAGGCACAGTGACAGACGGAAGACTACCTGACTGATAAGGTATAGGAATGTAAATAAGGTCACAAAGCTATATTAAAATATTAATAAAGCACCCCCATATGTATGATTATGATCTATTTTAGTGTAATTATTACTTAGCTTAATAACAGAAGTGACAATTGTCCTTTCTACAGTCATAACAACATTCATTTTTAGTGAATAGTCCCCATTCCCTCATAACTCACACAAGAGATTTTTATTTATTTATTTATTTGACATTTCAAAAAGATTAGATGAGTTACTGATGCTTGCAAATGACGATCAATAGGAATCTTATGAATGCCATACATACCATATCTCTGTATGTGTGTTGTGGTATATTTCTATAGACTGACTAAGAAAAATATAATGCATTGTTTCCCTTCATCTACATTTCTAAAGTCAATAGATCGCATGCAATATGTGGGCGTCCTGGTGACACAATACAACCACAGCATTGTCAAGATGCTTACTTTTCATTCTCAAGGTTAATGGTATTTGAAGCATCCCATTGTCCTGGGTGTTGCGGATAGAAGTCAGTGATTAGTATTGTTGTACACAGGCTTTAAAAGCAGTCAGGGGATGTCTACATTATTGACCAAAAAAGAACCTATTTAGTCAAATGGAAACATCTTCCCTTTCTTTGTGGGATTAAAATAGAGAGACAACTAATGGTCATTAGTGTGTCCCCTAACCCGTCCTTCCTGTCATAACCTTACACACTGATCGAGTCAAGAGTTCCTCTGGGGGCTTTTGCAAATAAATAAAAGATGAATGCTTTTGTCTACATTGAGCAGAGTATTTGGTAACACAATGATAGTATTAAAAGGTAATAAGATATGGTCATATCCTATTCAAAGTGCATGCATGCTGCAGTGGGAAGTGTGTTAAAGTCAAAAACTAATTGATCAGGTTAATGGTTTAACATGTGAAATCAATACATACAGTTGTACTATGATGTATGCATATTACTCACCGCTGTGTGTTTAATTATAAAGTATGTGCCGAGCTCCTGACTATGACCTACAGCCATCTGTCAGGGATGGGTCCAGGATGTTATTTGACCCTGAGTGCCCATGACAGGAGTTCAATGTACTGGAAATGGAGGACACAGGACCTGGTACTGGGTAACTGCAATCCCTTGGTGGTTTGAGGCCCCAATTTTATGCCACATTCCCAGGCCCTGTGAAGCAGTCGTGGAACCTGGTGAAACCTAGGGGACAACTGAAATGATTCTGCAAACATCCTGGAGCGTGCATGGAGCACAACTAAAGCAGGTTATGAGGATGTAGCAGGCTAAAGCAAAGAGATGAGCCAAGCAGAACAAAGCAAGTACAAAGGGACTGAAGCAGAATAGAACTGAAATACAGAAAGCAGGGCTGCAGGACAGAGAAAGGGGAGAACTAAAGCATACCAGGAAAGGCAAAGCATAAGATATAACTGCATAACTAAGGAGACATAAAAAGATACATATATAAGACAGAACAAAATACATGAGGAGCCGAGATCCTTGGAAACTTTATAAGGGGAACAAAGCTGAATACCAGAGATGGATCAGAGCAGAAACTAAAGTAACAGAAAGATGAGAGTTTAACTGATTTCTGAGACAGGGCTGAGATAATACAGGGTTAAACTATAAACAAGAAAGTAACTTAAGCAGGACAGTAATTACAGCGCAGATGTGAAATACAGGGAATCAGGCTACAGGGCATAAGAGCAGACATAGCCTACAATTACATGCGCAACCTCCGGAGGAGACCAGCACTACTCCTTTGCTGAATAACTTCTTTAAGGGAAGAAAATCATCACACATACCAATTTCCTGGTCATATATCACAGAGTGCTCACAGGTAGTGGGCTACTCTGGAACAGGGCCAGATCCGGACTGTAGCCAGATAGGGAAGGTGCCAGACAATAGCCAGACGGGTAGTGGTCTATGGATAGGTTTGGGTAGGTGCTGCGCTATAACCATACTTAGGCAGGTGCTGGTCTTATGGCTAGGCTAAGACAGGTACCACTCTGGGGGAGTACCAGTCTGTGGCCAAGTAAGGGAAGAGTTGCCACTCTGTGAGGGATACCACTATGTGACCAAGCTAGAGAGGGATGCAACTCTGCAACCGAGCTAGAGAGGGATACCAATCTGTGGGGGATACCACTGTGTGGCTGAGCAAGGAGGGAACAAGGTACAGTTATGCAAATCAATGGCAGGAACGAGCATAGGCAATAAGCAAGAAAAGAGAGAAAAGCAAAATCAGGAGCGAGCTTAGAAAATTCACAAGCGAGCAAAGCAAAATGATAACGCACTTACTGGAACAGCTTGGATGAGTCTGTAAACTGGGTGAGGCCTCACAGTATGACTATGATAATGCACACATCTGAGGATTATGGGTATTAAATGACTGTTTTAACTATGTTCTGACTCAAGTGTTTTGTTTCCTTTCCAAATCTTTCACTTGCCAATACTCCCCCAGTGACATATTCATCCATCAGTACAAGCAGTGAGGTAATAGTGTGACCAAAACCAAAATAGATGTATGCAGACTTCCCTAAGCTCAAGGTACACTTTCCAGTCCTTCCAACAAAATAATCAAAAGTATCCTTTTCTAATTCCAATGCTTCCAGTTTAACCTTATTTAGAATGTCACCTTCACAGGAGGAATTAATTCAACAAATCAGGCAGTAGAGTTAACAGTCCATTCCTTTCTGTAGCTTGCTCTACTTTTCACCCAGCACCCACACAGAAAAAAAACACACTTCTACCCTAATAACCTACCTAGTCTTCTAGTCTTCTTCCTCCTCCATCAGTTTCCAACTCTTCTTCCTTGAACCCCCATTTCAACATGTATTCATCTGCCTGTGTACTGGGCCTGAAAACAGACCCAGCTGGAGTCAAATGTCAGTGACATCAACACCATTTTTGTAGGGCCTGCAAGTCATGCAAATAAAAGTAGTCCTAGGACTGCATAGAGCAGGGTACCGCATGGTCTCCAGCAAAGGGAATAGTTTGCAATCCCCTCAGGGCTGGGCCACATAGTGGAGTATCAACTTTATCTATATTATAAGGGCAGTGAAAGACCTTAGAAAATCAGCAAATGTTTACTCTACAGGGGGTTCCTCAAAGCCTGGCTTCATTTATTTTTCTAGTTTGGTATGGGAACATTAGGCTGGTCTGAGAGGACCAGCTGCCTGTTACAATGTGTCTGTTACTAAGCCAGGTTGTTGCTCCTCCATCTTATTGCCTCAGGAACTGGTGTATTGGTCCAGTAAAAGTGAATCTAACAGACCCAAGAAAAAGGTGGTCATAACTTACGCTGCAAACTGAATAAAAAGAAAATAGCAGCAAATGCAGCAATATGCCAACTTACTAAATTCACAATATATTAGATTTATGCTTTGCATCCCTGGGAGATAACATTTACGTAATTATGGGAAGTTCGGGACGATAATATCACTTTAAGGGAAAACTACATTAAATTCAAAACTTTCTTACATGAAAAAATAAATGTTTTGCAACTTTTACAAACATGTACTGTTGATAAACCTTTATATACATAGGGAAGGGCAGGGAAATATGTAGTTGTCCACCAACTGCTGAAGTACAACTCCCATATTGCTGAGGAAGCCGAAACATTAGTCTGGCATAATTGTGCACCTTGCAAGTTTTATATATTTGATGAGTGTTATAAAATGTTATTACATATTGTAGTTCCTTTTAGACAGTAACTTGCATATTACATTACAGTATCACATTCCACATTCTAAATGGAACATTGTGACCTTTCTAAAGGAACCTTTTACATTCAGTAATTCAGTTGTATTCTAATGGCCACTATTATTAATGGTAACCTAACCACTCTGCAGTCTGAGGAGTTGCATTGGAAAAAAAAAATTCTTAATATGAAATAATCCTTCTGGGGTAAGTTCTGTTTAATTGAAGGATTGCATTAAGTATAAGCACTTTAAATAGAAATGCTTTAATTAAAGACTAGGAATAAAGTACCTTCTTGAGCTCTGTGTAGCTCTATCAGGGAGCATATGTCTTGGGTCAGATGTGTTAGATCTTCCTTCATCTGGTCCAAGATTCTAAACAACATGTCCACCAGCTGTTAGAGCTATATGGGACAAATATGGCTCATCAGGTACTTTATTTGTATTCTTTAAAGGCACTGTATCACCTAAACGTGGCTTTTACTGTAAATTTAGAGCATAAAAAAAATTAAAGTGATCTGTACATTGTATTAGCAAAATTGCCACAGTGTCTGTGGAGTCTCCTGCTTATGACATCACCTGTAGCACGGTATGCAAATGAACTCATTTTCAGTGGGAAATGTGTAATTTGCATACCGTGCCACAGAAGATGTCATAAGCTGGAGACTCCACAGACACATTTTTCTCCTAATTTAGGCATTTGCTTGCAATTCAGCTAAAACAATGTATAGATCATTTTCAATCTTTTTTTATTCTCCGCATTCACAGTGAAAACAATGTACAGGAGATACAGTCCCTTTAAAGTATTTCTAGCTAAATTGCCTAAACTTGAATCAATTTGTCAATTAAACAGAACTTTTTTTTTTTTTTGTGACAGTTGTCCTTTAATATCACAATTCTGCACATGTAGCACAGCTCTCCTATCACGAATGGAACCTAAGGATCATCATGTTTTTGAGAGGAAGCGTGGGATATCATTATGAGTATTATGAAATGACAGCAACTGATAGTACATTCAGTGCCGTGTGTGCCAGTTCCATCTACGGCTTTCGATTGGCAGATGCCACGGCAGTGAGTCCTTTTTCACTTTCAAGCTCCAGATCGAATGTGGGCAGGATAACATGACAGAAGTTACTCTACAGTTCCCTTTGTCTCTCACTTTGTTCCTACACACACTGTTCAGCCACATGAACAAACAATGCTGGACGTCTTTCCTATATCAAGCCTGTATTATTCCTTTTAACCTATGCTAAGCAGAGCATTACTCACTCATGCCTCACACTTGATGGCTGATCAGCTACAAATTACTACTTGAAGTGTCATGTTCTATATCGAATCCTTTTCTGTTGTTCTTTCTACCCACAGTTTCTACCCACAGTTTCTACCCGCAGTTTGGGACTATTGGTACTTATCTCAATACCACGTAAGGAGCATCTGTCAGCAACAAAATGAGTGCATGTTTCATTGAAAGATTGTGTAGACCTTTTAAATGATTTTATGAAAGAATTCAAGTAATGTACTTATTGAGCCCTCTTTTCTCCTCTAGATTTAGCAGGGTGCAAATTAATTCTTAGTTCAGATAAAGGACAATCTGCCATATGATTCTCAACAACCTGATCCTTTATTTGTATTTTTAAAAACATGTCTACACAATCAATCTTTCAATTACCCCTTTAGTGAGGCCGTTATTAACACTTCTTTGCGTTTAACTGTAATTTTTATTTTTTTTCATTTAATGTACCCAAACATATAACACACTGTTTTTATTGTCATAAGATGGGCTTTCTTAAGATATAATTATTTTCATCATATCTTATCATTTACTTAACTCTGTAAGTTAACTCTGACCTTAAAAAACATTTGAACAAAGACCCTGTATCAGGGCCTTTTCCAGGTCAGGCAGGAGTTTCAGTGCAGCATACCTCCCAACTGTCCCGCTTTGTACTGGATAATCCCGATTTGGGAGCCATGTTCCTCTGTCCCGCTGTGCTCTACCTCTGCAGATAAACCCTACAAAGGGTAACTAATCAGGAAAACCATTTAGAGCATAAGTGATCAAGAAAACCCTGCAGAGGGTAACTGACCAGGAAAACCCTGCAGAGGTTAACTGACCAGGAAAACCCTGCAGAGGGTAACTGAGCAGGAAAACCCTGCAGAGGTTAACTGACCAGGAAAACCCTGCAGAGGGTAACTGAGCAGAAAAACCCTACAGAGGGTGACAAAGCAGATAAACCCTACAAAGGGTAACTAATCAGGAAAACCATACAGAGCATAACTGAGCAAGAAAACCCCTACAGAGGGTAACAGAGCAGGAAAACCCTACAGAGGGTAACTGAGCAGGAAAACCCTACAGAGAGTAATTGAGCAGAAAAGCCCTACAGAGGGTAACTGAGCAGGTGGGGCCACTTAAATAAGGCAACTTAGCTATAGTAAATAGTGCTGAAGCCAGATGGTCTAAGGAAATGCTGAAAAATTTCCCCTGGCTGGTTGAGCCCTCCAGGTTTGGTGTTTAAGTTTTTGGGCAGGGTAGAAATTCAGAGAAGCTAAAAGAAGTGGATCAGTATTAGCAGTTTAATTCAGCTTTAGCAGAGGTTTAGGAACAGAAGAAGTAGCCCTCAGAAGTCAGGCATCCAACTACAATGCAAAGGCCCTGTTTGGTATACTGCAGGTATTTAACAGGCTATGTTACACCAGCTAACGAGCTCACTTGACTCCAACAGAGGGGAAGAAATACAATCCAGCAAAGGTAGGGTGGTCTCTAAAGGAGGAAGTAGGTATCTGAGCACAGAAATTAGTACTTTTAAATGAGTCAGGAGGTCAGAGTAGAACCTTGACACCCCATCTATTTAGTTTCTACATTTTGTCCTGAGTTTAGACATTTGCCATGTTTACATGTTTTTCTGTTGTTTTTTGCAAGTAATAAGCCAATAATGTACATTCCTTTTTTTCTACAATTGTCCTTTGAAATGAAATGATAAGGACCATCATAAACAGACAATTAGATAATAACCCCCTCTGTTTGTCAAAAAAAATATTGTAGTGCAAGGCTTGGTTACAAAACGTCTTGCGTAGAGCTGCTGCATGTTAGAATATATGTTTAATTTATCTCTTATGTAAGGATATTTCATTTAAAAAGGAAAATTAGTTATCTGTAACCTGCTGTGGGTGTATAGAGATGTACAAAGTTGAATTAATTACTGATTAGTCGTGCACCTTTGTGATTTTTCTGTTTCTCTACTTCAGAGGTAGACAATCTGTGGCCCTCCAGATGTTGCAGGACTACATTTCTCATACTCCTCTGCCAGCCTCTTATCTGAAAGAGCATTATGGGAGATGCAGTTAATCAGCAGCTGTAGGGCCGCAGGTTTCCTGCCCCTATTATACATGGGATTATCAGGGGAGAAACTGGGGTATAGTTATTAACCGGGTCCAAACAATCTTATTTTTACAGTTTTATTTCCTGTACAACACACACTTCCTAAATTGCTAGGAATGTTTAAACCTCACTAGATCTTAAAGGGACAGTCTAGTTTCCAAACTCACTTTGGTGCATGTTGAAGATTACTGCTTGTATAATGCACAGGCTTTTTTCCCAGTGTGATTTGAAGCAGGCATTCTGCATAAATCACATTTTCTATAGTTAACTCAAGCTCTCTCCAGCGATTACTCTGCATGTTTATTACAGGAACAGCAGCACTGATTATATAGACACTAAGTATATAAAGTTGTGTTTCATTTAGTCACTTCCTGTGCTCCTCAAATTGAATACATTGTGAGACCTTACTCTTGTACACAGAAGGATGTCTTAACAGTGCAACACATTGTTGGATGACATCACTGGTGAAAAAGGATATTCCATCAGCAAAAAAAAAAAAAGAAAGAGGAAATTACTTTTACTCAGCTAGTGTGGGCAGTCCTGGTTTCTTGCAAACTGCTTTAATTTCACAAATTCATCTAAGTGTATGTTTTTTTTTTTTTTAAATATTTCAAGCAATCCAAAACATGCATTCTAAAGTACTTTGAAAACACTTTGATACCCATTAACATTTGGAAGATGCATTTTGGGCACCAGGCAGTCCCTTTACGTTAGAGTGGTCCTTTAAATCTACACAAAGGCGATGAATATTACATTTTTTAACAAAAATTTTAGTTTCTACATGGAATGCAGCCATTTGAATTTAACAGTTGGCCAACACTGCTCTGTCTAATAAAAGGGCCGACTCTGCTAAGTAAATGGTACACTCTTTTACAGATTATTCTCATAAGGACCTCATTACTAAGTACCTGTGCTCTGGACTTCCAATCACGGCAAGGACATCTGCTGTGGTGAAAATACAGCTGTTGGAGCTGTTAATTGGATTGTTAATGAGGCACTAGTGTCACAAGGGTGAATGTTTCCTGAATATTTTAATAAGACCATTAGCCCCTATCTGACATCTGGAAGAATGGAGGATGGATATATCATTGTTGACTGGTTGTTAATGTTCTGTATGCAAATACTCCCAAGAAACAGCAGACATGTTTCACAGTATTCTAACATGTTGTCCTTCATTCAATATGAGAAGAATAAATGTGAGATTAATACTGTAAATGGAAATACTATTACTTTCATCCAAAGAATGTTCATTTGTATGGATGCAAACATTTTTGTACAGGTTGTTGTGCATAGGTGTCACACTTTAGAGGTCACTACTTCATCCACAAGATCATGCCTCATTCCTCTATAACAGTACTACTGCAAGAAGTCATTAACCCCTTTCGCTGCCAGGGGTTGGTACAAAGCATAGAGTTAGTTGTCAAGAAATGTTTTAATTTTTTCCCTATCACAGCCTTGCTAGATATAGCACATGCATTTGGAGAGGCTGAATTGTTGCTTTTTTTTAAAAACTCTGTTTTATAGGTCTTTCATAAACGATCTAAAATTATATTTTAAAAGGCAGAATAGGACCAGACAATGCTCTGGCACGGAGAATATGTGTATAGGCCAATCCGGCACAATACATTGGCTGATAATATGCGTCCACAAGCCGATGTGTTTTGTATTATGCTTTTTTTTTGTTTTTGGTGTCTATAAAGCAATATGATACCTGAGTGAACAATTCAGGCAAAAATCCATGGCAAGGTAAACTGGCAGACTAACGAGTTGTTTTTAGATGTGCATTAAAAATTATAAATGAAACCACACAGCAAATGAATAAGCATTGAAAAAAAATCAGATTGTATACATACAGGAGGTTAGAGGTCCAGTTGCCAAGTGTCATCTAAAGAAAATTAAAATTTGGGATTATTTTATATAATAAAGATGTTAAATTGCTATATCGGGTTTGGAAGTAATGCTTCCTATTGCTTCTCACAATGTACTTGGCATAGTAATCAAGGTTGAAATGAGTACATAAAAAGTGTATATTTATTTTGCATTTTTCAATGAATCATCTGTAGCCTATAAAAGTCACCTCTCATGTTAAAATGATATGTTAAGGCTTTATCAAAAACATGTTTGATCTACACATTGTTGTAGGCAAATTGTAGGTAAATGTATGGACAAATTTTAATTGTAGTAATCTTTGTGAAAAATATGAAGTGAGAATATAATGCATGTATCACTACAGCTAGATACATCAGTGGCATACCTCCTGACTTCCCCCACTCAGCAAATCGAGATACCAAGGGGTGGAGCTTGGCAGGGAGAGTGTCATTGATACTGCGCATACATGGTTGGAAGGTCAGTGGTAGCACTGTCCCTGAAGCAGTCAGCGTGCATGCAGAGTAGGCATTCTGAGACAAACGACAGTGTTATCAAGACTGCAGGATTGCGGTCATGAATCCCGCTGCCCCACCGCACTATACATCTGCCCCGAAAAGCAGGATAGAGGTGAGCTCGGCAGGACTGTGGGACAGACCCTAGAAGTTGGGACTGCTCCATGCAAAGCGACAGTTTGGGAGTATACGGTAGACATCTGGTAACACACCCAGGAAATAAATAAATCTGATATTCAGGTGTCTTTGGGTAAACAGGAAGTCAGCAGACAATATCTGTAGTATTCTAACCATGAACTCACCTTTAAAGGTCAATAAATATAATGTACTAAGTTGACAGTATCAATTAAGATGTACAAGGAGGAAACTTAGCCCAAAGGAGAAATTAGTAAATTATTCTGAAAATGTCTGTCTTGGATCAACTTAACCCCTTTGCGACAATGGTACTTGTAAGGCACGTCATGCTGGGAACTCCGTTCCTGACAATGGATGTGTCTGGCACATCCTGCGGTGAAACAAGCGGTTTTCGTGATCAACGATCGCAAGGCTATAGCTAGCACCAAAATGTCCTCTCTGGGGCACCCACGATCGCCCCTCGGAGTGATCGTGGGCGCCACATTGATGGAGCAACATGCTCTGTCAATATGGCTATGCCCTCTTGTGATCAGAGCTTCGAAAGTGAAAGAAAATTCAATTCTGTCACTCTGAATATGTTGCTTGACTACCCCTAGAGGCCGAAAGCAACATTGCAATGTTAAAAAAGATTTAGTTAGCTTAATTAGCTGGTATTATGGTTAGATTACCCTATTGGGTTAAAATTTAATATTTTTTATCATAAGGGATAGGGTTAAAATTAAATTAAAATTAAAATATATTAAGGGATAGCACAAGGGTTAGAGTTGTGGTTACATTTAGTGTTAGGGTTAAATTTAGGGTTGGGGTTGGGGTCAAAAGGTCAATATAGCAAAAAACACTATTTTTTGTTTTTGCCCCTTAACTCTGAATTTCTGAACTTGGGACAACATTTAGAAATTATTTAGATGGGGTCTTTTTTAATGATTGCATTTGTGTAAATTATATTTTAGGTCAAAGTTAGAAAAAAAAGTGTTTTTTTTTTAATTTTTCATCATATTTTATGATTTTTTTGTAGTAAATTATAAGATATGATGAACATAATGGTATCCAATGAAAACCCTTCTTATGATGATAAAAACAACATATCATTTGTTTGGGCACAGTATGTGACAAAGAAGAAAATTACAGCTAAACACAAACACCCCAGTAATGTCAAAACAGCCATTGTCACCAAGGGAAAGTCAAGGTAAAAATGTCTTGTCACTAAGGGGTTAAATGTCCTGTAATTACTAGACCCATGAGTTTCACTTGTTCATAATTGTATCAAGATCTTTTTATGCATCCATATTGGTGGAGCAATTCCCGCTTTGAATTTAGACCTTTATCCCAAATTGTTATAATGTTCCTTTTAAAAATATTGCTCATAGTTTTCGTACACAGAAAAAAGAAATAATAAGCAAATAATAAGACCAAGGATCTCATATTTAGCTTTGACAATGGCAGCTTAATGGTCAGTTTTTAAAAGTTGTGCGTTATAATGGCTATATAGTTGGGGGAGTATTAGGAGAGACATCAGGGTGAGGGATAGAGTAAGGGCCGATATTAGGATCAAGAATAAGCATTAGACATAATGTGAATATATCATACTTCTTCGACTCTAAAATGCACTATTTTTCCTGATATAAATGTCCCTGAAAATGAGTTGAGCCTTATAATTGATGGTGTCTTAGAATCGCAGGTTTTCTATCGGCGGTACTGAAATGAAGATGTGTCTTAGAATCAATGGTTTCTTAGAGCCAAAGAAATCCAGTATTGCTACAAGCAACTATTTCGTTTGCAAACAGAGCTACACAGTGATGTCATCAATGACAGAAGTCATGGACAAATGTAAAACAGGTTTTGTCTTTTAATCTATGCATTTTATTGCAGTTCTTCTAACTCAATCTATATATACTGTTTGTGGCCTACAGCATATTTACAGTAATATAAGTAATAATCTAAGGTCACTATTAGGGTGCACATTGGGAAAGCTTCCTGTAATGTTACTAGTCTCTCCCTGCCCCATGATTACTGTGGGGCAGATAGAGACTTAAGATGTTAAAGCCAGGTTGGTGAAGACCAAGTGGGCAGGGATTGGCCAAGGTTGTATCCTGCGGAGTGATGTACTCAGACTCACCTGGTCCAGGAACGGAAAGCGCTGTTGGAGGCCACCAGATGTCACTTGCTGCTCCCCTAAACCCAACAGGGCTGATTTGATAAGGTAGGCCCCGGAAGATGTCCGCGGCAGAGCTAAATCTGAATTATGACTGTAACCCAGATTTTTAACTCTTTTAAACTTTAAACTCTTTCAACCGGGAACCTGCATTTTTTTAAATTTCCCTAATGGAGAACCCAACCCTTTTGGACTAATAAGTGCTCATATTTTTTACAATCTGTAAGTACAATTTTATCTCCTGTGAAAGTTCACAGTATGCCTACTGAGACAATGGTGGTGTGTAATCTTCTCTCATGTGAAACTGAGGTAACAGATCTACAAGTAAAAAGGAAACCATCACCTATTATCTTTGTAGTGTGAATATACTGTTGGATACTATCCTCAACACAGTTGGGAGTTGTTTAACAAGGAGCCTTCTGCCAGCAAGCTTTAGTTTAAAAATAAGATTCATCCAAACTTTGTGGGGGCACCCTGGAGTTATACAGCCCTCCTTCTACCCTCTTTGCAGTTATTTTTTATTTTTTTGCTCGGGATTAAAGGAACTTTATCACCTAAACATCATGTATACTGTGAATTTACATAATTACACATTATGAAAAATTGTATTAATAGAATTGCAATTAAATGCATCGATAAAAAGAAAAATGGGTTTTACATTTTTCTATGCTGTCACTGATTACATCAATGTGGGGCCCTGCATGCAAATTAAGTAGTTACTTGTAGTAATTTATTTGCATATGGTGACACAGTGTGATGTCATAAACAGAAGACAACACATACACATTTTATCTCTTTCTATTTATCTCTATTTTGGATATTTTTTTTACCGGAGCCTGGAGTGCACGTGTTTTCGTTCTCTTTTTTTCTATCCATGTTGGGAAGTATGTAGCAGTAAATGACTGAAAGCGAGCATGTGATATCATGCATTAACATCATTTACAAAACACATATTGCGCAACTTAAAATAAAAAACAGTTTAAAGAATTAGAAAAGTTGTCAAATTAATTAATACCCTTTTTGTCAACTTGACAAAGAGAAACACACACAAAAAAAAAAACAACAACATTTACTAAGCAAAATCCTTTTTGGAAAAAACAACAAACAAACCTTATTTGCTGGTTTAAAAATGCTGAACAGATGGATTTACTAGCCTAATTAAGACAAGGGTCTGCTCCTGTGGACTTAGCAGGGTCTGTTCATGTAGAAATGGTTGAGGAGAGAGAAAAAAAAAAAGCTTACTAAATGATTTAACTTATAGACGGTTCCATGAACCCTACAGGAGTCCCCAACAGAGAGCCAACGTGAAAATGGTCCTTCGTGCTGTTTGTCATACCAGCATCACATGACACAGAACAGATGTTATTTAGTGTTAAAGATGGACATGGACCTAATTAAAGCCCAAAGCTACTATTTGAACACAATCCAGAGTGCACGATCAGCGGAACCTTAGATTTATTCCGTCTCGGCCAACAGTGTTTCCCGTTTCTGAGACAGTAACAGAAGAAAAAAAAAATCTCTTGTTAAAAAAATAAATTCAAATTAAAATGGACTCATGCTGTTATCACTGAACCGTAGAAATATATTTTTAATGAGGTGGTAGGCCACTTCTGCCTTACTTAAATGGCTTATTATATGGTCTACTTGGCACATGCGAGGAATAGAGGGCTTCCATTTGACGGAGCAGCACTCTGTGGAAGTAGAAAGTTGGTCTAGTGCTCTATTTGTCACTGGAGTGTCATCTAGTCCCTTACATTTAAGGCTGTCATCTTTTCTTCAACAAAACATAAGCCAGGCTGTTGCCTCCATAACATTGTTTCAAGCATTTGTTTTATTGGCCTGCTGGTTAAATACCGGCTGGTTGGCAACTGTACTCATATTGCCTTAAAAACTATTAGCAGGGAAGGAGATAAGAATATATGTGTTCAACATTTCATCTGCCGTTCATCATCTAAACTTGTTATCAGAATGGACAGGGTCCTGATATGTGGTGGTGGTGGAGCCTTAAATGGTCAGGATTCTACAATGTCACAAGATTTTGCATAACCACGCATTATTGGTGCCCAGCTTCCCCAGTAATGGTAAGGGATGCTGGAGCTCAGTTCTTATAAATATATACAATCATTTTACCTAACCCCAAAAAACCAGGACTGTTGGCATTTATGCACCGAGCAGCACTCGTCCCAGGACCACAGCTCTGTGACATAGCAACCTGTAAGGCTCATTGGGACTTTTAGAAATAATAGATTTGCCTAGATCATCATTTAAATACCTTTTTTTTAAGACAGAAGTGGGCTTATGTATGAAAAAGGCTATTGGGGTAGCAATGGTGGAGCCATACTCTTAAACGGCATAGGTGCAGAAACAATTCCCCCCCTCCCCCACCCATCCACCCTCCTCTCACTAGGCCAACATGGCTAGCTGTGGGGCTTGGGTGCATTGCACCTACTATTGTTTTACCCCTATTGATGAGAGTTTATTCCCTCTTTCAGGCAAGCTTCATAAAGAAAAAAAAAAGGAAATCTACTTTTGCTGTTGTTTGTTTTCTTTTGAACAAACAAAATAAGATAGATTATGCATTTTGGTCTATTGAAATTATATATATATATATATATATATATATATATATATATATATATATATATATGTGTGTGTGCCCAGAAAGTTGCACGTTGCTCTATGTAATAGCCTCTCAGATCATTTGTGGCATTTTTATTTACTCTGACAAGGTTTATCTGTACCAGATGGAGCATTAGTAAAGCATTTGAGCGGCAGGACAACCGAAGTGTATGTGACCACGTCTTATTTCACTGGAGGCTTTCAAAATCCTTTTGCAGCAGGTTGTTCCCTGTCACCTTGATTGGAGCCAACGTTATAAAGACATAGTTTTGACAGTCGTCTGTGTTTAATTCAGCAAAAATCCGAACCCCCCCCCCCCCATCCCCCAAAAAACAGCTCCTCATTGCTTTCTCATTTGGAAACGCCATCCCAGGTGCCCTGTTCTGAAAAAGCAACAGCATCCAAGTGATAATGATTCCAGTTTCATCCTGATGCTCGGTGCTTTCAATGTAATTATTTTAATTCACCAAGCCTCCTCGGTGTCCTGACTGGAGAGTGACCTGGGGTTAACTTATCCATCTCTTCATAACTCGCAGATAAAATGCATTGAATGTATGCTGAATTTCTCCCGGGATATCTACTTATGCAGAACCAACTGAACAGATGATTTGCTGGCTTGAATACATAGATATATTTTTCTTTAGCTCCTGCTACTGTGGAAGACAACTCCCAGCATGCTCAACCACTGGATGAATATTTTTAGAACTACGATCCATGTCAAATGCAGACTGAATGGTTTGGTCCACAGCAACTGTAGCGCCAGTAGGTAAATTATTTGAGAAAAATGTTAGTATTTTTTTTAAAAAATACATCGTGTCACGAGCCATTGTGACTCTGGGACTATAAACTCACTTTCAATTCCCCCCAAAAGAATTACACTCACTGAAAGGGTTAATTTGGATCTGCGAGGGTTAAAAGCCGATAGTGTGTCAAAGAAGCTGATGTCTGCAGCAGCTTCTGGAAGGCCAGATCACGCCAGTAGTGTAATTGTTATGAGAATGGTCTTATCTCACTATTCCAAGGCTAGAACAGAGGTTTCTGGAACATCAACAAATTGTCTCTGAAAGTTCTGTAATTCTTCATAAGAACGATTTTTGTAACACTATTTTACATATTACGTTTTAAGTGCATTTTCTTGTAAAACACACCTTTCTGCATATTAGAATATCAGAATAACCAATTATATCGTAGTAACTAATGCTTTTATCTTCGGTTATATACGCTTGTTTAAACAATTAAAATCAATGTTGTTTAACAGTTGCATTGGTGTCGGTCTCAGTTATACACTGTGAGATAGCTCTCCTGGATCCAGTATTTCAGAGTCAAACTAAGACAGTCGTATTAAAAGGGACCGAACCACATTCCTTACACTCACTTCCCCGATTTTGAATCACCTGTCCCATGTCGGCGGATTCAAAATTGGCTGCTTTGAAACCCCTGCCACCCGGCTTCAAGGTAGCTCACAGTTTGCTGCAAGTTGAGCTGGATGTCGTCTCGCAGAGGGTAAGGAGGTTCTTGGCTGCCTTCTTCCCTTCTTCCCTCAGACACTCAGACTGGCCCTCCAAAACCCTATCCCCACAGCAGGCTGCTATCAGTGTGTGCAGTCTGGACATATTACATGAAACGGCCCCAACCTCCACAGCAGAGCTGCTGTCCCTTCACCCTGTCCATGTGAGTACTCCTTTTGACCCACTTGGAGTGGTCCCTGCATATCCAGAGGAATATAACCCTTATGTCCCCGACCCGGAGTACAGCTGGGGAGCACAGGAGTAGACCTAAATATCACTCATACAGCAACGTCATGTGGACAACCATGGGCAGTACTATCAACTGGTACAAATAAATGGGAGACCAGCTGAGGGATTAGGAAACACAGGAGCTACCCAGACTTTGGTACAGCCAGATGTGTTGCTTTATAGCCGACCACTGGATTACTCAGTGGATATTTAAGTGGTTGGCGCTGAACATCAATACTTGTGTATGGCCTTTATCCACCTGGACTGGGGCATTGTATTGTATTGAGCAGCGACTTAGGAAGGCTGGAAAGCCACTTTGTATCTTGTGCTAAAGGATTCCTTGCAGCCAGAAGTCACCACAAGGGCCCCCCTACCTCCTCAAAGTCATTTTATCCAGGTCTTTGTAAATCATGCCAATGATTTAAAATACACCCCAGGACATGCCCCATCACCTGTATTGCACATCCAGGATTTGCTGCTGCCCCATTAACCACATTGCGCATCCAAGACCCAGTATGCCAGTGTTAGTTAATCCATTAATATACCACTGACAATTTGACCATTAATATGCCACTGATAATTTTTCCATAAATTTTCCACTGATAATTTGTCCATTAATATGCCACTAGTAATTTGACCATTAATATGCCACTAATAATTTGATCATTTATATGTCACTGATAATTTGTCCATTAATATTCCACTAATAATTTGCTCATTAATATGAGCAAACATTAATATGCCACTGATAATGTGTCCATTAATATACCACTAACAATTTAACTATTAATATGCCACTGATAATTTGACATTTGACCATTAATATGTCACTGATAATTTGTCCATTAATATGCCACTGATCATTTTCTCATTAATATGAGCAAACTGATGCCACTGATAATTTGTCCATTAATATGCCACAGCCAGTTTTCCCAATACAAAAAAATGGAATTGCTTTAATATGCTATTATTTATTGATGTAAATGAGGAATATACTCAATTGACAAGGGATTGTGCCCTGTTCTCCAGTTCAGTCTCTGAAATGCACAGGGATGACTCTAACGCCTAGCATGCTGTTATAATAGATGTTGTGTCATATTGATTCTGTTTATTGCTATCAGCTGTTTCTGTTGATTAAACAACATTAATTTCCTTTCTTTCGGTAAAATCTTTACCTAGTGAGAAAATCTACATTTGTTTTTAACATTTCAGTAAGTTGGAGATGTGAAGAGGAAGAAAGTAAAGTTATATTGCCATAGAAACCACATCGTATAATTTTAAGTCTCGGATCAGTCCTTCCTGTAATGTCTCTTGTCAAAGGGCCTAATTGCCCCTGATCTGTACTGCTCAATTAGCAGTCATGTTTCCCTTCAAGTTAATTGCCAGAGATGGGGAGAATCAGGACAAATGTAACCTTTTTAGATGAAAAGGCTTTTTTTTATATTCCTTTTGTGTATGCCTGAAAATCATGTCTTGTCACAGCCAGTAATAAACATGGGTGAAGGTAAGATATATTCCTAATATATTAGGAATAAAGAAAATAGTGTATTCCTGCTGTACTACCTACTAATGCATATTGTGCATTGCTAGCAAAAGAGATTTGCTACATAAAAAAATGTGTAAAATGTAAGCAGTTTATTTTCTTTTTGCTATTTTTGAACTCATTTGTGAATGTAGAAGATATTTTTAGCAAATCCATCCAAGATTCCATTTTATCAAATCAAGATTCCATTTTATCAAGCCAAGATTCCATTTTATTAAGCCAAGATTCCATTTTATTAAGCCAAGATTCCATTTTTACAAGTCAAGATTCCATTTTATTAAGCCAAGATTCCATTTTATCAAGTCGAGATTCCATTTTAACAAGCCAAGATTCCATTTTATCAAGCCAAGACTCCAAATGTTTATGTTTATCTGTTATTAAATGACAGTAACATTTATTTATATAGTGCCAACAATTTGCTTTCATCAATCCTAGATTCCAAATTTTTACCTAAAATTACTTTTTTAGCTCTTACACTAAAAAACAGTAAATCGGCATGGACGAGATTAATTAACGTTGTATTCAATTGTCCTCTAGGTGTGGTTATATTTAATTAAATTAAAAACATTTTTAAATGTTTATTAAACAAGGTGTCTGCTATGTAAGTGTGTAAGTTGTTGGTGCAATATGTAAGTAAATGTTAATGTAACAAGATGTAGTTGAAACGTTGAAAATCACACATCAGTGCAATCCAGATATATCCACTGGGGCTTATGTGCTTGTTTAGCTACAATAACTAATGTTATCCATTAAAATAAATCTATGGATGCACTTACAAGACATGCATTGATAGACACATTCTCTGGCTTATTAACTAACGCAATCCCCATTCTATGTTTATCTCATGCTAGGTTTAAACTGAAATCTTCCGCTTTCGCCCAAATTCGCCATGTAGATTGTTGGCACTATATATATACATAGTAATATAATGCAACATAATATATTTGAAACAATAAACAGGATATCCAGGACTTCACAGTGTTTATTATAATGAACTCAGTATAAACGTTACTATATCATTCTGGAATACAAAACAACACAAATTACAGCACAATTCCTAACATTAAAAAACATCAACTTCCAACATATATCTTGTCATCGGAGACGATGCTGGAAGTAGATCCATGATGCAAAGTTGGAAAGGAGACACTTAGTAGTAACAAAAGTAGCAAGTGATTGGTTAGCTGTGTGATGTCATTTTCATTATCACCCATCCCATATTTAGACCAATTCAACCAAAGATCTGCTGCCCTGGTATGACCAAACCTGGAGTCTCTCGACCAACTGCTTTATTTATTGCTGTCCCATCCACAAACTTGTCCCATTCACCTAAACATATATTCTAATACAAAGGTTTGTATAAAATAATATAAGGCCTGTAACAGGAGAATTCCCATATATTTATTGTATTACAAGCTGAATTATCAGTACTTTATAGCCTGCATCTAAAATAATCAACACCTTGGGTTTTTTGTCCTCACTGTTGACAGTTTTGTGTGGTAGATGTTTATCAAATAGCATAAAGTATGGATCATGTTAATTAAGTATGCAATTACTATTTTTAAATTACAGACTCAAATAAATATCATGGCCTGTAGACAACTCTTGTTTGCTAATTAAAACATGTAGACATAATTAGGTATGTGTAAGTATCGTACCAATTATCCATTGTTCAGTACAACAGTCATTTACAAAGAATAAAGCAATTTGAGATGATATATGTATGGTTACTTAGGGAAAACAGAATGTACCCAAGTGACAGTCAGGGTTCGGTGGGTGAGTTGTATGTTTAGAAGATACTACTTGCACGTGGACAGTAAAAAGAGAAACAATTACTGAGAATGAACGAGAGACAGAAGAGACAGCAGCACGGATGGGTACTTGACACTTTTGTGATCATTCACTTTGGGGTGCTTTTGTGGTGATGTCATAGTTAGGATTTTAATTTAACAGAAAGAAAATGGCACCCAGAGGTGTTGGCAAAAGCCTGGAACTCCCCATTAGGACAGGTTTAAACATACCATCCAGGCGCAAAAACCTGACTTAAGGAGTCCGGATTATACTGCACCAGTGTGTATACATAACCCCCATAGAATGTAGATACCCCCAGGTATCTGTTATTCTGTTCCCCAAACTAAACATTCTTTTAATATCTCATTGTCCCAGTTCTGCCATAACATGTCTGACCTTCATCAAATGTTACTTGTTTATTCAGCAGTGTAATCATTGAGTTTATTTTGTTCCTTATGTTGGCTTATGTTAACTTCCAACAAACAACTACAAATCCAAACATCAACCAAATCAGATAATATACTTCTCTCAACTACAATGTTAAACTATTTGATTTATATTATGGCACATCAATGCTATCAATCAAGCTTTTCTGTTTGGATAATATCTTTTATTTCAGAGACTCGCAACGAACTTGGAAGCCAAAAGAGAGAGTTCGAAGTTAATCAGCTACGCCTGTAAATGAAATTACACATAGCTAGGTACTAAAAAGGCCTCCCAGAAAACTGTAATCAGCAAAAAATAAAACTGCCAGCAGGGATAGGCTTGAAAAACGGATCCCATAGGGAATACGCCTTTGATACTCCAAGTCGTAAATTGACTAGTGTCTATAGTGATACTATTTTCTAATTATACAACCACTTGGGTAATTTCATTTTGTGCAACCCTTTAGATGAGCTATCACTCTTACCAAGGCATTGATGAGGTTTTAGAATAAATCACTTTTAAATTGGTTGCTAGTGGGGTATGTTGCATGATTAAGAGTCTCAGGTCCTCGTGTTGTTTCGCACTAAGCATCTTTGCTCTAAGCCGAGGGTTGGGAACGCAATGGAGGAGGATGACTAATTTGCCAATCAATGTACAGTAGCAGCTTAGTCGAACCATAAATCTCCTTGGTATCTATCCATCCACTTCAGTAACTGTCTAATAGGTAAACTGCACAGAGTGTTTTACAAAATCACTTATTGCTTTTCCTAAGCAAAGGTAAGTGGTGGGACTATTTATGCAAGATAGAGGCCATTTGCCAATAAATTATAATTAAAACATCCCGGTAAATCAAAGTACAGTAAACCGTTCTTTCCACTTTATTATTGCTTCTTCCTTCTAAACCTTTATGGCGGAATGAGAATCTAACGTCTCGTTTAATGTAAGTGAGCCAGGGAGATGCACATTCATTCAAATATGAATTGATTTCCCTTAATAGGAATTTATTCCTTGTCATTGAGACTGCAGGAAAGAAACTAGGAGAATATTATACTAATACCTGTGAATTTGTAATGTGCTATTAAGATATTTATTAAACAAAAAAAAAAAAAGCAAATGTATATCTATCGGTAATCTAGGCATTGCCATACCATGGTAATATGTTTGTTCAAATAAGCCCATTCTTGATCGACATACTCATAGGACGCTATCATGAATTTGTTCCCTAGTTAATTGTGGTAATATTCGTCTCTTTAGATGTCAGGTTTTTAAAAAATTAAACTTGTTAATTATTGTTTTTATTACTAATTGGTTGCATTTAGCTCTCTTCATTTCTTTAATTACGTTTGGAAAAGTCCTTCAGATCATGTTTGATTACATAACTGTAAAAAGTAGGACACCTGAGAATAATTAGCAATGTCTCACTATGGATACATGGCATATATATATATATATATATATATATATATATATATATATATATATATATATGTGAGTCTTTGTCTCAAAACCTACTGACCCCTGTGGAACAGCTAAGAAGCAGTGTAGTAAAATTATAACAAGCTGGAATTTATGGCTGAGAGGAAGCAGACAAAAGGTTCCATGATTTCTTAGCAGACCAAATGAACAAACTTTCAAAGGATGATACTGAAGCAGACTAATTAAAAATATTCAAGCCATGAGAGGAAAGCAGTACTTTTTTTCATAGTCAAGTCAGTAGGTGACTTAAACAAAACAAAAAGTAGTCAACCAGAAGGAAGTCTAATTGTAAGGGAAACATACTGTCTCTGGGGCCTATTCACAAAAAGGTCAGTTGAGGTGAGATGAACATTTAATTTTACCAATTTGGCTATACATTGTGTAGGGACAAGCCTGGTGAGTTTCCCCCACTAGCAAAATCCACCAGGTTAGACACTGTGAAGTCCAAAAAATGTGGCTATTTTTGAAGGTGGATGATTAGCATTTTCTATTGTTGATCTGAAATTATTTTTAAAATTTTTCCAAGTACAATTTTAACTAGACTGTTTTCCTGTACCATCCAAGTGAATAAAAAAAATGAAAGCTTCTTTCTCCCTTGCCATTTAATAAATGCATTGCTGTTTATGGAATTTATAATACAAAGTAATCGATATTATATACACCCATTACAGTGTCTGATGTGCAATCCAGATCCATCAGTACAATCACACATTTTAGCAACAACAAAGAAAATCCTGGAGGCACAGTCCTATTAATATAGTCCTATAGGAGCAAAAATGAGTCGGAGGCCAGGATTAATACAACAATATGAAAATACATCAGATTTAGTATATATACCTGATTATAGTCGCTGTAATTTGCTGTTACTTATGCTGTGAAAAGAACTGAGATATGATAAAACATAATATAGTATTTGGCATCTTAAAGGTACACTCCCAACAAAAAATGAAAAGTGTTTATTTATTTTTTATTTTGTATTGTTGATTTCAGATCTGTTGTTTGTTTTTCTTATGTGACTGTATTTAATAAAATATGTAACTAAACAAGTGTGACTGGGCACTGCCCTTTTGTGAAATATATATGTGTTTTTGGGTGCCATCCCAAATTTCTCACTTTGAGGCTGGGGACACAGAATGCAGTCTATAAGTCAGAATTTTGATATTAGACTTGTATTGAATGGGAGGGTAATGTACCTATTACATCACAAGGCGGAGGAGTTATGATCCTGTTTGGTCAGGTTAATCTCCTATCTTTGTGTTGGAAGGCAGGTAAAAAAAAGTTGTACAAAGCCACCTAGTCCTGCCCATGGGAAATATTTACAAAATGGAGCAAGGAGATAAACACCTAATTAAAATTTTCCTTTTATATGCAATTAATTCAATCATATAAAAAAATAAAACAGTGGTAAATGATTTATATATGTGTTTGTTTTGAGTGACCAGGTTATCTAGTTACATATTATGTAAGTGGTCGTGTCCCTTTAAATGCATGTATACTGAAAACAAAAGGAATGCGTGTTTAAATCAGCAGAAATCATGGTTTGGGTATTTAAGTATGCAAATTATATGTATACCATATACCTTTATTTACATGTAGATAGTAAGGTCTAATGTAGAGTATATTAAATTAAATTCAAATTGTAGGAGACTATAAACTGGAGACTGTGCAAAACTATAATAAGATATATCAGGTTATTATAGCAATAATGAATCAATTTGATTTTGCGAAGTGAAATCTGTCCTCACTCCTTAGGGCAATTTTTTGATTCATTTGCAGTGTCAGCTATTTTCTTAAAATACATAGACTGAAACCCATCAACCAAAAAAAAATAAAAAATACTCATACTAGCTGCAGGCTCCACAGTCTTTAGACTTTTTCAAGTATGTAAATCATAGTTGTAAAATTAAGTGAAACCTGTTATTTTATTTTCGATATTAAGGAGACACGTGTAACACCTTTTACTCATCATCTTATGAAATGAACGTTAGATTAAACACAATAATAAATTCCTGTTTAATATCACCCCTGTGCTCAGTGAGACTGTGGTTATGCACACATAAACCTCTTGAGTAGGTAATACTTCAGAGCTCGTATATGGTTCCATCGAGTCTCTGGTGCTGTATTTCCTTTCCTCTTTCCCTTGTGACCTCTCAGCAATACACTGCTCCATCAGTCAAGTTAATCAAGTTGCCAATAACTCATGGATAAGTAATGTTTCCTTAGACACTTTATGTGACATTCAACCATAATAACTATATTTAGTAATTTAAGAGATGGTCAGCTGTCATGAACAGAACTATAAATCGCCAATGTCTTTTATATGGTGTTATATGCAGTTTCCAAAGAACCTAAGTCACCTCTCGGTCACTTTATATGCAGTTACCAACAATAAACAAGCTTTTCAGAATTTCAAGCAGGGAAACAGCTAGCTTGGAAAGTGCCAAGTAGCTCTCCGAAATGTATATGGTCTTATTTGTAAACAGGTATTTACTGAGCTGTTCGCTAGTGGTAAAATAATTCTATACATTATTGGCATTACCTATTGTTAGAATTGTATAGTCTTCAGGGTGGGCTTCTAATCTGAAACACAGATGAACACAAACATTAGACATCAAACTGTAACATAAAAAAAATAATACCGTATTTGCTCGAATATAAGACTACCCTGATTATGACGGATATTCCTTTAGGAAAAAAACTAAAAGCCTGAATATAAGATTACCCTATAGGAAAAAAGTTTAACTTGTATGTATTCACATGTAAATTGCTTTTTAATATTTAATAAAAATTATGATATTAAACAAATGCATTTGTTGTTTTTATTTCCTTTTATGTGCCAATGCTGCCTCTCCCCCCGCGTTGTCTCTCTCTCTCTCTCCCCCAGTGTTATCTCTTTCCCCCTCCCATATTGTCTCTCTCCCCCTTCCTCCCCTTACCTTTCTCTCCCCCCTCCCCTTGTCTATCTCTCTCCCCCTCCCCTTGTCCATCTCTCCCCCTCCCTCACCTTGTCTATCTCTCCCACCTCGCTCCCCTTGTCTATCTCTCCCCATGTTTATCTCCCCCCTCCCTCCCCTTGTCTTTCTCTTCCCCCCCTTTTCTTTCTCTCCCCCTCCCTCCCTCCCC
Source organism: Pelodytes ibericus (assembly GCA_036172795.1). NCBI lineage: Eukaryota > Metazoa > Chordata > Amphibia > Anura > Pelodytidae > Pelodytes > Pelodytes ibericus. Next base: position 23,543,558 of record CM069858.1, on the reverse strand, counting down.
TCGTCTTCCTCTCGCTCCCTGGTCGCTAGTGGGGGCAGCCGGGGGATGTTTGCACGATACATAATAGACGGGAGTGTTGGGCAGCATGGAGGATGTCTGCACTATCGTGCAGACATCCCCCGGCTGCCCAAATCTCCTTGGTGCCTGGTGGAGGCAGCCGGAGAATGTCTGCACGATACGCGCAGACATCCTCCTCTGCTGCTCGGCACTTCCGCCGGGACTTATATGATGAAGCCGGAAGGACCGGGCTTCATCATAGAAGTCCCGGCAGTCGTGCCGGGCGGCAGGGGAGGATGTCTGCATTGCGCAGACATCCCCGGGCTGCTTGAGAGGTGGATCCAAGTCCCCTGCAGCTCTGCGGTTTGTGGTCGATTTGAAGTCAGATTATAAAACGACCTTGAATATAAGACAAGGGGTCTTTTTCAGACCATTTGCTCTGAAAAAAATCTTGTCTTATATTCGAGCAAATACAGTAATAATTTTCTTGCGCCAAAAACCTGGATTTTATCCTTGTAAAATATGCTCTGGCTGTATTGTGGGAAATAATATGGTATACCCTAGATACAAGTTTAATACAACAGCAACAGGAGTACAAGTATTATTAAAAACATTCCTAGATATAGTGCAAAAAAACCTAATTAATTTAGTGCTATGTCTATGTGGCAAGATTGAGTTCCAGTACAGATACCTAGAGTCTGGAGAGTATGTCTTCGCAAATAGGCAAAAACATGTATGGATTACACCAATATGTGTTGAAAAAGTTCCCATGTGCCACTATATAATTCCAAATAGATATAAATTATAAAATGATAACAGTAACACTTTGATTATTTTGGAGATGTTGAGTTGAAAATGGCATTTTTGTCAGCTTCAAAGAATATAAAATATATAATACTCAAGACAAGCCAATCTACGCTATGTCTGTTAGTTGTTTATTTTTCTTCGACTTCATCTTTTTTCCTCTACAGCGTGTCTTTTAAAAATATATAGGTCACTATGGTCAACTGAATTTAAGAGCTGCCACTTATGTATCTGAAAACATCATTTGGAACAAGCAACACATTTTCTGTCTTGTGAGATGCAACCTTAACCTGCTCAGTATAATGTAATGATGTGTGTGACTTTTTATTTTTATTTTTATTGCTTCACAATTTAAACACAGAAACATAAAGCTCAAGGAACAATCTTGCTTTAATGAGAGGCAGGGAGTCTAGTTATAATTTAAAGAGACACGTTTGCCTTGTAGTAATAATGGCCTATATTCTCTGCTCTGCTTTCAGCTTGACATTCCTGCGTACCCAGATTCTGTAGGGTTGCCTCAGTCATACACAATACCTTATTGCACCCTGTTCCTATGGTTTCAGATCTTCAGAGGGAGCTATTCATTAAAAGTGAGGTGCAGGTGAGGAGAGATAATCATTGCACATCTTTGACTTAAAGGCACTCTATCACCTAAACATTGTCTTTGCTGTGAATGTAGAGAGAAAAAAATAACATATTGAAAATGGTCTATACATTGTGTTAGCAAAACTGCAAGCAAATGGCTAAATTAGGAGATGATGGGGTACATCCAATGGCCCCCGTTAAATACGGCATGAGTAAAAGTTTTAGTACCACCAGTAGTGTATCTACCATAAGGCAAAAAAGGCACTCGCCTAGGGCGGCAATTTACCAGAGGGCGGCACTTTGCCAGAGGGTATTAAAGCACACTTCTGGTGCTTCAAACATTTTCACTCACTCCCCCACCATTCAGCAAGCTTTAGCTAGTTCTAATTAATCTTGGTGATCGGGGCATCTAATGGACGTGGGAGGGTATGTAATGAGGGTAATGGTGGCATGTAATGGGTTGATGGGGCATTTAGTGTGTATGCAATGTGGGTGATGGGGCATGTAATGGGGTGATGGGGCATGTCGTGGGTGTGCAATGTTGGTGATAGGGCATGTTGTAGGTGTGCAACGTGGGGGTGGGGGGGGGGTGCCTGAATTTTGTCTGCCTAGGGCAGCACAAAACCAAGATACACCACTGAGTACCACATGTTATTCCGACTGGAATATTGTGCAATTCAATGACAATGGGGACAGCAAGAATACTGTGCTTTAAAGCAAAGGTATTGACGTAAAGGAAATAACAGACCAGGAAAAGGGATCATCCAAAAAAAAATATGAATCCACCCATCTCTAAAAAAAAATGACATGCTTGAAAACATAGAATAAAAAACCTATCTCTAAGCATCCATTCTCTTTGGAGAATGGCAAACCTGATATTTTAAAGGGGGCATCTGATTGGCTGATGGATGAGCCCCAGAGATACTGCACTATTTTTTTTCTTTTTTTACAGGTTTTCCCTTTTAGTGCTGTAGGGAGCACTGTTTGTGTCCTCTTTTGCACTAAAAGGGATAATGTTCCTATATTGGCTGCATTACGTAGCCGATGCACGTTTAGGTATTTGAACTTTAACTTCTGGCGGCCTTAACAGCCAGCATTGCCCCACTGAGGTCATTTTAACTAAAAGCAAATTCCCAAGTGAACTGCAAAAATCAGTCATTACGGTCTAGTTAGGGAATTTTTCCAACTCGGCTACTCAGAGAACAAAGGTTTTATTTGTATTCCCATTTTATGATGAAACTAAATACATAATAAGCAAATAATTGACCATCTCCTTGACCATGAATCAGAAAATCTTGGATTGTATGCCACCATTTAATTTTTATTTTTATAGTAAACAAACGTTTCTGGGTTGGCAGAAAATACAACTGCAGGCTCTTGGAAACAGGTAATTAAAAGAAAATTTTACAAATACAAGGCAATTACAGTGATCAATCATTTGCTACAGCTGCAAAAGGGACTAGTATTTGAATGAGGAGAATAAAACATTGTATGTTGTTATTTTCAAGCACAATTTTAAAATGGCAAAGGCAATGTGCTTTAAATGTTTTGTCTTCCATTTATGACACCACTTTGTGGCTTTATATGCAAATGACTTACATGGTGCAATTTCCCTATCATTCCACAAGTTGATGTCATAAATCGGATAACATTATTTTTATCTTCTAAAGAAAGAGAAGAGTAAAAGCAAATTCCCAAGTGAACTGAAAAAATCAGTCAGTATAGTCAAATTAGAGATAGTCAAGCTTCTGTGTCCCCAAAAAATATATAATTGAAAAAACACGCATTTTTTTTTTTATTTTTTTACCATTGTTATAATCTGTATTACATTGTATACATTACACAAAGGGTTAAATCTTAAAAAAAATGGTTGCAAAAAAAGCCCTATCTTTCCTTCAAAAAACAATACATTATTTGTGGGGATTCATTTAAATAACAAGCTTACACTTTAATTTAAAGGAACACATAGCTAAAGTATTAAAAAAAAATATTGTCCAGAACAGACAGCAATACAAAGAATACCAATGTCCTGAAGGGGCTAATTACTTTTATATTCACTCCAACAAAAACAGATATACTTAAGTGCATTTTTACACAGGTGCATGGAAAGGTAAAAAAAAAAAATTGTATACATTTTTAATATACTGTATATAAATTTAATAAAATTAACCAAATAAGTAATAGCTACAGATTAATAAATAAAAAAATAATAAATCCCTGCAAGATAAATCTGACATGTAAAGCTTTGTCTGGATAGTCATACCATTAAATTGTCCTGAGGTGTCTTCTAACATTTTATAAATGAAAAAATGCCTTAAACCTACAGATGCTTTAATTAGCTCCCGTAGAGAATAAAAAAATGCTGGTGTCCTTACATATGTTCCTATACTTCAGGATCCACACTGTTGTTTACCATATTCACCCTTCAGTTCTCGTAAGATAAATCGGTTTGAGGGGACACCCATTATAAATGTTTCATGTTCACTTGATGTGATCTGTTTTGTCCTATGGTTTGGGGATGGCTAGAAGTAAAGGCCTGGAAACTATTTAATTTGAAACAAGGACTGGAGGTAGATTCAAGTCTAGCTGTTTTGCTCCTAGACTTGAAACATGGAAGACACTGACCTTTTCATAGAAAGGTTTGGAGTACATCTGACATACGGCTGGCCCAGGCTCTGTCCGTCTCAGGGGAAGAAACTCGGAGCTTAAATTGTTTTGATTGTAAATGAGGGTGTGCAGTGGTGGAAAGAAGAATGGCCTAGACAGGAACAAAGGAAGAATGGAAGCTGTTTAACAGGTCACCGCAGAAAAAGCTTTGGTTTATTTTTTGATCTACGTTAAATTGATTCTTCTTTTGTTGCAGATTGTAAAAATCAAATTTGAAAAAGAAAGCACTAAAATAATATTTTGTCAGTGGGATGAAAAAGCTAGTTAGCGTGGGTTTGTGGGTCAGTGGCATGGTCAGGCAATAGTTTGAGGGGATTGCAGAAAATATCTCTGTTACCGTGTATTATGACTTGTGTACATGGCTGTTTTTGTATGCTTTAGCCATGCTCAGTAATATTCATTTAACTTGGCATGACAGGGATGTGCAAGTAGATAAAGTGCAATTAATCAGCCACACGGAGTGTGAGAGGAAGCCTCTACTAATTCTAAGAAGATCATATAAAAATTCTATGAAGGCAATATCAGGAAGTTTTCCATTACTGAGAGGGTAGTGGATGTATGGAATAGCCTTCCAGCAGAAGTGGTAGAGGTAAACACAGTGAAGGAGTTTAAGCATGCATGGGATAGACACAAGGCTATTCTAAGTATAAGATAGGGAACCAGGGACTAATAAAAGTATTTAGAAAATTGGGCAGACTAGATGGGCCTAATAGTTCGGATCTGCCGACACATTCTATGTTTCTATATAATAGCTAACATCGTGTAATCCAATCTTACGTCAGTCGTCTAGGCTGTAAGCGTACATGTGCATTACCCCCCTTGTAAACTTTCTGCAGGAAAATAGCATGTTGTCTATTTACCTAAGGTGACTTTTACCAGGGTTGATGTCTACATTTTAACCCTTTCTGGACTAACATACTGAATATCTGTTTGTAGACCATCCTTGACTAATCAGAGAGGAGTCAACCCAACTCTACATTAAATAATCTGGGCATTATTTAAGGTCTACCCCAATAATATTTTTTGTTTGTGTTTGCCTATGTTGGAGCACGCTGCAAAAGGGATGCACACTTTTTTTTTTTCATTCATATTGTATTGACATTTTTTTAGGGATATAGAACAAATGGTGATGGGGAACCATATACATATATATGCCAAGACTATATTAAATAATAATACTCTATTCCAAAATGATCTACTCTATTGTATAATCACACTTAATAAAGAAAATTGGGAAAGAAAAAAAAAGGAAGGATGGGCTGGATATCTAGAAGATTTATATATTTGAAAATGTGAGATTTGTACTTTTTGTTGCATGCTTTAGCATGTTGGAAAATGAACTATAAAGTGCATGTTTCACCTTTTTTGCAGATCTGAGTGTTCGCGAAACTGGTGACATCATGTGTATGCATTAGATGGTCACTCCCCTTGTGATGCACACTGTGGCCTGTGCATGCATTGTCTGTCCCCATGCTTCCCTACAGAAGAGCATGGTGTTTCCGTATGGACTTTTATTCATTGCTGATGTAGCACACATGCACCTTTATTATATTGTCTCTCTTTTCTGGGAGCAATCTGATTGGCTGTCAAGAGATGTTTGCAACGAATAGAGGAGGACCTGTAGAATTGCAAAATAATCTTTCCGGCAATTAAAATAAATTAAAATAAAAAAAAGAATCCATATTTTTAGTTAAAGTGTTATCCTTAATATTTGTGACTTATTTAGTAATAATATTGTAATATAGCACTGTTCCTTTAAGATCATATGCTGGCCAGAAACATTGCTTACAATTGGCATATTAATCATCACTTGTTACAGACATAGTACCCATTCTAATGGGGGTAAGGACTTGGATGGATTTTTGGCAATGTTTTTATGCCAACAACAGCTACCAAGAGGTTCATTTTGTGTTGTCATTGCGGATATGTATTACTGCAGACTATTATTATTATTTCTTCATATAAATCCATTATGTCAGAACGCTGTACAATTGGCAAACAAAGTATACAAACAAATATATGAAATCCAAAACAAAAGGAATCTGAGCCCAGAGCCTATGCTAATAAAAGGTTAGAAAACCACTTAAAATATAAACACGTTATTGAACAGTAATATGGGCTTTGTTGGTGAAAGAGAGAATTTCAGACACAGCTCTTCCAAATACACGTGAGGCAAGAAAAATGTGTGTGGGGGGTTTCAAATAAAATACTAGACTAGTCTGTTAACACATTTTTTTCTGATGTTGCTTTACATGTCTTTTAACATAGATCATGGGTTATTCACTAACATTGTCCATGGTGGACACTTACTGTGACAGTCAATTTAGTGAAATGCTATGGATCTTCATAGTCCTTGCCATGGACACTAGTGTTCTTACATAGACACTTTGCCTGTCCCCGAAATGGACTCAGCTTCCTGCTGTTTCATAATTTTGTATTTCCTGTTATGTTTCTTATTCTGTATGCATACCCTTCAACTGCACCGATTTGCGCATGTCAGTCCTGATTTGTGAGGTCTGTCTTGATCTTGATTAGCTCTAACTCTGTCATGTCTTCTGGACAGAGGTAGAGTTCAGCAGGACAGCAATCCTGTGGTCCAAGACACTGGAGATTGCTTACCGGCATGCACAGCACGGTGTGTCTGCACAGTATTGTGAGGGCATTGCTTTAACCAGGAGAGGGCAGTAAAGAGGGGCAGGGGGCAATTTCCCTCCCTGGACTGCCTGTAATCTATCTCAATGTCCTGGGGCTGTACCACTTTTAGCTTTTAAATGCCCCTGTCAATAATTCCTTTGATCTTTCTATCAAATTGACTTGTCTGCCTACCAATCTCTGTGTGTTTTCTGTCAGCAAATTTGTTCTTGCATGTCTATATGTGTCTATCTCTGAAGATATAAGGCAGGCTAATTTAATTGTTTTTGCCCCCCACCCTGCCCCCTGGGCTAACAGTTTCGAGCCTGGCTTTAACACACCTCAGTTCTTGTGGTATCCTTTTCTTGCAAATTAGTTTGTGTTAAGACAGGTAGAGAGAGTCCTGCTCACAAACGTGCAATTTGTATTTGCCAAAAGTCCTGAATTTTCCGACTGTCCTGTTTTTTTGGTGTCCCAGGACATGGTAGAAGTGAGGCTTAAATTGGGTGTAATTTTACACACGGCTCCCCACCAAAGGTTGTCAAGTTTCAGACTATAGATGGAGACAGTGGACATATAAAATGTAAAAAAGGCAGTAAAAGAAGGTTGTGCCTAAAGGTAAATTTTCCCTTCTTCTATCAGAAGGGATAGTTGGGCACGCAACCATCATGTGTTACTCATTCATGCATGTTAACCCTCTCTGCAATACACCCTACATTAAAGTATATGTAATTCAATCATATTTGACAATTTGTTAAAAAGCAGGAAAAATGTATTTTTTCTCAGAGAACTAGAGAGGATGACGGACTAGATTCCCAAGTGTCATTGAAAAACTAAAGGGTTGCATCTAGCTACATTAGAAATACGTATAATTATAGCACTCCTTATTGAAGTGTTGTTCATTTATTTTAAGCATTCTGATGCATTAGAATTTTTCAGGCATATCCATAATAATAATTATAATAGTCTTATATTTTATGACATGTGGCATACTATATTATATTACTGTCTGAAGTACATAGGGCAAATTTAGACCACAACATACACAGTTTCATTGACTTAAATCTTAATCTATATTTATATACTACTGAATTTAACTGGTTAATCATTGGAAGTGTGTTCAACACAAGTAGAATACCTGTGAAACGCATTGGGGTGTTAATGAGTGATGTCACTGAGAGCAGGTTGGCAAGAGAGTCAAATTCCACAGCTTAGCAACCTGTCAGCAATTCAGCAGTGTCAACCAAAAAGATGACATGGCATAGCTGCAGGTAAAGTTCCGGAGTATATATGTCAAAGTGAAATGAAAGTTTTAAGCAACAGTATAAAAGTTAATAAGTAGCAGTATATTCACTAGAGTTCCGAATACAGGCAGTTTACTTGTACAGCTGAATGTTTATTTAAAGAGATTTTTATTTAGTACTACATATGAGCAAGATACGTCTGTTTGGCAGGAAAAGTTATATATGTATGTGTCATGTATAATATAATTATCTGAAAGGGACTCTAATCTAAACATTGTTTATGCTGTGAATGCATTTAATAATCTATGCATTTTGTTAGCCGTGTTGAAAGCAAATGCATAAAGTAAAAAAAGCTTTTTTTTATACATGTGTCTGTGGTGTCTCCTCTTTATGACATTGCCCTGTGGACAGACATGCATTTCCCATCCAGATCTGCTGGAAGAGTATTCCATGCATCCACTACGGTAACTTGCCGTATTTGCTTTAACATAAGATGACCCCCCAAAACTTGGGATGATGATTTAAGAAAAAAAAGAAAAAGTCTAAACAAAAAAATGACCCTAAAGGAAAAAAGTTTTGTTAGTATATATTCCTTCACTTATAAACTTTTTTTTCAATATTTAATACATATATGATTGAAAAAACACATTTCTTGTTTTTTTTTTTATATACCATTGCACACCAAGACTTGCCAGTGTGCCTACAAACTTGTCAATGCATCCCCAGACTTGCCAATGTGTCCCCAGACTTGCTATTGTGTCCCCAGACTTTTTCAGTATGCTCCAGACTAGTCACTACATCACCAGAGTTGCCAATATGCACCCAAACTTATCAATGCATCCCCAGACTTGCAAATATGCCCTTAGACTTGCCAATGTTTTCCCACACAGCCTATTGCTCCTCCAGACTTGCCAATATATCCCCAGATATGCCAACATGCCTCCAAAATATGTCAATGCCACTTCCTGGTATCTAGTGAGGCAGCTCGGTGCACACAAACATCCTTCAATGCTGCCTAACACTTCTGACAGGACTTCTGAGATGGGACACTGGGAGGTCATGTGAACACAGCCTTCCGTCTCAAAAGCACTGGCGTAAGTGTCGAGCATCATCGGAGGATGTCCCCTGGCTTCCTGTGAGGAGGATCCATACAGATTCCTTCTGTATGTTAGATGTTTCCATCTCTTGGGTAGAGTCACCACTATTCTTCGGAAAATACAGCCATGCTGTTGTCTCCATTGACTTAACATTGGCCTCAATCCAATAAAATGCCAGCTGGGTGGCAACCCTAGTCTTTGGGTAGTTGAGTCGCGAACCTAAGACTTGGCCATGTTTCTAATGTAAAACATGTCAAATAAACAAAAAAGTATATAAACAGAATTAAGACTAGAAGTAAAACAGGGAAACAGTCTAAGCTAACTGAAGTCCATCACAACCCCTAGGTGTCCTTATTGTCAATCACAGCCAATATTTCCTCAGTTTGATTGAAGGTAAAGCTTTGCTAATCCACGCTATATCATAAACTTAGAACATTTCACGAGGTGTTAGGAACAGATCCATTTCCAACGGAATAATCAGGACAATGCATATTGGATAACCCCCTTAAATACTAACGATCGGAGCTATTGTATCATCCTGTTTAAATAGTGAGTCTTTAGACTGAATGATGTATCTGGAAACAGTGATGAACCAGGATTATCCAGCTAATTGTCCCTGTGAATATCCAAAGTGATCAATTGCATTGATGCTTTCTGAAGTGTAATATGTGCATGCATGTATGATGTACTATTAAGGTGCAGAAAAGAAAAAACAATTTACATTAAACACAAAAAGTATCATTTATCATACTTCAGTTATTTTTTATTTATTTTTTAAATAAATGCCTGCAAAATTTACCTTTTTCAGGGTTTTGTGTGGTTATCTTCCACCATGATGTTTCATTTTTTTTAAACTGGGCATCCTCACCATATCTAAGGAGCCAATCAAAGGATTTTCTATAGCAACCTCCATGTCAATATTTCTCTGCAAAAAAAAATGTTCACTGTACAGGGGAGACACTACCAGATGCATCAAACTTAGGATGATACTTGGAGTGTCCCCTTAATGCTAAACAGATAATCTTTAAAAAAATGCCCAATACATGCAGCCAAACTTTTACAAAATTTGACTAACTAAAATATACTATTATTAAAGTAAAGTTATATTCTGATCTCAAATGTAATATCTTTCTAGAATAGGTCACATTGAATGGGTCATTTTCTTGCCATACTGTACATTGCTATAGCTTTTTTTTGGGCAATTACCATCTAAAATGAAACCTTTTCAAACTATGTTTTGCTGCTAATTTACACTCTAGGACATGGAAGAGGAAAGAAAAAAATGTTCGAAGATTTGAACATTTTTATTTCTGCTAATTAGCATGAGAGCTGACTGCCATCATTAGGAGGAATCAGTCTTTCTTTGGGTATGTTTTTTTTTTTTCTTTCTTCTTTTATTTCAGGATGATTAGCTTTGTTAGCTTTTGGTAGAGAAGACTAGTAAGAAAAAGGTAGAGATTGACAGTGTTTCTGCTGTCACCTTGATACTAATCAAAGTGTGTAGTGAAGAGGAAGTGACTCATATGTCAGTCACACTCCGCCCAAGATGGTCCATTCTCTGTTTTGCTGATTGGAAAGCTGAAAGATTTACTTTGATTTTCAAGACAAAAAATGGGAGAAGATAACAGAAGTCATATCAGGGATGGAAGCAAAAAAAATAAAATGTTAACATTTTGTCAAACCGTTTTTTGGGTCAACAGTCGTATAAAATGGGTAGATTTGACTTTATTAGGAGACATGGAAATGTCTTATTTATCTAATTCCCTAAATGTTCAATATAGAAAATGTGACTTTGTGTAATGCACTAAGACACGTGTGCACTACACACTCTAAATTGTTTGTATGCATGTGCCAGTTTGAGGAATGCATTTAGAACATTATGATACTAGTGTGATCTAAGATTATTGTTTTTTTGCTTTGGTGGGGAAAAAAAAATCAATCTAAGCCATAGTTACACATCCCAGATTTTTACCTAATGTATATCTTTCTTTGATTGATTCATTTACTTTTCTTATATGTTTGGTTTGTACATTATCATATACGTATAATTGGCCATATTCTAAATGTCTTTTCCATTGAGTAAGTTGGGAGCAACTCCTATTTTCCCTGGTTTCTGTTAGTCACAGTGGGTGGGTGACTGTTGCGACATCTCCTGGCAGGTGGTTTTTACATGGACATTTTTAAGTATTTAATGTGAGTTAGCTATACTCCTACAAGAAACAGTTACTCTCTGCTCATTTGTCACAGTTTCCTTCCTCACTCCTTTTTAACTATCCCTTCCATCCCTCCCCAGGATCCTTGGCATATCATGGGAGCAGCTTGAAGGCCTTTAGCAGCTTTCTGACTTCACAAGTGTGACGGCAAGCAAGACATCTGCCGCACATGACACACATGTGCAGAGCATGGGAAAAGTGCAATATACTCCTCCGAGGTAGTAGAACTTGCGCGGGAACCGCAGCTAGCGGCTTTAAAGTGGTGGCACTGCAAGTGGTCGCAGGTGTCACCCGGGACTCCTAGAGTAGTGACTCTTGCGGCCATGATTGCTACTCCACCGATCAGTGTACGAATCAAAAGACGATTATACAGGTTGAGTATCCCTTATCCGAAATGCTATTTTCAGTTTTTGTGATAATGTCAACCCTATAAATGATCTACATTACCTAAATTCAATGTAAGCAACTTGCTCACATTGTATTTAGGTAATGTCGATCATTTATAGGTGTGGTGCTGGTGAAATTACCTGCTCCACGTTGCTGACGAAATGATCTGTCGGTGCGTTGTAGTCCCTCCCTCCCGGTCCAGTGCTCTTGAAACTATATTTCCCAGAGTGCTGGCTCCAAAAGTACGGTGCCCGGGAGGTTTGAGCTTCACCACCGGGGTGCCAGCAGACCCATATCCAAAAAAATGATTTTGGATAAAGGATACTTCTTTTTTAACCTTCTCACTTTTGTTTAAATGGATTACTATAAAAGATTACTTTTACAATATATTATACATTAGTGTCCTTTCTCTTTCTTTCATGACAATAAATACACCACGTACAAATCTTTAGAGTAATTATTTTGCCATATTGATTAATTTATTCCTAAATATATACAATGGGACACTTTTGTTTGGAAAAAAGTCCTTGCTTAAATCACCCATGATTCTTTGTGTATCGGTGTTACCATTGACCCATTTGCCATTATACTATTATAGATACATAACATCAAGAGTTCCAAATCTATTCTTTTGCTTATCAAGTAGCAGTTTCAACTGAATCATACATTTTTTCGGGATAAAAATATTGATATTATACTAAAGGTAACCTTCAGAGATGGTGTAAATTTTTGTGAATAACACAGTTATGTATCATAACAAACCATAGAAGAGGGGGCGATGGCATAGACCCCTGAGTTAGTCACACGAAAAAAAAAATATTTGTAAAATGTGGTTTGCCTTGCTCTAGAGAACAACAGCTGGTCGATGCCAGGAATGCTTTCATTCAATAATCACCCAAATTTGTCAACGTGCTGTAGTTATTCCAAAGAAAAAAAAAAAAAAAGATTCATACACTTTGCCTTGGAGACAAACACAGAATGGGTGGATATAGTTCAAGGATTAGATTTGAAGCATTTTACCTTAAAAAAAAATCACATGGGCTGTCTCCATAGCAACCTACCTCCTGCCTTTTGCTGGGAACTGAATGTTGCATCTGCTTTCTGATCCCTGAAGGCCAAAACTTTATAGTTTGAAAATGAAAACAAGGAAGGAGAAGGGGAGTCTATAAAGGCTTAATATAACCCTCGTCTCTTACTCAAATCTATAACTTCCCCCTGGTCAGCCGTGTTCTTTTCATCTGCCAATCACCCCATGATTTGAGTCAAATAATAAGAAATGGATACAAGTTAGGAGCTCAGTTCCTATTCCTTCCAGTAAACTTTAAGACCACACATATTAATAATTCAAGTTACACTTGCAACAAAATTTCCCAGGCCTTGCTACGTCCCACTACAATGAACTTTGTATTGAATGTCTTAGAACTATGGTTTTAGAGTGCCAAGAAGATGCTTCTTTGAATGTTGAGAGATTATATCATCTGCATTTTATGTAGAAAGGATAAATGCTCAGTCAATTCAAGTGTGCTTCTGTGATAGTAATTGCAATAAGTCTGTTCATGAAATTTCATCCCTGCTAGAAATTCCACGGGCAACTGTAAGTGGGCACATACAAGTCACCAATGCACTGCTGATTCCATAGCTGACAGGTTTTAAACTTCCACTTAATATCACCACAAAAATGTGCAGCTGGAGCTTTGTTGAATGGGTTCTATGGCTGAGCAGCTGAATGCAAGCTATCACCAAGTACAATTCCATGCCTTGAATTGTGGTGTAAAACACGCAGCCACTGGAGTCAGGAGCAGAGGAAATGTCTACTGTAGAGTCTTCACTGTTTGACAGTCTGATGGAAGAGTCTGGGTTTGGCAGATGCTAGAACAATGTTACCTGCCTGACTGCATTGTGCCATATGCATATGAAAGACAGAAAGGGACCAATCATTTCTCAATATGCTGCTGTGTTCTCAGCCTGCGAGGAATGAACTCAATATGGATATATTTATTTATTATATCATTTATAGAAGTAATGATCAGTGTTCAGATTACTTTTTAGTTCTACTGCCAGATTAACCATTGTTACAATCTTCTGCTAGTTACTATTCAGCAAATGTTTATGGTATCACCTGTACAAATACAAATGTATACCCTTTGCTGTTAAAGTAGTTTAAACTGAAGTAAAGGGTTTTTTATATTAATTTGTGCAAATAAAATACTTTATTCGTTTTCTAAATAATTACCAATTGGCCATAAAGTCACTGAAAAAAGTTCTGGTAATGGTTTTTCCATAGCCACACCTTCAGCCACTCCCACAAAAATAAAAGTGTCCCTCTTTGGCAATTTGAAATGGTAAGAGGTATGCAATATTTATGCACACTACCGTGCATAGGAAGCAGCCATGCAGGTATAGACACAAATTTGATGGATCGGAACCACGCCCCCAAAAAAGGGACAGTCCCATTAAATGTGTGTCTTGAAAACTAAACAGTACAATACTATTAGATTTTATTGGTAACATGTGTGAACAATTACATTTTTCTTTATATTCCATTTACATTAACCCTATGTGAACAAAGGGGTAAAATGATGACCTGCATTCTAGCTGGAATTGAAATAGTTCTTTATACCCAGGCCCGGTCTGGACTTCTGGTATAAAGGGAAAGTTCCTAGTAGGCCGTCTGCCCTGGAACTGGCTGATTCCAGCTTATTGATCCACTCTTACCACTTTCACTAGGATTTGCTCTTTTTAGCTGGAATTTAAATAGTTCTTTATACCCAGGCCCGGACAGGACTACTGGTATAAAAGAGAAAAATGCCTAGTAGACTGCCTGCCCTGGAACTGACTGATTCCAGCTTATTGATCCACTCCTACCATTTTGCACTAGGATTTGCTCTTTAAATATAACCCCTATGACCTTGCATATGTTTCTTCTCTATAAACAATGTATTTTTCAAATGTGCTTTAAAAATGTATGTTTTTTTCCTATCCCGAACAATAAAATAATGGCACCATGCTTGTATATTGATGTAATGCTATGGGATTGGTATACAATTATTCCAGGGGCTAGTTTTTGTCCTCAGTCCAGCCCTGTTCACACCACAAGTCCTATTTCTTCTCCCATATGGATTTTCCTTTAGTATTAAATCATTTATTAGGGATAATTATTCAGAAGTTGAACAAATATCCATCACTGAGAATAGGTAACAAGGTACAGTAGATTTTTATGTCAATATTTCCATGAATTGTGAACAAAAGTCTCTTTTATCTATTCTCATTATAACTATTTTTTTTCTCTCCCTTTTTATGTCAATCTAACACCTATAGCATAAAGGTGTAATGATGTCAATATGGATTCCTATTTTCTTACAGCAGTTTAAATGATTTTTGTACTTTAATTATTTGTAATCTTTGTAAATGTAGCTGTGCTGTTTTATCGCTTTGTTTAAAATGTTAGTTCATTTTTAGGTCAAGGATGTACCTTTTGTTAAGGTACAGTTATCACCTTATTGGGAATCTGTAACATACGATGCTTAAAAGTATTATTACATGTATTGTATGTATTAAATGTCAGTGAAATAGCAGTGTGACCTTTAAATGTATGTATTTTATGTATTAAATGTATTTGTCAATGTGAACCTATTACTTGTGCCATTTATTTATTAAGGAACAAATAAAGTACCTCATAGAGCCATCTTTGCTTTTAAAGCACGAACAAGGGGTAGATTAGGGTGACCACATTTTATTTCTGCCTTTCAGGCACACAGTATGAGATTACACAAACACACACACACACACACACACACACACATTCTGAATTGTAGGCTGCCTGGGACCCAGAACATGAAGTCCTATTGTGGGGCTGTCCTGGGGGCAGAACATGTGGTCATCCTAGGACATATATGCTGCCTACAATTTTGGGTAAGATGAACACAGATCTTAGCCATCTGACCCAAGATTTCTGCTCCTAATATGACCAGACAACTAGAGAAAGCTCAGTAAGGTACTTAATTTGTGTTTGTAATGAATGCATTTGTGTTTAAAATACTTACACTGGATGCAGTCGTTCAATTAAACAAAGCTTTTCTTTTGACAATTGTCCTTTAAGACTTTACAACTTTAGCAAAAACTTACTTTATGTTTTATTAAAAGATTGTATCAAGTGTAGATGATTAAAAAATATATTTAATGAAAGAATACAAATTAAGTGCCTTATTAAGCCTTGTTTACTCCATATAGTTCTCTCAGGAGGCAGACATGTTGTTTAGAATCTTGGGTCAGATCTTTGTTCATCTGAACCAAAGTGAGTGAAGATCTGACCCAAGATTGAATGGCTGCTTTCAGGTAGAGCTATATAGAGTTAAGATTGCTCAATATGGAACTTTATTTGTATTCTTTTATTAAGGCATTTCTATATAAAATGCCTTCACTTGATGCCACCTTTCAATTAAACAGGACTTTATTTTTTGCTACAGTTGTCCTTTAATATAAACTCCTTTTAAAACTCAGTTCTCCAACAATATTCAGTTCACAAGCATAGCGAGCTAGCAACAAAGGAGCAAAGGGCTTTACTGATACAAAGGAATAAAAAAAAAACACTCTCTGTATTTTAAACCATTCAATAAATAACCCAAGTATTGCGTCAAGGAGCAAATAAATATCCCTTTGGTCTTCGTAACCCAAATACAACACTCTGGTAATACTCCATTGGGGCCATATGTTTAAAAGAACACATCCATCTTACTCAGGAGTTTCTGAACATCCCCTTAGCTCCAGACTAGGTTGTCTATCAAAAATACAGCACCAGAAGTCATTCTTTCCATTATAAAAAAAATGGCAGCTAAACTCCCAATCCTTTCCCATGACACAATGCGTCTCAGAAGTACATGACCACAAAAAGTTAGCTTACATTTCCGTCGATGAAAAGAATAAATCTACTGCAAACTGTGTGAAGTCAAACTGTTCTGAAAATGCATCTTCTAGTAATAATTAAGTACAATGAGATGTGGTTGTTTCCTGTTTTCAATAACATTTGATAAATATATTATATATGATAATTGTGATTAGATTTGCAATCATCACTTTATAAAGAGTAGGACCAGGGGTGTAAGGAAAGTAATCAAGGACTGTTTTCATCAGTAAGCAGCTTTCTTTACAATGCTTCTGCTTGTCCAGGAAAGTCTTCATCTTAGGAGCTTAATGCTGCGAAATGCGTTGGAGTGAGGAGACTGTTGTTTGGTATGATAGTTGGTATGCAGTTTTATAGTATAGCAGAGGTTCCTTTCATTCATCAAGAACCTTATCCTGCATAGTATGGTATTGATTTAGGATTTATTTATATGGAGATTTTTTAATCAGACCAGGATAGGAACTGATTGAGAAAGATGGGACCTGCCTACTAACACTATGTAGGCGTATATTTGATGACTTTTATCAACAACAGTTGTGACATTATTGTATGACTATGATTTAATATGAATATATTTAACTGATATAAAAGCAGTGGATTCAGACCAAGCACTGTCTCCATACCAGGACACCAATGTCCATACCATGATTTGTGAAGGGCAATAGAAGGTACATTATTACATTTCCTAACATGGGGTGGTTCTTGATTTTTGGGGCACTAAACTAAAAATCTGACGGGGCTCTCATATCAGTTATTTGCTCTCTCCTACCTCAGTTAGATGTTGGGAGTCCCCTGAGTAGATGGGTATACAGCAGCTTGATTTGCTTACATTGTAGCAATACCCCTGGTCCAACATAAAGTTCAGTAAATGTACATCCTGACCTTCACCTTCATTTAATGCCCTTTTTTTTTTACCAATTTTTGTTACATATCTGATTTTTTTCTTTTTTTTTTTACAAAATACTTTTTATATGATTTCAATTACAGTAATTCTTACATTTATATGGTCTTTTTAAGTTCATATTATTTCCATGAGAGTTTTAGCTTATATATTATCATTAGTCCATTATCCATTAGCTTCTTTTTTGATTTTATAACTATGGCATATGTTGTTTTTATTTGTCCTATACAAAATAGTACTTTTACAGCATTCTTATTTATTTTTTTAAAGAACGTTTTTATGAGGGGAAAAAAAATGATGTCATATTTCTGACATATTATGACAAAACATAAGATAAATAGAGACTGAACACTTTGGCTCTTTTTACATGGTGGTTTGGTTATGAGAGATGGACTTGTACACAGGGGAAGGGTGGAAACATTTGGCCCAGGGGTCCAATTTTTTTTTTTTTTTTTGTAGCTCATGGTGTAACTTTGTTAGACGAATAGGAAAGTGGGAGAGAAGCCAGCCATCCTATTGGTTACCATTGACAGCAAGGCAAACACCTTCTATAGGACAACACTAGGTGCAATGCATTATCACTTATAGCAATGGGGGAGGTTATATTTAAAAAAAATACGCAGAACAAGTGAAAAAGAAAGTGCTACATATTGCAAAGAAGATTGTAAACAATAGGAAATGTATAGCTGGGTGACTGTTCATCCTCAAGAACACATCACTCAATATTTATCTAGGAAATTATGTTTGATGTGTTCTTATTAATCATAAATGTATTTTTTAGGTGCAAATGTAGCAAGTTAAATCACGAGGAACGTGCGATATATGTGAAATGTGACGTCCACAAGAGTAAATTTATTTTCTTTCATATTTGCAGGTGATAAATATGTCTAATTGAATGCATATTCATTATGCCTCTGCAAACGCTACTATAAAAGATAGGAATAACTTAACACACCTCAATTATGTAAATGTAATAATATAAGATTGTTTTTCATTACCTGATGTATTTTAGTGATTAATTCACTTTCCAGGTGACCAGACTCAGTAAAAAGGAAATGAGAGGAAGGATGAACACAACAGAAAAGGCCTGCAATACAACAATAAGAGAAAAGGTGTCCAAAAATATAACCCAAGTAACTAGGGTAGGAAACCGGCAAGAAAGAAAAATCTCTATGGCATGCAGTGTCAGAACACTTGAACCACAAAAGTGAAAAACAAGTGAATACAATCTATCAATAGATAAAAAAAATAATAATATAGCCAACAATAAACAATAACGTGAAAACAACTGAATAAAATGTGCTAAATACAAACTCTTGTGCCAGTATACTGAAAAAAACGACTCGGTACCCTAGTTGCGATGTCTTTCCCCCCTGTCCTCCTTTATAGTGGCAATGTACAATATTGCTATTTTATGTTAAAAATCAGCATTATCTATAGAGGACACCGTAGTGAGAAGACGACTGATCAGTAGCCCATAAGAGGATCCCACGTGGGGGGAGTTGTGGCTTTAGATGCAAGGCTTCAAAATCAAACAAGTAATGGGGAACAAACGGACCAGTAAGGTTTTGGGTTACAGCCTTAGGTCCATGCTAACAAGAAGGTGTTTACAAGCCACTGATAATGCAGCTTATGCTGCCAGATCGATCTGCTTAAAATGCTGGCACCACAAAAATCCTCCCATAGAAACGCCACAAAATCCTCCCATAATGTCTATAATGGTGAACTCAGTCTGACTGTGTCCATTATTGTTGCCATGTTGTTTACATGTGTGGTGTCTTCTGCTTATGACATCATCTGTGGCTTAATATGCATATGACACCTTTCCCCATTGAAAAGCAGTTCATTTGCATATCAAGCCACAAATGATGTCATAAGCAGGGGACTCCACCTACACATTTAAAACACTTTTTTTTTTAACAATCTTAACACAATGTATAGACCCATTTCAATCATTTTTTATTCTCTTTTTTATTCTCTACAGTCACAACAAAAACAATGTTTAAGTGATACAGTCCATTGAGTGGTCTCCTTTGTAGCTGTGAAGCCAAAACTTTAATAGTAAAACATTTTATTACACTGTTATTTTCTCTATGGAAATCAATTTCATATTTTTGTTGCTTTTTCTTTTATGTTTTTACAATCTTTTCAACTTAAATTCTCTAACAAAGCTTTTTATGTCATTCTATATGTTGACTCATGATTATGATTTCATTGAAAATAAGCATTCACTATAATTATGTTTACCTTTCAACAGGGGCATAATTAACACAGTGTATTTTCTGTTTTACATGAGATGAGGATTGTAAAAAAATCACCCTGGGTGACTTAATTTTAAGTGTCTTTTTTTCATTTGTTGCTTTTTATACCTCATTTGCCCTATTTCATTTCTTGTTTTATTTTATAAATTATAATGTTTCACTTAACAATGAGAGCATATAATACACAATGGTAAATCGTAAATATATATAGAACACTGTGGAAAGTGGCAGTAAAAATTAGGAATTAGAAATCCTTGTTAAATATGATCTTTATGACATCTGGCGTGTTAACCACCCGAGAGATAGGTATTACACTTTTTATTCGAGGGTCCATGGAATGTACTCTCCAATCGATTTTTTTTTTAACTAACTCTCTTAATTTAAAGAATGTAATAAATACTGATATCGGCCAGATAACCTGGTCTGACCACACCCCCATTAGCTTCGTTATTAAAAATCATTTTGAATACAATACAAAACCTCAGTGGAGGCTAAATGAAACATTACTGCTAAAGGAAGAGGATAAGAAACATCTCAGAGACCTAATCAGTGAATGCATCAGTATTAACAACAATGGCCAGGTCTCTGAACAGACACCGTGGGCTTCATTCAAATGTGTTATACAAGGCTATTTGATACAACTGGACGCTAGAAAGAAAAGCCTCTTTATCAGATTTATATATTGAGTTAGCTAGGTTGGAATATAGTAATAAATGTAATCCTTCTGTTGGAAATTTCAAAAACATTAGGAATATACGGGAGAAGATTAAGAAGAGGTTAGAAGAACAGGTTAGCAACATGATACTGTCTTCAAATCAGAGATGGTACAACTGTGGTGATAAAGTCGGCAAAACCCTTACAAGGAAAATTAAACAATGCCGTATAAATCAAAAGATAAAGGCAACAAACAAAATCCTCCTATCTCCACCGGAAATAGGTAAATCATTTGCTAAATATTATGAATACAACCTTAAAGAAGGAAGTTTTTCATCCTCTGTCTTGAATTCCTTTCTAAAAAAATAAAATAATCTACCTCAAATATCTAAAGATAAATTAACTAACTTAAACAGAAAGATTAGTAATGAAGAAATAAAAAGGGTCATTCTTAAGCTTGAAAAGGGCAAAGCTCCGGGTCCTGATGGGTACACAGCACTATTTTTTAAGACATTTGAACCAGAAATTACTCTCCTCCTTTGTTCGATGGATGAAGAAATTGACAATACTGGAAAAATTCTTCCAGAAATGCTGAAAGCAACAATCTCTCCAATACCGAAACCAGACAAAGATCCGAACTTTGTTAGTAACTACCGTCCAATTTCATTAATAAATACTGACATCAAAATACTATCTAAAATACTTGCTGATCGACTAAAAATGGTCGTACCCGATTTGATTCATAGAAACATAGAAACATAGAATGTGTCGGCAGATAAAAACGATACGGTCCATCTAGTCTGCCCAATTTTTTTTTTTTGGAGTACTTTTATTAGTCCCCCGTTCCCGGTCTTATAGCTAGGATAGCCTTGTGTCTATCCCACGCATGCTTAAACCCAAGTAGCGACCAGTCAGGATTTATAACAGCAAGGTCTGGGGGGGACAATGTAAGGAAAATACTGAATTTGATCTCATTAGTGAATAATACTAGCACACCCTGCATCTTTGTCTCTGTCGATGCTGAAAAAGTATTTGATAGAGTTAACGCGAGATATATGTCTGAGGTGTTGTCTGCTTTCGGTATAGAAGGGATTTTTAAAGCTATGACTCTTTCCATGTATTCGGAACCTATGGCTAAAATCCATGGCAATGGTCTGACCTCGTGGTGGTTCCTAATTCAGAACGGTACTAGGCAGGGTTGCCCAATGGCGCCCCTCCTTTACAATCTTACCATGGAACCCTTAGCATCATATATCAGGCAAACACAGTCTAGTTTTTGGGATAGGCTGCGGAAACCAACAGCAAAAAATCCTGCTCTACGCTGACGATGTTATATTAACTCTTACACACCCGGAACACTCCATGCCAGAAGTATTGTGATGTGTGGAGGAATTCAGCCATTTTGCGAATTAGAAGAACAATCTTTCCAAGACACAGGTCATCTGTAAAAATCTTTCTCAGAACCAAGACTTATTCCTTAAGCAGACTTCTCATTTTAACTGGTCAAACAAATTAATTAAATACCTCGGTATTAATATTAAATTTGATATAAAAACTATAGTGAACCATAATTATCTTGGACTATATAGAGAATTTGAGGATAAGGTTAAGACTTGGAGGAAAATCCAAATCTCTTGGATGGGCAAGATTAACCTGGTCAGGGCATATTTGCTCCCAAAATTGGAATACTTGTTATGCACTATTCCTCTGAGAGTCCCAAGAAAGCTCCTCTCTACCTTTCATAAGTTGTTTGTCACATATGTTTGGGAGGGCAAGAAGCCCACAATTCAGTTCCACATTATGTCAAAACCTATTTCTCAGGGCGCACTGTCCCTAACATATAGCACATAAATGACTCAATAATGTTTACCTATTTTCTTTTATGTGGCAATGGAGAATCTAAGAATAAAAGTTGGTATCAATATGAAAAGGAGGTATGTGGTAACATAGATCCCTTCCTTCTTTTTTGGTTAGACAAGAGGAAATTTGGAAGCTTAAAAAGTGTAAACCCTGTTAAATATAATGTGTTTTTATCTATTGGCTCAATTAAATCCAGTTTTTTTCTTTGTAACCAAATAACTCATTGGGCTTCTATTAGTGCCTTGAAGCTCTTTATAAAAGATTTGAACTTAGATAATTGGTTCAAATCTGGTTTAAAGAAGATTGAGGATCTATTTTGGGGTCTAAATTGTCTTTGCTTCTTGGACTTGCAACATAAATATAACTTACCATCGAAGGAATTTTTTTCTTATATACTGATAACGGACTTTTTAAAAAATATTCAACTTAAATCAGACTCCCCTTTAGATAAAATTATGTACGGCTCCCATCAAAAGATATCCTCCCAAATTCTTAAAGCATCGCAAGAACTAGTATTGGGGTATGAGAAATCTGACACAATAACAAAGTTGGAAATCGAATTGAAGAAAACTTATCCAATACAAACCTGGTTCAGAGCAGTCGACCTAGTGAAAAAAATCAATCCACTGTATTGCCCTACAAGAGCTATACACTTCATAGATGGTACTGGGTCCCTTCAAGATTAGCAAAATTCCAACTGAATACATCTCCACTTTGTTGGAGATGCAATAAATGAATTGGCAATATTAAACATATTTGGTGGGATTGTTGGAAGCTCAGTGATGTACCCATTATTCTACTCAAAATCCTCTCAGATTTACACTTAGATTTGGGTAACTTAACCTTGGAAAAATTCTTATTCCATCTTGAGCTGCCTGACATAAACAACTCCTCAAAAAAAAATTAGTAATACATGTCTTAATGGCAACTAAGATGTGCATCTCAAGAAATTGGAGAAAAACTGAGATACCCTCAGAGATAGAGATACACTCCCAAATCCAGTACCAATGTAACATGGAAAAGCCCTTTTATTTAGATAATATGTCTCTCCCCTCCTACTTTAAAATCTGTCATTTTAATTTCTGAAACCTCATAAAGATTTAAAATCAATGGGAGCTATTTAACTCGGGCATTTCGTAATACTACTCGTATGGGGACCGAACTAGAGTCCCCATTCATAAGAAATTCTTATGAATGGGGTCCCCATTTATAAGAATTTCTTATGAATGGGGACTCTAGTTCGGTTTATAGAAAGCCAATAGTATTACATGTATTCCATAAGCCGAAAGTCTATTTATAACGACTTTCGGTTTATAGAATACATGTAATGCTATTGCTGTTCAATAAACCGAAAGTCTATAAACCGAACGTCGTTCAGTTTATAGACTTTCGGCTTATGGAATACATGTAATACTATTGGCTTTCTATAAACCGAACTAGAGTCCCCATTCATAAGAAATTCTTATGACTGGGGTCCCCATTTATAAGAATTTCTTATGAATGGGGACTCTAGTTCGGTTTATAGAAAGCCAATAGTATTACATGTATTCCATAAGCCGAAAGTCTATAAACCGAACGACATTCGGTTTATAGACTTTCGGTTTATGGAATGTGTAGGTCAATTGATTCGTATGAACGAATAAAACGAAATGAAAATAATGAACGAATTTCAGCTGAAACTAATGCATTAATGAACGAAATTCGTTTTAGACGAAATAAATAACATTTTCGTCCGAATGGATGAAAACGAAACGAAAATTGTAGTAATACACAGTATAAACACTAACAAATTGAGCTCTAGAAAACTGTAAAGAGGAGGCTGAAGCTTAATCTTACATTACTCCATCCCTTTGGACTCCCTTTTGTCCTTGACGTGTCCATGAAAGTTGTCAGGTATGTTTCCTGCACCTCTTCTGGATAAAGCAATTCATGAAAGCTATGTATTTTGAATGAATTTTAAAAAACTGACAAAAACAGCTTGCTCATGTTAATGCTTAGAAAACCTTTCATGTCTCTTATGTGAATTAAATGTTTATTTTACTTTCGCTGCTCCTTTCTGAACTTTACTGTGACAAGGGAGCACCAAAGCAGGGTTGCACAGGGTTATAAATTGCCCGAGAGCCACTAAGTTAAACTTTCTTTAATCTATATTAAGTTCTGTGCTTGCCTTAGCTCCACAGTGAACCATGGCCTGGAGGCATGTTGTCATTGCATGCCAGTACCTCTGATCTTGGACCTTTGTCAGGATGGCTGTTCTGTTTTTCATCTCTCTGCTACTCTCCTAGATGAATAGGACAAGATAAGACAGATACATGTTTTAAAGAGTGAAGAAAACATATTTATGTATTTTAATGAGACAGATGTCAACTAATTGTACACCATTGAAAATAGATTATCCCCAGTGGTGTATCTTGGTTTTGTGCTGCCCTAGACAGACAAAATTCAGGCACCCCTCCCCCCACCCACATTGCACACCTAAGACATGCCCCATCACCCATGTTGCACAACCACGACATGCCCCATCACCACCACATTAAATGCCCAATCACCCCATTTCATGCCCCCACCAAATGTACATTTTGCTGAACAGTTGGGGATGGAGTGAAAATGTTTGGCTTTAATACCCTCTGCCAAAGTGCCGCCCTCTAGCAAAGTGCAGCCCTAGACTAGTGCCTTGTTTGCCTTGTGGAAGATACACTACTGATTGTCCCCACAAAGACATAGGGCTCCCATCTCATAGTGCACAGCTCCGTGTATGAAAAGGGTGGTCACTCTCTGTCATTGGCGGGTGCATGTGCCAGTCATGCGCCACATAACCAATCAGCAGTGAGGAGGTGATCATCTTCTCCCTCAGCTGGAGTTGTGTTCAGTGTCATTGCAGATACACACTTATCAGCACTACCAGGTCGGGTAGAACCCTTTCTTCAACATGGCAGCCTCCAAGTCAACATCTGACTTTACAAATCAATCTAAATTGCTCTATAAGAGCATCATTTGGAAGAATTTTTCATCACACAGAAGTAAACTTTGTGATTAAAAAACAGACAGTCCCACCTTTAAAAAAAAAGCTCTCCCTCTGTCTCTTCTCTATCTGCTTGGGAGAAATTATAATGTGTCTTCTCACTTTTAATCACGGGTGGTATAAAAATAGCAAAATAGCATATGAGCCTTGAGAAAACCGGAATTTTAAGAGCTTTAAATAATGTGCTTAAAATAGTGTTTAATTAACCGTGCCTAGATCCTTTTACACCTGTTTCGAAACACTTAATTTTATGCACAGTTCTTTAATATGTATTTAAACTTCAAATAAATTTACCTGAAACTGAAGGGGTTAACTAGTTTTGCAAATTACTGACTATATCTTAAAGTGGCCATACAAGATTTTTTTTTATAACTTTTGTAGAGTTAGACTATACAATTGTGTGCCACTACTCTGGAGTAAACCTAACCTGTAACTTTAGAAATACACGCAGGTTTACAGTAAGCTTTGCCTCTCAGAGGATGTGTGAGAGGTGCACTAACATTGTCCGGATTATTTAAGGTAACCTTGATTCTACATCAAGTTAAGATATCCCCCGGCAATGAATGACCAGATGCACCTCCATATTTCCCAGTTAGGATTGCCACCTATCTGATATGTTACCAGCAGGCCAGTAAACAATTGGCTTGAGTCCAATGTTAAGGCTATGGAAGTAATAGCATGACCTGTATTATTTTTTTTTAAGAAAAGGTGGCAACGTTATATTCAGTCACATAAGAAGGCTACTGGATGGACGATACAATGGCAGGTGACTTAAAAAGTACATCACAGGGATCTCGGTTACCTTCATTGCAATTGCACAGGCTACACCCAGAGGCATCACTAGGGTTGGTGTCACCCGGTGCAGTAACTCATGGTGTCACCCCCCTGGATTTCCTCCAATACCATTCCAAACAGATTCCTTAGTAATGCCAGACAGATGACCCATTAAATATGCCATAGAGGAGCCCCCCAAAGTATGTCACATACAAAAGCCCCACAAAATATGCCACATACAGGAGACCCACAAATTATGCCACACACAGGAGCCCCTTTAATAATGCCACACACAGGAGCCCCATTAATAATGCCACACACAGGAGCCCCATTAATAATGCCACAAACAGGAGCCCCATAAGAATGCCTCACACAAGAGCCCCATAAGAATGCCTCACACAAGAGCCCCATTAATTATGCCTCACACAAGAGCCCCATTAATTATGCCTCACACAGGAGCCTCATTAATTATGCCACACACAAGAGTTCCTTAATTATGCCAAACTCAATATACCATAGTTATGCCACACACAAGAGCCCATAGTTATGCCACACACAAGAGCCCCATAGTTATGCCGAACACAAGAGCCCCATAGTTATTTCACACACAAGAGCCCCATAGTTATCTCTCTCTCTCTCTCTCTCTCTCTCTCTCTCTCTCTCTCTCTCTCTCTCTCTCTCTCTCTCTCTCTCACACACACACTAGTTATATGAACCTTTTAATATTATATTTAACTATTTTAATTTGTAACAAAAGTATGATTGAAAAATTGCATTTCTTGTTTTTATTCCTTTCCACTGCACCCACATTGCACCTAAATGACTTAAAACAGCACCACACAGTACCCACAGCACTTGCCATGCACCTATATTGCATTTGGCTTGCACTCATATTAGACCCACACAATTTGGCATATTATTTTGCCCTACAGAACATGCCACAGCATCACTTTGTCAATTACAATAAGCCACTGTCAGGTACCAATTAACATATGCAACAGCCAGTTTGCCGTTTAAAATATGCCACTGTTTGTCCATTAAATATGCCATAGCCAGCTTGCCAATTAATAAGCCACAGACAGTTTTCCCAATCATATGCCAGTATTATCTTGCCATTAGTAAGCCAATATTATTATGCTATTAATAAGCCAATTTCCCATTAATATGCCAGATGTTGTTTTGCCACTATTAAGCCACAGCCAATTTTCCCATTAATATGCCAGTATTATTTTGCTATTAATAAGCCAGTATTATTTTGCCATTTTGAGGGAAATGCAGTCATCGGATGTGATTTTTTGTTCCACGGGTGAAACCCCCATGCGGCTTGGTGAAGAAAGTTCAGCAGCGCATTCGACAGCATGGGTTTAACCCCCGCTAGGGGTGTCACCCGGTGCGGTCAGCGCTCTCCGCACCCATCTCAGGATGCCAGTGGCTACACCAAAAGTAGTTTCGGTCATGCACATGTGAACAGTGCATCATGTTGTGCACAAGCCACTATGTCGAAGAAAAAGGATTACACTATTCATGGATTTATGACATCAATAGCTTATAGAGCTAGGTGCTCACTAACATGAGGCGATGAGGCAGCATCATATGACCTTATCCCCGACAGGTTACACCCCTACTTTTCTTCTGGAACCATTTTATTTTTCTCACAGTGGTTATTCAGAGTATACCCAGACATGAGTCCCTGGCTCACTTAAAGGACCCAAAAATACATGAGGACACCAGCCATACTACACTGGCGGTGCTGTGTTCCTCATGTATTTTTGAGCCTGGACAGTTGGATGAGACCAGTCTAATATACCAATGGAGTGGTCTATTCTATAATGGTGCAAGTGAGCAGTGATGCCCCTCCCGAGTAGATATTATCTTACAAGGGAGGCTATTTTAGTGCTGTCCGTTCTCAGTTTGAGATGTGACTATCATTTAGTTTTACTTATTCTGGAACTCTGAATGGGGTATATTGGTAATTATCCAATAAGAAGTGTTGGCCTGCCAAGTTGGCTTGTAGTCTACGATAGTATGGTATACCCCGCTCAGCCATAACATTATGACCAGCTGCCTAATATTGTGTAGCTCTATTTTTGATGCCAAAACAGCGCTGATCCATTGAGACATGGACTCCACTAGAGCTCTGAAGGTGTGCTGTGGTAATTGGCACCAAGACATTAGCAGAAGATTGTTTAAGTTGAAATCTGGGGAATTTGAAGGAAAGGTCAACAACTTGAACTCGTTGTTGTGTTCCTTAAACCATTCCGGAACCATTTTTGGTTTGTGGCAGAGTGCATTATGCTGCTTAAAGAGCCCAATGCCTTCAGGGAATACCGGTTCCATTGAAGGGTGAAACTACCGGTTCCGTCCTGTAGAAATACAGCCACCGGATATGACTCTGCCGGTTGCTGTCCAATCGTCTCCATTACCCATTTTTTACATGGTCTGCAACAATGATTTTGGTAGGTGGTACTTGTCAAAGTAACATCCGCATGTATGGCGGGACCCAAGGTTTGAACCCATATATTGAACCCAGACTGATATTTCCTCATTTATGTGAAAGACGTGTCCACAAGGACAATCCTGCTCTGGAATGTCTGCACATACCTACTCTGAATCAGAAACAGCATGATATGTGCATTCGGGCAGATTGTCATAGGTGGCTGTGCTTCATTAACTGTGCTATAAACTGTGTTTTAATTCACTCTCTCCCTAGCACAACTGCTTTTTGTTTCTGAAATGACTGCAAATTCACTGTACCAAATGCACAGAGAATATGTTTTTTTATTTATTATTCTTCCCCAGGAAGTTAAAGGGTATGTCTACTTGACATTTGATGAGGGATTCTGGAGTGTTTCTTCTATTTTCCTAATCATATTGAAGGATATTGTAAACTCCTGGGGGAAAAGAGCAGACTAGCTGTTGCAATACGAGATACAATGCCCTCCATGTTTATTGCTGGAGAACAATCTAATGATGTTCACTTGTAACCCTTACCCCATCTGTTCATCACTGTCCCCTTAGGAGGGTTGAAGATCACATGGAGATGCTGCTCCTTGACAAGCCTTGCTGGGAAAGGAAAAATAATGTTCTGTTATTTGATACTAGTAATCAACACGTGCTTCAATTAGAACAACTTTGACTCCAGTGTGATAAAAAAAAAAACTCCAAAGGTTCAGTGCTGTGATAGCTGATGTCTTATGTTGACTCGCTTAATTTAATCTTCAAAGGTTAGAGGGGAAACAAGCAAACTGTGTGATTGTAAAAGATTTCCTCTCATTTTGTTCATAGAGAGCACTGCCGGATCATATGTGACAAAGGTGGGATTCTCAGAGTAGATCAAAACATAGAATGTGTCGGCATCTGCTCCGTCGAATTTTTGAAATACATGTATTATCATGACTAGCACATGCTTCTTTTAACTCCTTTCATGAGTTAACCCCTACCACTTCAGCTGTAAGGCTAGCCCATGCATCCATTACCATCTCAGTAAAGTAATACATCCTGATGTTACTTTTAAACTTTTCTCATTCTAATTTAAGACTATGTCCTCTTGTTGTGGTAGTTTTTCTTTTTATAAATATACTCTCGATTCCCTTTATGTATTTAAATGTTTATATCATATGCACTCTCTCTCTCGTCATTCCTTCAAGCTATACATGTTAAGATCCTTTAGCCTTTCCAGGTAAGTTTTACCCTGCAATCCATGCTCCAGTTTAGCGGCTCGTCTCTGAACTCTCTCTAAAGTATCAATATCAGATACAGTCTCCAGTACTGCTTACAATGTTCCAAGTGAGGTCTCACCAGTGCTCTGTACAGGTTGAGTGTCCCTAATCCAAAATGCTTGGGTCCGGCAGCATTTCAGACAATGGATACTTACAGTTAATAGATCATTTCGGCAGCACCAGCCCGACAAATTATCTACATTACAACTTGCTCGCATTGTATTTAGGTAATATAGATAATTTCCAGCAGTGGAGCTGGTGAACTTACCTGCTCCATGCTGCTGTCAAGATGATCTGTCCGTCGTGTGTAGTCAGTGGTGGTATTCAAAAATTTTAATAACCAGTTCTGACTTTCAAGCATGACGTAATATTTTTTTCTCTACTCAGGGCTGCCATAAGAAATTTCAGGGCCCCTTACTGAAAAAAATTCTGCCCCACCCTCCCCCTGGATAGTTTATCCATTAATATGCCACTGATAATTAGCTCATTAAAATGCCACTGTTAATTTGCTCATTAATATCCACTAATAATTTGCTCATTAATAACAACTATTAAATTGATCGTTAGTAGCCACTGATAATTTGCTTATTAATAGCAAATGATAATTCGCTCGTTAATATGAAAAAAAAACCTCCTCCCCTGTACTTACCTGGATGCTGCTCGTCGGCCGTCTCCTCCACAGTGACTTGCCGTCATTTCCTGAGACTGTGAATAAAATCCGGGTCCGCAGACTGCCGGCTGCTGCCCGATCGTGACTGTCTCCATGTGAGACAGTCACAAGGGCAGCGGGGGCCCACAGGGCAGCTGATTTGGACCCCAGGAATTTATGGGACCTGGGGAGCTGCCCAGTTTACCCATGCTTATTTTTAAGTGGTCGGCTTACACCCGTTCAGCGAACTTGTAAAATGAGAGTAACAGGTTCCCACGAACAGGTGAAAACCAGCTGAATCCCACCAAAGCTTGTATTCCCCCCTGTCGCAGAGCTCTGGGAACTGCATTTCCCACGAGTGCTGGCTTCTCACTAATAGCGCCCATGAGGGTGAAGCAAAGGAGCTTCTCCGCCAGACGCCAGAAAGGTAAGTATCCCTTATCCGAATTTACCCACATCCAAATCTTCGGATAAGGATTTCTCAACCTGTACAAGTGGCATAAGCACTTCCCTCTTTCTACTGCCTATACCTCTCCCTATACAGCCAGGCATTACATAGGCATCATCGGATTCTCGGTTCCTATGAGAAAACCTTAATTACCCCCTACCCAGTAAGACACAAACACAGATGTAATTAATGTAAATAAGGACACAACAATTTAATATAAATTTCTTATTCTAACAATTATTTTGAAATAACATTATAAAGTCATTGGCCACAACATTAACATAAACCATCCCTTTTCCCAAATGTATACAATTAAACTTAGACAATGACCCCATACATAAATATGACGTATATTATAACATCAACGTGCAATTCTTGAATTACCCTTACAAGGGTATACCAAGATACCCCTATACCTCCAGGTTTTGAGCCATAGGACAGTTCAGTATACACCAAACAGAATAATCAACCACTTAACCACAGGACCAATATCCTAATCTATATGAAATAAAAAAATAATATCTTTCCACCCCCTACTACCTCTTAAACCCTCGTTACTGTGACTAAAATGGGACAAATTGATTGAACCCCACATTATAGAGAGGGTGGGCAGGACAAATGTCCCCTTGTCGGTTTAAATTAGAGTCTGCATTATGTTAAAATGAGGGGATCTATATATATAACCCCTCCCTTTGCAGTGACATCACTCAACTCTTAACCCTTTCCAGGACCCTTCTCGCCAGCCTATCAAGCCCCATTACACTGCTGTATAGTTAGATGGGTATTTATTTGCTAGCATTTCCTGCTGCTCTGTTACATTGTCTTCGTAGATGATGAGTTGTTAAGATTGTTAAGGTTCTCAAATGGTTCTTCAGAAGGTAAATATAAGATCGTAATCTGACAACGATAACTTATTTCCAGGCCATTTGATGAGACTGCCTAGCATGTACCTTCATGTGGCAGAAAGGTTAATGGTTTAAGGCATGTTTATTGACATTAAATTGCCAGCCACTGTTGTGTGCAGCTCACAAATAAAGCCTGTCTGGCTAGAGAGATTCAGAACTTATGCCCTTTGCATCCTCAGTGGACTTACCAGCTGCAGTTCATCATCTGTGACATATGTTCGCAAACTTTTCCATAGAATGCCAATAAAATCAGCCAATATTCCTTCAGAGATCTCTTTTTACTGACCCCTTCCCTGCCTCCAATGTCAATGTTCCAATTATTATCCCCAATGAGTCTGCCGTAATGCAAACTGAATAGCAAATAGCTGCTGTTGGTTTTTTGTTTTTTTTTGTTCCAGGCCTCATCTGGTTGCCTCATACTGATAAAACCATCATGAATACATAGCAAGTGGATCACAATAAAATCAGCCATGCTTTGTTAAGAGATGTATAATTACAGAATGCACGTAAAAATGCAATCTTAGGGTAACTAAGTAGGACATATTCTTGTAAATAATTATTATTATTCTTTATTTTTGACTCACCTATATCTGGACTTGCACCTGGCTATGTACCTGTGAGGATTTACCTCATATTATTCTTTATTTTTGACTCACCTTTATCTAGACTTGCACCTGGCTATGTACCTCTGAGGATCTACCTAATATTATGCTTATTTTTGACTCACTTTTATCTAGACTTGCACCTGGCTATCTACCTGTGAGGATCTACCTAATATTATGCTTTATTTTTGACTCCCCTATATCTGGGATAGCACCTGGCTATGCATCTGTGGTGGTTCTATTGGCACATACATTTATAGTGGACTGGAGCATGGACATTTCGGTCAGGGCTGGCCTTCGGGTTGTGCGACCTGTGCGAGCGCACAGGGCACAACACCCTAGGGGGCGCCCCCGCCTCTCTGCCCGCCC
Organism: Pelodytes ibericus; assembly: GCA_036172795.1. Taxonomy (NCBI): domain Eukaryota; kingdom Metazoa; phylum Chordata; class Amphibia; order Anura; family Pelodytidae; genus Pelodytes; species Pelodytes ibericus. The sequence goes on along the minus strand of CM069858.1, from coordinate 23,510,869 downwards.
GATAGGCAAACATTTTTTTTTTTAAAAAAGCCATAAGAGGCACTGGATTGGGGAGAACAAAAGATCCCCCCCTCACCAGCCCTCTGCTTGGCAAGCTCTGCTGGATCTGGGGAGGGGGCAGAGCTAACTGGCTGAGAAGTGTATCTCCGCCCCCACCCTTGCTTGCATTGCTGTGGCAATCTCACCTTCCAGCAATGCGGATCGGCACACCTGGGATTTACACAGTTGCAACATTGTGGAGGATTAACTATTATCATTTTACTCAATGTCGTATCTCCATCTGTCACTGAGCTACTTTCCTATTGTGTGCCTGTGCTCATATGCTTATGTCCATTTGTCATGATCTGCATTGTGTTATATGTGTATATTCATTTTTGTGCTTGTTCCTCTGCCCATTACTTGTATATATCCCATATGGTTGCTTTTACATGTCTGGTGTTTAGTGTGCCCTGTTATCATATGTTTAATTATTGGATGCACCCTCTATAGGTACATGTATTATTATTAGGTCTCAATGGTGTCCCTATCTACATTATATATTTGCATGTGTGTATGTGTACATATATATATATATATATAATGATATGTTGGTACATTTTCTTTTTTTCTGATCTTTTCCTGGAGTGTCATTTATGTTTCTGTCCTGCTTTGAATTAGTAATTTTACACTCCTGTGTACCCCCTCTTATGGGTATGGGACCGACCACTTTTGAACTGTGTGAGGTTTTTCCTTCACCTGTTGCTTATCACAGCATAGCATGGGGGGGGGGGGGGGGGGGAGAGCTTGTGAGGTTGAGTGCCAGTGCAGTCACTCATGCATGGTAGGCACTGTCACACACAGTGGCAATGCTACTGTGCATGTGCAGTCGCTAGGCTTTAAAAACAGGACAGTTGGGAGGTATGTGACCGCCGTTATGTTAGATATGTGGAAATAATCAAGCTCGCTGTTTCTCCTAAAACCTATTTACCTGTTACACAATACAGACTGGTAGAATGCCACAGATAGAGTGCAGGGGGACCTACACCTGAGCACTAAAAAAGCATGATAGGCAATTCTTTTGGAATGCAAATCCGGGACTCTTGGCAGGTATGCTTCTATGAAGGCTGGGATAAAATCAATACTCGGAATGACGTCTGCTTCTAGCAACTCTGCCCACGTCAGTCACTTAAGTCTCCTGATACCAGAACTAGTTTAAAACTAGTGCATGTTCAAGCTAATTGAAAACTGCTGTAGGTAATCTTTTATTAATACTACTCCATTACACCTGTTTAAACTTAACTTGGCAGACAGCATATTAGAAAAAATACATACGCTTCAGTTGCATAATGCAACATAAAATATCCTGACATTTTGACATTATTTAAATAAAAAGACAGAAAATCCTCACCATCTTCTGTAAGAGATTACTTGCTTTGAACGTGCATTTCTATAAGCAAAAAAACTATTTATTTTTCTACATTGAAAGGTCATTCTACGAAGAAAGTGTATTACAATATGACATCAGCACGCAAAAATTCTCCGATTTCAGTAATACATTAGTGTTTTACTTTATATTTCCCATTTCTTTAACCTTATCCATTAGCTAAGGCGGTATAGTATTATAGAGAGCGGGGGAGGGAGGGAGAAAGTTGCTCATTTATTTTTCCGATGTAAAAAAGGATTCACATTGTGTGAAATATTCAGCGCTAGTGAGATAATTCGCAGACTTCTCTCACTAGAAATTCAGCTGGGCTGAAACATTTAAACATTTGGCTGAATACAAACTACAAATTGAATTGAAATGAACGCATAAGGATCTACTTAATAAATAAATAACTGATTTGGGAATTCTCAAACTTAACGCCAATGTAGCTGTGTGGGAAAAATGTCACATTCAGTTGCATTGGTGAATTTTTACCACTCGGCTACTTTGCCCCAAAGTTAGAAATTCCCATCTCAATTCCCAGCAATCGTCTGTTTTATTGGGTAGAACCTTTAAAATAGCCAGCTTAAACCTAGCCTTATTTAGATAAGAACCATTCGGCCCATCTAGGCTGCCTAAATTCTGCCTAATTTTAAATAAATGTAAAAAAAAACCCTAAGACATTCATTCGTTCCTGGCCTTATCTTACATCTAGGATAACCGTATGCCTATCCCATGCATGCTACCACTTCTGCTGAAATGCTTTTCCATGTATCCACTACTTCCTGATATTACTTTTACACCTTTGCCCTCTCTAATTTAAGATGTGTTGGCAAATAAGAACCATTTGGGACTCATTAGTTCCTGGCCTTACATTATATCCAGGATAGCCGGATGTCTATCCCATCAATGTATAAACTCCTTCACTGCATTAACCTCTACCACTTCTGATGAACGGCTATTCCATGCATCCACTACCCTCTAAGTAAAGTAATACTTCCTGCTATTACTTTTAAACCTTTACCCCTCTAATGTATGACTATAAAGAGTCCAGCACATGAAAGTGTTGAGAAAAAAAGTGTGCAATAGTATTTTTTTATTTACACTTGGAATTGTGTTTTTTTATACATCCTGATTCTAAAATCATATATAGTGCAAACTCACAACTTAACATTATACATTGACACAAGTGACAACAGGGCCACTTTTGGTTGCTATTTCTGCAAGCACCAGTTTTATTCATAATCCCCAATATAGAAACATAGAATGTGTTGGCAGAAAAGGAACATTTGGCCCATCTTCCACTGGAAGGCTATTCCATACATCCACTACCCTCTTTGTAAAGTAATACTTCCTGGTATTACTTTTAAATCTTTGCCTATGTCTTTTGCAGGTCTTTATACCAGAAGCATTAATTTTTGTTCTTTAAATATTCATTCCTTCTTAAAGGCTCTGTCTAGTGCCCAAAATACATCTTCCAAATAATAATGCATATTAATGTGCTTCCAAAGTAGCATTGCTCAATATATAACATACTTACAGATAGAAGAAATTGTGAAATTACAGTAGTTTGCAAGAAACCAGGACTGCCCACACTAGATGACTAAAAGGCATTTCCTTTTTTATTTTTCTGCAGGAACCAATGAGAATAATGCCATTCAAATGAATGGAATACCCAGTGTCTCTAGTGATGTCATCAGACAATGTATTGCACTGTTAAGAGATCCTACCGTGTACAAGAGCAAGGTCACTCATAGGCCACTCTATAGACTCAATTTGAGGAGGACAGGAAGTGACTATATGAAGAAAAACTTTATATCCTCAGTGTCTATAGAATCAGTGCTGCCGCACCTGCAGTAAACATGCAGAGTAATCACTGGGGAGGGCTTGAGTCAAATATTAAAAATGTGATTTATGCAGAATGCCTACATCAAATCACACTGGAAAAAATCCTGTGTACTATACAAGCAGTTATCTTCATCTTACACCAAAGTGAGATTGGGGAATAGACTGTCCCTTTAACAGAAATGCCTGGTTAATTAAAATTATGGAATTTTAATGAGAACAAGTATATGTTTCCTCATTTCCATCATGGTTCCATAGCTTTTAATTGGTGGTACAGTTTACAGTCAGGACAAGGTGATTAATGTGGCTGGCCACAAAGCACAAGTAACCACTTAGACCAGGAGTATACCACCAACGGCTCTTCAGATGTTGCATGACTACATTCCCCATACTCCTCTGCTAGTGTGCAGGTTACATACCCCTGCCTTAGACCAAACAAAAAGTAACCAAAATTAATACTGGATACATCAGCATACATAGTAAATGATTTATTCAAGGTCTACCTATCGTCAAAAGACATGAAACTACCTGTTTAATATTAATTAGGGTGAATCCAGTTTTTTCCTCTTGACCAATGTGTTTCAGGTCAACTTTGGTAAATTAGCGATAAAACCTATATAAAATTTAGCCTGACCGTGCATAAAAGCTCATATTAGTATCATAAATCCATGTCCATACATTGCTAAATTGTTGTTACAATTAAAATTGCTGTAACAGCAAAAAAATGTATCTTTAACCCCTTGGACAATGGACAACTCCATTCACGTCAATGGACATGCCTGACACTTCCTGCGGTGAAACGAGTGGTTTTTGTGATCAACGATTGCGAAAACCGCTCTGACGGTACTGGTCTATTGTATTGATGGTCTCTGGGGCACCCACGATCGCCCCACGGAACGATCGTGAGCGCCATATTGACGGAGCAGCATGCTCCGCAAATATGGCTGTGCCCTCTTGTGATCAGAGCTTCGGAAGGGAAAACAAATTCACTTCAGTCGCTTTGAATATGTTGCTTGATTGCCCCTAGAGGCAGTCAGCAACATTGCAATGAAAAAAATGACTTAGTTAGCTGAAACTAGGATTAGGGTTAAATTAGCTGTTAGGGTTAAAATTCAATTACGGTTAGCATAAGGGTTAGAGTTGGGGTTAAATTTAGGGTTCAGGTAGGGGTCAAAAGGTTAAAAACACTATTTCTGGCCTCATAACTCGCAAAAAATGCAGAAAAACATGGAAACGCATATTTCTGAACTTGGGACAACATTTAGAAATTATTTAGAGGGTGTCTTTTTTAATGATTGTAATTGTGTAAATTATATTTTAGGTCAAAGTTAGAAAAAGTTTTTTTTTTTTTTAAATTCATCATATTTTATGATTTTTTTGTAGCACATTATAAGATATGATGAACATAATGGTATCTAATGAAAGCCCTTCTTATGAAGATAAAAACAATATTTAATTTGTGTGGGTACAGTATGTGAGAGAGAAGAAAGTTACAGCTAAACACAAACATCCCAGAAATGTAAAAATGTCACCAAGGGAAAGTCAAGGCCAAAATGGCTTGTCACTAAGGGGTTAATATAGCATTCCTTTTTCCAACTCAGCAATGCCTAACTTTTCCCATTTCCTTCTCAGTTCGCTATGGCATACTGTTTGGTGAACTGACATCAATGTTTTTGTGTGTCCTGAAGCTATATAGATACGCACAAGCCTTGAAGAGTTGAGGTCATTCAAACTAACTGGGCCTCAATCACATAAGCTCAATGACACACATATTAGCTTAATGTTGTTTATTTTAGTAAATAGAAAACTTTATAACAGTGATGACGCTATGTTCTGGGAAATAGGAGCTCCTTATTTATTCGAGGCAAATAAGCCTGTCTTGTAATAAATTCTACTTAGTTGACTGCCTGAGTGTAACTTTATTTTGATGGTCCAATTAGGGATATCAAATCTTCTCTATAACCCATTTTCCTATGGATAGGCTTAGCTTAAAGAATTACTTAATTTCACAAGCCAGTCACTCTGCTTCCATTTAATAAGGAGGAAAAATGAGTATTCTGCATTCCCCAAGTCACTACATGACCAAAGTAAAGATAAGAAATACATAAATACAGATTCCTTTCCTTCCCACTGTATGTTCTAGCAATTATTAATCAGTTGATCTATTATGTCCGTGAAGGTGATATTGACTCATAAATAGAAGAATCTCATCATCCCACTAAATTATAAAACTACAACATAATCCCCATATGTATTGGGAATGCGAGGACCATTAATGCTTACCAAGCAAATGTAAATGCATGGGACACAATTTACAACTATCCTGGAATAGTTTTGCATGACATGGGTTCAGTTTTCATTAGGCAGAATTTCTAATAATATTGGCAATATGTATTACTTTTTGAAGCCATTCTTTTGATTTGCAACAGTTGTAATCTCTAAATTGTAGCTTGCATCATTTTATTTTAATTATTTAATTAAATAAGAGATCCTACATGTTCAAGAGCAAGTTCACTTAGGTTCAACACAATGCATTCTATTCCATTAGTAACACAGCACACGAAATGAGTAAATGAAACAAAACTAATACATGCTCAGTGCCTACACACAATCAGTGTGGCAGTGTGCAATGGGATGACTACCCAAGCTTGGTAGCACCTCTGCTCGTTGTAGGAAATCATCTCCTTATCTTCATTTAAAGCTCAGCATTCCCCAAGCAAGTCTTTCCTGGAACTTTGCTTTTTGTACCCAAATAGCAGACAGAAGCACTGGCAGTTAGGTTTAGAAAGAATGAACATTTATTTGTGAAATAGCACAGACTTATATACAGTTAAATGTGACATGAACTAGGTGGAGGCACATGCAAAACTAAGTATAACATGGTAAGCCTCAAACAATAGAAAACCTAAATTAAAACAGGTAATTAAATACAGTATGACTTAAAATAATTAAACATGGCATCTTTAAATTCAGACACATAATGAACACAACATAAACAGTAAGACATACAATGGGGAAAGTCTGCCTCACACCTTTCAGAATGCAAAGGTGTCAAGTTGAGATACATGCAGAGTACACTCAGTTACAGTAACTTCCTAATTAAAGCACATGACAGTACAACAGAACACTGATTGACTTACATAAAGACAATGGGTAAGGTGACATGATGACAGGAGTTTGCAGGATAGGATACAATCTTTACCTGGGGGAAACACAATGAATGGGACAAAGGCTTGGCCCTCCCAGGGTACACATCCTGGCTGACATCTCGACTGACCCTGTGTTTGAAGTACAGCTGAAAACATGGTTATGCTGGTGCCCTAAAAGTGTGTACCCCCAAACCTAGTATATCCACAGACAGGGTCCATAGTCCACAGGTAGTTTTCTGGCCCCCAGGGGCCTCCAAGGGCCCCAGTCACAGTGGATCTCCACATTCACTTCATGACACAGTACCTGTAGGATAGGATGCAGGGGAGGGCTTGAGTAGAATATTAAAAATATGATTAATGCAGAATGCCTGCATCAAATCACACTGAAAAAAGCCTGTGTACTATTCGGGCAGTAGTCTTCCACTTGCACCAAAGTGACTGTCCCTTTAAGTGTACTGGATGCTAGTCTGTTGTGTTATTTAAGATAACATGTTGAGTTTTTCTACTTATGCAGTCACTGTTGATTTTTTGATTAAATAAAAAATACTATCTACATCTCACTAACCAATGTAATGTAGTGCATGGGATATAAGTCATCAAAGTACAATATATAAGTATGTATATACACATACATACTATACATATACATAGTATACATTTTATTATGTGGATGGTATAAAACAAACAAACCATGGCTCTTGTCTTACAAATAACACATCTTATTGAAATCATCAAATCAATTTCTATATTTTCAAGCAAGACAATTAAAATATATGCTTTCGTTTCTGGATCTGAACCACATTTGCAGAACTGCTCTAGGATTCAGCACTGATGAGCGACTACATCACTGAATATGGGAAAGGTGTGGTGCAGGGATTATATTTTTAAGACTAGTTAAGACTTTGGCCAATTCATAGAACCAAAACCTCTCATTTATGCTGTGTTTACAGAGTTGTTGCCAACTTTATTAGGGTGAGAAGTGCAGGCAGTTTGTTTTTTTGTACACTCTCTATAGCACGCTCACAGCTATTTGATTAATTTTACGCATATATATTATTTGAGCCGGGGACAAGTTTAGCGCAACAACATTTTTTTTTCGAAACAAGAAAGAGTGGTGACACTATGAACATTGCCCGAGACATGATTGAGATCAAGTTAGGTCTTTTGTATTGACCTTCTTCTTTTATACAACTCGAATCACCATGTGTGGACTGAAGTAGCAGTGAAAAATCACAATATAAGATGGTTACACTATCGACCTTGTGTGTTGTACACCCAATGGCACCCTTGACCACATCACGTCCACAGCTGGAAGGGGCTTGGAAGATCTTTCCCGGGTGTCTCAGGTGAGAGGCATGCCAATGACCTGTGGCCAATTTTTACTTCATTACAGATACATTTCAATAAATAGGTACTGTACATACGTTAATGTATTTTACATACATGTATCCATAACAATTTGGACACACATGTATAAAGTGTATTTGTGCTATTTCCCAGTGAATCCCATAAAACGAAATTGATCTGGCAAATATAGTTCATTTGTTTGCATGCTACCAGTTGACTATTTCAAATTCATTTTCTCTTTTCGTATCTGATTTGCGGGCAATGATCTGAGCAAACCTCCGGATAGCTCAAATTGGCATAATCTGTTAAAACTGATCATCTTATTTTTTATTCCTTTTTTTCTGCTCATTGTAACCTTGTGAGCTGATAAAAACATAGAGTAGTTCATGTGGCTTCTCTCTGTATGCTGCAGTTTTCGGTGAGAAGTAGAAGGATCTGCTGTGTGACAGGAATTCCTTTTGCAAACAAACACATACACAGAAGGTTTAAGAATGAGAACTCTCATTCCCCTAAAGCCAGCAGACTTGTCTGAGCTACGGAAAGGTAAACCAAGCAAGTCATTTTATAAATGTCTTCAAACACCACCTCAGTGAACAGTCCTGACATTTCAATCTGTTACAAAAGTTGAGCAGATGATTCAGTAAGCTTACTCTGTGATTTTATGTCAAGACCGGAGGCTCCTAATATGCTTATTCTTCCTTTACTGTCCCAATAGCAGCAAACAATACAAAAAAACCCCAACAACTTTAAATTAGAAAAAAAGGAAAAACAAACTTGCTATATATATCGAACATTTTCTGACCAATCTAACTTCTATAAATAACACGGACATTCTATCCGTGTCCTTTTTCTGCGCTGATCCCATGAGATGTTTATATAAATTATTGTGTATTAAAATCGAAGTATCTTTTATCGGTGTTAGAAATATTTTTTTTAAAATGCATAATAATTTAACTGAATACATAGATTAGACATTACATTATGACCACTGACAGGTGGCAAACCGGCAGATGCAGTGTGATGCTTTGGGCAATGTTCTGCTGGGAAACCTTGGGTCCTGCCATTCATGTGGATGTTACTTTGACATGTACCACCTACCTAAGCATTGTTGCAGACCATGTACACACTTTCCTAGAAACTGTATTCCCTGATAGCTATTCAGAAGGATAATGCGCCCTGCCACAAAGCAAAAATGTTTCATGAATGGATTGAGGAACACAACAACGAGATCAAATTGTTGACTTGGCCTCCTAATTCCCTAGATCTCAATCCAGTCAAGCATCTGTGCTACATGCTGGACAAAGAAATCCATTCCATGGAGGCACATTATAGCATATATATCTAGCCATCAATTATTTTTACTTTATAAATATAATATATGTACAGGTATTCTGGCAGTTTCTTTCTAATGGTCAGTGTCATCAGCTGAAGGATATTATGTATCTTCTGCATAAATCGTGTTCTTTCTTAGTTAAGATAGATACAGAGGATTAGGCAGATTATTTTTCACAAATTAGAATATATATTAATTAAATAATAAATACATAGCATTTAAGTTATATTACATAATGTTGACAAATAGCTATCTGTATATATAGCAGTTTAGTTCATATGCTATTTAAGGCATTGTTAATAGATACATATTTAATCAGATAAAAAAGATGAAGTTAATGCTGAGAAAAAAGATTTAACTTCTGGAGAGAATATACAGGCATTGATGGATGCCTCACTTAATAAAACTATGCATACGGCTATACATCCAACCATGACTATTATGTCAGAAACACTGACAAAACATATTGCTGATGTGTTATCACAAAATATGAACACACATATGGGAAAAATAAATACAAGGTGAATACAGTCTAGATGTATCTTTGCTGCAAGAGGAAATTGGGTATTTGGGAAGATAAATTGCTACTGAGATTCAATGTAGACAAATGTAAATGTATGCATTTTGGGTACAATAATACAAATGGAACATATACCGTATTTATCGGCGTATAACACGCACTTTTTCTCCCTGAAAATAGGGGGAAAATGATGTGTGCGTGTTATACGACGAAAAATCAAAAAAATCTAAAACTTACCTCGTTCCTGCTCTGTCCCCCTGTGCTCTGAAGCTGCGTGACTGTGAGGGAAGCATTGTGAGCTTCCCTCCAGCCGCGCGGTCAATAAAGTGTGTTTTTTTTAAAACAAACTTTATTGTTCCGCGCGGCTGGAGGGGAGCTCACAACGCTTCCCTCACAGCCACGCAGCTTCAGAGCACCGGGGGACAGAGCAGGAACAAGGTAAGTACTGGGGTCTGGGGAAGGGGGGGGAGGAGGGTGGCATAACGAGCATACTAAGGGGCAATATCATGGCATATTGGGGGCAATATCATGGCATATTAAATGGCATATTGGGGGCAATATCATGGCATATTGGAGGCAATATCCTGGCATATTAAATGGCATATTGGGGGCAATATCCTGGCATATTAAAATGGCATATTGGGGGCAATATCCTGGCATATTAAAATGGCATATTGGGGGCAATATTTGGCATATTAAAATGGCATATTGGGGGCAATATCCTGCATATTAAATGGCATATTGGGGGCAATATCCTGCATATTAAATGGCATATTGGGGGCAATATCCTGGCATATTAAAATGGCATACAGGGAGTGCAGAATTATTAGGCAAATGAGTATTTTGACCACATCATCCTCTTTATGCATGTTGTCTTACTCCAAGCTGTATAGGTTCGAAAGCCTACTACCAATTAAGCATATTAGGTGATGTGCATTTCTGTAATGAGAAGGGGTGTGGTCTAATGACATCAACACCCTATAACAGGTGTGCATAATTATTAGGCAACTTCCTTTCCTTTGGCAAAATGGGTCAAAAGAAGGACTTGACAGGCTCAGAAAAGTCAAAAATAGTGAGATATCTTGCAGAGGGATGCAGCACTCTTAAAATTGCAAAGCTTCTGAAGCGTGATCATCGAACAATCAAGCGTTTCATTCAAAATAGTCAACAGGGTCGCAAGAAGCGTGTGGAAAAACCAAGGCGCAAAATAACTGCCCATGAACTGAGAAAAGTCAAGCGTGCAGCTGCCACGATGCCACTTGCCACCAGTTTGGCCATATTTCAGAGCTGCAACATCACTGGAGTGCCCAAAAGCACAAGGTGTGCAATACTCAGAGACATGGCCAAGGTAAGAAAGGCTGAAAGACGACCACCACTGAACAAGACACACAAGCTGAAACGTCAAGACTGGGCCAAGAAATATCTCAAGACTGATTTTTCTAAGGTTTTATGGACTGATGAAATGAGAGTGAGTCTTGATGGGCCAGATGGATGGGCCCGTGGCTGGATTGGTAAAGGGCAGAGAGCTCCAGTCCGACTCAGACGCCAGCAAGGTGGAGGTGGAGTACTGGTTTGGGCTGGTATCATCAAAGATGAGATTGTGGGGCCTTTTCGGGTTGAGGATGGAGTCAAGCTCAACTCCCAGTCCTACTGCCAGTTCCTGGAAGACACCTTCTTCAAACAGTGGTACAGGAAGAAGTCTGCATCCTTCACGAAAAACATGATTTTCATGCAGGACAATGCTCCATCACACGCGCCCAAGTACTCCACAGCGTGGCTGGCAAGAAAGGGTATAAAAGAAGACAATCTAATGACATGGCCTCCTTGTTCACCTGATCTGAACCCCATTGAGAACCTGTGGTCCATCATCAAATGTGAGATTTACAAGGAGGGAAAACAGTACACCTCTTTGAACAGTGTCTGGGAGGCTGTGGTTGCTGCTGCACGCAATGTTGATGGTGAACAGATCAAAACACTGACAGAATCCATGGATGGCAGGCTTTTGAGTGTCCTTGCAAAGAAAGGTGGCTATATTGGTCACTGATTTGTTTTTGTTTTGTTTTTGAATGTCAGAAATGTATATTTGTGAATGTTGAGATGTTATATTGGTTTCACTGGTAAAAATAAATAATTGAAATGGGTATATATTTGTTTTTTGTTAAGTTGCCTAATAATTATGCACAGTAATAGTCACCTGCACACACAGATATCCCCCTAAAATAGCTAAAACTAAAACCAAACTAAAAACTACTTCCAAAAATATTCAGCTTTGATATTAATGAGTTTTTTGGGTTCATTGAGAACATGGTTGTTGTTCAATAATAAAATGAATCCTCAAAAATACAACTTGCCTAATAATTCTGCACTCCCTGTATTGGGCTTCAAAGTTCTTTATTTGAAATTTAAGGTTTTTTTCCTGAAATTTCTTTCTTAAAATGAGGTGCGTGTTATACGCCGGCGCGTGTTATACGCCGATAAATACGGTAGTTTAAATGGCGATTCCTTGGGGAAATCTACTAATGAAAAATATTTGGGAGTAGTTGTAGACAATAAACTTAGCAGTAGTGCACAGTGTCAGCTGGCAGCTACAAAGACCAATAAGATATTGGGATGTATTAAAAGGGCTATTGACTCAAAGGAGAAAGATATTCTGCCTCTTTACAGGTCCATGGTAAGACCACACCCTGAATATGCAGGATCAATTCTGGGCACCTTTTAAAAAAAAAAAAAAAATCTGGAATTAGAGTAAGTACTATGGAGGGCTAAATAATTAATAAGCGGAATGGAAAGTTTTAGTTATAAAGAAAGGCTGCAAAAGTTAAATGTGTAAATGCTAGAGAAACGGCTGCTTAGAGGTTATATGATAATGTTATATAAATATGTACAAGGTCCATACAAAAGGCTTTGTAAAGACCTGTTCATTAACAGAAAAGTACAAAGGACAGTTGCTAAGACTTGAAGAAAGAAGATTTATGACAGCGGAAGGGACAATAATGGAATGGAATTCACTGCCACAGAGGTGGTTCTAGCAAATACATTAGAGGATTTTAAAAAGTGGCCTGGATACTTTTTTAATGAGCCAGAGCACAGAAGGCTATGCATGTTAATATAGGCATTTATAGTTAAATATAGGCATTTATAGTTACATTTATGAAATAAAGAGGGTTTTTTTGCCTTCTTTTGGATCAACAGCGGTAAACAAGGTATAGGAAAAGGGTTGAACTTGATAGATGCAAGTCTCTTTTTAACCTTAACTACTATGTAACTATGTAATTATATAACTATGTAACATGACTTAGTGCCTCATGACTGAGGTACTCCAGCCATGTCTGCAGAGGCCCCCTCTAACACATCAGATAGATGTGACAGCCAGTCACAGCAATCTGAAGTGTAGTGCGATCCAAGCCAGTGCCGGACAACTTTAATCTCTCCCTATATGGGATAATCGTTTATGATATATATATATAATTATATATATATGATAAATGTTTATCCCATCGAGCACCCATGATGTGTTAGAAGTGTCAATGGTCCTCTATGGACATTTTATTTTAAAAAAGCCAGTTCATTGTAGTAGAGAGTGGAGCCTGAGCAGCTGGATTTGTTATCCATGCAGGAGCAGGGTGGCAAAGATCTGTGCTGTGTACTATAGACAACATTTCCTATGATGCTAAGGTAGCTTTTGTTTGGCTGAACATCATAGGAAATGTAGTCCACAATATAATGCATCAAAGATGCAATGACCATATCCCCTGTACCTGCCACATAAACCTAGAAAACCTATGCATGTGCAGGGCCGTCTTTAACGCGGGGCAAACGGGGCAGCTGCCCTGGGCCCAGTTACTCCAGGGGGGCCCAAGGCAGCTGTCCCGTGGGCCTCCAGCCCCTGCTTGCTATGTTCATAGCGCATTGCGCTTGTGAACATTTTTTCCGGTGACTGTTTCCCTCCTCCGTGCAGTGCACGGAGGAGACATCCAGCTGGGGACACAGAGCAGAAACAAGTAAGTACTGGGCGGGGGGGGGGGGGGGGTATCTGAATGACACAATATTCCTGGTATCTGACTGGCACAATATTCCTGGGCTCTGACTGGCACAATATTCCTGGGCTCTGACTGGCACAATATTCCTGGGCTCTGATTGGCACACTATTACTGGGCTCTGACTGGCACAATATTACTGGGCTCTGAATGGCACACTATTCCTGGGCTCTGACTGCACACTATTCCTGGGCTCTGACTGGCACACAATTACTGGGCTCTGACTGGCACAATATTCCTGGTATCTGACTGGCACACTATTCCTGGGCTCTGACTGACCCAATATTACTGGGCTCTGACTGGTACAATATTCCTGGGCTCTGACTGGCACAATATTCCTGGGCTCTGACTGGCACAATATTCCTGGTATCTGAATGTCACAATATTACAGGCATCTGACTGGCACAATATTCCTGCTATCTGACTGGCACACTATTCCTGGGCTCTGACTGGCACACTATTCCTGGGCTCAATGGCACAATATTACTGTACTCTGACTGGCACAATATTACTGGGCTCTGAATGGCACACTATTCCTGGGCTCTGACTGGCACACTAATCCTGGGCTCTGAGTGGCACAATATTGCTGGGCTCTGACTGGCACAATATTACTGGGCTCTGACTGGCACAATATTCCTTGGCTCTGAATGTCACAATATTACAGGAATCTGACTGGCACAATATTCCTGGGCTCTGACTGGCACAATATTCCTGTCTTTGACTGGCACAATATTACTGGGCTCTGACTGGCACAATATTCCTGGGCTCTGAATTACACAATATTACTGTTCTCTGAATGGCACACTATTCCTGGGCTCTGACTGGCACAATATTCCTGGGCTCTGAATGGCACAATATTCCTTGGCTCTGACTGGCACAATATTCCTGGTATCTGAATGTCACAATATTACAGGCATCTGACTGGCACAATATTCCTGGTATCTGACTGGCACAATATTCCTGGGCTCTGACTGACACAATATTCCTGGGCTCTGACTGGCACAATATTACTGGGCTCTGACTGGCACAAAATCACTGGGCTCTGAATGGCACACTATTCCTGGGCTCTGACTGGCACAATATTACTGGGCTCTGACTGGCACAATATTCCTGGTATCTGACTGGCACAATATTACTGGGCTCTGACTGGCACAATATTGCTGGGCTCTGACTGGCACAATATTACTGGTATCTGAATGTTACAATATTACAGGCATCTGACTGGCACAATATTCCTGGTATCTGACTGGCACAATATTCCTGGGCTCTGACTGGCACAATATTCCTGGGCTCTAACTGGCACAATATTCCTGGGCTCTGACTGGCACACTATTCCTGGGCTCTGACTGGCACAATATTACTGGGCTCTGACTGGCACAATATTCCTGGTATCTGACTGGCACAATATTACTGGGCTCTGACTGGCACAATATTCCTGGGCTCTGACTGGCACAATATTCCTGGTATCTGAATGTCACAATATTACAGGCATCTGACTGGCACAATATTCCTGCTATCTGACTGGCACACTATTCCTGGGCTCTGACTGGCACACTATTCCTGGGCTCAATGGCACAATATTACTGTACTCTGACTGGCACAATATTACTGGGCTCTGAATGGCACACTATTCCTGGGCTCTGACTGGCACACTAATCCTGGGCTCTGAGTGGCACAATATTGCTGGGCTCTGACTGGCACAATATTACTGGGCTCTGACTGGCACAATATTCCTTGGCTCTGAATGTCACAATATTACAGGCATCTGACTGGCACAATATTCCTGGGCTCTGACTGGCACAATATTCCTGTCTTTGACTGGCACAATATTACTGGGCTCTGACTGGCACAATATTCCTGGGCTCTGAATTACACAATATTACTGTTCTCTGAATGGCACACTATTCCTGGGCTCTGACTGGCACAATATTCCTGGGCTCTGAATGGCACAATATTCCTTGGCTCTGACTGGCACAATATTCCTGGTATCTGAATGTCACAATATTACAGGCATCTGACTGGCACAATATTCCTGGTATCTGACTGGCACAATATTCCTGGGCTCTGACTGACACAATATTCCTGGGCTCTGACTGGCACAATATTACTGGGCTCTGACTGGCACAAAATCACTGGGCTCTGAATGTCACACTATTCCTGGGCTCTGACTGGCACAATATTACTGGGCTCTGACTGGCACAATATTCCTGGTATCTGACTGGCACAATATTACTGGGCTCTGACTGGCACAATATTGCTGGGCTCTGACTGGCACAATATTACTGGTATCTGAATGTTACAATATTACAGGCATCTGACTGGCACAATATTCCTGGTATCTGACTGGCACAATATTCCTGGGCTCTGACTGGCACAATATTCCTGGGCTCTAACTGGCACAATATTCCTGGGCTCTGACTGGCACACTATTCCTGGGCTCTGACTGGCACAATATTACTGGGCTCTGACTGGCACAATATTCCTGGTATCTGACTGGCACAATATTACTGGGCTCTGAGTGGCACAATATCACTGGGCTCTGAATGGCACAATATTACTGGGCTCTGACTGGCACAACATTCCTGGCTGACACAATATTCCTGGGCTCTGACTGGCACAATATTCCTGGGCTCTGAATGGCACACTATTCCTGGGCTCAGATTGGCACAATATTCCTGGGCTCTGACTGGCACAATATTACTGGGCTCTGAATGGCACAATATTCCTGGCATCTGACCGGCACAATATTCCTGGTATCTGACTGGCACAATATTACTGGCATCTGACTGGCACAATATTACTGGGCTCTGAATGGCACAATATTACTGGGCTCTTAATGGCACAATATCACTGGGCTCTGAATGGCACAACAATTATGGAATTTTAATGGTACAATAAGGTAACATTGCGATGGATGGAGTGATTGCATGCAGGGGAGGGGGCAGGGTCCAGGGGGCCCAAGCAATTGCTTGCCCAGGGTCCAATCACTATTAAAGATGGCCCTGTGCATGTGGGATATCACTATACTCAAGGGAAGTTGCTGAACATATTGGGGTGTTGTTTGGCAGTTACACATAACAACCCCTGTAAATTCATACAAACATTACTACCGTTACATTGCAACCTTCAGTGAAGATTAATTGCACAATGAGCGTATATAAAAAAAAGTTTCAAAATACTAAAAATACATACCCTGGACTACACAAAATATATCCAAGAGGCTGAGACAATAACAAATTCGGCATCGGAATCACTCACTCTCTTGCCAGTTCGACCAGCAAGAAAAGTATACAAAAATAGCTGTCGTTCTCTCAGCTCTATTTTGTGTATTTCTGGCGTTTGTGTGCTGTCTCTTTCGAGCACACAAACCCTAGAAATACAGCGTGGGATTGTGCTAGGTGTGCGGAACACATACAGAGGATCTGACCCTGCCTGGGTTGTCTACTTTTGAAAAACATGTACATGGTGGGGTTTAGAAATAACCCAATATAAATAATTTATTTGGGTACAGTAAAGAAAGAGAAAAATTACAGCTAAACACAAACAATGCAGTAATGTTAAAACAGTCATTGTACAGTATGACAACTTTTTTATATTTAAAAGTGCGGCCTAAAGGGGATTAATAACTAAAAAGAGAAAACATGATTAACAATTTTATACATTTAAAAAAAAACTAAATGATTCAGCGTTTAGAATTTTGGGAAAATACATCGAATTGTATGAATGTAGAAGGATTCTGTTCCTCTTGTATTCACATCTCTACACATCTTTCTTTGTTTACTAAGCACAGCACAAGCATGAAATGTTCCTCTTTCTGAAGGTTTATCAGCTCCTCCGCATCTTTGTGTTGTACATATACTGTGGGTGGAAGCTGATGAGACTAGACAATTGACTTTTGCTACCTGCTGATTTCAATGAACAAAGAAGAGGGGGAAAGAACCAGAATAATTTCAAACATCTTGGGAAGCGCTCCGTGGTCATCATCTGTAATCAACAATTTTGCAAGTTTCCGATTGCATGCAGTTTGTGTTGGTTCAGAGCCACCTGCGAGCTTACCAGCCATACTTAGGTAATACATCACTTTGTAGGGGATCTGAATGACAGGATGATTTGTGCTTCTTGTAAAGTGATATCTCACAGGGTGCCAGAAAAGATGCAGCCCACTAGAATTTTTTTACGGAGAATACAAAATTCTTGATTGTCCACAGAGTTTTTGCATTAGTTCAATTTCCCTTGCTATGAGAATTGTTTTAATTTGTACAGTATGCTAAGAGTCCTTGAAAGGCATTTTAAATAGAAATGCTTTAATGAAACAATGCAAATAAAGTACTTGAGTGAGCCTCATCCATAGCCTATAGCTCTATCAGGGAGTAGACATGTTGATTAGAATCTTGGGTCATATCTGTCAGATCTTCTTTCATCTGACCCAACATTTCAGCCCCGTGATATGGCTATATGAAACAAGGAGGGCTCAAAAGGATACTTTATTTGTATTCTTTCATTACATTATTTCTATATGAAATGTCTATTGTTAATGTAATCTCTCTCATTCCTTTATTTCTGATATTCGATCATCACTCTCTATTTCAGTGTATTCCTCCTCAAATTAATTCACACTTATCTTTCTCTTTTAAATCAATCCATTTTTTCTACCTGTCTATGGGATTCGATCTCCCACCTTCCAAATCAGTCCTCTAATACCACTGTAGGGTCCCAGTCCCCTGTAGGGTGGTTTAAGTTTTATTCACTAAAGTTTGAGTTTGGTGGAAGGTGGAGAACGACCGCTTTGAGCTAACAAAAATCTCAAACTCCATCTCAGCCGGATGACTCCACTAGCCAAAGTCCAATTCACCCTCCCATCTCGACTTTAACCTCCATAGAATGCATTGAAAGATGATATACACAAAAAGTGAGGTGCTTCCCTTTGGAGGTGATTTGGGAGGACTCAAAAATCCCTCTCTTCCACCTCTTTTAAGAGATCTATTATTTCCTATGGGGGGAAGAAACATGCAGTTTTTGGGACCAACTCAACTTCCCAGGTGGCCACCCACTGGCCTATTCTTAAAAATCAAACTCAATCTTTGAACTCAACTTCCTTGGCACACCTCGCTCAATCTCCATCTCGCCTGCCTTAACCACATGTCAACCTTGACATAATGCTTTGTAAACAACAAACTTTTTAGATCGTAGTGAGGGCATGTGAGGGAGGTCAAGTTTGTTTGAGGGCAGGTGGTTGAGATGTGCTCTTATCTCAACCAAACTTGAACTTTAGTGAAAAGACCCCAATGGCATATACACATTTGATGAAAACTCTGTGTGCCAATAGTAGCATTTATGCCACAGGTTCCCTATCACTGACTTAAGACATTGAGTCTTCTATGAAGAGGATATACCTGGAATGTACCGCATGCATATCTCAAATTACCTAACATATGTGCTTAATTTTAGCATAGTATTCTTGTAACATTGTCCAGAAAGGGTTACTAGATACCAGGACACTATAAAGAAAAAAATAAAGTGTACCATAGAGCAAGAGATGTACCCTATGATCCAAAATGGAAGTTTAGTAAGCTTTCATTGTCTTCCAACATTTTTGAAGCACAGTACATGAATGTAGAGTGATTGCTACGGTGATTGCGCCAGCTTTAAAACTTTGATACACAATCTTTTTGAATCTTTAGATTCCCATACATGCGCTAACAAACTGGCTCTTGCAATGTACAGACAACTTTGTATCCTCTGTGAAGTTGTTTTTGTTTTTAAGTGACACTGTTAATGTCTTAAACAGAGTTTATTAGTATTTCATTGTAATATTTTCTTCTTTCTCAGTATAATAATTATTTAATTATTAACTAATAAACATGTTAAAATTGTGAATAAAAGACTAAAATGGTATGTCTTTTTTTTATATATAAAAGCTGACATTATTTTCAAAAAGAATAACTATTTTACAGAAGACTACAGGGTTAGATTCATTATGGTGTGAACTAGTCTGAAATAGTGCCAGATTGGAAAATATTGCCAAATGTCAGATATTTTACAAAATATGATATTTGGAAATCTGCAGGACTGAACAGAAACGGGTGTGGTTGGGATAAAATATAGGAACTACACTAGAATACTGCAATTCTAGTATTTGTGTAAATACATGAACTGTGAAACAAGGCAAGAGGAGAAAAACAGAGAAAGCCTAGGACAGAAAAGAAAAACAAACGGCAAGGAAACCAGAACTGGACTAAAACAGAAGAACAAAGGAACAGAAACCAGAAACAAGGAAATCATAAAACAGAATACTATGACAGGGCTGGAATATAAGACAGGCTGGAACCAGACTGAAGCCTAACTGAACAGGTGCCACACTAAGAACAAATGGGGAGGTGCCGGCCTGAAGCCAAACTAGGGAAGGGTACAAAGAACAGGACAGGAATACAAGCAAACAGGAATGAGCATAAATAATAAGAAAGCAAAGGATACTGAAATAACTAGATATAACCTGGTTGTGCATACACCTGGGTGAATGGTTACACAGCTAGAATCTCATCATCGGTATTGTTACACTACAAGAGCGGTTATGGCAGTGTGTTATGTATGAATGCATTCGTATTTATTTTTGAATGACGTTATATTGTTATATTTATATGTCATTAGTATTTTATATATTTAGATGTATTTACGTATATTTATAATATGTATTTCTAAGTATTTATATTATTATTATTATTATTATTATTATTATTATTATGTATTTGTATATATTAGATGCTTTTAGACTTTTTTCAATTATATTATGTCTTGTATATTATTAAAATATACAGTACATTACCATCAATACTATGAATATATATTTATTGTTTTAATTTTATTATTTTTAATTGTTTTTTTATTTAATATATATTTATTTTAATAGTTTTTTAGATTTTTTTTATTCACCTCAGGGGCATTTAGGGGAAAAATGGGGGGATTCAGGGTTATTGTGGAATTAGCCAAAATCCTCCCATGGACTTTTATGTGAGTGTTTGGTTTATGGGCTACTTCGTGACCTCTTTGAGAATACCTTAAAAAATATCAGACCATTCGGATCATAGACATGGTCCAGATCAGCAAATGTTTTTGCTCTGAAAATATGAGCTACTTAAATAGACCTCTATATCTTTTTCTACCATTTATTTTCCAGTTACATCTTAAAGTGTTTTTTTAGCATACACTCTTGCAATGAACTGAATCAGTAGCCAAATAATAGATGCCATGATTACCCAATCAATTGTACTCATATAGCAATGAGGAATGATGAAGGACTGAGGTGACCCTGTCAGGTTTTGAACCTGTGACCCTGACATTTGAAGAGGCTCAGTAGTTAGAGCATTTACCCATCAAGCTACATCAAAGGCTTAAAAAACTGTCTTAGCACAATACATGCATTTATAGACTATGAAATATACCTTATTTTCTTATTTGTATCCTGCATACTAGGGGAATGCTGACTGGAAATTCCTGATACTTCAGAAAGTCTGAAAGGAATAAGAAGGCAAAGTGCACAGGTATTGTGTTCAGAAAATTGTTTCTTGCTTACACTTTTCTCTTTGTGCAGCTGAGATCAATAAAATACCGCACAGAGCACTTCCTGGCTCGCGTTAAGTGTGAGAATTAAGGGGAATTATGTGTCAGGAGGTTGTAGGGGATTTTGCAAAAGGTTATTTGGTAGCACTGGTATTTTTATAATACTGTTTCTCTCAGGCTTCTGACCATCTGCACTTCAGAATGCATTATTTAGTAATGTATTTGAAAAACATACATACATACACACACATATATATATATATATATATATATATATATATATATTTATATATGTGTGTGTGTGTGGATGGATATACCCACATAGAGAATACAATTAATTAATCAGGGTGGAGATCTCATAGGACCTGCCATTATTAATTAATTGGATTGTGTCTGTGCGTATATCCATCCTACATACTGCTGGGCTGCACTTTGCATGCTCTTCCTGCAGCACGTGGAACAAAAATGTGTCCCTGGAAACCTGGCCGATATTGGCAAGCATGAGGGCCAATTTAGTGGGGAGGAATAATCAAGCAAATATTGTGACTGTAAAGGTGGCTGGTCTTACAGACAGATAGATAATGCAGATTTCTAATATATGGACATTTGTTATTTTACACTGAAAAAGCTGAACATAACACATAGGTTAATTAAATGTATTAAGCTATAAGATGTAGGATTTAGAAGACTGATTATGACAGTCTCTCTCTATGACACAGTGCCTTGATACATTAAGTGTTAACCCCTAATAAGCCCTCTTGTCTAGTCACATTGCATATTACACTCTGTTACCAATAACATGTTCCATGGAGGATTGACAGCCAATGTCATTATACATATAGGAAGCACTCCATAACATTCACACAGTTGTCAGTGTATTGGAAATCTAATGATTATGGGAATCACACCAGATGACACACAGAGATAAGGGTCTCAAAGGATTAACCCCCACTGCTTTCTTACCAAGCCTCTAGTGTTCAGGGCTCCACTGACATTAAGTGGAGAGCTCACCTTACTAATTCTAGCATTCCAGAAGGGTCAACATGCTGTATTCCATGACCTTCCCACCTCTCAGTGTGTGTTGAAACATTATTTTCTTGCAGAACACGTCTTGTTTTTTCCCAATAGTCCCCAGGAGGTCTCCGTTCGAAGAGTAATGCTACACTTACAACTTCAGTGATAATTGCACAATATGTTTTGCTTTCCTTTGCTGAAATGACATTTTGTCTCAAGTTCAGAGGTCAGAATCAGCTTTCGTGTTATTCGAAGGATATGTTACTTTCTGCAGAAGAAGAGCCAACTCTCCAATCAGGGGTCGGAATAGGTGGATCATAATGTTCATTTGTGGTTTTAACATAACCTGTGGAAATTGCTATGGCCGCACTGATAAAAGACATCCTTCAGGTGTGCCATCCAACTCACTAACAATGCTTAGATATGAATACCAACATTTTACATAAAAGAAAATACAGAAAATGTTTTCAAATCAAAATAGCATGTCGGTTATTACTGTTTCATTTATGATCCTTCAAATGCCAGTGACCGTACAATATATGTATAACTCCTGGACTAGAAAGTCTGCTAAAGGTCATCAAAGGTTATTCATTGAGGTATCGGAACACTCAGCTCGAAGAACACCCAAAATCCTGTTTAATGTGATAAAAAAAACAAGAAATCACTTTATTCAATTTTTGGTACAGTTTGATTTTTCTCAATTAATTTTATTATTTAGAGGTATTGTTTTATTTCTGACGCTATTCTTTTTTTTTTTTTTTAAGTATCTATGATGGATCTGCCAATAGATTTTAGATTTAGTAACTTTTATATAATGGTAAATTCAATATACACAGTTTTGTCCCAAAATACACTTGGATCAGGCACTTTAGCTAAATTTCACAAATCGGGGAATGTGGCCACTCAGTGTCCCTGAAGACGGTCTGAATCGGCTGTTCGGGCATTTTGGAGACTGAAGCATCGTAATCCTTCACATTAGGACAATTTTGCTATGAAAAGCACACAATTTCACGATCCCAGTTCAGGAAACATACAATAAAAGTGTAGAAGAATTAAAGCACACATATTGTCAACACAAACATATTTTTATACCATTATAATATATTATTGTTATGTATTATAATATTATATGTATATGTTTATATAAAATTGTAAAATAACATTATACAGTGATTATGTACATGAACATAAAATTATATATATATATATATATATATATATATATATATATATATATATATATATATTATTTTATGTTCATGTACATAATAACTGTATAATGTTCTTTTACATTTTTTTTATTTTATTACACATCAGGCAATTTCGGGAGTACTTCTGCTATTTCCCTTGTATGCTATTATATGATCATATTGAATAGCAGCTGTACAAACATAATACCTGTGAGAGGGTGAATACGTCAGCTCTGTAACCCCTTAGTGACAAGACATTTTGACCTTGACTTTCCCTTGATGACAAGGGCTGTTTTTACATTTCTGGGGTGTTTGTGTTTAGCTGTAATTTTCTTCTTTCTAACATACTGTACCCACACAAATTATATGTTGTTGTTTTTTATCATCATAGGAACAGCTTTCATTAGATATATTCATCATATCTTATAATTTACTACAGAAAATATGATGAAAAAAAATAAAAAACACTTTTTCTAACTTTGACCTAAAATATAATTGACACAAACACAATCATTAAAAATGACCCCATCTAAATAGTTTCTAAATGTTGTCCCGAGTTCAGAAATATGCTTGTTTCCATGTTTTTCTGCGGTTTTTTGCGAGTTATGGGGCAAAAACCAAAAATAGTGTTTTTTTCCTATATTGACCTTTTGACCCCAACCATTATATTTTAATTTTATTGTTACCCTATCCCTTATGCTAACCCTAATTTAATTGTAACCCTAGGTGCTATTCTAACCCTAACACTAGATTTAAGCTAATTAAGTCTTTTGTTTCATTGCAATGTTGCTGACTGCCTCTAGGGGCAGTCAGGCAACATTTTCATTTTCTGACCACAAGAGGACACAGCCATATTGCAGGAGCCAGAATTTCAGTGTTGGCAATTGCCTCGACATCGAGGCAATAGAGCAGCACAGTCAGAGTGGTTTTCCCGATCGTTGATTGCAAATACTGCTTGTTTCACCGTTGGACGCACCTGACACGTCCAATGTTACGAAGGGGATAATCTGCTCAATCCTAAGGTTCCTAGCAGCGTCAACACAGTCGTCCATCCTTGTGAGGTAGCTAAGTAGGTAAGTTCCACTATATTGGGTGATGGCAACATCCTTCAGCTTGATGAATAGTTATATCCACCAGGATGTATTTGAGAATAAGAGAATATCTCAATGTACCTTTTCTGGTAAATACATTGTTATTATTATTATTATTATTATTATTATTATTATTATTATTATTATTATTATTAATATATGGTTGAGGCATGTATAATTCCTGAAGGTAACTGTCTAGTTCACAATATTAGTTGGGCTTGCCTTGGCTTTTATAAAAATGTTTTCCACATAAAGCATATACAATAACATGTAAATGTTATTAATATAGTGTTTATTACTTACATTTCACTGCGCATTTAAGGACAACTGTAAAACATATCTTATTCAAAAATATTCAAACACCCTTTTTGCTCTGTTTAGATCTATCTGGGGCCGCTTGTGTTGCTTTTATTTCATATTTGATTAGATGAAGAAATATCTGACTCATTTGACCCAAGATTCTAAACAACATGCCTACTCCCTGATGGGGCAAAGGTGACACAAAACGGTACTTTATTTCTATTTTTTCTTAAAGCCTTTTTAATTTAAACTTGATGCAATCTTTCAATTATACCAAGCGTACTTTGCTACCCACATTTGTCCTTTAACACCTCCCCGATGACGCAAGCACCAAAACACCACTTTTTGTCCCTAGCCACTGATCAAACTCCTAGTGTCCTCACCTGACAGTTGGGATCCCGCTGCAAGTTCCCCGCAGTAGGATCCAAGCACAGCTCATCGCGTGGAGCCTTGATGAGCTGTTAAAATGCTGGATGTTCTATTCCATCCTAGCGTAAAAATAAAAGTCAAATTAGGATGGCAAAGAAAGTCCTAGCCTCACAAAGAGGTTAATACCATCCTGCACCCTTCTCTCAGCAAGTTTCGTATATCCATTGGAAACCATAAGCGTTTTTACCTCCACTGAGCTTTTCAGTTCCTAGTTTATGTTGGAAATTTCATTTTCACACCAAATACATCTTGTTGTCCCCGTAGAGGACAGGGCACAACACGTCCATCAGCAAAGCTACACTTACAACCGCGGTGATAATTGTGTGCTATGTTCTGTTCTCCTTGGGTGAAATTACATTTCAGCTTTAGTTTATAGGTGGAACCAGATTCTCATTTTACCCAACACGTACTATTCATGCTGGGAATCGGACTGACTTTAGGGGGGTAACAAGGAAGGAAACAGTGCATTGCCAGTTTATTCATATGGGTATTACTCCTACTGAGCCAAGCAACAGAAGTAGCGATAGTTTCTTTGAGCAATTTTGCTGACAGTGTGAAACCCAGCCTTTCCCTTCCTGTAATTTTTGCTGTGTTGTATTCAAAGGTGTTGATGGGCAGGTTTCGTAAGAGATGAATGACCCCTTTTTGCATGCACACATCCTTCTGTTCTATCTTTTTTAGTTTGTTTAGTTTTATCCGCAACATGGACAAAATCACTAAGTTTACAACAGCACTGAGCTCACGGCATGTTTGGAAAAACTATACATACTGGGAGCAGTGCCTTTATTAATCGTTTTACCCTTTTACAGGAAACTTACTTCTGTTAAATGGACTTTGTTACCTTAACACCATTTATATTGTGACTGTAGAGTAACTCCGGTCGCATTTTTTTTTTAACAAACTTTATTGAAGCCGCGCGGCTGTAGAGGAGCGCACAACGATTCCCTCACATCCGCGGACCGGCTTAACAGAGAATTTTTTTTTTTTAACCTGCCGTGACCCGGGCCCGTGGGCCCCCTGGACCCACCAGGCCCGGGACGCCAGAATCGCCCATCACCCCCTGGCTTAATATGCAAATTGCACTGTGTAGTAGTTCATTTGCATATAAAGCAAATTGTGATGTCATAAACACTGGCATTTAAAACATGTATTTTCTCTTAATTAATGCATTTGTTTGTAATTGCTCTAACGCAATATAAAAAGCATGTATCTTTATTTATTTATTTTATTCTCCACATTCCAATTATAATCAGTGTTTTGGTGACAGTGTCTCTTTAACCTTTCAACACCAGGGATACATAAAAAAGTGTACACTGCCTTACAAAAGCTAGCCAATTCATTGCAGACACCTAATGGTTAATTGTTGATTTTTATTTTTCTATTTTGTATTTTAGTCCCTTCTTAAAAAGATCATCAGCCTTATAGTTTTGTATTTACTGCAATTTTAACAGCAATTTGGAAAAAATATATTGTAGATTGTTTATAACTTTTTCTCAGTGTGAGGGTTCACCAAGGCAAGGCACAAATGTTGTTCATGAAGGGCAATAACTGTAATTTGTAATGAACAATTTATAAAGTTCTATGGACCTTCACAGACCTTGCCACGGACACTGGTTTGTAAGCTGAACCATGGCACATAAAGAGGTACTGTTTAACCCCTTCCTGACACATGATGCAAAAACATGTAGTCTGTGACAAATGATGTGCCTGGATCATCAAGATGCATTTTCCTCTCCAATATGGTGCTGCCCCCTATCTAGGGTTGCCACCTTTTCCTCAAAAAAATACCGGCCTTGGTACTGCCTCCATAGACTTATTTTTTTACCGGCCTGCTGGTAAAATACCGGCCATGTGGCAACCCTAGCCCTATCCTGTAAGAGCGACGGAAGTGATAAAAAATCCCTTCCATCGTTCTGTTCCTGTTGCTTGACTGATGCTTGACTGCCCCTAGATTATAACTATATATGTGTGCATACATAAATTGCACGGGAACCTGTATAGAGCATACATCTGCAGGTTTTTTACATCTGCAGAATGCAAGTGAATCCAAGGGGAACTTAATCAAGGAGTGAAACCCACAGGAACTACTTGATGAATTCATTAATTTCCCTTGGAAGTATATGAATTATACATTCTACAATGCAAAATGTAAATGTTATATCTGTCCCTCAAAAAAAAACAAAAAAGATTGAACATACATATTTATACATGGAATCAGCAGTAGGATGCATTAACCCCTTAGTAACATGACTTTTGACCTTGTCTTTCCCTTGGTGACATGGGCTGTTTTGACATTTATGGGGTGTTTGTGTTTAGCTGTAATTGTCTTCTTTCTCACATACTGTACCCACACAAATTATATATTGATTTTATCGCCATAAGAAGGGCTTTCATTAGTTAATATATTCCATATCCATTAGTAGGAACCAGAGAGTATTACAACAGATACATCTATTCCCAAACCCTGGGGATGGTTGATTCTTTGATCTGGCTGAAATTAGGCCACATTGGAAAATATTGATAGGATTCTGAAAATTCCATCTTTCTCTATGCAATATGGATACAATGTGACCAAACACAACTATTTTAACCAATCTCAGGTTAATAAATCGTCTGGAAGAAGACTTTGTGATTTTGAAGTGTAGGATTTAACATATTATAAAAGCACCATTTGTATCCAAACTAAGGGGGAATTCAAAAATTATTTCAGAAGTTCAGACATTCAAATTCTTAAGCTATTTTGTGGAGGGTCTAAAAGTACAGTAAAATATATATTTAAGTGGTTATTTGATATTGAAAATGTTACATATAAGCCAATTGTTACATATCTGTCAAAAAAAAAATCTTAAGTGGTTTATAGAACATTCACAATCCTAACCTATTTATATATTTTTGTAACTGTAGTATAATTAATATATAAAATTAGACTTATTATACATTTTGAAAATATTCAGATTTTGCATCATATAATGGACTGCCATAGTAGCAGGTATATGAAAGGCATCTCACACAACAGGAATAAGGCCTATAAAGAATCCTACATTTCAGAACCTGGCCTTCTATTATATAATAATTGCAGAGACTGTATATAAACATACTATTTATAATTCTTGAATGGGTTTAGTTGTATATGCTCTTCCCAGTGCCTCCCCTCTCCATCAGTCTATTAAGAGCAGGAGGAGGATTAGGGAGGAACATCTCCTCCTGGTGATGACCCAAACGTCGATATTTATCACACAAATATCACACAGATCTTGGTTCCTGTTGGAGTTGAAACATCAATATTTTGATGCTGTATTTTATGTGATAAATATCAAATATTTGCTACAGTCCCATGAGTACTTGATTTTTTTCTTGTTTTGGACATATGCATTATTGGTGATATGACACCTGGGCAGGTATATATCGGGTGAAGGTGAGTGCAAGTTTTGGAATATATATATATATATACATTGAGGGGGAAAAGTATTTGATCCCCTGTTTATTTTGAATGCATGTCAAAAAAGTTATAAATTGATTTGCATGTCAATGAGTATTTGATCCCTTCGACTTAGTACTTGGTGGCAAAACCCTTGTTGGCAATCACAGAGGTCAGACGTTTCTTGTAGTTGGCCACCAGGTTTGCACACATCTCAGGAGGGATTTTGTCCCACTCCTCTTTGCAGATCCTATCCAAGTCATTAAGGGATTGAGGCTGACATTTGGCAACTTGAACCCCCAGCTCCCTCCATAGATTTTATAATGGATTAAGGTCTGAAGACTGACTAGGCCACTTCAGGACGTTAATGTGCTTCTTCTTGAGCCACTGGTTGTGTGTTTTGGGTCATTCCTGGAATGCCCATCCACGACCCATTTTCAATGCCCTGGCTAAGGGAAGGAGGTTCCCACACAAGATTTGATGGTACATGGCACCATCCATTGCCCCTTTGAGGTGGTACAAATGTCCTGTCCCCTTAGCAGAAAAACACCCCCAAAGCATAATGTTTCCACCTCCATGTTTGATGGTAGGGATGGTGTTCTTGGGGTCATAGGCAGCATTATTCCTCCTCCAAACATGGTGAGTTGAGTTGATGCCAAAGAGCTCGATTTTGGTCTCATCTGACCACAAAACGTTTACCCAGTTCTCCTCTTAATCATTCAGATTTTTATTGTCAAACTTCAATTGTTCTGGGCTGATTCCTCACCATTCTCATGATCATTGAAACTCCACGAGGTGAGATCTTGCATGGAGCACCAGACAGAGGGAGACTGAAAGTTATTTTGTGCTTTTTCCATTTGCGAATAATCGCACCAACTGTTGTCACCTTCTCACCAAGTTGCTTGGCTATGGTCTTGTAGCCCATTCCAGCTTTGTGTAGGTTTACAATCTTGTCCCTGACATATATATATATATATATATATATATATATATATATATATACAAAATCCAAACAAGGTAAAGAATGCACTCACAGGACTTCTGAAGACAGTCAATTAGGATTTAATTCAGGTAACCGTCAGCATCACTATTAGCGACGTTTCAGGCT
Organism: Pelodytes ibericus; assembly: GCA_036172795.1. NCBI lineage: Eukaryota > Metazoa > Chordata > Amphibia > Anura > Pelodytidae > Pelodytes > Pelodytes ibericus. The sequence goes on along the minus strand of CM069858.1, from coordinate 23,481,129 downwards.
GCTAAGCCCTTTATCAAGCATCACTAACGAAAAAAACAACACGCACATATATACACACATCTAATCAAACACTTACCAGCAGCAGCTGGAGAAACACCCTTCCCACACCACGGTGTGCTGATCGAGTGGCAATATCCGGTATGTGATGAGTGAGCTTGCGTTCCACCATGCGTGTCACATATAACAAACTGTCGCTAAGCGACGCTCAAGAGGCGTCTGGTGCAGAGACGCAGGGTCGCGTATATACAAGCATGCCAGTGCTGAGCGAAGCCACGGAGAGGAATGACTGATTTTATCAGTCACTCTAAGTCTGGGGGAATTTGTAACCAGCGGAGTACTGGTTACTATGTTTACTAGCTGGACTCACGGTCCACAAATAGAGGCCCCACAGTACGAGGCAGCCTAACTCTACAAAGACAAATGCCTCACACGTGGCTGAGGCTTATATATATATAAAAAGAAAACAACTTGTGTATAAATGCATAGAGGCAGACTTTTATACAAATTCTCTCTTGCCAAATATACTTATGGTGCACCCTGGAGTCTGTTATTTGACACTGTAATGTGTCCTGAAGTTTCTGTGTGTCAGCCAACAATTGTACAGAATAACAAAAATAGTCGATCCTGTATCTTTTGATGGCGCAAATAAGTAGCAATTACTTTATTGTGTAATGAACACACACAATGATGGGGAACTAACATAAGGACCCTTTGAAATCCTTTAGGTTGAAATGCCTTACCTCAGATATTGAGCCACTGACTTTGAGTAGACTCCAGCAACGAGAATATTCACTGCCAACATAAGCCTACTAGTAGCCACAGACGTCCGTATGCTGGAATCAAGTCTCCAAATCCTAGTTTGCTACAAGATCAGAAAATACTACATTTATATTTAAACAGTAGATGATTTCAGATTTAATTGATACAACTGTTAATCACTGCATTGGGAATGTTTGCCCTCTTTCTATTCACTCTTTATAATCATTTTATTATATGTATTATTTAATATATTGTATTAACCTTCACCATAATAACATTGAACTAACAGTGAGGCTATTCTAGACTTAAATAATACACAGTTCATAATAAATATAAAAAATATCCGTGTGGATGTTCGTTATATGCTCTGTATAGCTCAATACATTTCAGAGATGTATATTCAGGTATTTAAACTACACCTCTGATCAATGCACACAGATTTACTCGCAGAATTTCAGATGACACACAACTTATATGAGATCACACTGCGTTTCTTGTTCGATGTACTCCCCTACTGCTTGATCTTGTGTTGTTGCATTTAGATAGATTCTAATCAGTAACATCATAGGTGTTTTCTCAACGATCAGTACTATTTTATCAATCCATGTCATTATATCCGCATCACTCCCTACTGATCCAACTTGTCTGTGTTTGATTGCACTCATTGTATTTTCATCCACTGTTGAGATGTGTGTTCTGGCTTTACCTTCACTCCAAAAATACATTTATTATATTTAGCGGTTAAACTGTTGTGAGAATAGACAAAAAAAAAGGGGCCAAACAGCTGGAACTTGCACAAATGAGACCTTTATTTATCTAAAAAACCAACTGGTTTCAGTGAAAAGAGACATTATCAAGGTGAACACCTTTATATGAACCTGGTTAGAAGTCTATTACAGTCAATCTTACTGTGAGGTCTTCAGTAATTGTTTAGCTAATATATTGTTCCACGTTATTAGATATATGTGTCTCAAATTATAACCTGGTTCCTTTTTTTTTGGGTTTTAAAGGTTTGTTTATCCAAATGTTTATTATTCTAAATATATTTGTAGAAACAGAGATTTGTAAATTATCATTGTTCAATGAAGCTGTATAAATTGAAAAAAAAAAAAAAGAGAAATACATATGGACATTAATTGCAGATGAAACCAAACTACCTAACCAAACTTATTAATGGTGTTAGCGGCAGGCATTGAATTATCGTTGTACAATAAATTACTGCTAACACCATTTTTGGTTAATGTGGGCCATAGAATCTGGGCCTTTAAATGGAAATGCCTCTTTAATGAGCAAAGAGTTTAGGTTTAACGATTAGTGGATATAGTAAGGCTGTAAAGAGTATAGTCTATTTGTGCCAAAGATATTCTGTGGGTAACAACTTCCTGTCTCATTCTGTCAATCTACTACCTTTGTTAAAAGTTTAAATTGCCTTTATAGACTTTTTTTTATATATGTAACATACACTACTGCCTTCATCTTCTGCTGTAATCACATTTCTCCTCCCACAGCAATATACTTGTTTCAAGCTTTGCACTTTTTAAAAAAAAAAATACTACATTTGATGTATTATTTGCAAGTGCACATGGATGAATCTGTGCAGAGAATATATTACAATCTAATTTTAGAGCAATTGCCCAGGGCTACATAGACCGGGGACTGTTCTAAAAATAAGCCTCCAAATTCAGATGTCAGCACCTTTTCTGACTAAGACTACTTCTCTATTTGAACTTCTAAGCTGCACACGCAAGTTAAAAAAAAAAAGTATTTTTTTCCCATTAGTCTATATTATGCTCGGGGCTCTAACACTTTAACCAGCTATCTCTTGTGTCACCATTTCCTATCTCGCAATTTAAAGTTTTTGTTTTTTTTGCAATTTTGCATATATTTTTATTATACGTATATTTTTTCATATCCAGTATCACTGTTATGAAACTATTGCCCTTCCCTTGCAAAAAAAAAAAAAGTGAAAGTACAGGAAATCTCAATTGTTATATAAAGTCACAGCCAACATATTCAATGGGCCTACCATCAAATGAAGCCTTACGGCATGGTCAGGGGCCATGACCCCTCCAATATGAGAGATTGACAGAGAAAAAAACAACCTTGAAACATATAAAGTCTAAAAAAAGATGTTCATGAAAAACGAGGGGCGCACATATTTCTAAACTAAAATTGCCCCAATTCCACCATTTGGTGGTCAATCGCAGATACATTACTTATATATTAGTTTGGATGAATGGCTACTTTGTGTGTAGCTTTGATGTTTTTGCAAACATGGTTGAAATTAGAGAGGATACACCATTCAAAAGCTCTTCCCGGTGTCCTCGCAGAGAGTGTTGAAATACACAATTAGTATTGACGGAACAGGAAGTACATTTTGCACATGAAATGTACTTGAAGGCTAAAAGTTAAGTTCCAGAAGGAACAAGTCTGTGTTAGTTACTAACTGCACTGGAAAGCAGAATGTGGTCCATAATGGTATTTCAGCTATGTAAAATCAATAACAAGGAGGGGAGAGACAGGCCACAGTGACATCTATAGCTGAGATATAACTGCTTCAATAATGCAATATTGTTACATACAATATAGTTGTTTATAAAATGGCAAGCCATACAGTAACACTATGTAATACATGATTGGAAATATGAATGCACATGGAATTAAAACTCAAGTCAATGACTTTTCGATCCAACATGTATAGCAATCACTTATATTCTGCTGGTAGGTTATTCAAGTAAGACAAAATCAGCATTAGGTCGGGTCCCCACCCCAACAATAACATACACAATGGGTCCAGAGCCTGTATGTCAAACAAAAATGTACTAAACTTTATTTTTCACAGGTGAACCCAATAGGGATGCACAAGTGAATGATTAGTTGTCCCTAGTGTGAGGATAAGCTGGCAGGTACATGTAATGGTACATTCTCTGACCGGCAGCTGACATACTTCCCTGGGAAGGTGACTGTCTCTCTCTGCTAGTGGTTTTTGAATGGCATGTGCAAAGGGGTCCCCTCACCTTTTTCTGATCCCATGCAAAAAACAAGGGTCTCTCTCTGCCCTTGCAAAGAGAGATCCCCCGAATAAGCAAACCTCAATCAGATGGGCAGGGCGAGACCCGTTCTGATTGGCTGTGTCTAACGTGGAAGACACAGCAAACATGTATTTACTAACATACACGTCGGGTTTACTCTGGACAAGCAGGAGATATTTTTTAAACCTTATAATATGCACTAACATTACTCGTGGTGGACATGTATTGCACGACAGAACATTTGTTCATGTTCTATGGACCTTTTAAAAACCCTGCCATGAATACTGGTGTTCTTGTACTGACTCTGGGTACCTCTGATTGTGCATGCGAAAAGTATACGAAAGTATAAGAAAAAAGTATACTTATATGAAGGAGAAAAGTTCATAACCTAAATCTAGAGGGTGGATGTTCAGGGATAGGCAAAGTGTTCATACGAGGACTGTCTGTGTTCTGTGTAGGACCATAGAGCATCATTAAATTATTGGTCACAAGGTCCAGTAGATGTCCACCATGAGCATTATTGCTTCCTATCTCTCTGAACAATGTGTCCAGGAAGGGTTTGTTACACTGTTTCTTTTTTTTTTCTTTCTGCATACATGCCTCTATTTTATTTTTCCTGAACACTTGCAAGTTGGTGAACACTTTAGCTGACCAGTATACCGTGTTTCACAGTAAAGTACAGGGATTTAGAAACCCCCACGTGTCTGTTCATCATTTGCTATAGTGTTATATTGATCCTGTAAAATGCATTAGAGTAGCTGAGAACTTTCACAATGAGCTGACCTGGAGACATTTAAAAAAAAAATTGACCCCCAGGGAGATGTAGCACAGGGATTCTTCATAATGAGACCACTGGTTTTCATCCAGTTATTTCAAATGAGTCTATAATGAAAATAAAAAACTCTACCAGGCCATAATAGGAATGTGTTCCTGTTTGAGTTTCCTTTTGTTTAAAGTGACTCTGTCAACCTCAACATTGTTTATATTTTGAATGTAGATAATAAAAAATGCTGAAAAAGTATCTATACATTGTGTTAGTAAACTTGCATGCAAATGCATGAATCAGGAAACATATTTGTTTTCAACATGTCTGTGGAGTCTCCTGTTCATTGCATCACCTGTAGCTTTATATGCAAATTAACATATTTTCAGTTGGAATGCGTATTTTGCATACCAAACCGCAAGATGATGTAATAAGCAGGACACACCACAGACAAATGTAAAACGTGTATTTCACTTATTTGATCCATTGGCTTGCATCTTCACAATGTATAAATCATTTTATTATTTCTATTACATTCACAGAGCAAGGAATGTTTAGGTTGATGGTCCCTTAAATGTAAACATGAATTATTTTCTTTCCATTATCATATACCTCCTACAACAAAGTGATATACCTGGTGCTGATTCAGGACTTAGGATGAAAATTCAACAGGCCTAGGGGCACATTGCATCATTTATCCATTATGGAAAGTATGAGTAGTTATGTCAGCTAAGAAGCTGAGTTTTATAAACAGCACTTGTTTCTAGGTAAGGAAATCACCTCCACAGGATAATTACTTTGCAATACACATTGGTCAGGTTAAATGAAAATAGCATTCATATTGATGTAAATATTGTTTTAGATTTATTTATGTAAAGGCATATGTAGGTAATAGGGTAGCTCTATGGTAACCTCTATTCAAAGTTTAATGTCTATATTTAATGCAGTATGAGTAATGTTTACCCGAAACGGAACATAATTCAATGGCTAGTCTTCTGGGATAATACGCAATGCACTCCCCATCTTGGGAGTAGTTTCTTGGTGGGGACCACTATATCAGGAACAGACTTCATTAGGACTTGAACCTTGACTTCCTTGTTACTGGACCTCTTCCTTCCTGCCAGACGGTTTTTCATAGTTTAACCTCAGCGGTCACTCAAACCTCAGGGGCTCAACCACTTCAGAAGCAAGTGATTGTTACTGGCAGAAAGACCTATTAGACCCATGCTGCTGGACTCCAAACCTGCGTCAATATCATTACATTGTCATTGTTCTGATCCTCATCTGATCTTAATCTGCCCATTCCTAACTCTACGTAATTAGAGTACCACTGACAGACATATCAGACGCTGGTCTTCTACTTGGCTCTCGTGAGCTATCTTAGGCCTGTAATACCAGTCACATTACTAGCTTTACTGTAGCTTCACTAATTCTGTTACATTTATTTGGTTCACGTTTTTCAAAATGGCTGATGACTTTGCCATTTTTCTAAGTGTCAGCTTGCAAGGATGTGATCATTGCCTCAGCTAATTACTCTGCATGACTGCTTCATGTAATGCTCTAGGCAACTCCACTGTTGCATGGACAGAAAGAGACAAATCTTCTAGCGTAGAGGAAACAGCTTGCAGGGAAATGTATAATTTTAAATTCAGGGAAAAGGGGGTCCAGTAGCAGTTTTAATAAAGGGCTGTTGTCATGAAGATTAATAAAGAGATTTAATTTTAGATTAATTTATGCTTTGATAAATGTATTATTATTTCCTACTGAAAAGTAGAGAAACTCATCCAGCACTGAAACGGTTACCATACAAGTAATAGTGACTATGGTCCCAAAACTGAAAGAAGGTTCTACATAGAAACATAGAAACATAGAATGTGTCGGCAGATAAGAACCCTTCGGTCCATCTAGTCTGCCCAATTTTCGAAACACTTTTATTAGTCCCCAGTTCCCGGTTCTAGCTCTCATTTGTTGCACTTTTCCTCTTTAAATTGTAGTCCTTTCTTGTATTACATTTCTACTACACCAGATTATCCCCATATACCTTACAACAGTGCCAACTTTCCTCCACATCCACGGTATAGTGCCAAATGCCTCCACATCTCTAAAATAAAGGTGAATTGTTGAATATAGGGCTCTCTCATGCGTTTATCACTCAGACTGTATATGTAACGGACTGTCTACCAGACGTAGTAGACCCTCTGTCTGTTGTGTGAAATCACCTCCTTAGCCACGGATTAAGCTCAGCATTCACCCAGCAAGTCTTTCTGGACCCTTGCTCTTTGTACCCAAATAGACAGGACAACTCGCAGTTAGGTACAGCAAGAATGAACAACTCCTTTATTTGTGTAACAACACAGACTTATAAAAAGACATAAACATGACATCACAGACATTAGTATACAATGGGGGGGGGGATGGAACTAAACATAGTTCTCCAACTAACTGGGGCTAGGAAAACATTAGACATTCAGACTGCAAACCAAATAGGAATTAACATAGAGTGAGTAGACCTAATTACAATAGACTCAGTAATGTACACAACATAATCAGTTTACCAGTTAATACAGTTAATACAGAATAATAGATGTTGGAGTAAACTATTGGAGTCACTGTAACATTGTAAAACTTCAGAATGGTCTACTCACAGAATTAAGCATTATACTAACAGAATATAACTAACTAACAATATAAACGTTTAGTGTTATGGCACATCCCTTACCCAGATGGTCCGTTCATTCGTGAGTTGGTTGGGTAGATTCAATCTACCAAACACCCAGGCAGAAAGGCACGAACAAGCCTTTCTGCAGGGGAAAATACAAGCTTTTACCATGGGGCCATAGTCCAGAGGCAGCAGGCGAGCAACCAGGCTTCTCCAGAACATAGTGGCGAGGTTGGTTCTGCCACAGTATACCCCTCTCATACACCACCAAACTCTAGTACATAGTGCAAAATCAAAAATTTGTGAGGATGCACATGCACCCTCACACATTTTGCTTGGTGAGTATTTTTATTGCTTTCTCATCTCTTTCCAGTGCACCATATGCCCCCAATGCATAATCAGGGCAAGGCAGTGGGGGAGGATATACCACGGTAGTGCTGATTATGATGTCACCTCCTTTGGTCTGCTGCTGCCCCTTTCTAATCTGCCATCCTGTAAATTGTGCGCTGGGCAGTTTAATGATGTTTATGGACCTTCACAGGCCTTGCCATGGACACAGAGGCCCTTATTCAGACACAGACCTTACATTACACACCTTTTTTATACAAAGTACTGTAATTCACAAGACCTAATACCAGATCACAAAAAAAGAAAGAAAAATGTAATGAAGCAAATCAACAATTCAATGCTATATCATGATCCAGCCACACTTGAAATCCCTGACTTTATATGAATGACCTCCTGAATCAGGAATTTCATGAAGATCGTTATAAGTACCATTTGAGTAGGCCACTACAGACAATCATGGTGGTGAGTTATTCAACGTCATAACCTCAGCTAATTCACAAATAAAAAAAATTGACATATTTTTACTACTAATCTCAAGGGGTAAAAAATGGCTTTTCTGAACCAGGAGACTAATGCACACATTACTAATCAAATTATCTACTCAATAAAGAGAGAATTGGAAAAAACAGAGACGGGAAGTTCAATTGCATTGGAGAATTGTTTCCAACTTGGTTACAATGACCAAAAGTTTGAAATTCCCATCTTAATTCCCTGAAATTCTCTCTTGATTGAGAAGAACTTAAAGTTTCCATTTAAATGTATTTGGGATTCTGAAACTATTTTTACCTAGCTACGGTATACGAAGGCTTGTACCACAGTTTAATGCACCACTGAGTGTATCTGCGATAGGAATTTCAGGGGGAAGCGGGAGGGATAGATAAGATGATACAAAATATGTGCATATATCTACATAAACTCTAAATCCTAAAACAATTCCAATTTTTTTTTTAAAGAGTTTTTGTTCTTTGGAATATGTGATGTTGTTATACCGCATTTGTTTAAAAAAAAGCACACCAAGATCTCTTGTTTAATCCCTTTGGGTATACTCTTCTTTTAGAATACTTCCATTCTTCTTCGGTGCTGCTATGAAAAAGCGCTATGTTAAGATGAACTGGAAGGGGGGGACGTGTGACAGGATTATGCTGTTTCCCAAATAAGAACAACTCAGGGGAATATAAGAGATGCATTCTACTCTCTGTCTACTGCCGAACATCAGTGTCAATCAATCACACTATCTCTGTAAGTACCAGGTTATGTCAAGTTCCAAAAGTCATTTTTGCCATGAATAACTGCATGTAATCTGGATAGTTTTAGACTCTTAAAAAGAAGGCCGCAGTCTGAGTTATCCGTATTGAGTAACATACCCTGCAGAAACTGTACAGATTTTCACACAATTATCTTGGGTTAATTGATAAAACTCCAAGATATGGCTACTCTACCTGCTGTGATTAGGCGCTTATTAAATATGCATCCAATTTTTTTGCTGATAATCAAAGCAAATAAATTTGACTTGATTTATCATAAATAAATAAAAAAGAAATGCCAACGGTATGATACAGAAACATTTTTATACATAAAGGGAATCAAAACCGTAAAAGGAGATGAGTCTGTTTAAAACAAGCAGAACTACGACAACTAGAGGACATAGTCTTAAATTAGAGGGGCAAAGGTTTGAAAGTGATATCAGGAAGTATTACTTTACTGAGAGGGTAGTGGATGCATGGAATGGCCTTCCAGCGGAAGTGGTAGAGGTTAATACAGTGAAAGTGTTTAAACATGCATGGGATCGAAATAAGGTTATCCTAGGCATAAGATAAGGCTATGATCAAAGTAGTCAGAAAGCTGGGCAGACTAGATGGGTCAAATTGGTTCTTATCTGCTGGAACATTCTATGTTTCTAGGTTTTTTCTAAAAAATCAATTGAAGTGGAGGTATATGTGTTGGTCTCCAGAGAGCATGAGGACATGAAGACATAGAGAAGAAATTTTAATAATTTGAATATGTAATATTACATCATTTTAATATGATAATTATATCACATTTTAAGATTGCTGCCCCATGATAGAGATATACAAGCAATGAGGGCTCAGTAAGTTACTCTACTTATATTCTCTCATTACAGAATATCTATTTAAAATGCCTACAATCTTTCTGATAAATATAACAGTTGAGCTTTAAAAATGAAATCAGACTGCTTACATTACCAAATCAGCTTTAAAACTTCTGACCACTACAATTATTAGGTCACCCCAACGGTGGGGCAAGACCATTATGGGCCGTGGTACAGGAACAATTTCTGACGCCCCACTAAGCCAATATTACTAATTGTGCCTAAGATACTGGACAGAACGCCTTTGCTGGAAAGTAGTCTGGGTGCACTGAACCTGCTACAGCCCCTAATGTTCCACCCCTACACCCATACAGCGAAGAATGGCAAACTGACTCCTTATGGTTAATCAATCCTGGTAATAAACCCATCTGTGTTTCCCATAGTCCTCATAAGACCTGGTCAGTAAAGTCCTAATGAGTGCGGAAATAGACATGAGTGCTAAAATGGCGTTTCTGTATAATTTGGATCTAAAAATATTTATTGTTAGTAGTTGGCCAAGCAAGGAACAAACCACTCTACAGGGACCGAAAGTAGTTATTAATATGTTGTGCAAGAAAGGGTTTTATTCTTATCCATCCAAATGTGGCTGAACTTTTCCTCAGCAGATGTGTAAACATGTTCCAGTTCATTTGTAGGATGTTGCCTCATTTATTTAACTAATTGTTAAGTCACAATCTGTAGTAGCTGGTGAAGTTCCCATAACAAGATCCAAGCATCGGCAACTTGCTCTTGTTATGCTTGCCAAACATCCATTAATTGATAAAATGGATTTTAAATGATCAAGGCATTTGTTGCAAAAAATAAAAATACTATTAAAACGTACTGGGGTCTGTTTATTAAACAGTGAACTGAGGTGAATAGAGAAAAGAACTATAGAAAAATTAGACCAAAATAGTTGAGCTGAAATAATAGGTCAGTTTTAAAAAATATGTCCAACCCACCACTCAATGCTAACTCAACTATTATTGCTTAATTCTTTATTATTGCAATTCTGCTGTCAGTGGTCTACTGGTTAATAGATCCTAGCAGTTTCGTAACTATGTGGCGTGGGTCTATGGGGATTGTTAACTAAAAGGTGAGTTGCAGGTGAGTTAAGTTGAGTTTTGCTTAATAGGGGAAACTCACCAGGTTTATCCCTGCACAATGTATACTTAAAATGGTGAGATGAAATGTTCATCTGACCTCAACTCCCCTCATCTCACCTGCAAACTCAACTGCAACTCACTTTTAGTGAATAGGCCCCTATGTGACTCCTTGCTGTGACTAATTTGACTTTAGATTCTTTATAGTATAAAAATCTATTCAGCAAGATCTTTGCTGCACTAGACAAATGAATCTGGCATGTCTAATAAGATAAAAAAAAACCAACACTACAATTTTTATCAGGAACAAAAACCGAATTAATAGTAAAAAAAAAACAAAAGACGCACTGCTCAACACATAAATGCGAGGTGATTTTAATTCCAACCACAAGTGGCAATGTTTCGACCACAAAAAGTTATGTATCAAGCCAGGTCAAATATGTGAACGTAGTGAGATATTTATACACTCAATGTGATCAAAGGGGCAAATCATTACTTCTGGTAGCAAAGCTTCATATTATTCTGTTATTGGTGATTAATATTTTCATATCATTCTGATATTAGTAATTAATAGAGAGCACATATTCATATTCTAAATGTCCTGGTCAATAATGTTTTTTCAGACATGACAATCCCTCTGTACAAGAAGGAGCGTCATTCTTAGCCCATGCTTGGTCATGGCCATGGTCCATGCAGTCGCATGACATTACTCGGGGCAATGTCCCATAACATCTTAAACACCTCCCATTCCTACATGCTCAGTGTCTCTTTTCTACAAAATGGGCTGAAAACACCCTCATTTTTTTTTAAACTATGACATTGGTTGGGAAGAACCAGAAGAGACCTAGTCAATAGCGCTGGTAGGTACAGTCATATAGAATGCTCAGAGTTCTCATTTTACTGAGGTCTCGTCCTGGTACAGCACTTCATGCTCCCATACACTCTTTCTCTCTAAAAAAGTCATGGAATCTCCTCAATCAGTACACCACGTATGAGGTTCTTGCACAGAATTCTACCACATAATGAGCTGAATTCATCAGAATTCTGATTATAAATACGCCAAGCAATATCATATGCAGATTGTACGTAACCTTTGTTATCGAGAAACAGTTTGTTCACAACTAGAATATTCATTAACTTGGAGATTAACTTTGATTGCTGCACTGTAAGGATGTGCTCAAGTGTGCAAAAAATTGCAAATGAAAGAAAACAGCAGCATATCATTTATCTTAAATTAACTCAGTATAATTAACTGCTGTTTTCTTTAATTCATAACCTGTATGTTTGGGTACCCTATTGTTTTAGTATGACAGCAATATAAATGAGGATTATTCTTCACTGTAGGGGGCAGTGAGCCATTTGTCTAACAGGTGGAAGAGACCAGTTTCTATCAGGATGACTGGATAATGTGAATAAAAATTGATATTTTACAGTTTAGCCACTTAGTTCCCTCTGTTGATATTGATTTGTTGCAGGGTATTAATTGAGCAAACCAACTGCGATATTAACAAACAATAATGAGTGCTTGTGTAAAACAGATACAGATGAATGAAAAAGAGACTACAACTTCTAATCTTCTCGATCCAATATTTTTTGTACTATGACAGAATTGCATCAATTACAATAAGAATGTTGGGACCAGCAATTCTGAGAACGGATTAGTTCCTAAAAATTGTATGTATTTCTATGGTGAAATACATGGTCAACTAACTGTTTTTTTGTGAAGCGCTTTTAGAATGTTCTAGAGGAGACTATCCATCTGTGTGTGTGCGCAATCAACACACTGACCCTAAACATACAGTGCTTTGACAAAATGGCTGCCGAAGAATATCAGTCTTTTCGAATGTCCAATCAAAGATCCTCATGAAATTTGTGTAGATACCCATGGTTTTTAAATCTATGATCACACACCTTTCAAATATATGTACTACAAATACATTTTCAATAAAAAGACAATAAAGTGTAATGAAACAACACATTTATATTTTATTAAGGGTACTCTACACAACCTTTAAACACAGGTGTAACATTAGTTATACCATAAAACCAATCAAAGAGAACTGGAGGGCTGAGTGGGAGGATCAGCAGAAGCTGCAAACCTGGTATTTCTCAATATAAAATTAAGTAATCTTACAAATACAGATATTCTATTTTTTTATGTATACATTTTAAAAAGTCTTTAATTTTGATCTGCATTATAAAAAGGCATTTCATTTTCATGTTGAGAGTGACAAAAAGGAATACATGACTGTAAGCCTTGATAATTTTTGCTTTTGTGTGCAATATATGTAAATTCTGAATTTTGATACAACACAATAGAATATGAGACTGAAATAGAATGCTGTGCATCACTAAAGAGACAATCATTCGGTACTGTAGCTATGATCCCTGTAGTTATAATATCAGAAGAGCTTAGGTTCAGTCCTAACCATCTGTTACCTTTTTGTACTCTGAGTAATCTGCTGAGCATAGACGAGACAACAACTTATTTTTCATCTTGTGAATGATGACAAGCACAAAATAATTAACAAACTGTTATTTGTTTCTTGGAAATTATAGAGATCCTCTTGCGGACCGTGATTTGTCATAAATGAGTCTCATTTTGAGTTTGGATAGAGCCTCTTCCAAGACTCCTGTGTCCTGGCTGTCACACTGGATGTCTTATACCATCATCTATCCAAGTCAGTGCCATGTGCTTTCTCCACTAACTAAACTCTAATTACTGCAAGGAATATATTGGGGAGATGTTAGCGCAATGTCACTTGCTTGCTCGTGGTCGTCCTCACGTTAGTTCTAATTATTAAACAGCAGGGCTTCTAATTAAATGGTGTGACTCTTGGAAAGCCCTGCTGGGTAACACCTGGCTAAAACGTATTTTTCCCTTGCCTCCCTGGGTCATAATTAGTTCTAGAAGTCCATGCTACTGATTCACCACAGGAGCCACTGCTGTCACTATGAATCAGAAAAGAGTCTTATTAAGGCTATGGAGACACAGCTAGTACTCAGAAGTAAGCAGGTTTGGATAGAAAGGTCTTTATTTTGCCCAGCATCTCTCTCGGAAAAATGATTGACGTCTATCTCCCAGATAAATCTCTCGTGCACAGTTTGACTTGAATGAAATCATTGTAGTTCTTTTTCATATATATATATATATATATATATATATATATATATATATATGTGTGTGTGTGTGTGTGTGTGTGTGTGTGTGTGTGTGTGTGTGTGTGTGTTTATATATACAGTTCATTACTTTGTCAGTTTTTATACCACCATTTTTGTGAACGTTACACTCATTATTCCTTACTGTCTTGTTTAATTACACTAACAAGAAAGTTGAACTATAAAGCATATGTAAAAAAAAAAAAAAAAATAGTCCTGAAACTCATAAAAGGTCATTTTAAAAATAGTAAAAGAATATTGTAATTGTAAGAAATTTCTGTAAAGATTTGGGATTTCAATTCATTTTATGTATGTTTCTAGGAATATAAAACAAATCTCAGCATTTCATTGATACATTTGTTTCTACTGATGATGATGCTCTGGATTCCTAATGAAAATAATTTCCTAAAACATCCTACTAACTGTTAGGATCTGCAGTATGTGTGCCCTGCTTACTTGGATGCTTCTTGAGAGCATCCTTTCCATTTTGCCATGGGTAGAGCATGTCCTGCCATGTAGGAAGAGAATGAATATGATAACTTGGTCATTATTTTTTTTTCCTGATTTGAGTATTTGTATTAGCAAAACTATTTTATGTTTTTTTTTGCTGGTCATTCAATTAAAATTACTCTGGGAATCAAACTATCTTTGATGCAGTTAGTAGTATATAACCTGTTCATTGTACAGTTTGTGTTGCATGCAATCCCTGAAAAGTTCCCTGTTCCAGCCCCCTTTTGTTCACATTTGTTTTTGTTTATATTGCAAGAGGATCAGTTCAGATGATCTGGGTCCTCTTTCACTGACAATGTGCAATAGCAGATTCCAACTATATATAGATGCTGGTAACCGCCTCTCTGTTTTTTGTTATTTTTATTTTTTACATCAGTGATTTGGGGACTGGCAGGACAGTTGTGTGATCCTGCACATGTATAGTGGGCATCTCCATGCATCTCTATGGGAGTTCTGTGCTTGTGATACTTCCTGGTGGAGGTTCTATACATAGGAGAAAGCTAGAGCAAAATGTATGTGTTCACGATAGACAAATACAAACACTTTAACAAATACATTTAGATTTATTTTTAAAAGTGCCAATTTTCCTGCACATCGTGGAATACCATATCCATGATACACACTATGGCTATTCCTCTAGATAAAAATGTATTATAGATGTTCATGGTATGGATTTGTGAGCCATTTTCATTGTTGATGCTGTCTTTTTAAAGAATATTGGCTCAACAATAAGTGCACTGTTTCGTTATTCACACCAGTGTAAACATAGAAGCATAATTGAATTAGATCAAGAGAAACATTTACAGAAATATATTTTTTAAACGTTGGAATTACTAAGTGAGAGCAGAGGCAGAAAAAAAATCCATAAATGGCCCTGATTGAAGAAAAGAGACCAAAAGTAGCAACACAAAAATGGGATTCTGACAAATAAAATACTATGTGCCAAGTGCCTGACAGCACATGGTTTTCCTGTACTTAATAACAAACTTTCCAACTTTGATAAAGCACATCCGAGGAGATGAGAAGGCAGAATCAAAAGAGGGAGGCTAAGTGACATCATCTGACTTACATCATCCTGTAAGTCTAAGTTCCATGACAACTGGCCAATCGATAATCTGAATTTGACTCAAAAGAATAGTCAACCTAAAAACTCGAATTGTAGGGAATAGACCCATTATTGAATAAATGCCTATATAAATACACAATTCCATTAAATTTGGGCAATGAAGTTCACTTTAAGGAAACCTTTGTTGCACGAGCTCAAGAATTATCATAACTATAGTGCGGGGATTCCTTATTCATTGAATAAAAAGATCATGGTTTGCTTTAAGAAAAGTAATATTGTCACAACTTCAGGTGAGTAGTAAATCATAAAAACTGCCATCATACTATTAAAAAATAAAAAAAAAAATTGAATTGTGCCACAAATCATAATTACCTGATTGTGATTGATTGGAAATATTCTGTTACATGATGTGTCACACCAAAAAAAAAGAAATCCAGCCATCTTGTCTGGGCTGTAATTTATAATTGAAGATGCTAATAATTTATGACTCACATTAGTGAGAGTTTGTAGTTCTATAGAATTGCAGGGCTGTCAGGGTTCAGGGATTTAAATGAATGAATGACCAGGATTTGACGTGCTGATAAATGGAGCAAGATATTAACAAGTGTTAGAGGGCTGTGATGTAAGAAGAAGTCGTTCTAAAGTGATGATATTACTGACAACCCGTCTCATACTGAAAAGTATATTGAAAGGTTGGCTGCAGCTAATGTCAAGGGAGGTAACGCTAGCTGTAGAATTTATTCCAGGAGGGGTATATTCACTAAAAAGGGAACTGTGTTGAACTAACAAGTGAACTGCAACATTCAGACATCAGTAGCGGAGTTGGAGAACATCTCCAAGTTGCCTATCTTGCCAATGTTATGCATCAGTTAGGATATGGTTAAATTAGATAGGGAACTAATGGAGAAAGGAGTATATGCAGTAGTGTATGTTCCACAAGGCAAACAAGGCACTCGCCTAGGGCGGCACTTTGCCAGAGGGCGGCACTTTGCCAGAGGGTGTTAAAGCACACTTCTGGTGCTTCAAACATTTTCCCTCCTCCCTTCCCATTCAGCAAGCTTTAGCTCTTTCCAATTAATCAGGGTGATGGGGGGTGTTAGTCACATTTAATGGGGGTGACAGGGCATTTAGTGTGTATGCAAAGTGGGTGATGGGGGCATGTAGTGGGGTAATTTTGCATTTAATGTGTGTGCAATGAGGGTGATGGGGCATGTTGTAGGTGTGCAACATGGGGTGCCCAAATTTTGTCTGCCTAGGGCAGCACAAAACCAAGATACACCACTGAGTATGTGTTTTAAAGATAAAGGTAACATATCGAAGATTCTGCAGACCTATTATAAAGTAATCCTTCTTGTCTGACTTGTCTTTTTTTTAATATATTGGATAAAACCAAATTTGCAGTTTTGTGTCTGTTGTATTAATGTTTATTTATGCTGTAGTCACAAAATGCACTGAAGTGTGATATCGTAGAATTATAAGAAACAGGTTTTGTGTAATGGGCTCCTGAATCCCGAATCAAGATAGCAAGAAATGTGTGCGATGTAACATACATAACCATTCAGCATTTTATGAAGGACAAATAAAAGATCATCCTACTCTACATTGTCAACAGGGAAGAATGTTTCCAAGAGTTCACTGCAAAATGAAATATTGCATCTATGAGAGAAGACATTAAATCAGTATAGCTCCAGCAGAGCCAACATGATTGCAATAGATACAAGGGACAGGTACTAAAGTACAGGGGAAGGCTGGCAACTATTGGCCTGCTCCTTGTGCAACTTCAGCATCCAACCTGTTATCATCAGAGATCTACATTAGTAGACAAGACACATATGATGGTTAGAGAGAGACGGTTAGGACAATTGGATATAAAGACAGACAGAGTCCACTGTTTTTACCCAGTGTCCACTGGCCTTTTAATCAAGTATTGTCTACCTCAGATCTATCTATCTATCTATATATCTATCTATCTATCTATCTATCTATCTATCTATCTATCTATCTATCTGCCTATCTACCTGTGACTCTCTTCTCACAGAAGTACATGTATATAAGATATGCATTTATGGCCAAAAGGAAAAATGACCAACACACAAGGGTCTATTCAATATGCCCGTATCTGAACCAATGTCGGGCCAGATTGGAGAAATCTGCAGTATGGTTTCCGAAATGTTGGTGAAAAAATCAGCCACACTGGCTGATTTTTGTGTCGATTTGAGATCACTTTGGTGGTCTCTGAGTCACCCTACTTTTAAGGTTTCTCAGATCATCAAAATGATCTAAATGGGTCAGAAACTTGGAGCTACCTGAGTTGACCTGACAATCACATACACACAATCACACACAGTCAAAAACACACATACACTCACACACACAGACAAAAAGTTTGGTTTTACAACAAAAAAAAAATTAGTATATGCTTCCCCACTCTCCAGAATGGTCATTACCTCAAAACTGCTTGTCATTAGACACCTGCCACTTAGGCTCTCTTTTAAAAGCTGAGCACAAAGTGGTGGAGTGGTCAATGTACAGGTTTCACCCCATTGTGCTGTGCTCCTAGCCTCCCTTTAGATTGGGAGTGAATAATAATTTTAAAAAAATGTGTACCAGGGAGTAATTTGCTGCCTCTCTTAAAGTACTGCCTGGGTCCAAAGGACCAACATGGACCCACTGTAGGTCTAGCTCTGCTTGTTGCATAAACTAGAAATGTATCCCACCATCATAACACAGAAATTCAGACAACACTTGTAAACATTCCCACTGGGTGTAGGGCCAAGCTCTGGGCTTTTGCATTAGTGTATGGATCCCTGGTATCATTTTTTACTTGTTCTATCTTGGATACTTGTGTGCCATTTCCATCCTGTTCAAGAGTTTGCTGAGGATTACCAGTAGGACCTGGAATCGCTAACCTGGTTGCAAAAACCCACCAGAGGAAGGAGTCTAGTGTAACTCTTACAAGTTTCTTAGCATCAGTATTTCTGCCAGTCCTGTCGTAGAGCACCACCTGCAAGTTCTGTCTCCATATGCTTACAAGCCCTTATGGTATGCATCATAGAGTACAGACAGACTCAGCATTATTTCACACACCTTCAAAAACTGACTTATTACACAGGAATTGGCACTTTGTTTCTTCCCATTCAATTGTTCCTCTCCACTGGTAGAAGCGGATCAGTTCTCAAAGTCTCAGAATGAAATTACAGAATTATTATCTGCTAGGGTAAACTGGTTCCAAACAATGAAACCAAATATGTAACACAAAAAAGTTATCCTTTTCTAGCATCATTTAACAGACCGACTTTCAGTTTTTATTTCTCATTTGAGCATCTCCTAAACTTTTATTTACATATCACAATTAAACAGGTGGGTTGGGTGATCCCACCTCTATAATTAAGCTCCCCTGTGCAAAACATTAAGATGAGTCACAGTGGGCCACCCTTTCAAACTTTTTTTTAATAATGCTGTGATAAATGATTACTGCCTTTTCAGGAAGTATGAAGAGTGGCTGTATTAGTGCGAATGGGTTGGGAGGTGGGCTTGTCCCTTATGGCAACTTGATGGTAGCGCAAATACATGTTAGGGAAAATAAAAAAAACAAAAAGTTTAATATGATCAGAACACCAAAATCAAAACTGCGGCTTGGAGGGAGAGGGGTAATGCACTAACTAGAGGTATTCAGAAACACAGCATTAACAAAAAATTTAGATAAATGGTCTTTAATCCAGACTAGAGAAGGAAATAAAAATGCACATACCATGATATCTTAAAAGTGACGGTGCTTGTTAGAAATAAATGAGGGGAATTTATTTATTTATATATGTGTTGTAGGTAGATGATTCCAATATTAAATAAATACTTCTATTCCATGGTGATATAAACATGTATTTTAACTGATTACGTTTTCCACCTTTTACTTATGAGATGATGCTTTTTCTAAGCCTCATCGCCATCCATAGAAACCAAGATATAGTCTTAGAATGAAGTAAGCTGACCCAGAAATGACATTGGCGATCTTCACCGGAAGTAATATATCGAAACTGAAAGGGTGTTTTGACCTCAATGGAAGCCTATGAGCAGAACCCACTATCAGTCTTGAAAAAGAAAATTAAATAAGGTTTTGACCACAGATACAATTATTCAATGATATGAACTTTTCCCCACATGGACTGCTTGTTCTGATATAGTCCATATATGCCCTTTGGCTTGCTAGTACCTCCACGTTCGGAGAAAGCCTCCGTAGAGTTGAAATGCATAAACAGATGTATAACAAATGGGTTCCAGGTGACATGGGACTCTGAGCACCCAAATTCAGGAGTTGCATTGCAGGTAGGAGACACAGGGTCTGGTGCAGGGTAACCGCACCAGACTGAAGGCGTGATGCCCCCGGAAGCTGCGGCCAGATGCCAGGGCCCTGAGATATCAGTTGCTATATACAGTAAAAGTAAGACAGGAACTAAAGATACTCTGCAGACATCCTGGAGCAGGAAATGGAACATAACAAATTTGACAGGACAAAAAGCTGGAGGCTGAGGCAGGCTGGCTAAGCAGAGCAATAACAGAAAAGCAAACTGAGACAGAACAGAACAGAATAAAGGGTACAGGGCTAAAGAAGGACATTGGCAGAACTGACAGGGGACATATAACAAAATCAGAGTACTAGATCAAAATCAGAACTGAAAATGGACACAAGCAGGGCAAGGCAGAAACCAAACTAAGGATAAGAAATACAGGGCACATGACTCAAGGCAAATATATAAATACAGAGAAGAGAAAAACAGGGCACAACCAAAGGGCATAACAACTATTAAGACATACAAAACCACAGACATCAACACAGAACTAGCCTATAACTTTAAAATTATAAATAGAGGATTTAATTACACCAAATGGCCTTGAGATGATAAGCTTGCTACCAGCATCAAGGTACCTCACAATAAGGACAAGCACCTAGTACTAAAAACCTGCCTAAAATAATAATTAAGACTGTAATAAATGCCCAAAACATAGAACATACCTTAGACCAGACAGACTTGGAAATGAACGGTGGGGCACATTTATATAGGAACAGGGCAGAAAAGTAAAAGACAGCAAGGAAGACCAGGAATAGATCAAAAGAAGAGAAAGGAAACAGGAATAACTGGATGAGTCTGCACAGGAGTCGAAGCATTGTAAGAAATTATCACACCCTCCTACAGGGGTTATTCTTTTAGGGAATGTGTGACGAATGAAGCACAGAGACAAGTGTTTATAAAAAGGTATATTGTTATTAAACTGAGATACTGTTACAGATTATACAGGAAATACACAGTGTACACATTACACATAACTGGTTCATAATCAACAAGTAACAGACAATGGTATACTTATACATTCATATCTTCTATTTGTTCCTTCATCTTGGGTCTTCTGCTGGCTGTCCCCTCTTCACACAGGAACAGACAAGACTAGCACTCTCCCTCCTTTCACAGGAACAGCAAGACTCACTCTCCCCATGCCACAGGAACAGCAAGACTCACTCTCCCCATGCCACAGGAACAGCAAGACTCACTCTCCCCATGCCACAGGAACAGCAAGACTCACTCTCCCCATGCCACAGGAACAGCAAGACTCACTCTCCCCATGCCACAGGTACAGCAAGACTCACTCTCCCTCCTTCCACAGGAACAGCAAGACTCACTAGCAAAAGTGGTTCACTCAACTAAGTATCCCAAAATCCCTCCAAGATACCTCCCATAGAGATAAAAGCACCAGTTCAACCTAGTTTGGAGACATATGGTATATGTAATAAATGCAGCCCCCTTTGTCACACCTGTTAGTAAGTAAAAGCTGGAAAAGTGAGTGAAAGGCTTGCTCACACAATCTAAAGAAGTCATCTCAGCTGTAAACCTTTTGATGTCCACTTCTTGTGACATTCAAACTGCATTCCATTGTGAAACCAGATAATTATCTTAGCTAATTACACACATCCACCCAAAAGCAGATATCTATGTATTAAATAGAAAATAACATTTTTGTAAAGGCCCCCTATATTTCTTACAGCATGACTGAATGTTGCTCATGGAGCGAGATCAGCATTTACAGATCCTCTGCTAAGTGCACGTGTGTGATACCTGATACTGAACTGTTAGGTATGTTATGTCATTTTAATAAATGTGTTGTTGCTTTTACTGCTTACACATGCTCTGTTATGATTTTTTGGAGGTGCTTATGCAGAAGAGAAGTTTACTATGCATAGTACCCATGGGAGTTACAATTTTCCTTTTGGAGACTAGATACTCCAAAATATGCCTGAACATAATGTGTGAATGTAAACTTCACAGGGCTTATTTAGATCAATTACTAGTGTTGGGTTTTTTGTGTGTTTTTTTTTAGTTATGTGAACTGTCTCAACTAAAAGATTTTTTTTTTTTTTAAAGAAAAAAAGTCCAATAATCCAGTTCATCAGCAGATGATATGTAAAATGTATCAAAATGCAACACACAATTTATATTTTTACATCTCACAACCGAACTTGGAATCTAGGCCTGGCCCTCATTACGGAGAGAACCAAAAACATTTCCTTTTTTTGAAGACCTGCACAAGATTTGCTACTTTGTACACTTGTTTAAAGATCTCAGTATGTAAATATTAACTGAATAATTTAGAAGACATAATTTTTGCTCGGCTGTCTGCAGGCGGCACACTCTGTTTGACAAGTAATTAGGAACCAGGGAGAGATTCTTGTCTGTTCCTTCTGCCAGATATCCGTTATCCATATATGTGCTGCCACAGGCTCTGCAAGAAATGCTTTCCCAGCGGGTAAAGGACATGTATTTGATAGGCCCTGCCTGCAGAAATAAATTATGCCTATTCCTTTTTATTTTAATTTCCTTGTAGGGCTAAGATTGTGAAGGGTTAAACAACAGATGGTGTAACAGTTTTGTGACTTTTCTCATTGCTGTTAACATGTCTGCGGCTCTAGATTGAAGATAACCTCCTTGAGGATTTATTGCAGTCATTTTTCATTTAGTACAGATGCATAACCATCTTAATGCATCAAATACACAGTTAATATCCTTGGTCCCTGATATGTTTTGTCTTCTGTACTCTTACTCCTATTTTTATGGATTTGTTTGGACTGTACCTCCTATTCTCTACATTGTTACCCAAGTGGCATTTTTAATTTAAGCTAACTGTGCAGGCATCCATGTTAAAAAAAATATAAATATATATGTATTCAATGTTTCTTGCAATCATTGTGTTTTCCCTGAAAACTATGTGCACACACCTATAGAGTTAGTTATTAAGGACATGTATATAGTAAAGAGGAATGTTCCTTCTTATCATGCAAAAAAAAACATACCCCCCAATAAACGACACCAGACATGTATGGAGTTAAGTAGGCCACAGCTTTATTAACATAACAAAGTAACTGTATAAGCCAAAACTATCGCCGTTTATTCTTATACTTTTTATAACTTAATATATAAATATATATAAATTGAAAACATTCAATGCACAATACAGTTATAACTAGTCCTTGCTCAATCTATCCCAAAACATCAAATAAATATAACCTTTTAGAAAACTAAGGTCCCTAAGGTGAACCCCTCCCCCCCCATCCGTACTATCTCGGTACTTGCTTTCAAACCTGATGCTAACCACCAGCTGGCTATTAGCTCGGTGGGCACGACCGCTCTGATATCCTTCATACTGATCAGAGGTTAGGGGAGGGACCACCCTGTCCATCCATATAACTCAATCACCTCCGTCCCTAATTACTGGCTTGGCAAGGACAACCCTTGAACAGAGAAAAGAGTTACTACAAACCTGAAAAACAAATACAATTCGCAACAAAATACAATTCTGCTCAAGGATAAAATGTAAAATTCTGTCTTAAACCTACAAAGCCATCCACTCCTCCGCCTCTCCGTACATTGCCTCCCTTGTTAAACGATACCTCCCTGCACAACCTTTGCGCTCCTCACTGGGACTAAAACTCTCCTCCAACCTCATCACCACCTCTCACTCACGATGGCAAGACTTTGCCGAGCTGCCCCCTCTCTCTGGAACTCCCTTCCGCAGAGCATCCAGCTCTCTCCCTCCTTTTCAAATTTTAAAAAGTCCCTCAAAACCCACCTCTTTAAGGAAGCTTACTACCCAACCCACTAGAACACCTGTCACTTTATCTCTAGCTAGTCCCACCTAGCTGAAACACACACTACTCATCTATGTCCTATCCCATCTAGTGCCACCCATCCACACTACTGTTACTATAACTTCAATCCCTCTGGCCTCTTTAACCCCTTGTGGGCCCCATACCCTCTAGATTGTAAGCTTGCGAGCAGGGTTCTCTACCTCATGTACCAATCTGTTCTAGTTTGTCTAACTTGGTATGTAGTTCCCTTCTATGCTCTGTACCTAGTTTTATGTAAATTGTTGACGCTATATAAATAAATGGTAATGTACTGTAACCAAAAAAATTCTCTGCTGTGTCCGTACCTAAAATGGCTGCCAGAGAAAAGAGGGAGGGCTGCCTCTATGCACTCACATCCCCAGCCACTCCCCCCAATGTGTCACTCAAAGCCACTCACACCCCTCACACATACATGGCCCCATGTATGCTTGTTTCCCAGGAGAACTAATGGTCTTGTACATAATACAGTTTAATACATGTAATGTTTGCCATACTTGTTTGCATCAGGGGCAGAGCTAAACATGGGAGGAGTTGTGTGATGTTGACTGTCCCCACAGGATTGAACACCAATACATGCACTGCGTGTTTTGGCACTAACTTTCTGTGCATGTAAACAATGTATGTTTTATAGCCATACATAGTTAAACTCAATGTTACTTGCTTGTAGACAGCAGTAACAAGAGTTTGAGACATGAACACTACCCATGCACAGTACATCAGGAATTGTGTACATCAGGATTTGTGGCACCCCTTGCAGAACAAATGGTCGATTTCTTATGCATTCTTTTCAGTATTGCTCCCACATTGCTTGCCATAGCACTGACTTGAACACCCAGGAGATGCCTCAGCACCTAAATTTCACACCCAGGACTTACCGCAGCCTGCGACCACTTTGCATACACAGGATGTGGCCCAACACCCACATAGCACTACCAGTACATGCCCCATCACCCATAATGCACACACAGGATATGTCCTATCACCCACTTTGCACACCTAGGGCATGTTCCAGCACCCACTTTGCATACCCAGGACTTACCTCATCACCCCTGACTTACCCCAGCCAGCACCCACAGTTGTTCTCCAGCTCCCTTGTGTATGTATGCTGCCCAGGTGTACAAACATCTTACCATCCTGCCACTTGCACTCCCCGCATGGTCTGAAGTCTGAGCAGCAGTAGGTAATGTGAGACTCGATGTTCTGAAATCAGTACACATGCAGGGAGCGCATGGGAGGATGTCTGTGCAGCATGGGAGGATGTTTGTGCACCTGGGCTTTGCACATATATATATTTCCAGGTGTGTGTGCCAATGTAGCTATAAATAATTTTCCAGATTTTCCTCTGTTATCTGTAACTTTCTATGCCACAAACAATGATTCCTAATTTTGAGGGTGCTGGGAGATACTGAGATTTAGGTGGATGTGTGTTTCCATTTGCCTTTAGGGAACAGAGAGAGAGAGCCAGGGATCTAGTTTGCCTTAACCCTGTCTCCAACCCCCAGTCACAGATGGGCAGACATCCGAGTCTATGACACATCCCTTTCAGGCTATTTTGTATATTTGAGGAGGTGTTTCATGAACCTTGAGCATAAAATAACCAACTGTATACACTAATTATATATAGGTTTATCCATAATATCAGCTATTCATATAATACCTTTTATATATACCCTACATAAAGTTTAAACTCTGAAATTTCTTTTTTTCTCAATATGAAAGAGTTGATAATAGACTGAATTCAAACAACACTGTCTTTGAGGAATTTGCTTGACTTTTGCAGGCCTGACTCATAATGAATGGCCTTTACTTGGCCTTGCTACTCCCTGATGACCCATAGAACTATCTTTTTGTAGCTCAAAGTGACAAACTGAGAAAATAAAGTCAACATTACAGCGGGTAACGGTTCCCTGTATAACCTTGACGCAGGCAAATGGATTTAGCTGTCTGTGTGTTCCTGTAGTTTGTCATTTAATATTAAATGAAACGGGTGATCACAGCTTGTCTGAGGGCCAACAGTTTGTTTACCTGGTAACAGCAGGAGTGTAAAATGACTTCCGTCTAGTGCTAAGGAATTGGCATGAGTGACAGGATATTGTGGTTTGCAGCATGCATGTCATGAGTTCCCATTCACCTTAAATATTGCATAATGTACCAGAGTCGTACAAAACCATTAAATAATTCTACAAATGAACCCATTTTTTTACACTAGCCCTTGCTTGGTCTCCATTTAATTTAATTTCTGTGTTGACAGGCTGTTACACATTCCTTGTTCAAAGCCGACCTTGAAAAGTCAGTCCATTAATCAATTAAACAACTGAATTTTTATCTTAATGACTAAAAAAACAATGGCAGATATTACTTACTGGAGCAAACATTCACATGCCTGACTATCATAGCTCCGAATGATCCTCAACTCTTATTTCTGTGTTCACAAATCCTGAATATACATTATATTAAATGTCTGATGTCTCAAAGCTACTATACATTTGTTAGTTCACCCTAGAAGACCACTTTTGGGTGCTTGGGGTAACAATAATATGACCCCTTGCATGTACCCCCTATTAAAGTTGTAGAGTATAAAGATCTTCCAATGATCACACTCACTCCCTCCCCTTTCAGATTATTTATATGGGGCAAGTGACACTGAGAAACTGGATGGCACTGGCACGTTGTTTGGGGCAAGGTAGTAGCTGACAAACTGTTTGGGAGCAAAGTTGGCCCTGGAAAATGGAGTGGCAATGTCATAGACTATGAAACCGAGCTGGTAATGCACCAGTAGACTGCTTTAAAATTAACTATGAAAGCAATAGCATGGTCTGTATTTTTTTGTTGAAGAAGAAAAGGTGGTAACTCTAGAATGTGCAAATCTATTTTAAATAGTGATGTTCAGGTTTCATCAGCATAGTGGCACTTATGGCATAGGCTTGCCACCACTGGTATAAATCATGGTCCATGGCTAGGACTTTTCATAGTTTCTCAACTACCGATGGATACACGATGTCAGTTAATGGAATGTAAACAGGTTTGGTAGTTACAGGTAAGTGGATAAAAGCTGATGGAGAGGCAGAAACTGGTAGTACTGGAATTCTTAGCAAACCTCTCTTGTTTAAGGCTGATACATATGTTCAAGGTCGATAAAGACATTTATACGGACATCTTCACAAATCAAACTTTCCAGAAGATACATGGGCATTCTTCAAGATTGGAGGAAAGGAGGCAGGCTGGTCAAATATTGGCTTGAGGTTAAATCTATGGAGACAATGGCAAAGCCAGTATTTTTTTTGGGGGGGGTCAAAGACAGAAAATTCACAGGGGCAACTTTGAATTTGATTGACTTGGCCCAATATATAATTCCAAATAGTTTTCCTTTAAAAAAAAAAAAAATTATAATAATATTCTTTTTATTTTACCCAGTGGTTCTTCCACTTTAACAAATAACTAATGAGTGTGCAATTTTCAGTGTCGGATTTCAAGACTTCTTGCCTTTAGGCTGCAGGTTTGTTTTATTGGCAATGATGATGAATCGAAAAAGAAATTGCACTTGCCCTTCCCAGAAGCAGTATCAACAATAACACATACCAAAATAGAATGCAACATTATTAGAAGGCAGAAAGTATAAGATGGAATGAAAGAGGGCATTGTAAAGCAATAAAATATAATAAAAGGTTGAAGGTGTAAAAGATCAGTGCAGGCAGCAATAATGACAATTACCCTACCAATATTAATGTGTCTGTTATATCAACAAATTATCTTTAGGGGTTCATTTGTCTTACTGTTTAAAATTTAGCACTAGAAATATTTGCACTATTGGAACAGAACATGTCCCAGTACAAATATTATATCCTTGATGACAATGACAATTTTGGAACTGTGGTCTCCTGATACCCATACACCAAAAAAGTTCAATACATATTGTCTGTTTTATGTATACTCCAACTTTTTGTGTTATCTTACGCACTTTATATAGGTAACGTTGATCCTGGATTTAAAACAAATATATAAAAATACCATAGATATTAGAAATGTAATACTTTTAGCAAGTTAAAACTTTTAAAATTCTTTTAATGCAAATTAAATGTTCAGAAGGAATGCTCGTGTTTCTAATTACTGAGATAAATAATCCCATATTTCTTCACAATGACCTGGTGATCCAAATAACCGGTAATTATTTTAAATCAAATTATCCACTTGTTTTCTAATTCACTTAATTTTAAATACACAATATGTAATTTTGTTTGTAATTTAACGTTAAATGATAAGTAATGTCAGTGCTGAAATATAGAAACATCTGAATGTGTGGACGCTGCTAATGATCTAAAAAAAATTGGTGTCGTAAAACAAATAATGACTTGTCAGGCAGTATCTTTTAATTAAATTAAAGGAAAACATAAAAATATGCAAAAAAAACCCCTACAAATAAGAAAACACAAGCAAATTCTAAAGAAGAGGCAAATATTTATTT
This sequence comes from Pelodytes ibericus, assembly GCA_036172795.1. Lineage (NCBI taxonomy): Eukaryota > Metazoa > Chordata > Amphibia > Anura > Pelodytidae > Pelodytes > Pelodytes ibericus. Next base: position 23,453,006 of record CM069858.1, on the reverse strand, counting down.
ACAGTATTATTGTATTTATAAATTGTCATTATATCGCCTAGGTAATTTAATCAATAAGAGGACTAGCACTTAAAAGTGAAGCTATGCCTTTGGGATAATAAATCCACTTTTTGTCACTTTTAAGTGATGATATTTATTTTTTAAGTGATGATATTTATTAATGTGATTGTTAGCGGAATGGGTGGGACTATGGCTGTGCAGTGGGCATCCAGAGTGCATTTCTAAATTACTGAATATGGATATTTTTCCCAAGTGTCCTTGACCCTATTTTGAACTCACTCCGTTTCTGGTGTGCCTCTTTTCTAGGACTTCAGATTTTTTGGTGTGATCCGGAGCAGTAAAAAACTGTGGTTGTAATAAACATGTTTTATATCCCTAGTATGGACACTAGTGTTTTTAGGAACAACAGCAACTCAGCCACGAAGCGGAGGATCACGTGAAGTTACAGAGTGGGCTCATACTGAGGCAGCATGGTGCGTAAACTTCTGCTGACTCCATAGCTGAAAAACTGTGCAGTGGGATCTTCATGGGGTTCCTGGCTGAGCAGCTGCATGCAAGCCTTAAATCACCATGTACAATGCCAAGTGTCGGTTCAAGTGGTGTAAAGCATGCCGCCGCCAGAGTCTGGAGCAATGGAAACAAACGTGATCTGTGAAGTCTTCTATGTTCGGCAAGTCTGGTTTGGTGGGTTCCATGATAACTTTTCCTGCCTGACTGCATGGTGCCAACTGTAACGTTTGGTGGAGGAGGAATTATGGTATGGGGCTGATATTCATGGAATGGGCTTCGCCCCTTACTTCCAGTGAAAGGAGATCTTAATGCTTTAGCACACCAAGACCTTTTGGACAATGTCATCTTTCCAGCTTTGTGGAAACAAGGTCCATAATGACATGCTTGGATGTGTTTGGTGTGGAAAAACTTGACTGGCCTGCACAGAGCATTGACCTCCTGCGAGCGAGTCAGGCCTTCTCATCCACCATAAGTGCCTGATCTTACAAATGCTCCTGGATAAATTGGCAAAAATTCCCACAGAAACACTCCAAAATGAATGTTTCTGTGGGAATTTTTTTTTCCACTCCAAAAGTGGAAACTGGTATAGCTGCTAAAGGCAGACCAACTACATATTAATGTCTATGTATATACAATGCCATGCCATAGAAGTCCCTGTTAATGAAATACTCGGGTGTCCCAATTCTCCATATAGTGTATTAGGTTTTGTATCCAGTCCTTTCTTGATTCTAAGGGTTTTATTAAAAATGATTCCTGAGAGAGACCCCTTGGTATGCTTCAAAATCATGCTTTGGCTATATGGGCAGATCCTGTGTCAAAGGAGGTCCTCCAGCTGGGCCTGGTTGAAGGTCTGCCACATCCCCTTCCTATTGAGTGAGAAGAGCAGACCATACCAGGGCTAGTGGTAACAGAATGTCCTCTCTTCCATCCTGATAATCCTGGAGTATGTGTTATGCTGCTCTGTGTTCATCTGTCAAAGATACCCGTGGTAGGGCAGAGCCTCCTGTTGAATGTATGCCTCCAACTAAATTGTTGAGAATCCCTTCCAACAAATAAATATGTCATCTATATCAACATCTACAAGGTCAGCTTTCTTGGCTATTTCTTGTGCTAAATATCGTATGTTACTAACACTTCATTTCACAGCCTCGAAACTTTCATGTGTCATATATTGCTTTGTAGCTGTTCCGACAGTCACTGACAGTGGCCAAGGAACTTCAACAAATGAGTCCTCTTATTAAAAGCGGCGATCTCGCTAGCAGCTAATCGGCAATACTACAGTCTGTTACCTTTTGTGCCAAAGATGTTCTCATTATTAGAAGTGGTACTTAATTTGAAACTAAAGGCTATCAGGCTTTGTTCAAATATTGGCTCTTTTCACCCATTAAAACACAAAAAAATTGAGAAACACAACTGGTTTCAATATAGATATATAATGTTCAGTTTAAGATACCAGTGGTTGTATTAAGTGTATTAACTAATGCTAATTTTACTGTGGTTTTCAATGCAAAAAAAGAGCAGTCAACTGCAAGGATCTCAAATTAACAAAGCATTTAGAACATAACATATTTCCCAGGAGAGTGTTAAAGTGTTCAAGTGCAATTTGTTTCAACAAAACAAAAGAGAAAAGAGAAGTACGAAAGATCCCTAGAAGCTACGTATAAATATATTTCATGGAAGAAAGGAATTGTGATTAAAGGTATAGTTCTCATTAGATACAAAAGCAAAGACCAGTGAGGTTTTTAAACCTGAAAAGCCAAGTAATTGATATTCAAAATAGTCTTTCCACTGCCCTGCTCCATGTCCCAGTGCTAGAGAAGGACCACCGACTGAACAGGCTATTGTAGTTCCACACTTAACACGTGTTCCCAAATACATATATATTTAGTTTTTTCTTTTAAAAACTCACTTTTTTCCACCATTGTATTTCTCCCCACTTCCTCTAGATTGTACGCATGCGAGCAGTACTCTCAAGCTCATATATTAGTCTGTCCCTGTTTGTCTAATATAGTATTCCGACCTATGCTCTGTACCAAATGCTACTTAAATTGATAGAACTATGTAAATGTTAATTAAATATCACATATACACTTTTTCCACATAACTGGGATTTTCAATGGCCCTTTTGTGAGGGCCTCTAACTTGTATACTCCATACTTGTGAAACATGCAGGCTGACTATCTATCTCTATTACTCTACTGATTATTTCATACATCCCAACTTTGCTCCCAGAAATGTGGGATCCTGGGAGATGTCTGACCTGGCAGACCTCAATCAGACACAAGTGGCATTTGTCTGCTCCTACTGGCTGAACGCACACACACACCGAACCAACACTCAGATCAGCTCTAACTCAACTGAGAGACAGAGCTCACTGTAATACATGCATGTATCTGCAAATATATACACAAGAGAAAAGACACATTTATTGTGCCTCTTTGTTATGTTTTTTTATATAATTTTGGCCTTGGTTTAATAGTCTGGAGTTTGTTTCATTGTCAGTTTTTCAACTTGCATTAGCTGGTGGATATTATTCCCGAATAATTCCCCTCTCCTCTTTGGGTGTAATGCAAGCATACTGAATTAATACTTTGTTAATCTTCTTCCACGGACTGATAATAAATTTAGGATTATTGTCTTTTCAATTGGATTGCTTTATATGTCTCATTCTTTTTTTTGGCTTTATCCTTATGTATATATTGTTGTTTCATTAAGTGTTAAGCTATCCATGAATATATTAAAAAGCGTTCCCTCTAGGATGTGGGGGAAATGAAAAGAAACTTTAAAAAGCCATGGTAGCATACGATTCAAAATACATTTTCCACCATTCCATATGAGACTTGTGGTTTCTACCCTTGAGATCTCTATGACTTCCTCAAGCATGGAGTTTAAATGGCTTCTGACTTTCTACTGAAAGCCCCTCAGCAAGAGAAAGGTCAGTAGCCAAACGCATGAGACTTGTTCTGTTATGTAAGAATTCTAATGTTTTACAAATATGCAAAACCCACAGGCCTACCACAGCGGTACAAAGAAAATTATGGAAGCTTCATTTATTGAGTATCTTGTCAGAATATCCTAAAATCGCAGGAAAATGCAACGTGTTCGAATTGAATCCTACTTAAATATCATTAATGTTTAGGACTTTAGATTTGGATAAGCTTTTCTATATTTAGAAAAAACCCTAAGCGCAGAGTTTTTGTTTTTTTGTATACATTGTACAGCCAATCACACTGTATTTGCAGGATGCTCACACCTGTTTGGTAAGCATCATTTTATACATTTATATTTTTGAGCCTGTGACTAGCTCAGCTCACCGACATTTTTCTTTTCCCTGTTTGCACATATTTGAGGTTGTTGGCTCCTCATTGTCTGGTTGCAGCTTGTGGTCAAGGGGTTAATTGGGAGGAGGTTTAATTGCACCGCTTCCAACACATTAAAAAGGTTTTGGTAGCAGTATAAACTGCTTTGTGTGCCCACCAGATAGGAGGTGAGGTTAGGTTCTCACCCTATTGAGAGTGTGCCTTGACGTGGCAGGTGAGCTTAATTATGTTTTGGCCAATTCATATAACTCAAACCTTTCATTTATATTATATTTATATATTTGTTGCCAACTTTACTAGTTTGAGAAGCGCAGACAGTTTTTGTTTTTTGTATACATTGTGCAGCCAATCACATTGTATTTGCTGCATGCTCACACCTGTTCGGTAATCATGGTTTTATACATTTATATTGTCTGAGTCTGTGACTAGCGCACTTTTCCCTTTGCTATATTTAGCCTATCTAAAGACATTGCCCAACCTTGGTGTAGATCATGGTCCTCTCTACGCATTCTTTGAGGTCTCACATACTAAAACAGCCACAGGTAAGTAAAGATTTCCTTCAAACCCATTTTATTCCTAGGTAAACTTTATGGTGGGACTTTTGACTAATTGTGAAAATAATAGGGCAGGAGGGGCACACAATAAAAAAAAAAAAAAAATCGCCACGCCATTTCATTTTGCTAAATAGTTTTAGTGTGTGTTTAAGTGATAACAACTTGTTTACAACATGAAAAAGGTAGTAGCACAACATACAAATAATATGATAGTACAAAAATTGAAACTAGACAGAAGAGAGAACACTTTTGGGGTGTTGGAAATCCAGATATTTTGGGGAAAAAAAAATCTCTTTCAAGCGATTGGCTCCCTGTCCCAGGTGGGGCTTTTAAACCAGCCAATAGTAGGCTGGGTTGAAAACCAGCCAATAGTAGGCTGGGATAGTAACATAGTAACATATTAATTTAGGTTGAAAAAATACTTAAGTCCATCAAGTTCAACCCTAGGGGGGCAAATGATTGGCCAGTCAGAGCCTCATACTTCCGTTTTAAATACCAGTTCTCCCTCCCAGGTTTATATTTGATTTGCAGCTTGTCCTCCAGAGAGGCAGGCGGCTTAGAGATATTTGCTCATCAAGTTTAAAAAAATATTATTTTTGGGTAGCGCCTTTCCCTGGGGTGATAGATGGGGAACCAGGGCATCCCTGATCATGCTGGAACTAGGATAAAGTTAAATAACATATTTTACATGGTACCCTTTGTGTGCCAGGGGAGTGGGAAGTGATTTCGCTGCCCACCCTCATGGCACTCAAAGGGTGTGTTTTTTTTTGCTACACATAGTGGGGGTCATGAAAAATGCCCTTACTCCTTTACTGCAGTTCTGGTACTTTAATGCAGGCACCAGTTTTAGTTGGTAAATTGAATGACCGGTGCGTTAATTAGCAGGGGATGTTCAATCTATCCCACTATCCCACGAGCCAAGATCTCGGAACCTTCTAAAACAGGAAGAAAGTATACTAAACGATAGACGGGGAATTGGCTCACATGTGCCGGGCAATCTAAATGGTGACTGTTAGGAATCAGCTTGAGTTAACTCCTTCAATTCCCCAATGGAATAAGGCATAGAGATCAGAGATTTAGAGGCTTGTGGGAGTGGTATTTTTGTGACTAGTTAGCGGAGAAACTAATGTTGGAATCCAAAAAGATGATCATAATTACTAAATAAATCAATGTAATCAGGCTATGCATTTTAGTCTAGAACCTGTCTGTGGTTATGTCGTTAGTCATGTCTATGAGTAGTATCCTTATACTTGATGTGTTTCACAGGTGAATGTTTCACTTGGTTCTAACAGTAAAGACTCCATTACATGTTTAGGAACATGAGTAATGATTTGACCAAGTTCCATAATATACCATCAAGTTAAACTACTTTCTGATTCCTAAAATCATTGTGAGGTCAGATGACTAATGACTAATGACTAATGACTAATGACTATTTGGGCAAAGTAGAGTATCCTCTGAATATCAGCACATCATGGCCCCTGGATGTGTTGCGGATCCTACTGCCAGATGTCAGATGTGGCCACTTTTATAAACTTGCATCAGTAATAAAAGGGATACTTTCTATCCCTTGTTAGTAGAGTTCCCAGCATGGACTCATATATCTCTGAGAAACAGGCTTCAAATCTATTTTTTTGTGGAAGATAATCAGCAATTCTCAATATTTACTAATGGGTAAAGAGGAGTTTAGTGATTTTTTCCCTCTCCTAACCATTTGGCTTACTAGAGGTGGCAACTATAGGAACATAGGGTGTGTCAGCAGATAAGACCCCATTTAAAAAAAGGTTTCAAACTCTGAATGGATAAAAAATATTACAGAGAGGTCGACGAATGCATGAATTTGGCATCAAGAGTCAACTCAATCTGTTGTCAGTGTGATCAGCATGAAAAATATTTGGAAATAACTGAAAAACACTGAAACATTGGTATTTTATAAATTCAGGACAAATATTATAAATGATATAAATGGGGCCTTTTTAACCGTTTCCAAATGTATGAAAGATTTTCAAGTCAAAGTTAGAAAAAAGTGGGGAAGATTTTTTTTTTTTTATGTTAATTATATCGTATGCTGAAAATAATGGTATAAAAAAAAAAAAGCCCCATCTGTCCTTTAACAAATGATATATAATTTGTGTGGGTGCACTGAACATGAAGAAAGAAATCACAGTTAAACAAACGTATGACAAAAATAAAGGAAATCTGGTCTTCAAGGCACATTAAATGCAGACAGAACTCTGTCACTAAGGGGTTAACTGAGTACTGTACCTGAAAGGACTAGCCTTAGCTTGACCTGACCTGGGACTTTTAGTGCGTAGGATTTAATGATCCTATTATACATAAGTTGTACACAACAATTCACCCCAAAACAGGAAAAACTTCAGCTTCTCTCTGAGAGAGAGAGATAAAATGGGTCTGAGCATTTGCAACCATCTGTATGCTCAGTTTGACTAACTCTCCAGGTCACAAATGGGCCTTTGTTTAAGACGTGGAACACGTCAGCACAACCAAACATGTGCATGCCCAATAATTATGGCCATGCCACCAGGCATCCCAAACTACAAGCCATAAAAGCTTGGAGGTAGTCTTCAATATTCAGTTCAGTGCAGCTTACAGTAGGATATTTCTGTTAATGAGCACATGGGATTTTAGGTTGTTAATTATAAAAAGTTAATACGTTAAAACAAGCTAGATACAAACACCTTTACCTCAAGACAGTCTGATAATCATGTGAAGTTTTAGCATGGCTGAGAAAATTTCAACTGATAACTCTAGGGGGAGATTTGTCACAATAACAATGACAGGTTCACGGTGTGGAGGGTACAGAGTACAAGATTTCACAATAGCTATTCCTAATTAATCAGTTCAACAAACCCATGGGAGTTTTCATGCCTGCTAATAGAACTGTTAGGTTTATCTTGACCTGTAGCAGTTGGCTCTTTCACAAACTCTTTCTCTCCTACATCTGCCACTTTGTGAATTGCTGTTTTGCAATAGCAGATCTGTTTGCTGTTTGGGGTTTTCTTTGCCAAAAATATAGTCTATAAACAGGTTTGCGAGATGAACAGCCTGTTCGGGTTTTTTTTTTTTTTTTTTTTACAGTTACAAGTTCCCAAGTTTCTTGAATAATTCTTAAGTTAAGTAAATAAGCAGATCTATTTATTTTGCTTTGTTTTCCGTTTAATTTTTTAAACATTTGCAATCAGCTGCCAAATTAAAGATGAAACATGATAACAATACAAAAGCCAGCTCTCTTAAATTAAATGGATACTGGTTAGTAGTATTCAGATTCATTCATTCTACGCATGTGATTTAACGGAGTCTCTTCATTAACCAGCAAACTGTGATGTACTAGACATCTGAATGATCAAGCATTACTAACTTGTAAATAACTGGCTTAAGGCCAGTGTTAAGTCTACAGAGGCACATGTATAGCTGTTTTTTTTTAAATGGTATCAACCATAACCACGGATAGATGTGGCCCTCAAGGATTTTTCTTCTGCCCAAAGCTGGATAAAAAAGAGCATAGGCTTATGTATGACCTCATGAAATAATAATCTCTGCTCCTCATTCTAAATTTCTCCATGGCATGCGGCTGCCCATATTAAAAAGTCCAAGCATAAGAACATCCAACTAGACCCATGTGACAATGTGGCAGCCAACAAAAATCTAGCAGCCAACATAGTCCTGAAGAACACTGTCAGGATGTTTTTCATTTTACATTTTTCTTTGACACTGTTTTCTGATCATGATAAATGCCTGTTTGGTTACCATTCATTTATCCAGACAGGCATTTGTTTATTTTTTTGTCTGGTTTTTCCTTTCTTTTTCCGTCCTGCTTTCTCTTCTCTCATGGTGAACAGCCCGGCCGGCATATCTACATCTTTGTGTGTCCTGTTTGGAGAAAAAAGGTGGAGGACTGGTAGCTCCGTCCCGCTTTTTGTTCTTAACCATTTTTCTGACCACTTTCCTGTAAGTAGTTTTTTTTTAAATGCGCAATTAAAACTTGTTTTTACTGTACACACTATTTTGGCTCCATTTCTTTTTTAGGTCACATCCTTGGAACCAGCCTCTGGTGTGTCTTGGACTACCCTAAAATTAATTGCATGCTGCAGCATTTAAAGCCTTAGGACTTTTGCTTTTTGTTTTTTGATTATCCTTTTATGAGCGGCCATCTGATTTATTTATATCATTTCATATGAGCGTGATTTATATGTATTGTTATTTCATTTATATCTTTATATCACTGTTTGAGCTATTCCTTGGTGCACACATTACTGCATACTAGTCCAGCATTGTCATTTTACATTTTTTGTATATGCTCATTTATTAGCAACCACTATCACAATGTTCTTGATATTATTCTATATAATCATTTGCATTTTTTGCACAATAGTTTTTTGCACTAATCGCACTACCACTTTACAGTACCTCTTTCTAATAAGTGTATTTGCACCAGTATACTCAGTATTAGCCTTACATTTTTATTTATTTTTTTAAAATACTGGTTTGTCTTGCTCTCTTTTTTGGCAGTTTGAGAATGTGTTCAGTGTTTTTACAGGGTTAACTCAGTTTATTCACTTTTTTCGCTTTTCTAGGGTATAGTGTAGTATACCCATTTCCGTCCAAACACGATCTGACCTTTGTTTCCCGTCTCTTTTCTATCCCATTTGGGTTTAGTTTTTTCGCTTCCTTCACACCAGTGTAGTCCCAGAAAACACAAATGTCTACACACATATAAATATAAAGAACATGGAATGTGTCGGCAGATAAGAACCATTTGGCCCATCTAGTTTGCCTAATTTTCCTTTAACCTTGCCACAGCTCTGGACATTTTTATATTTTAGCTAACTCAGTTGCCAATTGGCCTATCCCTCCAGGAACATCAACACTGTTGCAAATCCTTGTGTCTTCATCAAAACCCCCCACAAACCTTACCAACAAGACCTTCAGCAGTATCACAGATAAACACATTAAAGAGAATGTGTCCTTGTACAAATATCTGAGGATATATCTGTGATATAACTGTATCTGTATATATGTGTATGTATAACATTATATTCAGTTTTCATTTTTATAATGTACATTTGTATACTGCTGTCTGTTCTGTTATTGTTGTCCTCTGCTTTGTCATCTCAATCTTTCGTCACACTGAGCTTTAAATGTTGACAAGCATCGAATGTAAATGTTGGAAGTTAATTGACATTGGTAAGGATCAATTTATTGTCAAAACAGAGCACAGAGCATATACCTGTCTCAGGCACCTCACAACATCTGTCAGTTTTTTAAGAATGTGTGTTCAAAGCAGTAATGGATTCAAGTTGTGTACACATTTTGCTACATATCCTGTTTTGTTTCAGATCAATACTTCTAAGTTTCTTTCTACCTTTAAATGTGTTTTTCGTTTGAAAGTCTTCCAAAGAGAAAAAAAAAAAATTGTCAGCAAAATACAGATGCTCTTCCTAAAAGTTAAGATGATACATGATCAAGCACAGATATCGAATAAATGGCATCATGTCGGGTTTCCTAAAAATAGGAACATTTGCAACAAAATAAATTATGAATTTGGGTGTGTACACTTTTAATGAGACGTCACTCAATGATGGGAACTCGTTAAACCCTGAGTACATAAAGACCCTGTGGATGTATGGGGTGTACTGCACCCAAGCGGCACTAAGTCACGGGGCACCCAAACACAGCCCCATGATCTCCATCAATTAGAGGGTCAGGTCACATGACCTCCTGGTGCTTTAACAGACAAAGTCAAGACAAAGGACAAAGAATCTTCAGTTCACCTCTTTTATTAGCAGTTACCAGGTTAATTTTTGATGTTATAAATTGGAGTAAAATCTAATTTAATAGTTTATGATCATGATTAAAATGTGATACACCTGTCTTTTGTCCAGTTTTATCACAGTCTGGTTTCAGTGATTGCAATCCTTCTATGGGCTAAAGGGAATTGTTGATCAAGGTATTTGGTAGATAACTCAATGCAACCAGATATCCATCTGACAAAGTCTATTATTTTGGTCCATGAGACCTGAAGTTTATAATACCTCATAAGTCTGATATGTTGGCATTCTAAAATGTTTAACAACATAAGAAATGCGTTACTATTTCAGGGGCTAAAATTATTGTATGCCCCCATTACTCCATAAACCTGCCAGGAACAAAAAAATAAAAGTTCTCAAATTTATTGATCTCATAAAAACAAAACCAGATTAGTAAGGTCAAAACTATAATAAGCCAAAAGTGAGGCAAGCTGTTACTAAAATCTATTTTCATCTCATTTTAAGTATATATTTGGGTGTATTGTATATTTGCTTTTTCATTTTCGGTGTTGTTTATATGTAACACTATAGATTTTTTTTTTTTCCAAATAGATTGAAATAGTTTTGAACAGTATTATATATAGTAAAGTTCTGGTGGTGGCTCCTCGAGGATGTCTTGAAGAGTTTCTTCCTTCCGTCGATATCATCAAAGAGTGATTTAAGTCAGAGAAAATGTGTCTGGAAGAGCTCAGCATGCTATTCATTAGTCATTTTCTTTCTACAGTGTTCTTGAATTACCTGCGAGACATGGATCAGAAAGACAAGTGCAACCAGAAGACTTACTCTTTTTCAAAGTAGTTTTCCAGTATTGATGGGACCCTTTTCATGGGGGAAGAGGTTTATGTCTTCCTCTTTGTCTGCTACAGTTGACAGCCTGCAAATATTTTTAACATGAAAGAGACTGTCCTGCATTTCATAACAGATCCCTACTGGGCATTCTGCAACAACTCCAAAGCAGATGTAAAACATTGGATAGTTTCTTCTTTACAATGGAAAATGGAAATAACCCCTGACGTTTTATGTATATACTTTAAGGTCTCATTTCATAGTGGCCAATACCAGATAATTCTTAGTGTCAATTTGACCAGAATTCTGTCTACTAACTTAGTACAGTCAGTTCTGAATATACATTGAGTGTAAGGTAGTGAAAACAGCGTACGGTGATTCAACGCAGGAGGGACCCCAATTGCAGATACAGACAGTCCTTGCCTGACACCACCACTACCGAGGGCTACAGGGGAGGCAGACTTCAATAGCTGGTAGCAGGCACGAATGTCAGAATACCGGAATAAAGTAGTCGAGATACAGTCCGAGTCAGGGAGCCAGAAATGGTGCGAGGGTATAAGGGTGAGCCAGGTTCGGGGATCCAGAGAGCAGGAGGGTCAAAAAACAGTAGCCGGGTCAGGGCGAACGGAGATTAGCAGAATCCAAAAGACAGCAGTATAATCGGGGCACAGACGAGAGGGATGGTCGGGAATAAGCCAGGTCGGGAGTCCAGTAGAGCCAGAAAACAAAATAATCACTCAGGAAGCAAAAACGAAGAAGCAGGGAGCAATCCACATAGAGCTAGCTTGAAAAATCATCAAGCAAGTTTGAATTGCGCGCTCTGTAGATTTAAAGGGCATAGCTCCGCCACTGTCTCCAGTGCCGGGTGCGTGTTGAAGGGGATAGCCGACGGTGAGGAGCTCCGGTGGCACTGACAACCGCGTTGCGAGGGAAGCAGCGTGGGACAGAAGAACGGACCTTACATTGAGTCAGCCTGAAGAAGTTCACTACCTTCTTCCTGTCCACTTAAATGCCACTGCACTTTTTAAAATTCCTCTGTAGCCCTATAAATCAGTGCACTTTACACTCTACTTTTCAGTGTGTATACACTTTTTTTGTAGTATGTGACTATTATTTTTTTTATTTTCTATTATTATAATAATACCATGTGTTTAGGAACATTGGTCATTAAACACTTAGTTGCGAAGGCAAAACCAATTAATGATAATTTAGTTGAATGTAAAAAATTGACTCCAGTTACAAAAGTACAACTTTTTTTATGGGAATCTTGGTTTGCATATTGCCTATGCGAGTGTAGGTTACTTTTCCAAGACCAGTTTTCAAACAATATCAAAAACATTACAAACTCTTCAAACAGTCTAACCCATCAGGTCCTTAAAGGTAACTACACTGTGCTAATTATGTTAGTTACGTTAACTACGTTACTAAGTGATAAGTCATGAAAGTTTAAAATGGCTATATATTGATAAAAAGAATAGTATAGCTAAAAATAGTCTAACTGTGACACATTTGCATCCTCTTCCTTGCTGGTGGAACTTTGCCCACACACTTGGTACTCATGCTAAAGTCTCTTCATACTTGAATGGAGACACTTTTGCATGCACAGTTGTACTTCTGTCTGCCTGTGTTGACACATGTTTCCTAGCTTGGGTGAAAGGGGAGTGAGGATGTGATATAAGACAAAGGCTCATGTGCTCACCTCCATTTTTACAGCATCAATCCTGGTTCTGTGTAGTGCCCTGATGTCCATATAAAATAGGACTCCTGATATATATAAAATTGACACCAAAGTGCGCTATCAGTAGAATCTGTTCAACATGCAAAGGTTACAGTTTAAATCTCATTGTGGTTGACAAAACTTCATCCTTCTGATGGTCAACTAAATGAACACCATTAAATTGGTTACGTGGATGTACTTGATGACCACTGATGACCACTGATGACCATTGAACATCTGCGCTTTTTACTGCTTAAAGTTTCCTGGTTAAAAACTTTGCTATTATTATACTACCAGTTATAAGGGGTGAAAATAGTTGAACATACCTATGCATCACAGACAAATCAACAGTTTCACATAGATACACCAACATACGGAGCCCATCGGAGAAGGTCTGCTTTAATCTACAAACTTATCTTATCTGTTATATCTCTATTAACATGTATTTTCAATGGTCTCTAATGAACCTGTCTGGGAAAAATTAATACTGCTCACTTGAACTAAGTAACATGTTTAGTAAATTGGATCTTGAATCTGTTCACTCATCCTTGGTTTTTAGTTATTGAGTTACTGCACATTATTTATTTTCACCTAAGTATAGTCTTTACACACTTAAGTACGTTTCATGGGTCATGAAAAAATTGATATTGTCAAATGTACATTAATCCTCTAATAACTAGTTTTCAACTATATTTCCCCCCTGACCAGCAAATGTATATCAAATGTTTCCAACCAGTTATCATCTGGCATGTGTTTAGATTATTTTTAACTCTTTACATGGACTGATAGCCAGTTTTACAGCCCCAAGACGCCAATCAGTGGTGTATATAGGTTTTGTGCTGCCCTAGGTCTGACTATACTTATGCACTCCTAAACCTAATTTTTGTACCCCTTCCACTCCAGGATTCATCCCTGCTGTGCCATTCAGTTTGAAGCCCACTTTCAGTCTGCCTGACTACACCTAGGCAGACATACAATACTAATGCTTATGGCCTTTTTCTTTTTAATAAAATTACATTTGAATCATATACAATAAATTCAAACATAATTTAGAGGAATGTAAAGCTATCCCTTCTATCAAATAAGAACACTAAATCAGATGATCCATCCAGTTCTGATCTTATACCATGTTTCTAGGATTATACTTATGAACCAATCTATTATCGACCACTGTTTGTAAGCCGTGATTTCTCGAGCTCTTACGCATGCACGGGGGTCATAGAAATCCTCAGTGATTTGTAAGATTATAATATTTTACCCAGTGTCAAAACCTTTCTATAAGCATGTTATATTTCCTGGAATGTTTGCATTTTTTGAGTAATAAAAGGTAAAAAAAAAAAAAAATACTTGTCATCAATTTTAATTATTTATTGATAAGGCATTTTACCAGGAAGAATAAATTGAGATTTTTCTCATTTTAAACTATCCTGGGAATCAAGACCAGAACAACTTTGGCCACATTTTGGAATATTACAAACATTCAAACAATACATACACATTTATACAAGTAGTTTGTAGAGCAAAAATACATGACATACAATTAAACACGTTTTATACAGGCATACCCCACATTAACGTGTACAATAGGTCCAGAACATGTATGTAAGATGAAAATATACAGGATAAGTAGTATCGTGTAATATCACCATTGTTCAGTAGATCCTTGCAAAACAAGAGGATTGCGTGTGGTGCAAATATTGTACTACAAGTGGCCAACATCTGACAGTGGCTTTCCTATTCATCTAGCCAGTACAGCAATAGATAATAAATAAAGATAGATCCGTATCTGCACTCAAGGTGTGGGAAGGTGCCGAGGTCCTGGGGCGCCACCCAAGCCAACAGTGCATAAAAATCAAATAAAGGATCCAGCACTCAGTCAATTGCAATGGAGAGTTTTATTCAAAACACAGGCAACGTTTCAACCCCGGTGGGAATTTTTCAAGCAATAGAGACATCATGGCATGCTGTGTCTGTGTGTTGATGTGCACCGGCATCATGTCTGTTCTCAAGGAGCCCAGAGTCTGCAAACAAGGAGATGGTTCTGTTGTAATGATGTCCATTTTGCAAAAGTTATGGTCCATATAGTGAGTTATGCTGGTATATGGGGATAAAAATGTATACATGAAAAGACGTACACAGGTATATTCTGTTTTAAGAGTTGGAAGACAGTCTTGTTCATGGTTTTTAGTTTTAGAGTATTTAATGGTATATGGAAGGTTATTCCACATGGGAAGTGCTCAGTAGCAGAAGTCACTGTAACCTACTCCCTTTCTGTATTGTGGAATGGCTGGTAAAGACTTGAAGCAGGACCTGAGCATGACACACAGGTTGATTAGGGAGTTCTAGAGAGTAATATGTAAGCAAGCTTGACCTGGGTGCTGTGTATATGTACATGTGCTGTAAAAACAAAGCACACAATGCAATAAAAACACGGACAAAGAAATATTCATGGAATGTGTGAAGGGCACAGCGCTTTATTAACTGTGAAGAGTACATAACGTAGTTCAGTTATAAGATATATAAAAGTTATTATATTTAAAATAACAATTTTAATAAACCTAACTGAAGATGTGGTGCTGAGGGTCACTAAACATCTTTACTAAAACCTTTTCTGATAAATAAAAACGATTGTAGGGTTATCACGGTGAGTACCCATGGCAACCACTAGGGGTCGGAATACCTTACCTATTAAAGAGGGACTCAACACATGGAGTATAGACCCATTAAACGGTGACCGTTATTGAGTTAGTCCGAATTTGCTCACACTTCTCACCATTTTTCATTTTTCGGAATAACCAGGGCAGGAAATGCAGATAACTTTATAGAGTATGCTGGCATACCCACACACTGTTTTTTGACATGCTTTATAGACAGCCCGCTCTATGCAATTCAGACCAAATGGGCAATACAGGGGTCAAGTCATGCAGCCCTTGCATTTATGTTTTTCAGGGTTACTCTAGATCAGGGGTCCTCAAACTTTTTAAACAGGGGGCCAGTTCAGTGTCCCTCAGACCGTTGAAGGGCCGGACTATAGTAAAAATAAAAACTATGAAGAAATTCCTATGCACACTGCATATATCTTATTTTGAACAAAACGAGAACAAATACAATATTTAAAGTAAAGTTAAATCAACAAACTTACCAGTATTTCAATGGGAATAGTGTGCCAGTCAGAGCCCAGGAATATTATGCCAGTCAGATGCCCAGGAATATTATGCCATTCAGATGCCCAGGAATATGATGCCAGTCAGATGGCCAGGAATATGATGCCAGTCAGATGGCCAGGAATATTATGCCATTCAGATGCCCAGGAATATTATGCCAGTCAGATGCCCAGGAATATTATGCCATTCAGATGGCCAGGAATATGATGCCAGTCAGATGGCCAGGAATATTATGCCATTCAGATGCCCAGGAATATTATGCCAGTCAGATGCCCAGGAATAATATGCCAGTCAGATGCCCAGGAATATTTTGCCATTCAGATGCCCAGGAATATTTTGCCATTCAGATGCCCAGGAATATTATGCCAGTCAGATGCCCAGGAATATTATGCCAGTCAGATGCCCAGGAATATTTTGCCAGTCAGATGCCCAGGAATATTTTGCCAGTCAGATGCCCAGGAATATGATGCTAGTCAGATGCCCAGGAATATTGTGCCAGTCAGATGCTCAGGAATATGATGCCAGTCAGATGCCCAGGAATATGATGCCAGTCAGATGCCCAGGAATATGATGCCAGTCAGATGCCCAGGAATATTTTGCCAGTCAGATGCCCAGGAATATGATGCTAGTCAGATGCCCAGGAATATGATGCCAGTCAGATGCCCAGGAATATGATGCCAGTCAGATGGCCAGGAATATTATGCCATTCAGAGGCCCAGGAATATTATGCCATTCAGATGCCCAGGAATATGATGCCATTCAGATGCCCAGGAATATTATGCCATTCAGATGCCCAGGAATATGATGCCAGTCAGATGCCCAGGAATATGATGCCAGTCAGATGCCCAGGAATATGATGCCAGTCAGATGCCCAGGAATATTTTGCCAGTCAGATGCCCAGGAATATGATGCCAGTCAGATGCCCAGGAATATTTTGCCAGTCAGATGCCCAGGAATATTGTGCCAGTCAGATGCTCAGGAATATGATGCCAGTCAGATGCCCAGGAATATTTTGCCAGTCAGATGCCCAGGAATATGATGCCAGTCAGATGCCCAGGAATATGATGCCAGTCAGATGCCCAGGAATATTTTGCCAGTCAGATGCCCAGGAATATTTTGCCAGTCAGATGCCCAGGAATATGATGCTAGTCAGATGCCCAGGAATATGATGCCAGTCAGATGCCCAGGAATATGATGCCAGTCAGATGGCCAGGAATATTATGCCATTCAGATGCCCAGGAATATTATGCCATTCAGATGCCCAGGAATATGATGCCATTCAGATGCCCAGGAATATGATGCCATTCAGATGCCCAGGAATATTATGCCATTCAGAAGCCCAGGAATATTTTGCCATTCAGATGCCCAGGAATATTATGCCAGTCAGATGCCCAGGAATATTTTGCCAGTCAGATGCCCAGGAATATGATGCTAGTCAGATGCCCAGGAATATGATGCCAGTCAGATGCCCAGGAATATGATGCCAGTCAGATGGCCAGGAATATTATGCCATTCAGATGCCCAGGAATATTATGCCATTCAGATGCCCAGGAATATGATGCCATTCAGATGCCCAGGAATATGATGCCATTCAGATGCCCAGGAATATTATGCCATTCAGAAGCCCAGGAATATTTTGCCATTCAGATGCCCAGGAATATTATGCCAGTCAGAGGCCAGGAATAGTGCTCGTTATCCCTCCCTCCTCCCCCGCTTCCCCATCACTTACCTCCAGCTGCTGTGTCCCCGGACGTCTCGCGCGGTGTCCTCCTGTGGAGGAGGGAAACAGTTACCGGATCCGGATGTGACGTAACGTCACATCCGGTCGCGGTGATTTTTTTTTTTTTTTTTCTTCCTGCAGCCGCATCCTTTGCGGCTGCCAGAAAGAAAAAAAAAAGTAAACGGGGTGGGTGCCGGCAGCACCCCCCGCGGGCCACATAAATGTCATCGGCGGGCCGCATGTGGCCCGCGGGCCGTAGTTTGAGGACCCCTGCTCTAGATGGAGAGACAGGTGACTGCATACTCAGGAGACACGACAGACAAATTCAACATGTAGGTTTCCCTTCTTTCCTCCATTTCCATGTTTGCTAACAAAATGTATCTACATACCTCCCTGGGAGGTAACACAGCACATGCACTGGGAAGAGAGCAGATAAAAGTGTCACCTATGACTAAGTGTCTGATTGGCACAAAAATAATCAGGTGACCACACGCTGTGTATGTCTGTTTCTGTCTACCAACACCGTGGATTTTACTTTTTGGCTAAGGCTACTAATACAATTTAGTTTTTTGTCTCAATGAGTTATTAGGGTATGCCCAGCCATGGGTCCCTAGCTCGCTGCACCTAAAGGGATACCAGCCGTACCACACTGACGAGGCCAATGGAGGCTGAAACGCATGTCTGTGGTTGCTGTATTCTTCGTGCAGAGGAGACCTGCCACTCAGATATGGTAATGGAGAGGTTTCTTCTGTAATGGTGCAAGTGAGCAAAAAACAGTGATTCCTCTCCCGAGTAGGTTACATACCATAGGGCAGTCCATTTCAGCTTTTGCCCTTTGTCGCTGAGAGGGATCCCACACCTTTGTTTTTAATACAATTTTGATTTTTTTTTTTTTATTACACTGGAGTGCTCAACACCGTTTTCGCTACAGATAAAAGTGACACTAAGATCCCTAGGAGAATGATGGTCATTGACACAACCAAAACCATGTCTATGTTACCAACAATCACACCCCACTACCCCCACACACACAAACATGTGCCCTGTCCACATAACTCTTCTAACTCGCAGGAGTATGGTCCCGAAGTAGAATGTTTTGCTCATCCACATTGAGAATCTTACCTGCAAGCTTACAATCTTCAGACAAAGAGGAACTGAGGAATTTGAACAGAAAGCTTCAAAACATAGTAACATAGTAACATAGTAACATAGTAATTTAGGTTGAAAAAAGACACAAGTCCATCAAGTTCAACCCTTCTACCTATCATTACAGCTTTTGATCCAAAAGAAGGCAAAACAACCCTAAGGAAGCTATTTCGAATTTTGCCTCCTGGGGGAAAAAATTCCTTCTTGACTCCAAGAGGCAATCAGATTTCTCCTTGGATCAATAAGCTCTTTTATTAATGCTTATTCTATTATTAATAGCCCTGTATGTTCTGCTTTCCTAAAAAAACATCCAAACCATTTTTAAATGCATCTATTGTGGTTGCTAGCACTACCTCTCTTGGCAGTGAGTTCCATAACTTTATTGTCCTAACCGTAAAGAATCCCTTCCTTTGCTGTCTATGAAATCTTTGCTCTTCCAGTCTGAGGGGGTGACCTCTTGTTCTTTGTACCTTTCTGTTAATGAACAGGTCACTGGAGAGCTCTTTATATTGGCCCTGCAAATATTTATATAATGTTATCATATCCCCTCTGAGACGCCTTTTTTCTAACGTATATAAATTCAATTTTTTAAGTCTCTCTTCATAACTAAGATCCTCCAAACCCCTTATTAATTTTGTAGCTCTCCTTTGCACTTTTTCTAGTTCCTTAATATCCTTTTTAAGGACTGGTGCCCAGAACTGTACTGCATATTCAAGGTGAGGTCTTACCATTGATTTGTAAAGAGGCAAGATGATATCCTCCTCCCGTGAATCTATACCTCGTTTTATACATGCCAATATCTTATTGGCCCTTGCAGCTGCTGACTGGCATTGGGCACTGTTGCCAAGTTTGTTGTCTATAATTATTCCTAAATCCTTTTCATTAGTAGTTTTTCCCAGGGAAAAACCATTTAACGTATATGTTGCTTTGTTATTATTTTTCCCATAATGCATAACTTTACATTTGTCTATATTGAACCTCATTTGCCACTTTACTGCCCAGTCCCCCACTCTGTCCAAATCTTCCTGCAAAGAAAAAACATCAAGATTAGTCTTTATTGCCTTACCTAATTTAGTGTCGTCCGCAAACACGGAGACATGGCTCTCAGCACAATGTGGCAGATCATTAATAAACAAATTAAAAAGAAGAGGGCCCAAAACAGACCCCTGAGGTACTCCGCTTAATACCCTTGTCCAATTTGAGAATTTTCCATTTACAACAACCCTTTGTGTTCTATCTTTTAGCCAATTTTCAATCCACATACACACATTTGCCCCCAAACCTATTTCTCTCAATTTGTAGAGTAACCTTTTGTGTGGAACTGTATCAAATGCTTTCGCAAAATCCAAATAGATCACATCAACTGCCACACCTAGATCTATATTTTTACTGACTTCTTCATAGAATGTTATTAAGTTTGTTTGACAAGACCTGTCTTTCACAAAACCATGTTGACTTTTACTAATTATATTCTGGTTCAAGATGTATTCTTGAGTGTATACCTTTAGCAATCCTTCAAATAGTTTCCCCACTACAGATGTCAAGCTCACTGGCCTATAATTACCTGGCAGAGATTTTGATCCCTTTTTAAATATTGGAATGACATCCGCCTTTCGCCAGTCTGTTGGCACTGTACCTGAACTGAATGAATCCCTAAAGATCATGAATAGTGGCCTGGCCAGAATTATGCTTAACTCTCTAAGTACCCTTGGGTGTATACCATCTGGTCCTGGGGCCTTGTCTATCTTAACAGAGTGTAATTGCTTAAGCACTTTTTCCTGTGTCAGCCAATCCCATGTTTGCGGCGAATGTCCCATAACTTCCTGTAGCAGGGGCTCGTCCATCTGCTCTTCCTTAGTATAAACAGAAGAAAAAAAAGTATTTAAAATGTCTGCTTTCTCTCTGTCCTCACTTACCAAATTTCCCATTTGGGATAACAAGGGCCCAACATTTTCCCTCTTTAGCTTTTTTCCATTTATATATTTATAAAACATTTTGGGGTTAGTTTTACTCTCCTTGGCAACCCTTTTCTCATTTTCCAATTTAGCCATTTTAATTGCCTTTTTGCAGGCTTTGTTGGCCTCTTTGTACTCTATAAATGATAATGCTGATCCCGTGTTTTTATAATGTTTGAATGCCATTTTCTTGTTTTGTACTTCCTGTTTCACGTTACCTGTAAGCCACATTGGTTTCGATTTGTGTCTTTTGCATTTGTTTCCCAAAGTTATATATTGGGATGTGTACTTTTGTAATGTGTGCTTAAAGGCATTCCACTTGTCTTCTGTGTTTAGTCCAGAAAACAATCGTTCCCAGTCTAAATGTTCAATCGATGCCCTTAGTCCATCAAAGTTAGCCCTTCTAAAATTAAGTGTTTTGGTGGCGTATTTACCAATTTGCTTTTTTGCATTAATCTCAAATGAGACCATATTATGGTCACTATTCCCCAAGTGTTCTCTTATTTGGATGTTTGAGATAAGCTCCTCATTGTTTGTTATTACCAAATCCAGACAGGCATCCATTCTAGTTGGGGTGTCTACTAATTGTGCCATAAATTTGTTATTAAGCAGGTCCAGAAACTTGCTGCCCCTAGCTGAACTAGTTGTGCCACACTTCCAATCTATATCTGGGTAATTAAAATCTCCCATGATTAGAACTTCATTCATATTTGCAGCCTTTTCAATTTGTAATAAAGCTGATCTTCTCCATCAATGCTAATATTTGGTGGCTTGTAGCATACACCTACAAGTAATGTGCGATTCTTTTTAGCGTCTAAGCTAATCTCCACCCACAGTGTCTCCACATCAGTTCCAGTTACATCATGTACACCTTCTTTAATACTGGGATTTAATTTAGGATTTACATACAGACAAATCCCTCCCCCTTTTCTATTTACTCTGTCCTTTCTAAAAAGTGAGTAACCTTGTAAATTAACTGACCAGTCGTGGGTCTCATCCCACCACGTTTCTGTGATTCCGATTAAATCATACTGTTCAGCACCTACCAGTATCTCCAGCTCACCCATTTTGTTTGTCAAGCTTCTTGCATTTGCTAAAAGACATTTGAGATTACTACCCATTTTCTGTTTAGTTGACAAACACTTAATGTGTGCAGGTTTAATTATATGGACCTCCCTTTGGTCTATGTTAACCCCACCACTGCTTTCCTCCTCTCCCATAGCTAGACCCACCTTCCAATCTACCCTAGCTACCATTGCTTCTTTTTGATCTTGACCCTCCCCCCCAGAGCTTAGTTTAAAAGCTCATCTAATCCTCTAGCCATCCTCGCCCCTAATACTGCAGCCCCCTCATCATTGAGGTGCAGCCCATCCCGTCCAAAGAGTCTGTAGCCGACTGCAAAGTCTGCCCAGTGCTCCAAGAACCCAAATCCCTCTTGCTTGCACCACCTTCGCAACCACGCATTAATCTCCCTAAGCTCCCGCTGTCTCCCTGACGTAGCGCGTGGTACTGGTAATATTTCCGAGAATATTACCTTGGAGGTCCTTTCCTTTAGCTTCTTTCCTAGTTCCCTAAAATCATTTTTAAGGACCCCCCACCTACCATTTACTTTGTCATTAGTACCAATGTGTACTATGACCGCTGGATCATGCCCAGCCCCTCCCAATAATCTGCCTACCCGTTCCGCAACATGCCGAACCCGAGCACCCGGGAGACAACATACAGTTCGGCATTCGGGGTCCTGGCGACAGATTACCCTATCTACCTTCCTAATAATAGAATCCCCTACCACCACAACCTGTCTAGCCTTCCTAGTGTCCTGGCTCCCAACTGTGCTGGAGAGGCTACTCACCTGGCTGCTAGGAGAGTCCGCCTGCCCCAGAAATGCCTCTTCTGAGCTAATCCCCCCAGCATCCTCACACAAGCTGGCAAACATGTTGGGGTGAACCAGCTCAGAACAAGCCTCCCTAGCTCTCCGACCCCTACTGCCCCTTACACAACTAACCCAGCTCTCTGCCCTAGAAACCTCTTCCCCTCCATCATCACCCTCCTCTACACTGGCCCCAGCCAATGCCTGCTCCGTGAGCAGTAAACTCCGCTCCATGTTGCTTATGTCCCTAAGTGTTGCCAGTTGCCTCTTTAGATCTAATATTATATTTTCCAAAGCAGCAACCTGCTCACATCTGCAGCAGTGGTATGGACCCTGGGGAACTTGCTCCAAGACCGCATACATGCTGCAAGACATGCACTTAGTGGCATTGTCCAACATGCTCTCTAGTGTAAACCACAAAATTAGAAATAGAATAAAATAAAAATAAAAGATTTATACTTTACCCTCCTTCTTTCCTTTTAACTCCTTCTTTGCTTCTAACTCCCACACTTAAGAAGCTTTTTTCACTTTAGAAGCTGCTCCCTTGTATTCGCCTGGCACACTATTCGCCTGCTCCTTCCAGTTAAATGGCCTTCAAAGTAAAGAGACTCCCAGAGAAGGTTAATTAACTGATTGCAAACAGCCTTGCAAACCTTTTCCCTCCAAACAGTTTTTTTTTTTCAACCGTTTTCAACGTTCAAAACGTTCCAACATCTCCCATATCTCTAAAAGCACAGGTGAATTCATTGAAATAATCAACCAGTAATTTACAATATTGCATGCTTTTAAATCATCTGCATAACACCCCCCCCCCCCCCCCAAAAAGAAAAAAGAAAAAGCCTGTGTTATTGACACATTTCTATGTTCCATCATAATAAAACAATCAACAATTGTCAAGGGGGTTAGGAAAACAAATTACAATTAGTTTATGAATTGTGCAATTCTCTGAACCTATACATTTAAAATGGGGGAGGGGGAGGAAAGTATTTTCAAGGGGAAGAGCCAATTAAACTTCATTCAATGTGCTTACGTTTTGAGAAGATTCTGTATAGTGAGAAAGAAAATTACACTACTGAAATTTGCATTTGATATGGAGGCTCAAACTAAAAATAAGGTTTACAGGTGCTATAAAGTGGATAGACAAAAATGGGATACATTGAAATGGGAATAATGTACAATACATTGCTTGATTTTGAAAAAAGAACATCCGAAAAGCCAATGAATATGCTTTAAAGTACATTTTAATTCTATTTTCCAAGTTTACTACAGATGAGATGTGCTTTCTTTTAGTTTATTTTTTTAACCATTCTAGCATCTATCAAAAAAAAAAACTTTAAATGCGGAAACACTAGCATATTTTGTACTTCTGAAATATATGTATCGTTCAATATTTAAAGGGGCTGTCTTACCTAAAAAATGGTTTGACTGGGAATGTCGAGAATAAAAAAAACTATTGAAAAGGAAGTATACATAGAGTTAGCAAAATTTCAAACAAATTGCTAATTTAGGAGAAAAATGTGTTTTAAATGTGTTTAGTCTCCTGTTTATGACATCACCTGTGGCCTAATATGCAAATGAACTGGTTTTCAATGGCAAATGTGTAATGCTGGTGATGTCATAAGCACCACAGACACATTGTTCTCCTAATTTAGACATTTGCTTGCAATTTTGCTAACACAGTGTATACATCCTTTTCAATAATTTTTTATTCTCTACATTTACAGTAAAAACAATGTTTAGGTGATACAGTCCCTTTAACTGATATATATCAGACATTCAATAAGAAATACACTACCATTAATAGGTTTTGGGGCACCTAGAAATTTCCTTTGTTTTGACAGGGAATATATATTTTGTTCATCTGCATAACATTAAATGTATCAGAGATACAGTGTAGACATTGTTAATGTGGTCAATGGCTATTGAAACAGTGACTTTTTAATGGAATATCTAGATAGGCACAGAGAACACCATTATCAGCACCCATCACTCCTGTGTTCTAATGAAACATTGTGTCAGCTATAATAAAGTTTATCATTTTAAATACCTGACTGTATTTCCTATTTATTTTGCAACTCATTTGATGGAAAACAAGGAAATCCCTAAGTTTTAAGAGACTCTCTCTCTCTCTCTCTCTCTCTCTCTCTCACACTCTCTCTCTCTCTCTCTCTCTCTCTCTCTCTCTCTCTGTCGCTATCTGTCTTTCTCTCTCATATTCAACAGAGGGCACCTAGTTAGGTTAAAGACCGCGATAGAAAAAAACCTAGTCATACTGGGATCTTTAATCCTAGTATAAAATATATTGAAACAGCTGTGAATGCACTTAACACTTTTAAAACTAAAGGTAACTATAACAATCTTTTCAACTTTTTTTTGAACACCAAGAGAAATAATTACAGAAATATTTTTGTAATAATGTTAAAGTTTGCCTCATTCATATTTCAGTAGATCCAGATTGATCCTAGCCTACAGCCTTGAACAAAAAATCTTTGTTGCTGCAGCAGAAAAACAAAAATCAAACAAAAACAAAGTGTTTGAGAAAAAGCTTAAATTGATGGATCTGCTTAATATTGTTAGCTTAGCATGCTAGAGCACTACTTCTATGCTTTGTCTAGATGAAACACATTTTAAAAAAAGTGTTCTATGAACAAAATAAACAAGAGCATGAATCATTATGGCAATGGTGACCTTTGGCACTCCAGCTGTTGCGGACTGTGCTCCGATCATGCCTGAGCATCATTAGAAAAGTAATCCTCAACGGCTTGAGTTCCAGTGGTGCGCTGTCACTGATTCAAACATAGAAAAAATAAAAAAGCCTAAGTATACAAACAGAGAGAAAAAGCTAAATGCCAAACCTGAAATAAGGTGAAAAGTGCTGCTTCAGAGAGACTGTATTGATTATCTCTGTGGTCTTAGTTATAGCTCAGTGGTATTAGGCATGGAAGAGATAGGAACATTTGTGCATTCATTTTTTTTTTTTAAAAGGTATCACTTTGTAGATAATACTATCTCTCCACATTGTGATACTCAAATTGTATTAAAAACTACAAAATGTCCAAATGATTATGCATTTGAAATATACACAAGGGAGACCATCGGCCACATTTAACCTGCACCTGTGACCTCCTCAGGTGTAATGTGGAGATAGGATTTTACTCTATGACTGGTAAATGCCCAGGCCCAGTTGGTCTCCCAATACAATATTACATTGAATGCTAGGAGATTTCTGGAGACTCTTTGAGCTGAAGGAGCAGTGCAGCAATTATAGGCAAATCTTACTGCTTAATTCACATCTGAAACTTTTCTCAAAAATCCTTTTTTTGTCATTCCTAATGTATGAGGACCATGTGGACTTTGTGACTGGGGTGGAGACAGATACAGAGACTGTACAATCCTTGCTATATACCTTATCCATCAGGACAGATTGAGTGGATCTTGATCTATCCTCCTATCAACATATACCAAGAAGGCTTTTGATCATCTTGATTGGATGTTCCTGATGAAGTTCCTGAGGCATATGAGATTTAGTCTTCATATGCTAGTAGGCATCTGATTCCATCCTGCCCCTTGGCCAAAATTCAAATAAATGGAGCTCTCTCATAGACCTTCACAATCTCTAATGGCAAGAGACAGGATTGCCAGCTTTCTCTGCTGTTCTTAACTCTTCCCCTATAATCTTTTCTGGAGGATGTGTTAGACAACCCAGGAATCCAAGGAATGATTGTAGGCAATATCAACCATAACGTCTTAGGTTTTGCAAGTGACCTTCTAGTCATACTTAGTATGTCTATATTACATTTGACTGCCTCCTTCCCATTTAAATGTGGGTGCTGGTGCATCTTCTGGGGTCCTGGAGTAAGTCCAGTATGTGCAATGTGGGTGCTGAGGCATGTACAGTGGTGCTGGGAGAAGTTCTAGGTTTGCAAAGTGGATGCTGGGATAAGTCCTGAATGTGCGATGTGGATGCTGGGGCATGTCTTCGGGTGCGATGTGGTTGCTGGAACATGTCCTGGGTCTGCAATGTGGGTGTTGGGGCATGTCTTTGGTGTGCAATGTGGGTGAAGGGGCATGTCCTGGTGTGAAATGTGGGTGATGAGGCATATCCTGGGAGTGCCATGTGGGTGCATAGTCATGTCCTTTGGGTGATGGGGGATGTCCTGGATGTGCAAGGTGGTGCTATGTGAAGGGATGTAGGGGCAATAATAAAAGTAGAAATGGAGTGGAGTAGGTGGGAAACAAGAGGATTTGTTCTGTAAGGGGCCCCACAATAACTGATGGCGGCCCCATACACCACCACCACCACCACAAGAGAACTGATAATGCTAACTTTCATCTCTAACTGGGTGTTAGTTGTATCCATGAGTATGCATGATGAGAGCACTATATTGGCCTTAACCAGTGCCTGGTTATAAACCCCACTGTGTTTTTGTAGCCATGATCCTTCTTTCACTTTCCACAACAACAAAAAAAGGGTCTGTTTTACAAATGACACTATGACAAGTTAATTTCACATTGATATTACATACCACTTATAACCACCTTCACAGCCTCTATAAAGAGTAAACAGCAAGGGAACGCATAATTCATTATGGCAGCAAAATGCAAGCCTAGAGTTGAATATGAAGTACAGTCATAAAAGCCATAATCACTGAAATGCAATGGTTATTGGCAAACAGACATCTCATTTTACTTATGATATTGCTGTGCAAAGCATACGGCTGATCTGTGCTGAGTAATAAATACAGAGCACGGTAATCTTTGATTGTACACATTGTTTCAGTGGAGTCATTTCTTGTTCAGACGTCATTGGAGTGATCTATTTTTCAAAATATATATGTTTTTGATTCAAATAACCATAATTGTTGAGAGCCACTTACAAGGTCAGATCGTCACTCAAAATGAGATCTATAGCACAATACTATTCCTCTCACTTGCTAGCATTGTTTCTTCCTTTCCTGCAGCATTTATGGTCTTTACATAAAGACCACATGTCGATATTATAAATTACCTTACATTTTCCATTCCTGTTTCATCCATCTCTTATCAGCAGCGTGTTTGCTATTAGTGAGAAGCTTGTTGTTAATTATAAAATGTAATTGCCCTGTTTAAAAACTTTTATGATAAAAGCCTGTAATAGTTGATCATTTTTAATAGTTGTTAAAATACACACATTTACTTCAGTTTGGAATTATAGTAAAAAAAAATTATAGTAGAATGCAATAACAGTACTTTGAGTTAAGTGTTTATGAGCTATTTAATATTAACATTGTTACCAATAATCCCTTTTTACCATCACCAAAGGTGAATGGTACCATGTACCATCACATTTTAGTCTTTCCCTGCATGACTGGCACCTATGCACTGAGCTTTCAAACATTCCGCAAATTCTCATTTTTTCCCCATGAATTTTTTAATTTCCCAATATATATCTGTATATATATATATATCTGTAGATGTGTATATATATATATATATATATATATATATATATATATATATACCGGTATATATATATATATATATATATATATATATATATATATATATAGCTGTTACTCGCTTTTCTTTGTGCTTCTATACAATATAATTTCAAAGTAGCACTTTTTCTGGTATAGATAACCATGGAAAATAATGTATATGGTTAGCCAGATAAACAAAGTAGTACAGCATTGATCCATTAATTATATAGTGAGCCAAAAATAGATGGTGGTACAATATAGCTTCCATAATTTTCTAGTTAGCCAAGCATAGATTGTGGTAACGTGTCGGCTTCATGAGTATATACTTAACAATATGTAGTATATAGGTGGTCAGGTATTCATTATGGTAGTTGAGCATCATGGGAGACTTTTGGTAGGCTGGGAATCATGGAACCTGAATTTCACAGTAAATATCTTCCACTACAGATGACTATAGTTCCTATGAGACTCAGCTGTGATCCCTCAACTGTGTGTGCCTGGTGCTTCAGTTGACTCCCCCTTGTTATTGCTCTGGGTTTTAGTCTCACTTGTAGAAAATTACTAATGTCTTTTATTATTATTATTATTATTTTTATTATTATGCTAGTTTGATTTGTAGTACCTGTTTTATGTGGCTCTGTATTAGTTACAAAGAAAGGTTAGCTGAAGAAATAAGATACATAGGACTTGTAGGCCTATTAGAACTGACAATATCCTTATTTATAAGAAGGTCTTAGTTGGATGTGTTATTTTCGTTCCAGTAAAAGTTCTCTCTAGTTTATTCTAAGTAGCCTGTAAGCAGAATATGCATGCTAATGTGTAGTCTTTGTCACTGTAATGCAAGTAATGCAAGGTCTCTGTAGAATACCATAGTCAAGTCTTTTTAATTATCATTCTTCAGCACATGTTTGAATATAACAATCTCAACTTTTGATCAGTTTCAAGAGTTTGCTCACTTTCAAGTTACATAACAAAGGCCAATTAGCAACTCATTTGTCTATTCACTTCATCCTAATGTGTAATTTATAAACAGATATCATGTGTTTATCTACACACCGTATATGAGTGTTTATCTCAAACCCATTCCTGAGATTTCTACTAAGCCTGTTCCCAAGCATGCTTTTCCTGCTGTGTTATCATACCACTGCTGGTACAGTCCTGCCTGCTTACTAGAATGTTCAGTGCCCTAGACTATAAAAGGAGTGGGATGTGTCAGTTTATACTGGTGAGATTGGCTGATATCTAGCTCTCTTCTTTCCTTACAGGAACAATAAGTGGCTGAAACCATGGGCGTCCGCAGGGCATCCTGGCATATTGAGTGGTTGAATCCTGGCATATTGAGTGGTTAAATCCTGGCATATTGAGTGGCTAAATCCTGGCATATTAAATGTCTAAATCCTGGCATACTGAGTGGCTAAAACCTGGCATATTAAATGGCTAAATCCTGGCATATTGAGTGGCAAAATTCTGGCATATTGAGTGTCAAAATTCTGGCATATTGAGTGGCAAATCCTTGAATATTGAATGGCAAAATCCTGGCATATTGAGTGTCTAAATCCTGGCATATTGAGTGGCAAAATCCTGGCATAGTGAATGGCTAAATTATACTGGCATATTAATTGGCTAAATAATACTGTAATATTAATTGGCTACATCATCCTGGCATATTAATTGGCTAAATACTACTGGATATTAATTGGCTAAGTCATACTGGCATATTAATTGGCTAAATCATACTGTCATATTAAATGGCTAAATCATACTGGCATTTTAATTGGATAAATAATACTGGCATATTAATTAGATAAATAATACTGGATATTAACTGGCTACATCATACTGGCATATTAATTGGCTACATCATCCTGGCATATTAACTGGCTAAATACTACTGGATATTAATTGGCTAAGTCATACTGGCATATTAATTGGCTAAATCATACTTTCATATTAAATGGCTAAATCATACTGGCATTTTAATTTGATAAATAATACTGGCATATTAATTAGATAAATAATACTAGATATTAACTGGCTACATCATACTGGCATATTAATTGGCTACATTATACTGGCATATTAACTGGCTAAATAATACTGGCATATTAATTGGCAAAATAATATTGGCTTATTAAATGGCAAATTGGCTGGGGTATATTAATGGCAAAATAATACTGTCATATTAAATGGCTAAATCCTACTGGCATATTAATTGGCTACATAATACTGGCATATTGAATGGCAAAATCATACTGGCATATTAAATGGCATAATAATACTATCATATTATTGGGCAAATTGTCTGTGGATTATTAATGGCAAACAAATACTGGCATATTATTGGGCAAATCGGTTGTGGCTTAATAAAATAACACTGGCATATTAATGGAAAAATAATACTGGCATACTAATGGGCAAATTGACTGTGGCATATTAATGTGTGTGACTGCATGTGTGTATATGTGACTGTGTGGCTGACTGACTGTATGTGTGTATGACTTGCTGTATGCTGTGTGTGTATGTGTGATTGATTAACAGGCTGTGTATGTGACTGACTGACTGTATATGTGTGTATGTGTAACTGACTTACTGACCATCTATGTGTATGTATGTGTGACTGACTGGATATGTGTGTGTGACTGACTATCTATGTGCATGTATGTGTGATTGACTGTATATGTGTATGTATGTGTGACTGACTCACACTCACTCATGTGTCTGTATGTGTGACTGACTATCTATGTGTGTGTGTGTCAGCGTGACTGACTGTATATGTGGAGGTATGTGTGACTGACTGACTATCTCTGTGTTTGTGTGTGTGACTGACTGACTGTATATGTGTAAGTATTTGTGTGTCTGTGCTGTTGTCTGGCTCCTAGATTTTTACTCAGGCTCCTAAAAGTCAGTTCACTTTGTCAAGCCCTGATTTAATGGACAAATGGTGGCATATTTTAATAGGCAAAGTGACTGTTGCATATTTTAATGGCAAAGTGACTGTGGTATGTTAATTGATACCAGGCTGACAGTGGCTTATTTTAATTGGCAAAGTGATTCTGTGGCATCACCATTTATCAACCATTTGCATGCTGCACTGATAATGACTAAGCTCCTTCACTTCATAACATTGTCAAAAAGAGGTGCAGCACAGCATGATGGGAAAAGTATGCCCACCCTGAAAAAATGTCTGCGGATGCCTATGGCTGACCCCCTACTTTAGTCTCATATAGCCTGCCTTTTATGTTGTATATTATTGTTGATTTTCTTCCAGCATCTAAATCGTCCTTGTCCGTGTGCCAGGAAGGTGTACATCTAGTTGATTACTGGGTGGAGGCACATTTTAATATCAATATGCTCCGACCTCCCTGAATCCCTTGGTCCCACGTTCACAATACTTTTAACAAGCTCTGAAAAAAGGTGAGTTACAATTGAAAAGACATAAACTGTGCGCCTACTAACATTGTCACTTGAGCTATCTCTTGAGCAGGAGGATTAACAGTATTTATATGTAACACAGACTTCCCAAAACCATTTGCATGTAACTCTGGATTCCCATCAGTTTCAGCCAAACCAAGGGCATTTCAGTCATTGTCAACTAGCCATGTTATGAAATGTCTAACCTGCTTCTGCTTTTACATAGAATGTATTTGATTCCTATTATATAAATATTCCCCTGAGCCCATCCTACAGATTTTTCCCTATTTTTATCATTTTAAAAAAGGTTTTTCCTTTTTATCTGCCATCTGTTCGGTAGCTCCGTTTTTGTGTGTGTGCCATTTGTAGTGTGTGTCCTGTGGGATCTTTCCAAATGTTTCTACGTCCGCCTTCTGCGGTCCCCAGTTCCCTCCCAAGTAGATATTTTGAATTACAGGCTGTTTTACAGTTCTCCTTTCCCATTGTATCGTTATCTAGCTGCTCTTTGCTTATGTCCTTGTGATGCTTTTCATTACATTAGAAAATATATTTTTTATTTTTTTTGTGGTTTCCTATTTTTCGCTTTAACCCTTTTGATAGCGTAAGGCATTGTCACCCACTGCTTTCCAATGCATTGCAATCCTCCCCAGCACACAAGAGGTTAATTTTCAAGAGCTGATATTGAACAAGGTGCATGCAATCAACCTTTAAATAACCTATGACCTAATCAGCTTTGATTATGTTGATTTTATTCAGTGAACATCCTGCTTATCCGAATATAAAGCTGATTGTATAGATTCAGCTTTGATATCATATGTATTTACCTTAAGGATACTATATATACTTTTAGTTTGCATTCTCTTAGGAATATGATAACAGTTATTAAGCATGTAAAACAAGTTGTAGGATAATCTAATCTATACTCTTTGATACATACATTTTCTGTTTTATTGCACAGTTTTTATAGCCAATGATTTGATTAATGCCCGTTAATGTCAGGTCATTTCGAGTGTAACTCCTAGATAGACCTTGGCTCCTCCTTTTTCCATAGCAGGTAGCAGAGCCTGTCTTATAGGCTTACATACAATTGTGTTTATATGCCCGTAATATTTATTTTTTTATTTTCAGTATTTTGGCTTGCTAACATAGAAACACAAAATGTGTAGGCAGATAAGAATCATTCGGCACATATAGTGTGCCGAATTTAAAAAAAAAAAAGTTAATTAGTTCCTGGCCTTATATTATGCCTATCCAATGCATGCTTAACCCCTTAGTGACAAGTCATTTTGACCTTGACTTTCCCTTGGTGACAAGGTTTTTTTTACATTTCTGGGGTGTTTGTGTTTAGCTGTAATTTTCTTCATTCTCACATACTGTACCCACACAAATTATATGTTGTTTTTAGCGTCATAAGAAGGGCTTTCATTATATACCATTATGTTCATCATATCTTATAATTTACTACCAATAAATCATAAAATATGATGAAAACATTTTAAAAAAACACCTATTTCGAAATTTGACCTAAAAAATAATTTACACAAATACAATCATTAAAAAAGACCCCATCTAAATAATTTCTAAATGTTGTCCCGAGTTCAGAAATATGCTTGTTTCCATGTTTTTTTCTGCAGTTCTTTGCGCGGTATAGGGCAAAAACCAAAAATAGTGGTTTTTGATTTTTTTTCTACATTGACCTTTTGACCAATTTAACCGTAACCCTAAATTTTACACCAACTCTAACCCTTATGCTAACCATTAATATATTTTTATTATAATTTAATTGTAACGCTATCCCTTAAGCTAACCCTAATTTAACTCTAGGGGCAGTCAAGCAATAGCTTGAATTTGTTTTCACTTCCGAAGCTCTAACCACATTGCAGGAGCAATCATGGGTGCCCCAGAGCCAGAATTTCAGAGCGATTTTTGCGATCATTGATAGTGAAAACCACTCGTTGCTCCACATGACATGTCAGGCATGTCCATTATCGGCAACAGAGTTTCCGGCGGTTGGACATGCCTGACATGTCCTTTGTCGTGAAAGGGTTAAATGTCTTCACTGTGTTAACATTGGCCGTCACAGCAATCAGATGTGTTTTTGTGGGCTTCATCAGAAATGGCTGGAGTGTCTCAGACCCCAGGCACTCAGCCATGTTAATTTTACCCCAGTCGCAGTATGCCAAGTGGGCATACCATGATTAAAACTGCATGATAGGCCAGGCATGCCAATTGTCATTAATGAGTGGTTATCCCCTGATGTGCCTGGCACATGTACTGTTGCAAAAAAGTCAATTATTCTATATTAGCCTTGAAAGGATGAACTGTCTTCCCTAAATTATGAGGGTGACTTACCTAATGAATTAAGGGGAGGGTGGCTGATTTCTGGCACATTAGAGTTTTGGCCTGTGGCAGTGAGTGAGTGGAGGAGTTCCTCAGCTCTTTTCACAAACTACCACTGAAACTAAATCCCCCTTGCAACCATCCACAGCTACATATTGCCCACGCTATCTGTTTGTCTCTACCTGGGCACTTAAACGTCCATCTTTATTGATATGAAAAACAGTGGTACAACCCTTAAGATTTAGAAGTTCATTAAAAGAAAAAGGATCTGAGATATTGTCTGACATTGGAAATATAGGTTTACAATTCAGCACATTAAATAAATCCTTTGCAATCACCTGCAGCTGCTTACTCAGCGCTCTTAAAAATTGTGCGTAAGCCAAATCCATTAACAGCATATCTTTAAAAAGCACATTATTATTAGGAGAATATTTAGTACTGGTATTGTCTTTTTTTTTTTTTTATACATGTGTAATTTGCCCTATACATAACACAATGAAACAGGTGCAATTGATGCCTAGTTAAAAGAGCTTACCATGTAGGTTTTATTACTGTACACAGCAAGATGTAGTCACATAAAACTGGTGTTACCTTCTGTCTAGCGATTCATATTTCAGTAATACAAACACAAGGGCATCCCTCCTTCTTTTATCTTAATTTAACCTTTCTTTTAACTGTTTGCATCCCAAATAGATATGCTAAGTATTACTTCATGCAGTGATTGAAGGGTCTCAACATCTATTGTTTTACCATTTCTGAAAATGATGATTATTGCTACATAATTAAATAACTATAGTTCTTTCTAAGATTTCAGTGTTTAACTCTTAAACATTGTCAGGGCCTTCAGACATTCACCACTTGTGTTAGGCACTTCTATCCACCCCCTCCTCCACCTGGAGCCAAATGTCAGAAATGCATCACAACAGTCTCTCGGACTTCACCTGGTATCAGCATCAACATTGATGATGCATGCGCGTCGATTTATCTTCCCTCGTACACTGGCATCACAAGGGTAATTCTGGTGATGCTTGATGTGTCAATATGGCCATAATGGGGAATCACTTAGTGCATCCTATAAAAATGACAAATGATAAAGTAAAAACAGTTGTTTTTAGAGCTCTACTTTTAGCTACTTAGCACAATTTTGTCCCTGTTATTCCTGGTTTGCTGATTCCTGCCTGCCCCGATCATTGAATATCTTTTGATTCTATTCACAAAAATTCGACTTTGGAGGCTGACTTTCATTTTGAGACTAAGTCAAATTTGGCACCAGAGTTTGACTCAGAAAAATAAACCCAGGTTTAAATCTTCTCCATTAAAAGCAATGGTAGGTGAAATTAAGTCAAATTCGGCACCTGAGTTTGACTTAGTCTCAAAAATACTTTTAATCATTTTTTCTCCCTTTACTTTCAATTGGGGAAGATTTGAACATGGGCTTTTTTTCTAAGTCAAACTCAGTGCCAAATTGTAGTGAATAGACCCATCTGACTTCCCTCTTCATCATGTCTCCGACCGCATGTACTTACCATCATATCAAGTCCTTGTTTCTGGCCCTTATCTGTTTGGCATTTTCAGGGGATGTGTTCAATTAACCAAACACTTTCTTCTTAATTTCTGTATGGTACCTTACAATCAAATTCTCTCTTTTCTATTTTCCGTCCTTCCATCTTCTAACATTATTTATTTGTAAATGATTGTATTAGTTTAGCTGTCACCTTTTGCAAGCATAACATTGTCTAATGATGTGAGAGTGTGATATGATCTGCATGGGTAATTTTAACACATTCCAATATAGACATTTATAATATGACTGTACCAGTGGAGTCCATCTTTCTATTCTACGTTTATAAGACATTGATGTTGTGTAAAAAAAAAAAAGAAGTAAAATCCAACTATGAATGAATGGGTGCCCAAATGACCAAGAACCAATGTCTGGGTTACAATTAGTTTTACCTGCTAATGAATTGGCAGTAGAGTGTCTTGCAAGTTTGGAAGTGGGCGAGGATAGCTGGGCGTGGATATGCATTGGCAAAAAACATATTTAAATATGTTTTTTGCACATGTTCTAATATAGTACTCTTGAAAGTGTGTTAAATGACCTTATTCATGTTTTTGAAAAAACGTACCTTTCTCCTATAGGTTGCAGAACTGTTCTTTCCCTGGATTGCATGTTTGCACGCAAGCTCCCTCATTCTCTGTGTGCCCTCCCATGTCCTACATCACCACCAGCACAGGGCTCAGAGCAGGAGTCCTAAACCCCTCTCTCTCCTTCAACACACAAGACAGCCACTCCTACAGCTTTTGGTGGGGGTCTAGTGAAAGTATAGGAAATATGCACTCTTAGTGTTACGGCTGCCACTTAGAATGAATATCTGAGCTCTCTCCCCCATTGTGTTCACATCTGCTCTGCTCAGCTCCCGTACCATATGCTCATCCCTGGAATTAGAAACTGTGTATTTATATTTGTGTGAGATCGTGCTGTACTAACCCCACACTTTTTCCTTAACCTATTCGGACTCTTCATGGCCCCAGGTGTTGTTCGGGGTTTTCTACAGATCTCTCCCACTCCACATGCAGAGGCGCCCAAGCCATGAGCACCTCTCCATCATGTCTTTGTAGGCTAGAGACAAGCAAAATGGAGCGCGCATATCATTATGTTCTGCACATGTGTAGAACAGTAATTTACCTTGTGCCCTTTAAAGAATTGAAGGGCCAGTTTACAAACTTCTGTTTCTCCTCCCCAACTCTGTTATTGACCAACCAGTATGTGAAAGTGCTATTTAAACCTCAGTTTGCACCAACACCTCATCTTTAACACAGCCTTGGTGTCTTTGCTAGTGATCCTGATATTTTGTGATAGCATTTTGATGCTGGACCTTGCCTGTCCCTGACCCTGACTTTTTTGTCTGTTACTCAAACTGCTGTATTTTTGCCTACCCCTTTTTATTTCTGTCTGACTACTCTCCTGCCTTCGCCTTCAGTCTCTGTTTGTTCCCGAGTTCCTATCTACTAATTGTTACTGATGTTGTCGCATCGGTGTCAGTGTTATTCAGGCCATTTCCCCATTTTTTTTTCTCCTGCACAGAACATGGTGAAGATTAATAGGTTGTTGTTTGTTCCAGAATTAGACCAGGATAAAAAGGTAAACATGAAGGGAATCCTTTATGGCAAGTTTGTATTTCTAGAGTTTAATTCCTTATTTACCGACCTTTAAACCATATCTTCAAGATTTTTCAAAATTTTTCAAGAGGTGGTATCATGATAGGACAGATTTGCAGTTTTAATTGCAATTAAAGTAAGAAACTAATTATTAAAATTACATTATGGTAAATGTTTCAGTTGCAGTCACATTATCAAAAGACAATGGAGGACCAATTATCCATCTTGTCATCCTCCACATCCACACTATGTCTTCCATCTCTTTGGTCATTAGATCACCAAAGACATTACAAGTTATAATGTGTCCGTTACAAGTTCATGATCAAACTATAGGGCAAGTCATGTTTTTTTTTTTATGACAAAGTAAACAAAAGATTTAGATTTGGGACAGAAATTGAAAAAACAGGTGAAGCATTAATTAGCTTGCCGGGCTGGGTTAAGGAAGACAAGTTTAATATTATTTACGATTAATTAAATATCTTACACTTGGGAGGTATAGAATATGAGCATGTAGATTATTTCAGAAATGCTCTCTGTATCTTGACATCAATGTGGCCTAAAAAGTGAACAGTGGTGAACTGACAGGTGAACTGTAAAAATCAGGCATTACTAGCTGAGTTGAAAATAGAGGCAACTTGCAGCTTAGTTATCAATGGCTGATATCTGCAGTTCAATTGGAAGTTTGCGAAACTTTAATGAAATAAACCTTTAATAAAAAGCACAGAAGCATACAAACAATAACCAAGCAAAAATCATGCATGTTCTTTTCTCTTCTGGATAACTGAGCACAGGAATACTTCCCTTATGGGCCTATTCACTAAAATTCGACTTTGGACGTCGACTTTCATTTTGAGTAAAATTGGCCACCAGAGTTTGACTTAGAAAAAAAAAACCCATGTGTGAATCTTCCCCATTGAAAGTAATGGGACACTATATGATTGAACCTATTTTTGAGACTAAGTCAAATTTGGCACCTGAGTTTGACTTAGTCTCAAAAATAAGAAAAAGAACAAAGACGCTTGCACTCCTTGTTTCGATGAAACAATGTGCGTGATTTATTCAATAAGGATCCGACAAAATAAAATTAAATGTGGCACGAATACAAATATGGAAAGGGGAAATGACTCGCCTTACGCGTTTCGCATGGAGACAAGCTTAGTCATAGGCTGCCGACTTATTGAATAAATCACGCACATTTTTAAATCAAAACAAGGAGTGCAAGCGTCTTCGTTCTTTTTCTGATTGTGATATCGCTGCTTCTATAGCCTGAAGAAGCACCCTTAAATTCGATATACACGAGAGGATTATCTACAGCCACGGGTGGAGCCAGCTTATCCCTTTGGGAAAACCTTTCTTTTGCACATTTTAGTCTCAAAAATAGCTTCAATCATTTTTCCTCCCTTTGCTTTCAATGGGGAAGATTCGAACATGGGAGTCAAACTCAGTGCCAAATATTACATCAAAATTAAAGTCGACCTCCAAACTCAGGTACCGAATTTGACTTTGGGCCTTATTTATCAAGACAAAATTGGTGCTATTTTAGGGAAAAGTGCTAAAATAGTAGTTATAACCATGGAAACTAATGGAATGCTATAGTAGTTTGCTAAAAATGTTGCACTTTTTTTTTTTAAATAGCACCTTTTTGTTGGTACAGTTGAAAGAGCAAAAGCAACTTGAAAATGACCTGCCATTTTCTGATGCATATTAAAGTTAAATGATTATAACAAATGTATGCATTTATTAAAGTTGTATAATCTTAGTGTAAAGATGTTTTATTTGGTCTGCAACTTCTACTGACCCACGCATTTTGCACTGGTCATTTGACTGGAGTCTATGAATGAAATGAAAAAAATTGGTTGTTATACATAAATAGTGGCACTGTTTTATGCCTCCATTCCTGTGCCTGTATGGAATGTATAAACCTATTACATGGTTTTGTACATCAGGAAAAAAGGAGGATATTGTTATTCTCAACATGCAACTTTTTAGTCTCACTTTGTGCCAAAGGTCCAACATCGACATCCACTTTACTCTATTCACCAAACTTTTGTTTTTAGGGTGGAAGGATAATGATTTCAAGACAATTGTAGATAAGTAGGTGATCAAATGTTATTGTTGAAAAATATATAGTGTGATTTCTTTTTTTTTAAAGGTAATTAACTAGTCTCAATACTTTGTGGCAGATTAAAAAAATGAAAAGTAGCTGGATTTGTTTTATCAAGTCAAGGGAAATTATTTTGTAAAAAAAAAACCATGACTTATCAAGCAAGAAATGAACCGATAAGAGATGTCATGATAAGGCAAGAGAAATTAGGAGTGTTTTTTTTCCATCTCCAAGCAAAAAAAAGTGTCTTTATTAGAGAATGTTAAGTGGTCAGGATTGTTATGACATATGAACTTGAGTGACAATATACGATAAAGGAAAGCATTAATATGCTCCTCTGGCTTATAATTATGGTAATCATGATACTTTTTCATTTGTTATATTGACATTGATATGTCTTGCAAATGTAAGAGTTTATTTTTCAATGTAGTTAGGCAATTAATTAAAGATCACACAAAAGAGCTAAACAAATATGCCATTGGTGGAAGTTGTAATACATTTGATATAGTATGATTATATAAAAAAATGCACGTTCCACGCAGTTGGACAAAGGATGAAATCTGTTAATACACTTAGTATGGTATGTTCATTTTCCTTGCTTAAAGGGACTGTATCACCTATACATTGTTTTTACTGTGAATGTAGAGAATAAAAAATGATCTATATATTGTATTAGCAAATCTGCAAACAAATGACTAAATTAGGAGAAAAATGTGTTTTAAATGTGTCTGTGGAGTGTCCTGCTTATGGCATCACCTGTGGCATGGCATACAAATGAACTGCTTTTCAATGGGAGATGTGTCATTTGCATTCCGTGCCACAAGGGGTAGTTACGTATTGCACATTCAAGGACAGCCCTGGTAGTAAACAATCATATGATAAAATGAATGCTTTATGGACTATGAATAGGTAGTGACATACAGAGATACACATGGTTTAAGTTATTTACGTCTAAGTAAGGCTTCATTAACATATGGAGGGTAGCTGCGCATTTCCAAAGTGGGAAAAAATAATTAGCTACTTCTGGGCAGTGATGTGTGAATCTGTCTCTAATTTTCTAGTTTGCTGAAACAGTCATTAATTCAGCAGTGGGAGTGATCATAACGATTATTCACAATTTCACACCAAGTTTTGTGAAGGAGGATTTTCTCCATTATAAGTTCATGCTTGTCTACTCTCGCTCAGTCCAAGCAACATTATTTCTCTACCTTAATATCCACCCTCTCATCAAATCCCAAACGTCTCTTCTCAATATTTCATTCTTTCCTCTGCCCTGCTCCACTCTTATGGCCCAAGATCTTGCCTCTCACTTCAAAAATAAAGTGACTTGCCATAATTACCTCCTGCCTTGCACTCATTCCCCAAACCCACTCTGAATATCTTCTCCCCTATAGCTGAGAAAGAGGTAGAAGATCTGCTCTCCAGCTCAAGATCTATTACTAGATCACATCCAAACTCACCTTGCATCCTCTCTATCCCGTCTTCCCTGTCTAACTCTAACCCATCTCATCAACCTCTCTCTCTGTCCTCTGGAAAGGTACCATCAACCTTCAAGCAAGCCCAAATCATACCTGTTTTGAAAAAAATCATCCCTAGACCCCACTCTTACATCTAACTACCATCTTATATCCCTTCTCCCCTTTGTGTCCAAGTTGTTGGAGAGAACTGTGCACTCATGACTAACAGACTGCTAACGACCTACCTGACCCTTTTCAGTCTGGCTTCAGACCCTTAAACTCTACTGAAATAGCCTTCACTAGAGTATCAAATTAGACGCTCTCTGTCAAATCTAAAGGCCACTTCTTAGTGATGATCCTCTTAGATCTCCTTTGACACCCTTGACCACCACCTTCCTCTTAACAGATTATCCTCATTTGGCATAGGTGGAATGACACTCTCTTGGATCGAGTTATATCTATCTGAGCGCTCCTATACAGTGTAGCTCACTGGAGTGATGTCATCACCTGCTCCACTCTCAGTTGGCATTCCACAAGGATTGGTACTTGGCCCGCTATTGTTTTTCCTGTATACCACCTCTCTGGGAGTCATTTGCTCTTTTGGTTTCCAATACCACCTACATGCGAATGATACGCAGATCTACCTCTCCTCACCTCACTCGCTCTGTCATGTCACATGTAGTTGATTGTCTCTCAGCCATCTCCACTTGGATGTCAGACCACCACCTGGAACTTAATCTTTCCAAAACGGAGCTGATCATCTTCCTTCCCTCACACTCCATCTCTACACCTGGCTTTACAGTTTCCATAAAAATCCTACAATCGTACCAGCTGACCGTGTCCGATGATCTCTCACCTTGACTACTGTAACAGCCTTCTGAATGGACTTGTCTTTCTTCCATGCAATCTATCCAAAAAACAGCCATCAGACTCATCTTCTTGCTTGTCTGGGTTGAGGTTTTTGGAGCATAGAGCAGGGGATGCTATCTCTTGCTGGTAACCCTTACCAGGTGGTCCACAGGTGTATATAGGCAGAGCACCCTGGCAAGGATAGGAGCACGAGAGTGCCAAAAATAATAAAAGGATAATCCAAAAAGCAAAGTCAGGAACAGTCCAATAGATCAGGGCAGGCAGCGGTCAAAGAGTAGTAGAATATTCCAAGCAGGTGTCAGGGAAATACAGAAGACAAGCCAAAGGTCAGGAAATGGGAAATCCAATAGATAAATTGCAACTCAGCAACAAAGGGGAAACTGGAGATTGAAGTCCAAGGACAAACAGGAACCAAAGCTCTGGAACACTGTAGCACTGTGGTAACAGTTTGAGGGGTTTTTATAGTGCTGTGGGTCTCTACTCCTCCCCTCTGTTGGAAAAGCCCCTCACCTGATTGGTTGTCAGAGAGGTGTGTTTCTATAGCACATACCTCTCTGTCTATGTGCTTAAAGTCTATAGGAGCTTTGGTAATTGGGGAGACCAAGTTTACCTCCCACCTATAGCTGCAAATAGTTCCCCCTTGATTGGGGTAAACTCTGGAGGATGTATCCTGAGCTTGCAGAAAATTTAGACCCTGGTTTCGTCCTACCGCACTACCATGAACGCGGATAGAAGCTCTTACTACAGGCCCTGGTTTCAGCCTACTCCGCGATTGCAGAAGAGTTAAATCACTGGATGGAGTCATGGAAACACTGGGATTGCAGGTTAGGGCAAGAAGGGCATGACCCACGGCTCCTCTCTTTAATGCCTTCCACTGGCTCCCCGTTTGCTCAAAGATAAAATTATGTCTTTAACCTACAAAGCCCTCCACTCCTCAGCCACTCTGTACATTGCCTTGCTCGTGAATAGATATTTCCCTGCAAGACCTTTGTGCTCCTCAATGGGACTAAAGCTCTCCTCCTACCTCATCACCTCTTCCCACTCGCGCCTCCAAAATTTTGCCCGAGCTGCCCACTCTCTCTGGAACTCCCTTCCACAGATCATCCAGCTCTCTCCCTCCTTTTTAAACTTTAAAAAGTCCCTCAAAACTCATATCTTTAAAGAAACTTACTACCCAACCCACTAGAATACCGCTCACTTTACCTTTAGCTAATCCCACCTAGCTGGAACACACACAATTAATCTCTGGCCAATCCCACCTAGTGCCAACCATCCACATTACTGTTACTACATTCCATCTGGCCTCTTCACTTCCTTATGTGTTTCATGTACCCCATTCATCCTAGATTGTAAGCTTGCGAGCAGGGCTCTCTTCCTCACATGCCAGTCTGTTCTAGTTTGTCTAACTTAGTATGTAGCTCCCTTCTATGTTCTGTACCTAGCGCTACGTACATTTTTGGTGCTATATAGATAAATGTTAATGTAATGTAGATGGCATGATGTTTTAACAGGAAAGTCAACTCGTTGCAGAGGAATGGCAAGAGTAGTGGTAGAGACAAGTAATAATCATTGAAACAATAGTCTACATAGATGACCTAACTGCTATGGACAGGCCTATAATTGTACATTTATATACTTTAGAAAAAATGGTCCTATGACTAAATTTAATTGGAAAACTCTGATCTAGTGGATTGGAATGTACAACAGCAGGGCTTAAATGGGAAAGCAATGATAAAGGTGTAGGTTATAGGAAAAGACAAAGCAGTGGAGAAAGTCCGGAGAGAGGTATAAGATGCTTAAATAAAAAGAGATATAAGTGATGGCAAGGGGGAAATAGAAATACAGAAATACAGAGGCCTAATGTAATACAGGAACCCAAAATGCTCTGAGGGCTATCCTTATTAATAATAGACTCACCGCTGGTAAGCCTATCTATATTTATTAGCACCAATTCCATGCCTTCTCCATCATGCCCAGAGCGATGTGAGGTAGCGAAAGGTCCTCAGATAGAACTTAATTCCACTTTGCATAAAGTTAATTGGCTTATATTAAAACCAATCAGATGCATGTACGCTACCATCTCCTAGTCTTTTCACACACCAAAGTTGCCCTTTGTGCTGTAGAACAATGCTGGAGAAACTTCAGAGAAGAGTAGTTTCACTGGATGTCTATAGGACAAGCTCGGATCACACTAATGGGTCTTTGCAAATAAAAAGTAAAAAAAAAAATAGATTTTTGAAATCAGGAATAATTAGAGCCATGTAATAATGATCCAATCCACAGACATATTGTCCTGGATACCTGACTGACCTCTACTAACCCACGGCTATAGGCAAAATAAAAAGAAAGGGGATACGGAGAACATGGAGGAAGAACTCTACCATCTCTGTTTAGAAAAACAAATACATAAAACCAAGAATAGGGCTATGAAAGGGTGGAAAAAATGATCACCAATCGATCAGTTAAACCATACTATGAGATAAATAGTATGGTTTAATTGATGAAAGAAGAGGAACATGTGGAATGAAAACAGATCACTCAACACCTCAACCATATTCTTAGAGACACTTTCCAGAAGGTTATACATAATGTTGTGTCCTTAAAACCCTCTCTAGATACAATATGTCAGGATAGGACCATGTCATAATAAATATAAATGCATAAAGCTTAATTAATTGGTCAATTCCATGACATAACATATTCAAGCAGCCTCCAAAATATCCAAAGAGTGTCTGTCCTTTTAATAGAAATTATGTTGAAAGTGTCCATAAATATTTACTGGATATCCTTAAGGAGAATCGTCCAATTGTGGGGATTTGTGTTGTAAGGCTCTGACTTCCCATGAGTAAACTGATTCCATTATGTACTACCAAGTGAGATGCACATTGTGACTCTGACCATTACTGTTTATTCCTTGTTGTTGCTGTTCTTTATTATTTTGACATTATTATCACAGTCATTCTAGTGACTGACTCAGTATGTAGAATTGTATGTCACACTTGTGGCATGATATAAATAAAAGTCAGTTTTTCAAAGATAATTGGTATTTAAAATGCAAAAATGCATGATACAATTAGAGTTTCTCCTGCCAGGACTATTGTTGTGTAACTAAAATACAAAATACAGAGGAATTAACTATGTACATTTCATTTGAAAAATTACAGCTATAGATAAGGTTTCTATAATTAGCATTTCAAAATGTTCAAAAAAAGTTACAGGGTATAAAACAATGGAAGTTATAAAACAAAGTTAAGTTAAGCTGGTTTAACTGGTACTATAGGTCTGGTACTATAGGTCTATAAAAGGTTTTCCACCATGATGGGATCCATTTGGCTCTCCTTCTATGGTCTTTGGAAGCAGCCTTTATGTTGGCTGTTAATGTCTTGGACAAGACTGGCCATGTGTGCATTGATCTTGTAG
Organism: Pelodytes ibericus; assembly: GCA_036172795.1. Lineage (NCBI taxonomy): Eukaryota > Metazoa > Chordata > Amphibia > Anura > Pelodytidae > Pelodytes > Pelodytes ibericus. Next base: position 23,408,216 of record CM069858.1, on the reverse strand, counting down.
TAAGGGCCGTATGCCAATTGCTTCTGGCCGTATTATTTTCAGGCCATTTGGCTGTGTTTACTTTCCAGTCAGCAAGGTTTCTTTGACTATTGATGATCTAAGAATCACAATAACTGCAGGAGAATATAACTAAAGATTTATTTTTTTTTTCTTAATGAGAAATCTTAACAGTGACCCAAAGCTTTTTTCTGCAATGGGAGACAGCTGGGAGAAAGGCTAACATTAGGGGGGGGGGGGGGAAGGGTGACGTTAATTCAGATGCTTTGTAAGGTGTGTGTAGGACACATTCAGCTGGGAGCTTGTTAGTTGAGACATAGGCAGCCTTTGCAAACAGCTGATATGGTTCCAAAGATCTGCTATACGCAGCTCCGCATGTCTCAGGGGATTTCAAGATTGGATTCTGCAGTACGGTGCTCCACACAACAGATGCAGTCTGGATTTCTGCAAAAAAATCTATAGAGAAATAGATTCTAAAATTAAGATTTATGCCATAACTGGAGGGAAAATTAGTGTACTAATTATTGAAAAAATTAACAACTTACTATACAATTGTTGGTGTTTTAATATTAGTGCGTTATCGGTTATGTCTATTGTGGGATACAGAGTAATGCAGAGTAATGTTTTCATGGTCCTCTGGAACAAGATGTCGATATTGTTAAATTGTTCAGATTTCCTAAACCCTGCTTACTATTCTCTTAAGTGCCACCTAAAAATCCTGTTAGTACTTGTTTTATTGGTTTTTTATATGTGATATATATATATATTGCCATTTTAAAGATAGTGTTTTCTTAACCCCTGTGTGCTGTAGGTTCTGCTCAGAGTTTAAACAAATATTTTCTTTTTTTTTGGTTTGAGAACTTAGTTTTTTTTTTTTACTAGTAAGTTAGTTGAGATAAGTGGGTTAGTGTTGCACTAGTTGTGTAGAATGTCATCAGGAAAATAGTAAAAAACAAGAACTTTTTTTTAAATGTTCCTCCTTTTATATATATTTTTAATACTAAATTGTGGATTATTTATACATAGGTATTTGTATCCGAAAAAAGCTCTAACTTTCGAAAACAACACAAAAATTGTATGAGTGCTTTACATGATGAAAATGTAATTTTAACAACCACATATGAACAATGGAAAAATTTCTCTGGTCTTTTGGGTCTATATTTACTAAAATTCAACTGTGGAGGTTGACTTTTATTTTGAGACTAAGTGAAATTCGGCACAGGTTTGAATCTTTCCCCTTGAAAGTCATGGACGATCAAATGATCAAAGCTATTTTGAAACTGGGTCAAATTCGTCACCTGAGTTATAGCTTGGATCATTTCACCTCCTATTACTTTCAATGGGGAAGATTCAAACATGTTTTTGTTTTCAAAATCAGTTGCCGAATTTAACTTGGTCTCAAAATTAAAGTTGACCTCCAAAGTTGAATTTTAGTGAATAAACCCGTTTTACACCCTTAAATCCATGATCCTTAGGGGGTAAGACTACTTCTCACTTTTAAAACAGTTTGCACATGACAACTAGTTTTCCTTGTGAAGTTTCAGACACTGCAGGTCAGCCTAGTACAAGCACTGCTTAGGTTTGAAAACTTTATTTAAAAGGTATCTATTGGCGGGTGTTTTGAAGCCAATTGTTTCCCTTTGCGGCTAAGCAAGGATCCACAACTTTACATATTATTGTCCCTTCTCCTCTTTTTGGAGTGAAACAAATGAATAAATTCTGCTAAATAGGGAGAAGGTAAATATAAAGGAAACTGGATTAGTCCATTGATGTATTTGTACCCCTGGCAGAGAGGTTATGTGATCCCTGTCTACAAGATCATAAATCTATTACAAATCTTGAAACCATAGAGCTCCAAGACTTAACTATTGGAAAATTCAATTATGCCTCCTTGGTTCAACAGTCATTGCATTTAATAAATGCTAAACTTGCTCCCTCAGGTGGGAACACTTTGTCTATAGGATCATAGAAACCCCATGACTGCAGTTGACGGTCAATAAAAGTAAATGGAAATTTTGGAAATTTGGAGAAACATGGTGATTATTGCACTTTGAGATTGGGAGCCATGAACATACAAGCAATTACCTAAACAGGGTCTATACAGACTCTGTGGGTCCGTGCCAACATCTTGCAAAACTCGGAAGTTCGGGCACTCAGAGTTGCCGAAAATTTGGGCCTGTGCTACATTTTGAATGGCAGACTGAGGCCACTCAAAGAGGCCTCATCTACCAGTGGGCACCCCACTGAAAATCCCTGCAGCTGGATCTGCACACTCATCACGGGGTGCAGTGATAAGCTGTTAAACTAAGGACATTTTATGCCGTCCTATAAGCTTTCATGCACTAAAAAGTAGGTTTGCCTAGAACATCCTATTAGCAGGAAAGGGTTAATTTTGTGAAGATGAAAATATAAAGTCAAACTTAGTAGATATAATTGATTACCCTGTATATTACACCAGTGAACAGTGTCTGCAATAGCTAGCTAAACTAATTCTGTGATACTGCCTTACATGCTGTTTACATAAAAACTCATTACCAGATACAATACAAGCTTGTATGCTATTTTTTTTTTAATGGGAGGGGCCTGGAACTGATTGATTTAGGCCCTTGGCATCTGCTTATTAAGTTTGTTTATTCCCATAATAAGCTTTTTGGTATCTCTTCTTATTTACATCATGATTGTTATAATGCACAATCCCTATCAGCACCAGCCATTATAAGTGCTGTGTGGGTTCATGCAGGAATCCCCGCTGGTTTCTTCTACAAGCAAATGTAAAGTGATAGATATTAAAAGGCATATTTTACCATTATTCCTACAGTACCTGTATTGAAGTAATGGCTTCTGATGCATATATTTACACACAGCATTACATATGTATTTTTCACAATTTGCTGCACCTCAGAAACGAAAGCTAGACTTATTCAGTTCTCTTTTTACATTTAAAATACATTTTATTTTTAATGTTCCTGCTAAATATTCAATGTCAGAATACGTGCGGTTCATTCATGAATTTTTTTTTTTTTACTATCTCCAAATCCTATCTGTCGAGTTCAGTAATTTTATGGGTATACTCAATAAAAAGAGAATTTCAGGGAATTAAGATGGGAATTCCAATGTAAAGGGAATGTGTCACCTAAACATAGTTTTTACTGTGAATGTAGATTTGAAATATTGCCACTTGGTATATATGAAAAAATGACAACCACTGGAGTGCTGAACATCTGTTTCATTTTTTCTGCTGTTGGGGATTTGGTGGTGTCCCGCTCTGGCACCTGGACTTATATAAGGAGTGCAAATTATGACGTAATGTTGCTTGAAGATTCCATTCAAAGGTACAAAAGTTGAGACAGTTTTCTGTTTTAATTTTTTTCTAAATATTTTATTTCTTTTGATGCAATAACCCACCTTCGTCACGTCATTCCTAGACACCTTCAGGTGTCCTTTCTTTGGTCCCCTTTAGCTTATGTTTCTTCAGCAGAATCTTCTTAGCAATGCATTTAGCAGGTCATTGAAAAAACAGTCAGGCTTAAGCTCACCTTCTTGAGGAAGGTAACCCACCTGAAGTTTACCTTTTACGGATCTTTTTGCAGCTTTTTGCTGCCCGCATTCTCCACCATGTATGTTACAGCAACAAAAGGGTCAAAGGGCCACCAAACTTGATGAGAGGGAAGTTTTTGTTTTCCCCTCATCTACTACTATCAAAGGCTATATGATGTAATCATAATTCCATATAGTGAAAAGTATGAATGGGTCTGCACACTTACAAGTATCGGGTGCAACGAGGGAGCGTCATTCAGGCCCATAAAGCAAAAAGAAAACACAGGAGACTCAGCAGACCGTTTAGGGGGTTTAATCCACCAAAAAATAACGATGTTTTAGCCCAGCACTGAGCTTTTTTCAAGTCTGGTCAGATGTATGAAAAATCATCAATATATAGTACATGGGTAAAGTGACTAACGAGTTCAAGGGGCGGAGTCCACAAGGACAGCCCATATGTGAATCATACAGGTGTATAAAACTTGCAAGCATAAAAATACAGATGCAAATACAAAAGTGATGCAAATATATGTGAATACAATGTAGTCAAAAATACCAAAATATAGTGCATATAAAATGATTAAAAACATTGTGATTGCAGCATTAAAACACAGAGGCAAAACAGAGGCATAATGAATATAATGAAGCACAGCTGGTCCAGCAACCAAATCTCACAGCCAGTTAGGCATTTAACCCCTTACATAATCAATGGATATCTCCAAAGGGAATCATGGCAACAAGTACACACATATATTAACCATATGTTGATCGTGTGCCGGAGCAGCTTCGCTTATTTCATCCATCCACTGGAGCACTTGGAGCATTTCTATTAAAGGGAGTGAACTATAAGAAAAACAAAAGAAAAGTGGATGGATGAAATAATATATTCGACTATAGTGTTGTCTTCAAACATATTCCTCCCAAAAACTCCAATCACAGATGGATTTTTTCTATGTTACCCTATACAGATGCTATCTAGACATAAGCACTATAACTGAGTGGGTGTGTTTTAACCTTCTGTATCCATAATTATAGAGATCTGAAAAAAACAGGAACAACTGTCCTAGCCATACATATCTTAAGATCATATATGATCTTTACAAGAAACCTGCAAGCTAGCTGAAACTCAAACAGAATTCACGTTTTCAGTGCTGCCTGATTATACATATAAACTGATCTACTATAAAGATAGAAATAATGTGTGTAAAACTCCAATATAATACAGGGTTTTTGAGATGGCAACTGTGGAGAATCCATAGAAGTTGTATGTCCAGGCAGTGTAAGAGGTATGTAAATGGGAGATAGCTGCAAACAAAATGGGGGCCAGAACCTGAAATGGCCAGAACCTGAAACAGAAATTAGCAAAAATTATACTTCTAAAAACAAGTAAAAAAACAAATTGTATTGAATTAAAGAACATGTTAGATATATAATACAATAGGAAAACTCAATACTCATGTCTACAGCACTTCAAAGAATGCCGCTATAAAGGTTCAAATGGCTTAAATTTAACAAATATTTGGGGCGGAGGAGAGCGCATTAAAATTAAAGTCCAAAATGAAATGGAATGGATCTTTCATTTACATAGTCTACAATCAACAGGCCCTAACTCAGAGTTTGACCTTTTTAATTCTGTTTAATCATTTGTTGCTATAGTTAATGACGATGTCTGTTTTTAGTATTTCTATACACTTATTAAAATGTATTAAAAAAATAATCAATATTATACTTCTAAATACAGTAAGGGGAAAAAGTATTTGATCCCCTGCTAATTTTGAATGTTTGCCCACTGACATATAAATGATCAGTCTATAATTTTAATGCTAGGTGTATTTTAACAGTGAGAGACAGAATAACAAAAAAAAAAAAAAAACAGAAAAAAGCATGTCAAAAAAGTTATAAATTGATTTGCAAGTCAATGAGTGAAATACGTATTTGATCCCCTATCAATCAGCAAGATTTATGGCTCCCAGGTGTATATACGGTTCACAACCTGAGATTAGGAGCACTCTCTTAAAGGGAGTGCTCCTAATCTCAGCTCTTTACCAGTATAAAAGACACCTGTCCACAGAAGCAATCAATCAGATTCCAAATTCTCCACCATGGTCAAGACCAAAGAGCTGTCCAAGGATGTCAGGGACAAGATTGTAGACCTACACAAGGCTGAAATGGGCTACAAGACCATCGTCAAGCAGCTTGGTGAGAAGGTGAAGTTGGTGCGATTTTTTACAATTCGAAGAAACACAAAATAACTCAGTCTCCCTCGGTCTGGTGCTCCATGCAAGATCTGAACTCATGGCATTTCAGTGCTCATGAGAACAGTGAAGAATCAGCCCAGAACTACACGGGAGGATCTTGTTAATGATCCCAAGGCAGCTGGGACCATAGTCACCAAGAATACAATTAGTAACATACTACACCGTGAAGGACTGAAAATCCTGCAATACCCGCAAGGTCCCCATGCTCAAGAAAGCACATGTACAGGCCTGTCTGAAGTTTGCCAATGAACATATGAATGATTCAGAGGAGAACTGGGGGAAAGTGTTGTGGTCAGATGAGACCAAAATCAATGCTCTTTGGCATCAACTCAACTCGCCTTGTTTGGAGGAGGAGAAATGCTGCCTATGACCCTAAGAACACCATCCCCAAACATGGAGGTGGAAACATTATTCTAGGGGGGTGTTTTTCTGCTAAGGGTACAGGACAACTGCACCGCATCAAAGGGACGATGGACAGGCCATGTACCATCAATTTGTGGATGAAAACCTCAATCTAGCAAAAGGGAATACTATCATTGTCATTGGTAGGGAGTACCTGGTTCTTTAAAGTTAATTGGAACCAGTGCTCATGTTCTTTGTCTAACTACATTCTACATCACTGTTAAATACTGTCTAAATCTTCCATATAATCTGCACCCATTCTGTTTACTACGTTTTATTCCCTTTTTTCTTTGTCTCTGTCAGTGTCTTACGTATTAAGTGACACTCTATTTATATGTTTGTTCAAATAGGTTAATGTGTGACCTATTTTTATTAGCATATCTTATTAAAATATCATCTCTTTCTGTACTTTCTTTAGGATATTTGGCCATATATTGACCCCTCCCATTTGCCTCTTTGTTCTTACTATCATTAGCCCTTCCCGATATATTACTTTTAGAACTTATCCTTAATCAGAGATTCCAATAAAAAGAAAGTACTGCTTGCATAAAGATTTTATGCAATGCATAGTCCCACTGATCCCTTCCACTTGCCCTTTCAATGTTTCAATATTATACGTTTAGCTCACAGGCATCTAGTACAAAAGGAAGTCATTCATTGAAATGTACATATACATGCCTCTGAATTGTTAAAGTTTGACACATTCGGAGATCACTGAGAGAGCAATGCTATCAGATATGTCAAATGAAACCCTCCAACTAGAAGGAAATTCTTCAGTTAAAGGCTAGTTTTCAGCAATCATATAGGAACACCAATTTTAATAATGACCCAACTTGAAGTGGCTTTCCACTGAAGAAAATTATGTTTGTTGCTTTTAGTCTAACTTTATTTTTTTTACAGTTGCCTAAGTTGCTAAGATGATAGAATCCTGCACTAGAATCATAATGACCTCCACAAAATAAAATACATATGGACAAACTAACATTTTGTTCAGTCAATTTTGTAACATCCTAAGGTATGTGGTTTATTTTATTCCTGCACAAAGTTCAGTAAGGAATGGCACTCACGAAAATTGTAAATCCAAAAAAGTAAAAATGTGAACAATTGAAACAGAACAACAACTTAGCAATGGCTTGACAGGCAAATCGATAAGGCTTGACGCGTTTCACTCTAAAAGCATTTAGTCATAGCTTATCCGCCCCCTTCCTAAGTTGTCAGTCTGTTTCAGTTGCTCACATTTTTGCCCATTACATAACTTTTTTGGATTTACAATTTTGTTAGTGCCGTTCCTGCTGAACTTGGTGGAGTGGATTACTAGGTGCTTGCCGTGCGAAGGCATCAGTTATTGTGAGCAGTTACTCCTGCTGATCCAGCCACTTGTGCAGCCAAGTTTCTTGTTTCTTATTTTATCCCTTTATTTCTGCTCTTTGTGCAATTATTTTTGTAATTGTTACTGTGAGCACATGATATGGGAATAAAGTTTCATAAAAGTGACAACAATACAGCGCACAAAATGTACATTTTGAGCAATTGCCAAAGGCTGCAGTTCATCCTCTTTTTTATTATCTCACAGTGACATTCAGGGAACATTCACCAGAGACCGCTTCTGCCCTTGTAGGGTCTGGCCTCTCAAACAACCATTGTACAAAACGGAACATAAGAGAAGCCTTTCATTCTTTGCGACCTAGCGAAGTTCGAAGGTGGTGAGATCATTGTACTAGAAAAGGCAAATACTTACATATGTTTGTTCGTAATTTTTTTTTTCTCTTACTCAGAGGGTTGCGAGATCCAGTGTTAATTTTGACTTCAAATTTAGTCTTTTGACTTAACCCCTTAAGGACAGAGCCTTTGAAACATTTTTGTCCTTTCTGGACAATGCCTATTTTAACATTTCTGTGCTGTTTGTGTTTAGCAGTAATTTTCTTCTTTGTCATTTGCTGTACCCACACATATTATATATTGTTTTTATCGGGACAAGAAGGGCTTTCTATGGATGCCATTTTTTTGATCATATCTTATCATATTATTAAAAAAAATAATAAAATATGGTAAAAAAAAACAAAATACACAAATTTCTTTGTTTTTATTTGAAACAACTTCTCCTCATCGACAATAGCGAACGAAAAAACATGCTAAATAGATTCTACTATTTCTCCTGAGTACAGGGATACCACCCATGCATAGGTTTGTTGGGTTGTTTGGGGGCTAAAATGCCAAATTTTTGAGGTGCAGTTTTTTGTTTTCCAACTTGAAATTTTTACATGCAGACAGCCTGCACCCATGTCCCATTTGGGACATATTTGAAGCCAGCTAGTGTATTTTACCCCATCAACCCATATATTTTTTAAAAGAAGACACCTTAGGCTATCTCAAATGGTGGTATTTTTACACTTTCCATGCACTAATTCTACCACCAGCCTTTGTCAAACTTTGTGGTAGTAATTTTTTTGTGGTTTTTTTTCACAAACCTTGTACTTCAGACATGAATTCACAGATTATGGTATGTGTCACTGCCAAATAACACCCTAATAAGTGTTCAGCAACATCTCTTGAGTACAGGGATACCACCCATGCATAGGTTTGTTGGGTTGTTTGGGGGGTAAAAGGCCAAATTTGGTAGGTGCAGTTTTTTGTTTTCCAAATTAAAATTTTGACATGCAGACCGCCTGCACCCATGTCCCATTTGGGACATATTTGAAACCAGCCAGTGTATTTTACCCCATCAACCCATATATTTTTTAAAAGAAGACACCTTAGGCTATCTCAAATGGTGGTATTTTTACACTTTCCATGCACTAATTCTACCACCAGCCTTTGTCAAACTTTGTGGTAGTAATTTTTTTGTGGTTTTTTTTCACAAACCTTGTACTTCAGACATGAATTCACAGATTTTGGTATGTGTCACTGCCAAATAACACCCCAATAAGTGTTCAGCAACATCTCTTGAGTACAGGGATACCACCCATGCATAGGTTTGTTGGGTTGTTTGGGGAGTAAAAGGCCAAATATGGTAGGTGCAGTTTTTGGTTTTCCAAATTAAAATTTTGACATGCAGACCGCCTGCACCCATGTCGCATTTGGGACATATTTGAAACCAGCCAGTGTATTTTACCCCATCAACCCATATATTTTTTAAAAGTAGACACCCTACGCTATTTCAAATGGTGGTATTTTAACACTTTCCATGCACTAATTCTACCACCAGCCTTTGTCAAAGTTTGTGGTAGTAATTTTTGTGTGGTTTTTTTTCACAAATATTGTATTTTAGACATAAATTCACAGATTTTGGTATGTGTCACTGCCAAACAATAACCCAATATGTGTTCAACAACATATCCTGAGTACAGGGATACCACCCATGCATAGGTTTGTTGGGTTGTTTGGGGGCTAAAGGGCCACATTGTGAAGGTGCGCATTTTCAACTTGGAATATTGACGTGTAGTCAGCCTGAGCCCATCTTTCATTTGGGACTTTTTTTTTAAGTAGGACAGTGTATTTTACCCCAAAAAGTATATATTTTGTAAAAGTAGACACCCTAGGCTATTTTAAATGGTGTTATTTTAACACTTTCCATGCACCAATTCTACCACCAGCCTTTGTCAAAGTTTGTGGTAGTCATTTTATTGTGTATTTTTTCCCACATACATTGCACTTTAGACACAAATTCACATATTTCGGTATGTGTCACTGACAAACAATACCACAATATATGTTCAGCAACATCTCCCGAGCACAGGGATACCACCCATGCATAGCTTTGTCAGCTTTGTTAGGGGTTGAAAGGCTACATTTGAGAGGTGCGCTTTTTGATTTTCAAACTTGGAATTTGAACATGTAGAGCAAGGAAGGGGTTAATAGCTCTTATAAGAGCCTTTGTAGTACTGTACAAAAAAATTAACCCCTAAAAATGCACAGACAAGAAAAAATGTTCTGCTGTGCAGTGATCAGTGGCAGGGAAGGGGTTAATACACTACACTATACAAAAGGTATGGCTTTTATAAAAGCCCTTGGGACTCACAATTTATTAACATTTTATTTAATTTATTACAATTTAAAAATTATGTTATACAGATCTGTCTCTTTCCCTCACTAAAACTCAAGTGAGGAGAGGGAGGCAGATCCATATGGGTCAGAACAATATTTACGGACCAGACGAATGGTGATGCTCATCTGAGAAATCACCAAACCACCTTTGCCACTGATCGGCTGTTACTGATCGCTATACACGCGTTCAGACAGCTTCAAAAGGAATACACGTAATCCCCTAGTGGGTATAATTAACCCCTAGTGAGTCTGACAAAAAAAATGCTGATAGCAAAAAAAATCCTTCGGCGACTAGATTGCTCCATATGCGCTGCTTAGGCAGTGACCATATGCACTGCTTAGGCAGTGACCATATGTGCTGCTTAGGAAGTGATATACGGCAAGGAAGGGGTTAATAGCTCTTAAAAGAGCCTTTGATATACTGTAATAAATCAAAGTAAAATAAAATAACCCCTAAAAAAATGCACAGACAGCAAAAAATGTGCTGCTGTGTAAGATCACTGCGTACACAGCGATCAATTGCAGGGAAGGGGTTAAATACTGGAAACGGCTTTTATAAAAGCCTTTGGGTCTCAATTCTATTAAATATATTATAATTAAAAACTTACATTATACAGCTCTGTCTCCCTCCCTCACTAAAACTCAAGTGAGAGGGAGGCAGATCTACACGGGTCAGATCAAATATTTACACATATTGATCTAACCAGACGAATGGTGATGCTCATCTGAGCAAACGCCAACCCGCCATTGTCACTTATCAGCTGTTACTGATCGCTATACATGCGCTCAGACAGCTAAAAAAAATTTTTTACGTTAAACGTAGTCCCCTAGCGGGTATAATTAACACGTGACGGGTGTAATAAAAAAGTTTTAAAAAAATTAAAAATGCTTCTGCAGCAAGATTGCTGCATTTGCGTCAGATCGCTGATTAGGCAGTGATCTACGGCAAGAAAGGGGTTAATCTCTCTTAAAAGAGGTTTTTTTATACTGTAATGAATTACAGTAAAAAAAAATAACCCCTAAAAAATGCACAGACAGCAAAAAATGTGCTGCTGTGTATGATCACTGCGTACACAGCGATCAATGGCAGGGAAGGGGTTAAATGGCTTTTATAAAAGCCCTTGGTGTTTAAAATTTTATTAAATATTTTTTTTATTATTTTATTTTATTTTTTTACTTGATCTGATCTGTCTCTCTCCCTTACTATAACTAGTAAGGTGAGGGAGGCAGATCAATACTTGTCAAAGGCAATATTTAGTAATATTGCCTTTGACAGTATGGTAAGTGCTCATCAGAGCACTTACCATACATGCCTGCACACAGATCACATAGATCTGCTGTGCCGGCATCCATTGGCTCCCCCTAGAGCATCGCATTTTTAAATGGCTGCTACGATCACTCCGTGGAGTGATCGTAGCGCACCCCTGCACATTTGGGGGGTGTTGCACAATGCCTCTACCTAGAGGCATTGTAGCAACACCGTTAGAGTAAAGAAAGCGACCGCTGGTCGCTTTCTTTACTCCATTTAGTGCATGACGTGCCAGGCACGTCAGCTGTCGGCAAGTCCACGATTTGCCGTGACGTGCCTGGCACGTCATCTGTCGTTAAGGGGTTAAAGGCCATTTTAGTTCAGTCGTATTCTTGTCATCTGAATTGCTTTAGTTTTAGTCGTTGTGCAGAGTTAAGTTAACTTGGTAGGGAGATGGGAACTGGTAAATCAGATGGAGGAGTGTCGTCTTTATCTGCAGTTTGCAGGGTATTGTTCCAGGGGGCTGTTTGTAGCCAACCCAGCTGCAGAAAGTTTCAGGGGACTGGGCTTTGACAGAGATCCATGGGAACGAGAACCAGACTACAAATAGGTAAATACAATAGTCCATCCCTAACATTTAAGTCCCATTTTAGTAAGTACATTGCAATGGATGTTATTCATAGTTTTAGTCCTATTAACTTTTAGTTAATAAAGTTTTTATTTAGTTATTGTTTAGTTGTTGTCTCTAAAACATGCAGTTGATTAAAACTATGATGAAAATAAACACTTTTTTTTTTTTTTTTTTTTACAGTACACTTCTTTTTTTATATGTTGCCTGGAGTATGATGAATTTATAAGCGTTTAGAAATATAATTTAAAGTGGAACTAAACTTTACATATGAACATGTTAAACATCTCACTAAATAAAAAAAACATCTAGATGAAGCATTTTAGATAGTGTTTGTGAACTCACCCTACTTTCAGTTCCTCTTTTCGCTCTTGCTGTGGCCAAGAGTGGTCGCCATCTTGTATTCTTCAACTTCAAAAGTGAATGGCACCCAGCATTTGCAGCTTCAATAAATCTGTCAAACAACAAACCTGTGAACCCATTCAATAAATCATTAAAGCTACTGTGAACATGCCATATGTGTGAGAATTTTACTCTGAGAGGATTGCTGACTGACCGGGGTTCCTGACTGTCACATTTCTAGGTGTGGTAAGGGACCCTGAGCACCCGAGATCAGGTACTATATCGCAGGGGGGATAAACAGGACCTGGTGCTGGGTAACTGCAATCCCTTGGAGGCTTGGAACCCCAAGTTTATCCAGCCACGTCCCAGGCCCTGTGAAGCAGCTGCTGCATCCAGAATACATGGTGAGGATGAAATGAAGTAAATGAGCTAAAACAGAAAAGCAACAGAGGGAGATCAGAACTGAAATACAGAGTGCAGGGCTACAGGACAGAGGCAAGACATAGTCAAGAAAAGCAGAAACCAAATTAAGGGTAAACAATACAGGGCACAGGGTTAAGGAACACAAGAGAAACATAAATACAGGAACTAGCCAAACACTAAAGAGGGTAAAGATGGGGGTTTGGTTCACCAGTTGGCCAATTAGATGTTAGCTTACCAACCACGTCATGGTACCCCCCATTAGGCAAGTCCCTAACTAAGACAATGTATTAGTAAAATAATAAATAATAGAATCTACAAAAGAAATACATGGAATAGTCACTTAAACACAGAGAAAATACCTGTAGACTGCACTACTAAGGACTGAACAGAAATGGGTGTGGTTTATATAGAAGTAAGCTAACAAAGCAGAGGGAATCAGAGAAAACTTGGAATGAAACATAAAGACAGGCCGGAAGGAAAACATAACAGGATTCCATGGCAAGGCAGAAATACAGGCAGGAAAACAAGGCAGGAATAAGCATAAATAATAAACAAGAAAGCAAAGCAAGAAGGACACAAAAATGCCTGGATATAGCCTGGATAAGCCCACAAGCGTGCAAGGGTATATACACAGACACAAAGGAAGTACCTTAAGCAGGTTTGCACAGACAAAAACTAACAACAAACTTAAGAAGTGTAAACGAATATGGAAAACTTGGAAACATTTTCCCATGATTTTTCCAGTTGCTGTTTTGCAACTTGGTTGTCAGTTTTTATTAATGTATTTATTCATTTTTTTTTTATTTGTTATATGTTTTAGAACCCACTTAACATTTGTTTTAATCTGTCCTACTAAAAGTTAGTGAAAAAAGAACATTGTGCTTTCACAGCCTTTGGCATTGTGTTTCTTAATTTCTTGCAGTGTGACTTTCTAGATTAAATCCTCAAATTTAACTGCCCTAAAATTGGATTATAGTTTAATAATCTGTGAGGGCATGAGCAAATTGGAAGCAAATAATACAAAAGCCACCAAGTTACTTATTGTGAACTATAAAAAGACTTCAAACCTTCAATTGTTTAACCCAATATATCATCTTCCAGTCATAAAAATGCCACACAGCAGAAGAACAGCACATTTGCAAATTATTATGACAACATTGTGTGTACATGTGTCTTGAGGCAAAAGTATTGACTATTCTCTGGTGGGATGGGCCTGAAGATCTGTTTGTTGGAAGGAAAATATACACTGCTACATAAAAAAAGAAAAGCTTTCTCTAAATGACTTACTCATCACTTATTTCCTCAGAAAAAGCTGAGAAGGCATGGCTCTGACCAAGCATTTTACATGTCTAAAAGATCATCTATCATAGGAGAAAGGTTTCCTTCTGGCTGTCCATACTGCCAATTTATCCTTCTGCCCTCAGCAATCTCCTGCAATCTGGTGCTGATCACAGATTATCCATGTCAGTTGAAAACAAAAACATAATTCATCGGAAGGGTGAAGTGCAAACTAACAATGAACTGATGCAAAAGATAGCCCAATTACCTGAAAGATCAACATATGGGGAAATGTTACTCGAAAAAACCAACAAAAGGTTAAGTAACATGAATATCATGCAACAATAACACAATGTTACTTTAAAGAGCCTTACATTGTATCTGAGCATTGTGCTAGCAAAATATGTAGCAAAATTATATATAGAGAGAAAAACAACTGAGCTGCATCCAATAGCTCTAAAAATAGCAAAGCTCTGTTTAATTACACAGCAGTAAAATATATACGTCAATGCATAATTGCAACAATGCCCGTACATGGTAAGTAACAAAATTATCTTACAAGTTAATAGTAGCACAGAAAAAAAGCAGAGGCCCTAGGTTGATACGACCCTCGATATTTAGGCCTCTAACTTTGTCCATGTGGTCTATCTGAATTTAAATAGCTCTCATATAATTACTCACCCACTTTAATTGACAACTAGATATGTGTTTAGCACCTAGAACTTATCTGTATCATTTTATTTGCTGACTATTATAAGCAATGAATGCATATGAAATAGGAATTGATTGAAAACTACAATCCTTTATTAAAACAGAGAAAGAACATCTTTAATATCAGAGGGAAAAGAAGAGAATTCTATTGAACATATCAAGTCAAACATAAGCAAACATGTAGACGAGTACTAGAAAAAGGCAATAAATGCCTGCCAAGGTTATACAGCGCTTACTGTATAAAAACAGATAAAATGGCATAACCTCTAAAAGTCTGTAGGCATATTGTGAAAAGGCTCATCATGACCAGTCTGTAAGTCATTCTTACTATTAATGGCTACATAGGTCCCATTACCATGAAACCTTGTACTTGATTGTTAAATACATTTATGCACATATATGTCCTACACAGTCATAGACTGTGTATCATTCTGAAAACTGGCATTGATCAAGGGAATATTATTAAATGGGGAACATAACAAGTTCTATAACGTAGTGAATCATGGTTGTAAAAGCACACATATAGCATCAACATGTTACTCATTTTTCATGTCCATAACTTGTCTAAATTATTGACTTCTCAATATAGCCAACCTAATCTATACCACCACCCACATACAAACCTACACATGTTGAACAGTGCTGAAAAAACAATATTTAACACCTTAGTTACCGAGTGCGATGCTGCGGAAGAGATTTTTTTTCTCTCTTCCGTCGCTCTCTGCTGGGCACGCTGTATTGGAGGAGCATGCCGGGTGATCGCAGTGCCCAGGGGGGCACAAAAGGTGTTGCATGATGCATGATCAAGGCATCATTGCAACACTTTTACACACATAGGCAGTGACCAGCTTTCATATATATATGTACGTCCTCATGGTCCTCAAGGACCATCCTTTTCAGGACATATATATATATATATATGTATATTGGTGGTGCCTAATTGGACCAATATTGGACCAGCCCTGACAACACTCTCACAGACATGAGAAATTGAGTTAGCATGTTTCAGTAGGACATCGCCTGACATGTCTTTGCATAACTATTTTAAACTCTTAAGTGACTTGGGTTTCCAAATATAATTCCCATTTCATTTTCATGTAAACAAATCGATTTATGAATGGATTTCACCCTATGATTATCAGCATATACAAAGTCACATATACTATAAAGAAATATTGAATGTTTACCGATCAGATTTTCTCCATGAAACTGTTCATATTACCTATTTAAGGGAATTGCTAATAGAGTCATTACTCATTAAACTACAAGTTTCTTTAATTTATCCAAGGTCATGCAATATCAGGTTTTGTGTAACGGGCCTCTAATACCAGATAACATAAACTATATTCCTTAATGGTTTAATTTTAATATGAATTTAATTTGATGCCTGGAGAAAGCAGAAGCAGAGCGTTGCAGAATGTGTTAAATGCATTTATTCAGCAGAGCAACTATCGTGCTCTATAATTTAAGCTTTTGTTAATTGCAAGGCACTGTTATACACAGATAACACCTTACCCATTCATATGTGCATTGTACATTGTGCTCCATTGCTAGGCTGTATAAAACCATTTAAGCCAGATGTGGAATTTTAAACTTGCAACTAGAAAATTAAGTATTAGTTATTTGTACAGTGTATAGTTATAATCAGACAAAATGAGTCATCCGAAAACTATGCAGAACAAGAATAAGGGAATATATCATGTTATTACATATATATATATAATAACATAATAACTTCATGGGAAATTTTTGAAGGACAACTCTCCGCAAATAAAAAGGTCTGTTTAACTTAAAGATTGCGTAAAGCGTAGGCATTTTAAATAGAAATGCGCTAATGAAAGAATCCCTATGAAGTACCATATTAAGGCCTCTCTGTTTGAATAGCTCTACCAGGGGGCTGACATTTTGTTCAGAAACTTGGGTCAGATACAGGAAGTTCTGACCTATCTGACAAAAGACGTCTGCCCCCTGTTAGAGCTGCACAAGCAAAGAGGTTCTTTGTTATTATCATTTTTTTAATGATATGTAAAATACCTACACATGATGAAATTCCATTAAACATAACTTATTTTTTGTCGACAGTTGTCCTTAAAAAGGTCTCATGAAAATATTGTAGTGGGAATAAAAAAGTTTGGCATTCTGTGCAAAGTTGACGCCTTTTCTTCCAAAAATGACTGGCCATGTTAATGCCTCCATTGACTCCATTGACTGGGTGGCTACCTTATCAGTGTGACTGATGCATCAAATAGGTAAATATAAGTTGGCAGACTCACATAATAAAAATGTTAGTATTCCGAAGGACAACATTTTCATTGCTGATTTGATTGGATGACCATGCTACATACAAGGGCAGTTTAACCTAGCTTGTTTTCTTTCTGTTTGATATATGTGCACAAAAACAAAACTATTTGCAGTTCTTCTGTAGTTTGACACTTACAACTATCCCACAGTGCCATGAAATTCAGTGGCATCCGATCTCCGAGACTACAAAACAGGCTTCAACAGGAAAACCAACATAGCTTCTTCAGAGACCATGAATTGTTAATATTTCTCTGACTTGCTATCTCAAGAAAACAATTTGATATCTTGAGAATACAAATCAGAAAAATACATGATGAGAACATCATGCCAAAAAAATCATTGGTGTGTGGGTTATTCATCACATAAAGAATGTTTTATATGGTTTATCCTTTGGATAAACATGCTCATCTTCCACTTGTAATGATATTGTTAATTACTCCTGTGTACACTGTGATCTGTGGTGGGCAAGGTGTTCATTCAATGACACCAGTGATGGTCAATAAAACATCATTGAATTGTCAATCAAGTCCAGTAGATGCACACCATGAACAATGTTGAAGCCTACCAGTGACCTCACCTACTGTAAGTATCCATGTTTATGGTTTGCTCTGACAACTCTGGATTCTTTAAATATTTTATCATATTTAAAATGATGTATTTAATATATAATTATATAATTAATATAACAAAGAATATTATAATTGGCAAAACAATCAATTTGTTTTTCTTTCACATTTGAGTGATAAAATATATCCACCTTAAACTATTTCTTCTGGCCATTTTTGTCTGCCCTTGGGATAGCAAGCCAAAAATGTGCAATGGTTGCAATAGGCTTCTCTTTGTATTCACGCCTGTCTGCAGTAGGTTTCGCTATGCATTCATGCTCTACCTACAGGGAGTGCAGAATTATTAGGCAAGTTGTATTTTTGAGGATTAATTTTATTATTGAACAACAACCATGTTCTCAATGAACCCAAAAAACTCATTAATATCAAAGCTGAATATTTTTGGAAGTAGTTTTAAGTTTGTTTTTAGTTTTAGCTATTTTAGGGGGATATCTGTGTGTGCAGGTGACTATTACTGTGCATAATTATTAGGCAACTTAACAAAAAACAAATATATACCCATTTCAATTATTTATTTTTACCAGTGAAACCAATATAACATCTCAACATTCACAAATATACATTTCTGACATTCAAAAACAAAACAAAAACAAATCAGTGACCAATATAGCCACCTTTCTTTGCAAGGACACTCAAAAGCCTGCCATCCATGGATTCTGTCAGTGTTTTGATCTGTTCACCATCAACATTGCGTGCAGCAGCAACCACAGCCTCCCAGACACTGTTCAGAGAGGTGTACTGTTTTCCCTCCTTGTAAATCTCACATTTGATGATGGACCACAGGTTCTCAATGGGGTTCAGATCAGGTGAACAAGGAGGCCATGTCATTAGATTTTCTTCTTTTATACCCTTTCTTGCCAGCCACGCTGTGGAGTACTTGGACGCGTGTGATGGAGCATTGTCCTGCATGAAAATCATGTTTTTCTTGAAGGATGCAGACTTCTTCCTGTACCACTGCTTGAAGAAGGTGTCTTCCAGGAACTGGCAGTAGGACTGGGAGTTGAGCTTGACTCCATCCTCAACCCGAAAAGGCCCCACAAGCTCATCTTTGATGATACTAGCCCAAACCAGTACTCCACCTCCACCTTGCTGGCGTCTGAGTCGGACTGGAGCTCTCTGCCCTTTACCAATCCAGCCACGGGCCCATCCATCTGGCCCATCAAGACTCACTCTCATTTCATCAGTCCATAAAACCTTAGAAAAATCAGTCTTGAGATATTTCTTGGCCCAGTCTTGACGTTTCAGCTTGTGTGTCTTGATCAGTGGTGGTCGTCTTTCAGCCTTTCTTACCTTGGCCATGTCTCTGAGTATTGCACACCTTGTGCTTTTGGGCACTCCAGTGATGTTGCAGCTCTGAAATATGGCCAAACTGGTGGCAAGTGGCATCGTGGCAGCTGCACGCTTGACTTTTCTCAGTTCATGGGCAGTTATTTTGCGCTTTGTGTTTTCCACACGCTTCTTGCGACCCTGTTGACTATTTTGAATGAAAAGCTTGATTGTTCGATGATCACGCTTCAGAAGCTTTGCAATTTTAAGAGTGTTGCATCCCTCAGCAAGATATCTCACTATTTTTGACTTTTCTGAGCCTGTCAAGTCCTTCTTTTGACCCATTTTGCCAAAGGAAAGGAAGTTGCCTAATAATTATGCACACCTGATATAGGGTGTTGATGTCATTAGACCACACCCCTTCTCATTACAGAGATGCACATCACCTAATATGCTTAATTGGTAGTAGGCTTTCGAACCTATACAGCTTGGAGTAAGACAACATGCATAAAGAGGATGATGTGGTCAAAATACTCATTTGCCTAATAATTCTGCACTCCCTGTATTATTAGGTTTCAGGCTAATGTTGATTGATTAGCCCTGTTGCTACAGTGGTCTCAAACTGTTTTTGGACTCAAAGGTAAAAATTAGTTGTCCGAAGATCCTCCTGTATTTCACATTATTCTGCATGTATGCCTATATTTCAAATCAACTCCTGTTTGCATGCATATATCAGCATATTTACGGAGAGCCTTAACCATCTTAATAATATGTCAATCACACAGAAGTCACATGATGACTAGGTTGTCTGTGACTTGGCAGTGCTTGTTAGGATGACTTCAACCACACCTCTAACCAGTGTAAAGATCATCTGCTTCCCACTGATTGGCTGTATGTCAGATGCTTGACATCCGTACACACCAATAACAGAGAGAGATAATCATCACACTATCTCTGTGCTCCACGAGACTGATGCCCCCTAGTATAAGCATTTGCAAAGACTATGGAAGAATAATTTTTTGAATTGTGCCCCATGATTTCAATTACACCACAAATTAATGAGGCAGGCCACTTTTACCTCATTAAAAAAAAATATTTGGGTTTCCTCATGCTTTCAAGATACACGACCAATCAGTATCCTAATGTATTCTTGCGTGTAATGCAATTGTTGTCTCTCCTCTCTACTAAACCCAGTGGGGCTTCTCACTGTTACAATCAGTTTGTTTAGTAAATGCACAAAACTGAACAATGGCTGATAAACGGAGGCTCAATATAGATTACTGAGTAGGAACTAAAAAGAAACAATTGTTTACTGTGTTTTATCAATCCATACACAGCATGATGCTAACTACAACTAATACAGACAATGATTAAACTCTGTATCATTACCTGATACAGAGATCAGTGATCAGGAGAGGTGCTTTAATACTGCTTCTATAATACAGTGAGTGGAAGTAAATAAAATACTAATAGATTTTTTTTTTTTTAGTTAGCTGCCTGGAATCAATAAACATTAGAGTTACTAGAAAACTGAAGATTATTCTATGAATACATTTGACAGTTAATGAATGATTTTGGATGATATTCATGTAAAACAAATCTTATATAGTGACATAGTTACATAGTTAATTACTTTGAAGAAAACATCAAGTTAAACCCTTTTACACACTTATATTTTGGAACCAGAAGAAGGAGAAAAATCCCTTTAGACCCCAAGACACCCTGGATCAATATTACTTAATCTCTTTGTGAGAAGATAATTGAGTATGGAGAAAAATATATATTTTTAATATATTGATTGGATCAGCCAAAACAACTTCAGATGGCAGTCTATTGTACAATTAAATCACGTGTAAGAGTAAGGCAACTTTCTCAATAATTAAGACAATAGCTCCTTTCTTCCTATCTTAAGTGATGTCCACATGTTGTCTGGAATTGACAGTTTATTAAGAGCTCTCCAGAAAAATCTTTTTAAGTAATGATAAATCTCAAAACCATTGAGTGTACTCTATACACTTTACACTCCACAGTTACAAAAGGAGGTTTATGATCTTCCATTCTTTTGTCCATCAAGAATGAGAGATAGAGACACAAGGGGAGGGAGGGGGGCAGAGAGAGACACAAGGGGGGGGGGGGCAGAGAGAGCAATGAGAGGGAGGGGGGAGAGAGACACACAAGGTGAGGGGGAGAGAGAGAAAACTCTGACTTCGAATCAGAAGATTGAGGGTTCGGGTCCCTTCGTGGTCGTTTTAATTACTGGGCAGACTAGATGGACCGAATGGTTCTTATCTGCCGACACATTCTATGTTTCTATGTTTCTATCACCAATCCCCTTGTTCTGATCCGATCCAGAAAACCACAGAACTCCATCATCATTCCTATCCTCACTAACATGTTCAATCTGTTACATTAACTCCATACTCTTTTTTTGCACATGGTTGAATGGCTCAGTGGGCTAATGGGTCAGCTATAGAATTCATTCAGCATCCGACAACACTGGAAAAAATACCAAATACCATATTTGCTCGAATATAAGACGACCCGGATTATAAGACGACCCCCCCAAACTTTGGATATTCCTTTAGGAAAAAAACTAAAAGCCTGAATATAAGACTACCCTATAGGAAAAAAAGTTCAACTTGTATATATTCACATGTAAATTTCTTTTTAATATTTAATAACAATTATGATATAAAAAATGCATTTCTTGTTTTTATTTCCCTTTTATCTGTCAATGCTGCCTCTCTCTTTCCCCCCTCCCCAGCGTTGTCTCTCTCTCACCCCCTTAGTGTTGTCTCTGTCTCTCCCCCCAGCGTTATCTCTCTCCCCCCCCAAAACGTTTGTCTCTCTCCCCCTAAACTTTTTCTCCCTCTCCCCCTCACCTTGTGTGTCTCTCTCCCCCCTCCCTCCCATTGATCTCTCTGTCCCCCCTTGTGTCTCTCTCTGCCCCCCTCCCTCCCCTTGTGTCTCTCTCTCTCTCCCTCCCCAAACCTCACCTTGTCTCTCCCTGGTGGCTAGTGGGGGCAGCCAGGGGATGTCTGCACGATACATAATAGACACTTCTGTCTATTATGACCTCGATTTGAGGTCAGATTATAAGACGACCTCGAATATAAGACGGGGGGTCTTTTTCAGAGCATTTGCTCTGAAATAATCCTCGTCTTATATTCGAGCAAATACGGTAACAGGAAATTGAGAAAGGAATATAAAATGTAAGGCCAAAGTAGCCGAGCTGGAAACATTCTCCAGTTCAGCTACTTTAGGTTTGCAATTCCCTCTGTCATGAACAAAGCTTGAAGAGTAAACTAATTACTGATTCAGGAAACAGGGAATTGTAAGGTGTTGCAAACGTAAGGCCATAGTAGCCAAGTTGGAAAAATGTTGGCTTTATGTTTGATATTCCCTCCTCAATTACCTGCAATTATCCCCTTTCATGACTAAAGCCCAAACTGTTCATATTACTGTAGAGTTAACCATTTTGTACAGTAGGGGGATACAAAAAGGTCAAGAATCCAGTCAGATTAGAGGGTCCAGTCAACAAAGAGGGAATTGAGGAGGGAATATCAAACTTCAGGCCAAAGTAGCCGAGTTGGAAAAATTCTCCAATGCAGCTGACTGGGAGATTTTTTTCCCCAATTGAGCTACCTTGGCCTTAAGTTTCAAATTCCCGTCTCATTTGCCAGCAAAACCTCTCTATATTGAGTAGACTCTTAGAACAAATGCAACTTGTTGTTTTCTTTGCTCTGACTGGAAATTCAGCTCTATTTATTCATACTGGGAAATTCTGGACTTGATAAATGCATCCTTTAATAATGATGCTAGGTAGCTATTTTCTTTTTAATCCTTTACTTGTGTATTCGGTATTGTTAATGGTTTTCCTTTACTTTAACATTCACTATGCTCCCTATTTCTCCGACTGCATTCAAGGAACATAATTGGTTGTCTGAGGTCAGGACATTGGCTAAATATTCAAGACATTTGCTTGCTGGAAACTTGATAACAGCTAATGATCACTAATTCAACTGTAATGTCCAAGTAACTGTTTCTTGTAATTGATCCTTTCGTTGAGAAGAAGGCAATTGCCAAACTAATGCTCTTGAGTATTTTTGCATTGAATCAATTGATGGCACCAACTATATTGTGTTCAGAGGCTGGATGGGCATTTGAAATAAAGAGCTACAAACTACTTACAAGTTACAAAATAAAATGGGTTTTCTATTGATGCACTAGAAGCAAAGTTGATAAAAAATTTAATGGTCTAGAGAAGTGTCCATGCCTACAGCAGTCGAGAGTAGAAATAGTCTCAGTGGGCAAAGAAAACAAATAGACTGCTATCTAAAGTATAAAATTTGGTCCATAAGCTATATCTTTATAAGGATTAATATGAAGGTTGCAATATCTCCAAGGTGCAGATTGTGAAAAAAAAACAGGAAACTTGCATCAAAGGTGAACTCTGTACTTGTAGTTTTCCTGATTATATTGTGATATACACTTGGCAGCAAGAGAACCCGTGGTAGGGAATTTTTCGAACTCCACCGCTTGTAGCCCTTCCTAGGCAGAAGGGCTTGTGATAAAAATACAATCCGTGTTGCCCTGATATGTGAATTTAGACAGATCTTTCTCTTCCTCCTTCCTGATGTTCTGCAGGGTGCATATAGTATTTACTATTATATATTACAGGATGGCTGGCAAGGGAGATGAAGGACCACATGGGTTGCTGGGTGTGCCAAACTACTTGGTCTTATGGGGCTCAAGTCCGGTTACTTCTGCTTATCCTTATTTTTTATCTCACCTCTAAAGATATATCACCCACTCTTGCAAATCAAATTTGTAACTGTCTGTTTCTATAGGCAACATAATACGCAGTATGGGATATCTCACTCTTTGCATGCTCTAATTTAATAGAAAATTATGTTTTTTAATTGATAGAAATCCACAGTCACAATGGATATCCTTTGTTACCCTAAGCCCAGTGGATACCAATAACTATTGCCTGAACCCCTAAGAATATATGAAGAGTAAAGATTAAGAAATCACTTTAATCCATGAAATCCATAATAAATCAGAGAGTGCAAATCATCTTTACATATTTTGTTTGCTTGAGTGCATATCCAGGCTATCCTGCAATTAACCGTAATGAAACAATTTAACATAATTAGGAATAAACACTCTGGAGTAACATACTGCTCAATTCTACACAATTCCACCTTACTTTCAAGGAACAGATCGATGGGCAAAACAATTAAATATGGACACAAATATCTTCAAAATACATCAACAGTCTACAACCTCTGGGTTCTAGATTTTAATACAAGAGGTTATTTGTTGAATAAATGTGTTTTAGTATTTGTATATTATTTACCTTTTTTCTTCTCTGCTGTAGAATAATGATGATTTCGATCACCAGTCAACATGTGATTTTTCCATTGCTCTGCTACTTGCTTCATTATTTAGTTTATGTTTTATTTATTTATACATTGTTTTATTTTACTCTGCTGTTGTTTGGTGTTAGTATTTTGTTCAGAGGGGAGTTATCTCTGGGTGATTTTTCTACTGTTTGTATTCGTTGTATAGCTCTGAGTGGGGTTTTCTATGTAGTTTCTATTTTGTGAAAATACTTGCATATAGTCCATTAAACAAAGGGATACAAAAAAATTGTTTAATATATCACACACCCTAGTCAATCCAAGCAGGTAATTTTTTTTTTCAAACATGGTCGTAGCAGAGACATCGAAAAAAACAAATAAATTCACTACGTAATGTATTGTCTATATCTGTTAATTCTTTAAACAGTAGAACATTTAAGGTCCTTCTCACAAGTAGAATCATCTCTTTCAGGTCATAAAGTATCCTAAAAATGTAAATTTTAGTACAACTGAAAAAAATAATGTATATATATATGGCAATATTTGCTTGATCTTTTTAATTCTGGACAAGGCTCGGGGGCGAGAAAGAAAAGAATGATACACATTTGCAACTACAGCCAGTAGTGACACATAAAGCATTCAGGCATTGGTAGAGCTGGGAAATGCCAGGAGCTATTGAGATGGTGGCAGTGATGTCATTAATTTGACAAAGGATGTAGCAAACTATGGAATGTCAATGCAATGTATAAAATGCAAATGGACATTGACTTTTGATTGTGTATGAAATGTTTCCTTTTGCTAGTTATTAACAGTAGAGCTGTCTTTCTAAGCACATTTCTGTTTATATCCCACCTTTTGTGTTAATTACGA
Organism: Pelodytes ibericus; assembly: GCA_036172795.1. Taxonomy (NCBI): domain Eukaryota; kingdom Metazoa; phylum Chordata; class Amphibia; order Anura; family Pelodytidae; genus Pelodytes; species Pelodytes ibericus. The sequence continues at coordinate 23,382,918 of CM069858.1, read as the reverse complement.
CTTACACTTTGACCGAGGGAGTAGGTGAGCCGAAATCTGAACAATTTACAATGCAAAGTATGTTGCAGAAGCCAACGAAAGTGCTTACTAGCCCAAGAATAAATAATAAAAAAAAAAACAATATTTCTACCAATTGAGCTGCACAGACAATTTCTTCCTAAATGAAAAAAAAAACGAAGGGAAAAAAAAAGATTCCCACAAAGCTATTGTTATATTAATTGGCCATTTCATTTTTTCAACTAACCTTGAAAACTCAAAAGAAAACTGGAAAAGAAGAAAACTGTGTCTAATTGCCGAATACTCTCATCTCAAAGTTCTTGTTTTGTCTTTTTTCGTGTCCTACTTCTGCAGATAGAGGAAAATATATATTTCAGTTTTCCAGTGAAATGCATTTAAAAATGAATTAACATGTGATTTCTCAGTGTTTGTATATTTAAGACTGTCCAGATATTGCCTCTTTTTCACATCGTAAATTGTGCTTTTGTATGCGATTTATCAAACATATTAAAAATAATATATATCATGCCTTCTAAATGTTGCTATTTTTGATCAAGATCTGACATCTGTCTTTTGCATACTTCATAACATTTCAAAAGCCAAAGAGTTACATTTTTGCTTTGGGGAGGGGCATTTTTAGGTGACCAATTGAGAGCTATTTATGTAATGTTATAAGAATTTAGTATAAGAATAATGCAGGTGTTATCTCTTTTTTTATTTTTTTACAAAAACTAATATACCAACACATTTACACACACTATGCTACAAGTTTTATTGCTTTGGAGCTCTGTGATATACTCATACACATCCACATTTCTGAGCTCCTAGACAATGGGGAAACAAGGGGAGGAAAGAAGGACAGAGGGATCCAGGACAAACATAGGGACTCCGATTTATAGTACGAGTACGAGTACGAGTCCCACAACCATTACAACTGAAGCAAATGGGTTTATAAATTAGTTTGTGTGAATAAAATACACAACATACATAATAGTTATCTATAAGATATAAAAACCTGCATAAAATTCAAGGAATTGAGCACAGCTGGTAACACCCCGAATATCTCCTCTTTGCCCATTTGAAAAAGGGTGTTTTAGTGGGGCTCTAAGCAAAAGAGAAGATGGGTAGTGTCAGGTCAACCAAATCCAAAGACCAGTACCACCCAAGAATCAGCCGAGCCATTGCCATAAGGGATAGGGTTATGTGACATCAAACAACGTTTCTTGATCTAGTGAGATTGAGTAGTTTAAAGTAAATAACCCTGTGCATAGGCAACAGTAATACCAAAACCAACCCAGATTTAATGGTACAGGGCCCAAAAAAAGTTACTATCCCAGCAAATCTGGACACTTTGGCAACTGTGGTAGGACAAATATATGGAAACCCACCAAACAACAGGCATCATAATTACTTACAAGGAACAGATCCTTTCCTTACCATTACTCAGTTTCCTTACCATTAAGCAACTGTGATGCCCTCCAATCCTTACTCATAATAAGGGAGTATTATTCTACAGTAAGAGGTTTAGAGGGGATAGCAAAAAGCAGGCATTAATAGCTGAGTTGTAAAGAGATTTTCTTCCAACCATGCTATTATTGCCTAATTTTTTTAATTGGAAGTTCCCCATAGCTCACTATGTGATGAATACACAAAAAAATAGAATTTGGGCAGCACCCCATAACAGGCATATGTTATATAGCGCAACACTGGAATGAGCAAAATTCACACAATGAAATTATGTGATGTATAGACCCCTATTGAAGCAACCTTTGAGCAGAGGGTCAAGTGTCATGGAGGCAAGAAGGGAAAAGGTGAAAAAAACATTGGAGAGATTAAAGTGGACTATAACATATTTAAGATTAGTAATGTGCATATTTGTTCATATCTAGAATTTCAAAAAGAAAAGAGAATACATTTTTATTTTCTTTCCTCTTTTGCCATTTCTAGTTCAAATCGTGGTTACGACCCTAGTTCTAATCAATACACAGTACTCTTTGATATTAATATCTAGAATGTAAAATGAAATAGAGATGGTTTAAGGAGTGCTAGCTTTGTACAAGATTTTTTTTAATATTTGGTATTCTCTTTTTTTCCTCAATCTGCCCACAGAACCTGAGACAGAAGAATGAATCTTCATTGAATAATGAAGTGGAGATTAAAAGTGGCTGTTTATTTGGGAATGTTGCGATGTGTTGTTTTGTTTATCTGCCAGTAAACAGCTTTGCTGTCTGACTAGGATGCTGATGCTGACTAGATTCAGCTTAAAACATACACATTCCTGCTGCAAGTAATATGTTTCCTACACAAATACTTGCATAGACACACAGATGATTACTTTTTTCCAAGATACCATATGCTGCCACCCGCAATGTTTCAATAATGAAGTGATGGCTAACCTTGGCACTACACATGTTTGAGAACTAAATATCCCACAATGCTGAACGACCATCATGGAATACATAGTTCCCAAACCTCTGCAGTCGCAAGGTTATCCATTGCTGCCCTTTAGAATTTAATTGGATAAAGGGAAATAATGTTGAACAAATTGCAATATTTTTAAGACATAAGAGGTTATGCACGTTTATGTTTCGTTGCATTTACGCCATTATTCTTATCTACCCTTATGTAGAAAATAATTTCCCGCCAGAAAAATGCCATGTTTGTATTGCGAGGCTGCAATGTTTTTTTGTACCTCCCAACTTTATTGCTTAGTGATCCAAGAGGCGGGGATTCAGAGATTGAAAGTCAGCTCTACCATGCATGTGCAGTAGCACAGTCACTTAAATTTACAAGGCAAGTGCACATGTGCATACCACTGCGCGTGCATACCACCGCGTGGGCACATAATTCATTCTCTGGTATTCACCCTACTTTAAAACTGTACAGCGCTCATGGCCATACTTTCAATTCCTGGCCAAACTGACTCATTCTTCTGGGGTAAATAACTTGATACCAATTATGTTGTGTTATAGTTGCATTTTGGACAAAAGTAATATCCCCAAGATAGGGTTTGACACCTTTTCTTCAATAAATAATATAAAAGCTGTGTTATTGCTTCAATATACTTTTTTACCAGCCGGACAAAAAAATTAACAAATATCTGGTCATACACTTTAGGCTCTACTTACTATGCCCTGAACAAGCCCAAACTCAGGTCAGATCCGGGCATGAAGCCAAAATGTGGAGATATCCGGCTAACCATTATGGTCGATTTTGTCACAAAAACTGTAATTTCCATCGATTTCAGCTTGGCTTTCGACCACAAGCTGTACACATGTAAGCAGATGACAAAATAATTTATGCTTGCAAACCAAATCTACTACAGCCTGAGGCTGTGCTCCAAGACCAGTTCACAGTGGTAGGAAATTGGATCACAGATAACAAACTTTTTCTAAACACCGACAAAACTGTCTTTAGAACAGTACCTAAATTACATACATTACAACATTCACATCTATGCATTAGAGAAAAATCAAATAGCACACTGACTATGATCAGCTCTTTCAAAAATCTAGGTAAGTGGATAGACACCAATCTATCTTTTGGCCCCCACATTGAAAAACTGAAATTGTAAAACAATTGCTAATGTCAATCATTGATTATAGGGATGTAGAGTTTGCACCTCAAACTCACTTTCATAAACGTACTACATTGTTTAACTCATTCTGCCACTTTGTGCTACAATGTAATTACATGATTAAAGAGCTAAACTGGTGGAATCCAGACGCACCCATCATCTTTCCAACCTTGTGTTTAAGAGCTTTTCTGGGAAGGTCCCATCCTGCCCGAGTAGAATGCTCTATCAAACTGTTCCCACCTCCTATAACCTCTGACCCAGTACCAGTACTTTATTTACTATATCACTATACAAAGTGGTTCGAGCCTCATTTTCCTACGGCGCACCGCAATTATGGAATAACCTCACCAACGACACCATTAAATCTGCTCCCAATCTAAACTCCCTTAAGAGATCTCTGTCAATATACCTCAATACATATTGCACCTGTTAACATGTTTGACTATATGTCTTACCTGTTTGTGTTCTGCGTTAAATTTGTACATATGTAATGTAATATTTTACATCTTTAATATTATATTGTACCCAGCAGTAACAATGCAATGTTTGTGGACCCAGGACATACTTGAAAATGAGAGAATTCTCATTACTGGTAAAATACTTTATAAATAAATACATGCCAATTTGGTTCAATGGGTCATTGTGGGTGGACTCCTAAAGGACCAAACCTCCCCGAATTTTAGCTGTAGAATTCAACAGAAACATGTAGAAAAATTATAGTAAACATATTTGAAACACAAAAATATTCATACACAATTATAATGTATTAATGTTAAATGTTATAATAGCATACATTAATGTAATAATTTTTATATTTTAATAAAACATTGTTTTATGTTAATTTTATTTAATTTTATGTATTTAATTAATGTGTCACTGGATCTGGCTGGGTAAAAAACCCTTTTATTATCATTATTCTGGGGGAAATTACCAATGTTCTCTCTTGTAAACGCCAACTAGGTTATGTCGGAGAATACTAGAGCATTTTTATCTATAAACAACTGAATGCTTGTTCTTCCAAATAATGCACAAGATATCACATTTTGATGGTCATTCCTGGTTCTACTCACTAAAAGGTGGAATTTCAGGAGTATTGAGGTGAGATAAACATAGAGTTTCATCTCACCAACTTAGCTATACATTATCAGGAACAATCCTGGTGAGTCTGCTTAGAGGGGGAAACTCACTAGGTTTATACCTGCACAATGTATAGTTACAATTGTGAGATGAAACTCACTTTTTAGTAAATTGGTGTCACTATCTATTCACTTAAAGGTGAGTTGCAGAGGAGATGAGGTGAGTTGAGTTAAACATTTCATATTACCAATTTACCTCTACATTGTTTAGGTTCAAATCTTGTGAGTCCATGTCATTTCATGTCACTTCAACTCACCTGTAACTCACAACAGACCCTAGTGTGTAGAGACAAACCTGGAGAGTTTCCTTCCCTAAGCAAACTTACCAGGGTTGTCCATACACAATGTATAGCTAAATTGGAGAGATGAAATGTTCATCTGCCTTCAACTCCCCTTATCTCACCTGCAACTCACCTTTTAGTGAATAGCCCACATGAAACGCCAGATGTTGAAGGACTTCAGGAGTTCTATGAAAACACAAGTTCACCTATATCAATGTCAGTGTTGTAGCCTTCCTCTCCATTTCTAAAGGATATATAACTTTCCCAAAAGATACAATTGACACCATAAACATAGAAAGTAAAACGTATGTGCTTCACAGTTAATATATAATGCTTAAAAGTTATGGCAAGATACAGAGTTGCTCAAACTATTCTCTTAACTTCCCCTAGCTACCACTAACACAATGTCTGCATAATAAAAAAAAAAAATCTGGATAAATGTAAGGTTTATTAAAAGTGATTTGGAGCCTAAGCAGAGCATGGCTATATCCTTATAAAAATCGGGTTTAGTTATTGCTCATAGAAGTCAACGAATTTAATTATTCATGCTCTGCTCAAAATATTTCCTCGTTTTTGATGGGGGGAGGCAATAAGCCAAATAAACCACAGAGATATGTTGAATGTGACATTGACAAATTAAAAAATAAAATAAAACTATGCTAATATTAATAAAAAAAAAGGATATAGGAGCAGAGACCAAATAAGTCCAGCAGTCAAAGAAATAAAATGGCAAAGGGGCCATCCGTACCTCTCCACCTGTCTAACATTTGATAAATAGTGCATAGCATATGTTAAAATTGTTTAACATATTTCTTTTTTTTCTTGTGGAAGATTATGACAGAAAAATGTACTCTGCAACAGAGTTAGTCATAGACGGTACAATCTTAATTATTTATAATGTACTGTGTTTCATCTTCTTTTCTATGGCAATATAGCAGTCAGACAAGTAGAATAAAGGTGGTGGGTACATATGCAGATGGGTGACAATGTTGTAGCAGATGGAATTGCGGGCAGACTTGTAAATGGGCCGATCGCCCACAGCCCTTTTTTTTTTTCAACAATGATTTCTATTTCAATGGAAATTTTTCTTGGCATGTGTTTAATATTATGTTTATTAATTATTATTATTAATTTGTTGTAAAAAGAACTTTGTGAGATATTATAATTAGTACTATTATTACAAAAATTATTATGTTTATTACACAATGTATAATGTTATTGTGTATATAATCAGTTTAGATTCTAGTTCACTCATAATCCATATTATAATTATGATAGTGACAATGTAAAAATAAATCCAAGTCAGAATGTTATAGTGGGTCTCTTATTTTTTTTTTGACCTTAAGCTAAAAATATCTAACATTACACATAAAGGTATTATTTTTTATAAAAAAAGTGTGCTTATACTAAGAATAATTTTATAGTGGTGTTATTTTGTAGATCTGAACTTTAGTGCATCGAGTACTTAGGGCAAGCACACACAATCTGCTATCTCACATCCTGTACAATTAGGATTTACTTTTCTAACCTTTTCTAATATGTAGCCTTTCCTACATATTAATAATGGATATTAGGAGGTGGGGTTAGTGCCACCACTTGCCCAAACTCCAGCAGACACCCATGCACGAGAATGGCCCATTGTTTGACTCTGCCTCCTTTTTTCCCTGTGTGAATATATATTTCTTATGGTGTTAAAACTATGTCTAGTCTATAGATGAAGTGTCCAGTAAGACCAACTTCTTAACATCCCCGGACCGGGCACTGGGGCAAAAAGAGGTCAATTGACATCACATGCCGATGCTTGACCTGCATCATTGGCATAAACCTTCACATATATATACACGTATATTAGATCCGCAAAAAGATAAAATTTTCCCCGAACATCTGTGACTGTTGACAACTAACGTAAGAAATAGTGTGCCCCCCAAACTATTGTCCATGTGAAATATAAAATATAACACATGTAGTAAAAAGTGGTTTATCTTTCTTAATTTAATGAATAATATTTTACACAGACCCAGTTTAGGATTTATGAGACCAAAATAGATCACTTTACACATGGCTTTTTGAAAGACTTGATTTCTCTACTTAAATTGTATTATTTAGTTAAACTAATCCAAGCAGGTTTAGGATGTAAAGAGCCTTTTGTACATAATAAAACAACAATTTGAGAATTATTAATGTTGTTATTATAACAATGCCTTCTGCTGAGCCTTTCTCTACAGATGTTTAATCTTCTTGTTAAAGTGTTAAGTTGCTTAGCATTTATAGAATTCTGACACAAGTCACTGTTATGTAGCATCATAATTACATAGCCTCTGGGTTTAAAAATATGCAACAATTTAAATGGTACATTTGTGACCCTTGTTGGTTCGTTAATCATAATTTATTTCAATGGTTTTGTTTGTTTGTTTTTGGAACTTAGAGCAAAGAAAATAAAGACATATACTTTTTGGTAAGACTTTAATTACTCTGCGATTGTCTTCTAACGTTACACTGATGTAGAGATTTTTTTTTTTAAAAGGGTGTGGAGTGGGAGTCATAATAACTTAACAATACTGATACATTGTAAATGCATAGATTAAGAGAAAAACTAGTTTAATGCTTATGGCTAATGGCCACTTTTTTTAAAAGTAGTTCAGTAGCTTATGATCCCAAAGGCCGATAAACAGAAGACACCGAGACATGCATATTGTGGCCAAAAACATATCTTCCACTTAATCATTGTCTTTCAATTTATCACATTAGGGTTGTAGTCTGGAACCCAAGGGCAGGGAGTTTAGTAGGCATACTTCCCTGGAGACATCTGCACTGGAGACAAATCATGTAGGATTGCTGTATATATGATGGTGTAAGGTCCAAATTATAAAAAAAAAGGTGAGGTCGAAGTTATGGTCCAATGTCCAGGCAAGCAGACAATAAAATGGGAACAGAGATAAGAAGCCAAAGCTAGGAAGCTGGAAAATTGTAGTAAAACTGTAGAAAAAGGAGTCAGGATGAAATAGGAACAGGGATGTGGGAAGAGACAGCAAGATGCAGGAACAAGAGCTCAGGGCAAAGGTGAACCACTACTCATGTAAGTAAATGTAAACTGTTGGAGGTGCTTAGGGTATATATTGGGTATTGTGGGATGGGATCCACTTCTGGGGATGGATCTGACACCTCCCTCATCTCCAGAAAGATGATGGAGAGACCACGGGTCTTCTGGAGTACCTTTTAATGGATAGGTGTGTACAAGCACGCTAGACCTCTAAAAGTCATTGTGCATTATACGATCCGGGCATAATTCTGTAAATACAATGTGTAGATCACTCCTTTCTTCTCTACAGTCACAGGATAAACATTGTTTAGTCAGTACTTTGAGGACACATAGGGAACCACACCAGATGTTATATAAATTCTTATTTAAACACAACTGGTTAATCCCTAAATCCTTGACCACTGGGGGTCCTTACGGACCGGTTTAAAAATCTCTGATTTAGTTGATTGAGTGATTTAAGGGAAGTCACCAACATCATAGAGTTTTTCAGTATTCCCCCTACTTCATCAAAATAGTGAAACTTCCTGTGAAGCAGACAGTTATGTGCTTTTTGTTTTTTAGATGGTGTCATTAATTTGGAAACATTTAGTTTCAAAGTGTAAAATGTCATTGTTAGTGTTGAGCTCACCTTCCATTTCCTCACAGCTTATGTTGATGCTCCTGGAAGCAATCCACTTCTAAAGGAAAACGATAACTTAATGGAAATAAATAATGATGTAATGATCATGCAATACCTTAAACAAGTATTTAAGCTATAGTTAAGCTGGTGAGATACAGTGCACATCTCACCAGTGGTGTATCTTGGTTTTGTGCTGCCCTAGGCCGACAAAATTCAGGCACCCCTCCACCCACGTTGCACACCCACGACATGCCCTATCACCCCATTACATGCCCAATCACCCCATTACATGCCTCATCACCCACATTGCATACACACTAAATGCCCCATAACCCCCATCACATGCCACCATCACCCTCATTACAGACCCCCACCACTTCCATTACATGCCCCCATCACCCCGATTAATTGGAAGGAGCTAAAGCTTGCTAAACGGTGGGGGAGGGTAATTGTTTGAAGCACCAGCAGTGTGCTTTAACACCCTCTGGCAAAATGCTGCCCTAGGCGAGTGCCTTGTTTGCCTTGTGGAAGATACACTACTGCATCTCACCTCAACTCACCTGCAACTCTCATTTAGTGAATAAACCACAAGATGAATGCAAAATGAGTTTGTCGGAAAAACCGTCTAACTCCATTCAGCTTTTATTATTATTATTATTACAATTTTATGGCACCTGGACTTTTCTTTTTTGAGGTCAGGTTACGCCATTCACTTATCACAAATTCCACTGATTACAATAATGCTGAATGTTCTGTTAAGAACTGCTTTCAAGAGCTCTAGAAAACATAGCTGGGCGCCTCCTGAAACTGATATAGCCCAAATGAATCAGTCCAAATGCATGAAACCTGATTCCACATGCTTAAGGTAACATCCAAATTTGGTGACAACACACTGAAGATCAAATTAAGCTGATGCACCCATGAATGCCAAAGTCAACACAAATCTGAAAGTCAGGCGTTATGCCTCTTCAGTTTGCGATGAAAACTGGATTAATCTCAATTTTTTTTTATATATTTAATTAGCACTTAAATATGCCAAGATGGTGAGTAATATGCAAATACAATTAATTAAATCCGTGCATTGTATATTCTATGAATCAATGGGAGGCAAGTTTATAAAGCCTGAAACTTTAAAAAAGGGAATGGTTCAATTACATGGGAGATATACTTAAGCAAATGAAGGTAATTGTTTAACTGAACAGAAAATAAAAGTTGCCCTGGCTAATGGTGCACTCTTGCTATTCCAACAAAGTATGTGTGTGTATTATATAGACTGACCCTGTCGAAGGAAGGGAATTCACAGAAAAATCTTTTTATTTTAAAAATAAAATAAGTAGATAACGAGATGCTATTAAGACGGTAGACAAAAAATGTGTTGCTGTTCACTGAAATGTATAATGGAGTTGCATAATGTCACATTGATGGCAGATAAGGCCTCTCTATGGTGAGTCTTGCAGCAAGAAATCAAATTAGACAGGTTTGCTCAAGGCCCTATACTATAGTTTCCATTGATATGGGATTACGACATGGATTTTAACTTAAAGGACAACTGTAGCAAAAACAAAAGTCATGTTTAATTGAAAGATTGTATTGAGTGCAGACATTTTAAATATAAATATTTTTATGAAAGAATATACATAATGTACCATACTGAGCCCTCTTTGCCATGTATAGCTCTAATAGGGAGCGGACATCTTAGGATATTTATTCATTCACCTTGGTTCAGATGAGGGAAGATCTGAGCGATCTGACCCAAGATTCTAAACAACATGTCTGCCCCTTGTTAGAGATAAACAGATCAAAGAGTATTCAATAAAGTACATTATTTCTATTCTTTCATTGAAACGTTTCTATGCAAACTAACTACATGTGATGCAATCTTTCAAATAAACATAAGTACATTTTTGGCTACTGATGTCCTTTAAAGAGATTCTTGTTAGAATTAGACTGAGGGAGATATTACGAACCTCTTCCTCAGGAATATATTATAATAATAACCTTTTTAACCAGATATGGTCCATTCAGATACGTTTCAAGTACATGCTAAAGATGTTCCTTTTGCCCAGTACCCAGACAATGTTAGTATTGACCAAGTTAATGGTCCTCATAGTATCTGTCTTGAAAGGATGAAAGGCAGCATCAACCCTGCCAGGAACTGAACCTGTGAACCCAAAGGGTTGAACAGATTCTACAGATGATGCACCGAAATTATTCAAGAATTTTCATTGTGAGCAAACAGCGTTATGACTTTGTGTGATATACTACTTTGTAGCTCTAGCACAGCAACCCAAATGTGTAGGTAATTTACCAATAGAGTACAAGATAACAGAGAAAAAAGTATACAGTTAACCCCTTCCCGACGTTAGGACGTACAATGCCGTCCTGACTTTAAAGTAGTGAGGAAGGCATAGTACGTCCTGTACTAAACAGCTCATCGCGGGGACTTGCAGCGGGATCCCACCTGTCAGATGAGGCCACTTTGAGTGGCCTCAGTCTGACAGGGAAAATGTAGCTGGTGCTCAAAGCGAGCACTGGCTACATTTTGCTAAATCGCGCTGTGCCCGAACTTCCGGGTTCGGGCACACCTCCGTGACGTCACACGTGACATCCGGAGGTCTCGCGATTTTATGGCAGGGACCCCTCAGGGTCTATTAAGACCCTGATCGGGTCTCTGCCAGAATGTTCCTGGCTACCGATCACCTTGTGATCGGTGGCCAGGAACAAATCGTGACGTTTTGGTGCTTGCATCGTTTGGGACGCAAGCACCATGCGTCACAAAGGGGTTAATCACACATTCACAAATCTTCCACATGCCCAAGTCTCTGTTAAATATACGACTACTTTCTATTTCTTGTTTTTATTTTCCAAAAGGTTCTATTGTACTTTCCCACATCCCTGCTGTCAAGTATTGCTGTTTTTATGTATGTTGGTACTACTGGAAAGCAGAGTGCAACAAAACTTAAATCTAAACCATGTGTGTGGTGTTAAAGTCAATGTGGTAAAAGGTAACATTTTCATTGAACAGTTTGCCTGTAAACACCAGAGATCTATGCTGAATGGAATACAGCTGGGATATCTGAACGCGCAGCATCAATTTATCACCCCTTGGCATTGGTTGGTCTTAACAGATGGCCCATTGTTGACTTGAGGCCAGATTCCATAAACCCATCTCCAGTGATAACACTGATGATAAAGAGTTTCAGTTTGTTTTATAGCTTGTATGGATTCTATGTGGCGTCTGCTGCTATATCAACTGTGTTAATTGATGTTATAGCAATATTTTTAAAATTAGACTCAAGATGAAAACTCAGTAAGTATTACCAACAAGGGGTAGTTGAGGAGATTTTGCCAACAGTAGGAAACGCCAGTTACCAATTTAGATTTCTAAATCTTCTTTTCATTGGGTTCATGCAGTGCCCCAGTTTTAATGCCAGGCCAATACGCAAACAATACATGCTAGGCTTTACAGAGGCTGTTCTGTTGTTTTGATAAATGCAATACTTTTATGTCATAACAGGTTATTATCTCTACTGATCATGTATGCCCATACCTTACTAGAAATAGATGTTTCAAATTTCCAGGATACTTACTGGAGGTCTATTTCTGAAGAGCAGGTAATTTATGCAGTGAGTTTACAGACTTTATATGATATATCTCACATTAGAGCTCCACATTCCACTTGGCAAAACATCCAAGTTTGCACAAGTTATATTTTTTATAGGCCATATTAAATTTTCCATTGCAGTCATGTGTAGAGAAGTAAATGTCCAAATATATTGAAGCCATGGGGGGGGGAAACAAGGAAAAAAAAATCTAAAGATTCTGAAAAATGTAAAAAATGCAGAGTGGAGTAGTGCAGTGTATCTAAAAGTGTTATGTTTGAAATAAAAGTACTGTAGCCCCCTGCCAGCCTTAATAAAACGAGAAAAAGACCTAAAGGTCACCATTGCCGTTAAAGATTGGATTTCATCTTTGAATTTGACCTATGTAAATGTGCACTGTCTAAATCTGAATGAAAACCAATTTAAGGTTAGGAATAGATGGTATTTGTCCCCTGCTTTGCTGGCTAGGATGTATTGAGGTGCCTCTACGACTTGCTGGAGATGTGAGACTGACAGAGGAGCCATGCTACACATCTGGTGGGATTGCCTCAATGTCAAAACATACTGGAATAAACTTTCATGCATGTTAACAAGAAAATTTGCTCAAGCTTGGAGTTTAACCCCAGAACGGGCCGTGCTACATCTTAACTTACCTGAGACCCACAGACAAGATCTCCCATTACTGTTACACATACTGACAGCCTCTAAACTAAATATAGCAAAGAGGTGGAAATCGGTAGAACCAAAAATATGGGAGCCGATAAAAGCTCAGATAATTCATCAATGCCAGATGGAGAGAGGTATAGATATCTACACGGGTGGGGAAAGAAACAGATATGCATATTGGGACCGCTGGGTGGGTGGGAGACGGGGGGGGGGGGGGGAATAAAAGGAAAAATTGTTATGCAATAATATGGGAGATTTTAATATTTATGTATGTCTTTTTCTAATTTTGATAAATAAAGAAAGAAAAAAATAAATAAAAGTACTATTTATTCAGTCTATAATGACTAAATAACTAAATGTGCTTTGTAAAACTTTTTTTTTTTTTACATATGGTATAACAATGCCTGTATATGTTAAGAAAAAATTTAACACATTTAACCTAATTTTACCAGTCAAGTAAGGCATAAATGAGAGGACAGAAACTGCTGTATACCAACAGGATGGAGCACGGCTTTAACCAAACTAAACTGAAACCTTTTCCCTAAAGCGCCCCTACAGACAGAATTGCATATTGCACTTATTTGAGAATTGCTTTTTCTGTACTGAATTGTATTCCACAATTTGCTTGTCCTCAGGTGAGAGAACTTGCAATGGTTTGAGACATTTTACAATCTCAGAAGCCTTTCATGAAGGTCTTCATATTATAAAGTGTGAATACCATGTCATAAATGTATTATTTATCACTGCAAAAAAAAAAATATTCCACAGTTTTTCCGAAACAAATGGCTTTGGAAAACAACAGGAAAAAAATGTCCAGTTTTTTTAAAAGGTCTTCCCACCTCTACTCACAGGACAAGGTACTGAATAGTTATACATCTTTGATGCCATGATACTAGAAAACAATTTAGGAAGTATGGTCAACTGACAAGGAACATTAAAACATCAGCCATTAATGGCATCATTAGAAATATTGGCAACTTTTTGAACTCTAATAATACCCGAGTTTTCAAATTCCACAATTGTTCCATTAGTTAATTAAAAGACAACTTTTTGATCAAAACTATGATCCTTGTGGACCATTCAGACATATTTATATACATCCAATCTAAAAAGAGCAGTAGGCTCTCCCAAAGCAACCAAGGCAATCCTCCGACAAGCAGCTCTCCACCAATCAAAGCAGCTATATATCTCATATGACAAAGCCAAGTGCTCCAGGTACAAGATAAGGGTTAACCTATTAAATCACCTAGTTCTGTGTTTACACAGGTAAAACACTGCCAACATAGAACTTTTACACAAAACAAAAATGAAATACATCAAACATAATGGTATGAAACTAGTTTGAAACTATTTTTGGCCACCACGAATGCGCCAATAAGCATTTTCTCCTCATATGTGATAGTTTTGCTCAATAAAACCATAACAGTTTAGAACCCGTCAACATTTTAATGGCCGATATACTGCAGAACCCTTCCAAAGAGACTGCAACATGATTGAAGTCTAAAATTAGGTGAATCTTACACAAGGCTTCCAAAATATAAAAGGACAGGAAGAGTGGGAAATAAAAGTGGCATGCTTCCCTATAGTGTGTGTCTAAAGACTGATAACCATGAAAGAAACATCTGGGATGCTCAGACTGTTTCAGCACTGGATGTGTGGTGAGTATGTGCAACTCAGCAAGTCATAGAAAATGATTAGCAATAAGTTTCACATTAAGGACTAGATTAACCAAAGCACGACGGGGCTGAAATGCTAATTAAATCGCTGAAGGTATATTCAAGTATTTACTGAAGCCAAATCACCTAAACATTTCCACATACAAATCAGTAGCAAACACATTTGGAAACATTGAGTAATCCCATTGAGGACAGGCAAACAGTGTATTATTTGGAAAGGTGCAACTACGTGTGTTATGCATTTTAAAAATTCCAGCATTTACCACACGGGCAAGGGAATAATGTTAAAACAGTTTTGAAAAGTTGACCCAACCTGCTAACTTAACCACATTTTATTATATGTTTGTTAAGAAGAGATAATTGGTTATTTAGAATAGAAAATAAAGATCCAATTAGTGGCTTCCAGGTTTCTTCAAAAGGACTGTACATCCTTTGTCAGAAGACTTGATTTCTACTCCATTACAACATTTTGTAATATTAAACAAGATATTACTTACTTTGTAAGTGAAACAAGAGAGAATGGACATTTTAAACATGAGCAAGTCAGCAAAATGCCATTGTATTAATATTTGTTTTAATTTTTTTAAACTCTTTACATTTTTATTACTCTTTAAGTAATAAAACAAAATCCTCCTTCCATATAAAAACAAATTCCTGGAGAAAAACAAGTATATACTATTAACTGCATTATATTACTCCAATAGGTGTTTTTTATTCAGCGCTTATTTTAGAATGACACCCCTTAGTATCATTACCTAATATTGCATACAATGTGTGGGCCCATTCTTATATTTATAAAGCACAAATTTATTCTGAAGAAAGGTATGAAAGGAGTATAATATAAGCACATTGTTTGAACTCTAAAGATAATATCCAAATATGATGCCCCTAGACCAGAGGGGTACAACGTACGACCCATTTGACAGCGTGGTGCAGCCACCTTCCTTTACTGCTCATATACTCATTATCTCTACAAATGTACACTTTTGTTTGACTAAAGTTAATTTAAATTTGTTTTGAACAGCTTTTGTATTGCTGCCAAATAACCAAACATTTTTCTATGGCTAACAAGCCATTCTTCGTCTTTAGTGTAAATGAAAAAAAAAGGAATGCAGCCCCAACACAACACATACATTTCTGATTATGCAGTCCAATTCAGAAAAAAAAACTTGGATCCCCCCCCTGCCCTAGACACAAAGTAACATCATGAGATTATCCTTAGGCTTCCAGAAGTGCAGACTCTAGGGTGTAAGTCACATCTACACAGTAAACACAAGCTTTAAATCATGCATTAGCATAGCAAACCCTTTTCCCATCTGTTTTTTTTTTTTCTTCTTTTTTCTTTTTTGCAGTCAGACGAAGAATAATCAAATCTTGTTTGCAGGGGGATTACAGATTTCAGTGAAATGCAGAGAAGGCAGAAAAGGAGACCATGAATAATGTTGAAATTTTAGCTTTAGTCTAGCATGCCCAGCCAGGGAATACATAGCCCCGTCATTTGTATTCTGTCAGACATGAAAAAGAACAGAATAATTAAGGTAATTGGAAGTGATGGATACACACCTATCAGTTAGGTAGAAATAACAAACAATATCTGATTATTTTGTGTTACAAAAAATCTAAAGCAGATAAGGCATACATTTAAATCTGAAGTGAAAGATACACAGATGGTCAGCAAACTGAAGCCTTCTATGTCGTAGTCTACTTCTCTCTCGTCTTCTCTTTCTCTTGTGTATAGAAGTGTTCAGATAACCCTGTCACTGGCGAACTTTAGGTATCGAGGTGTGAGGAACAGCTGGTGGCCTTCAAAAGTTGACTGACTCTATTATTAATGTGCCACAAAATTAAATAGAATTATTTATGTGCTTTGGCTTCAAAAAGGGTTTTCTCGAAACTTTAACTATAAGAATGTGCCACACACATACACACAGGTCTTTTTTTTAAAATCAGTGGGGATTGGTACTCAAGATGTTTGAGAGCTATGGGAGCCCAGAGAGGGCATGTATTTTTAATATTTTTCTCAAGATAACAAGTTGTTTTATCTAGATAACAAATTGTTATCCTAAGATAGCAGATAGTTTTCTCAAGATCGTTAGAAAAATATAAAAAATGTATGGCATCCCTGGGCTTCCGTAGAAAGCCCGAGATAAGATCTTTTTTTTTTCCCACTGACTATTGGGCTTATCCTTTTTCACCTGCTGACTCACAAAGAAGGAAGAAAGAGAGAAAATAAAAACATGTATGAATGACTTATTTTGCAGTGCATAAAGTACATTTTGTCTCATGTTTAAAATGCTCAAACAAGCATGTATTGATGTGTTTTCTATTCAACAGTACAGGTGTAGTGTTGAGCGAACCCGCACCACACTGTTCGGGTTCGTTCCGAACATTACGGTTTTTGGACCACGAACACGGACATTCCACTGTATGTTCGTGTTGGAGTTCAGGGTTCGGCGATTACTAGACATGTGCATTCGTTTTCAGACGAATGCATTTTCGGACGAAAATAGCATTTTCGTCCATTCGTCCGAAAAACGAATAACGAAAATTTTAACTAACAAAATCCGAATGAACGAATGGTTAATAAACGAAAATCATTCGTTCATTCGTCCATTCGTCCATTCGTGCTATTGGCATTCTAAACCGAAATAGAGTCGGTTTACAATACCAATAGCATTGTACTACATTCCATAAACCGACATGAATGACTTTCGCTTTATGGAATGCATGTAATGCTATTAGCTTCCTATAAACCGAAATTGAGTTCCCATTCATACGAATAGGTCAATTGACCTATTCGTATGAATGGGGACTCTTTCGGTTTATAGAAAGCCAATAGCAGCATGTATTCTATAAGCCGAAAGTCTTTAAAACAAACGACGTTCGGTTTATACAATACATGTAATGCTATTGCTGTTCTATAAGCCGAAAGACATTTGGCTTATAGAACAGCAATAGCATTACATGCATTCTATAAACCGAACGTCGTTCGTTTTAAAGACTTTCGGCTTATAGAATACTATTGGCATTCTATAAACCTAACTAGAGTCCCTCCTCATTCATAAGAATTTCTTATGAATGGGGACTCGACTCTAGTTCGGTTTATAGAAAGCCAATAGTATTCTATAAGCCGAAAGTCTTTAAAACGAACGACGTTCGGTTTATAGAATACATGTAATGCTATTGCTAATCTATAAACCGAACGACTTTCGGTTTATAGAATAGCCATAGGATTACATGTAGTACATAAGCCGAAAGTCTATAAACCGAAAGTCGTTCGGTTTATAGGCTGTCGGCATTTAACTATACAGAGACAGAGTCTCCATTCATAAAATTATGAATGGAGACTTTGTCTCCGTGTAGTAAAATGCCGAAAGCCTATAAACCGAACGATCGGTTTATAGACTTTCGGCTTATGTAATACATGTAATCCTATGGCTTTTCTATAAACCGAAAGTTCGGTTTATAGAATAGCAATAGGAATACATGTATTCCATAAGCCGACAGCCTATAAACCGAACGTTCGGTTTATAGGCTGTGGGCATTTTACTACACGGAGACAAAGTCTCCATTCATAATTTTATGAATGGAGACTCTGTCTCCGTATAGTTAAATGCCGGCTTTTAACTATACGGAGACAAAGTCTCCATTTATAATTTTATGAATGGAGACTCTGTCTCCATATAGTTAAATGCTATTGTATTCTATAAACCGACTCTATTTCGGCTTATAGAATGCAATAGTACTACGAATGGACGAATGAACGAATGATTTTCCTTTATTAACCATTCGTTCATTCGGCTTTAGTTAGCTTAGCATTTTCGTTCGAAAACGAATGCACATGTCTAGTATATATTCACATGTAAATTGCTTTTTTAATAAAAAATGATGATATAAAAAAAATCTTGTTTTTATTTCCTTTTATGTGACAATGCTGCCTCTCTCTTTCCCTTGCCCCCAGATTTGTCGCTCTCCCTCCCTTAGTGTTGTCTCTCTCTCACCCTCCCTTTGGCTCCCCCCTCGCTCCCCTTGTGTCTGTCTCTTCCCCCCTTCCCTCCCCTTGTTTCTCTCTGCCCCCCCCCCCCTTGTTATTCTGTCCCCCCCTCACCTGTTTCTTGCTCCCTGGTGGCTATTGGGGGCAGCCGGGGGATGTATGCACTATACATAATAGACGGAAGTGTCGGGCAGCATGGAGGTTGTCTGCAGACATCCCCCAGCTGCCCGATTCTCCCTGGTGGCTAGCGAGGCAGCGGAGGATGTCTGCGCGACGAGCGAGACCTCTCCTGCTGCCGCCCGGCATGACCGCCGGGACTTCTATGATGAAGGGTACTTCCGGCTTCCTCATAAAAGTCCTGGCTGTCGTTCTGGGCGGCAGCAGGGGAGGTCTCGCTCATCGCGCAGACATCCTCCGCTGCCTCGCTAGCCACCAGGGAGAACCTCCATGCTGCCCGACACTTCCGTCTATTATGTATAGTGAATACATCCCCCGGCTGCCCCCACTAGCCACCAGGGAGCAAGAAACAGGTGAGGGGGGGACAGAATAACAAGGGGTGTGGCAGAGAGAAACAAGGGGAGGGAAGGGGGGAAGAGACAGAAACAAGGGGAGGGGGGCAGAGAGAAACAGGGGGAGGGAAGGGGGGAAGAGACAGACACAAGGGGAGCGAGGGGGGAGCCAAAGGGAGGGTGAGAGAGAGACAACACTAAGGGGGGGAGAGCGACAAATCTGGGGGCAAGGGAAAGAGAGAGGCAGCATTGTCACATAAAAGGAAATAAAAACAAGATTTTTTTTATATCATAATTTTTTATTAAAAAAGAAATTTACATGTGAATATATACTAGACATGTGCATTCGTTTTCGGACGAATGCATTTTCGGCCGAAAATTGCATTTTCGTCCATTCGCCCGAAAAACGAAGAACGAAAATGCTAAGCTAACTAAAGCCGAATGAACGAATGGTTAATAAAGGAAAATCATTCGTTCATTCGTCCATTCGTAGTACAATTGCATTCTATAAGCCGAAATAGAGTCGGTTTATAGAATACAATAGCATTTAACTATACGGAGACAGAGTCTCCATTCATAAATTTATGAATGGAGACAAACGTATAGTTAAAAGCCGACAGCCTATAAACCGAACGTTCGGTTTATAGGCTGTGGGCATTTAACTATACGGAGACAGAGTCTCCTTTCATAAAATTATAAATGGAGACTTTGTCTCCGTATAGTTAGTATTATTGATGCAGCAGGAGGATCACAAATCCCATCAAGATGAGGCAGCCCTCACCAGGATGCTTGCCCCCTTATGTCCCGACGCCCCGTGTTACTTACCACCTTAAGAACACAACAACGGACGCGCGCATTCCCAAATGGCTGGATAGGCGTGCGCATGCGCTGTGTATCGCTGTGGTCGATGATCTGGTAAGAAGGGGTGTGCGGGGGGTGTGAGGGGGGCGGGAGGTGGGTTGCGCAGCTGGCGCATGCGCTGTGGTCACAAAGTTACAGCTGAGTTATCAGCTGTAACTTTATGCGCATGCGCAGTGAGCAAATTCTCCTGCGATTGCGCAGGAGAATTTGCTCCAGAAATTTGTCAGAACACCGGCATTTAACTATACGGAGACAGAGTCTCCATTCATAAAATTATAAATGGAGACTTTGTCTCCGTATAGTTAAAAGCCGGCATTTAACTATACGGAGACAGAGTCTCCATTCATAAAATTATGAATGGAGACTTTGTCTCCGTATAGTTAAAAGCCGGCATTTAACTATACGGAGACAGAGTCTCCATTCATAAAATTATGAATGGAGACTTTGTCTCCGTGTAGTAAAATGCCCACAGCCTATAAACCGAACGTTCGGTTTATAGGCTGTCGGCTTATGGAATACATGTATTCCTATTGCTATTCTATAAACCGAACGTTCGGTTTATAGAATAGCCATAGGATTACATGTATTATATAAGCCGAAAGTCTATAAACCGATCGTTCGGTTTATAGGCTTTCGGCATTTTACTACACGGAGACAAAGTCTCCATTCATAATTTTATGAATGGAGACTCTGTCTCTGTATAGTTAAATGCCGACAGCCTATAAACCGAACGACTTTCGGTTTATAGACTTTCGGCTTATGTAATACATGTAATCCTATGGCTATTCTATAAACCGAAAGTCGTTCGGTTTATAGAATAGCAATAGGAATACATGTATTCCATAAGCCGACAGCCTATAAACCGAAAGTCGTTCGGTTTATAGGCTGTCGGCATTTTACTACACGGAGACAGAGTCTCCATTCATAAAATTATGAATGGAGACTTTGTCTCCGTGTAGTAAAATGCCCATAGCCTATAAACCGAACGTTCGGTTTATAGGCTGTCGGCATTTTACTACACGGAGACAAAGTCTCTATTCATAATTTTATGAATGGAGACTCTGTCTCTGTATAGTTAAATGCCGACAGCCTATAAACCGAACGACTTTCGGTTTATAGACTTTCGGCTTATGGAATACATGTAAACCTATGGCTATTCTATAAACCGAAAGTTGTTCGGTTTATAGAATAGCAATAGGATTACATGTATTCCATAAACCGAAAGTCTATAAACCGAAAGTCGTTCGGTTTATAGACTTTCGGCTTATAGAATACAATTAATACTATTGCCTTTCTATGAACCGAACGAGAGCCCCATTCATAAGAATTTCTTATGAATGGGGCTCTCGTTCGGTTTATAGAAAGCCAATAGTATTACATTGTATTCTATAAAACGAACGAAAAAAATTAACGAAACGAAAATAATGAACGAATTTCGTCTGAAACGAATGCACTAATGAACGAAATTCGTTTTAGACGAAACAAATAACATTTTCGTCCGAATGGACGAAAACGAAAAGAAAATTTTAGTTTTGCACATGTCTAGCGATTACATTGTATGTAATGCTATTGGCTTTCTATAAACCGAAATAGAGTCCCCATTCATTAGAATTTCTTATGAATGGGGACTCTATTTCGGTTTATAGAAAGCCAATAGCATTACATGTATTCCATAAACCGAAAGTCTATAAACCTAATAGCTTTCTATAAACCGAAATAGAGTCCCCATTCATAAGAATAGGTCAATTGACCTATTCGTATGAATGGGGACACTCACCCACATTTTACTTCATTTTGCAGCCCTCTAGCCCTTTCCAGGACTTTTTTAGAGGCATTTTAGTGGCCAAAAGTTCGTGTCCACATTGACTTCAATGGGATTCGGGTTCAGGGTCAAGTTCGAGCACGGACCCGGACATTTTTTCGAAGTTCGACCAAACCTACCGAACCCGAACATCCACGTGTTCGCTGAACTCTATACAGGTGTCATTCACTTCTCAGTGATACAAAAAGCACTTGAAGGAAGGATTATCAATGCAAGAAAATAATAAAATATATAATGCAGGTAGAGATATAGTATACAAAATGTAATCTCATATTAGATATAAACAACAAATCAATAAAATAAATTACAGGTTGAGTATCCCTTCTTCAGAAATCCATTACCCAAAATGGTCCCTTATCCAAACAATTGTTTTGGATTTTGCCACAAGTTGCAAATTGCACATACACCTGTCAGAACGCAAGCACGCAATAGTTTATTCAGTATCCAGCCCCCTTAGGCTGTGATATAGCCTTTCCATGCATTATCAGACTCCCCCACACCCACAAAGGTAATACAATGGCACATGTGCAGGAACGACAGGCCAAAGGCAGGTTCCCAACGACGCCTCGAATCACAGCTACATCACAGTAACAGTGATTTATTTACTCTTCACATTATTTGCATTGATACTACTGCATGCCATGAGTGCTGAGAGGCTTCAACAAATCTTATTGGTGAAAATGATCCATTATCCAAAATGATTCTGGATAAGGAATACTCAACCTGCACATAAAAACAAGTACACAAGATTTGTAATTTGAACCCTTAATGTTTCACCAACAGGCCTAGCTCAACAATCGCTCAACTGTTAGTGAATGTAGGGGAATGAAGAAAGAAGATAAAAACAGCTCTCAGAGGAATTATCTGTACAATAATAATGCTGCAGCTGGACAGCACCTTCATAATTATGCCTAATACACCAATCTATAACTGGAAAGAAAACCATCAAAGCAAATTCACTTCTCAGAAGGTGAAATAAAGGACTGTTTTTTGAGGCTACATATTTTAGGGGTATTACAAGTGCTATAGCTTTGTTTGGTATTGCAAAGGAAGCCCTGCTCCCTTAACATTTCCCTGCTCCAAGGAATCTGATCAATATTTTATTTTGATTCCAGTCTTGCCTCTCAAGTGTTGATGACAACAGGAAATTAATTAATTTACCATTTCAGTCCCGGAAAATGTTTGTAAGCTTTAGAAGCCAAACAGACCAATTTAGGAGCCAGCCTAGATATTTGTTAGAAGCCAGGGAAAGTGTAACTTCATAGAGTCCTATGTAAAACAATCACAAAAATGGTAGATGTCAGCAGTAGGGATTTTAGGAGACATAGTACTTTGGGTCCAGGGATGTGTCAAACTCTGACTCCATCTTCATCTCCCATTTTACAGTGTTGGGGAGATCATTGAGATGTAAGGTATTGCAACTAATAGTCTGTTTTCCTTGATTAAAGGACACATTGTTTCAAAGAGTTACATTCAATGAAAAGTTTGTGCAAAGTCTAGGCATTTTAAATATAAATATGTTAATGAAAGAATGTAAATAAAGTGCGTTATTCAGCCTTTTTTTTTTTTGCTTGTATAGCAATATCAGGGGGTGAACATGTTGTTTAGAATCTTGGGTCAAATAGGTAAGAGGAAGGAAGATATGACCCATCTGACCAAACATGTGCACCTCCTGATGGAGCTGTAGAAGCTAAGAGTGCTCAATACGGTATTTTACTTTCATTAAAGCATTTATATTTAAAATATCTACTCTTGATTCAATTAAAAATAACTTCATTTTTCACTGAAAGTTGTCTTTTAACAGCCTGGTAATCTATTATATCAATCTTCTGCAGTCCTAATAGCAGTTAATGATGCATGTGAATGGTAGCTGACCGTGGTCCTGAAAGTGAATTTCTGCTACTCTAAGGATAGGTTTTAATGGGAACTGATTCTACTACCAAGATTTATTTTCCTATTTAATGCTATATACAATGTAAATTGTTGCAAAATAGTTATTACTGCAACATAGATGTCAAATTTCTTATAATTGTAAAGAAAATGGACATAAAAAATACTTGCGTTTAGATTTCATCCTCTATTCCTGTGTGCCCCACTAAATAAACAGAATACAGTCACATGATATGTCACATGGCAATGAGTCATGGCGGTAGGTTGGTTGACTCATTCACTTAAAAGGGGCTATTTACTAAAAGTGAACTGAAAAAATGAATCAGGTAAATATCAGGCTTCAATTCATTAATAGCTATGCTAAAATGACAGGCACATGGAATTTGTTTTACCAACTGAGCTAGCAATGCCTAATATTTGCAGTTTACTTGTCAGTTCACTTTTGTAAATAGCCATCAAAGAGATTTTGCTGGTTAAGCTATTGTTCACAGGAAGCAGTGAGGGAAACTCTAACTTTTCATGGAGGAATGCAAGACACAAATGCATCTAAATACAACATTTTATAAACCCTGACATGCAAATTGCTATAATAACTACTGTACAAGTAAGGTCGTTTTTGCTATTTAAGCATATTTTTTTATTTTACAGTACAAAAATTTGACTCACTGCAACCAACTTAATTTCCTACCTGAGTTTAGGCAGGGATAGCCTTAAAAAGTAATCAACAAAATAAGGTTTTAAAGCTAAGGAATCTGACTAATTTGGTTGACTGAGTCAATGATATGAAACAGGGAGGCTTAGCACTCATCAACACTTAGGTCAGATTGTATTAATCATGTCACGAGTCAACCCATATTCAGTCTCACCCAGGCTGTATCCAGGCATTCCTGGATCCTTCTTGCCTTGCTTTCTTGTTTATTATTTATACTTATTCCTGCCTTGCCCAGTATTCCTGCTTTGCCCAGTATTCCTGCCTTGCCCAGTATTCCTCTCTGCCTGTCCTTATGCTCCATTCCAGGTTTTCTAATTAACTCTGCCTTGTCAGTTTCTTATTTAAACCACACCCGTTTCTGTTCAGT
Source organism: Pelodytes ibericus (assembly GCA_036172795.1). NCBI lineage: Eukaryota > Metazoa > Chordata > Amphibia > Anura > Pelodytidae > Pelodytes > Pelodytes ibericus. The sequence continues at coordinate 23,358,169 of CM069858.1, read as the reverse complement.
CCTTTGCAGCAGTCTACAGGTATTTTCTCTGTGTTTAAGTTCAATGCCATGCATGTGTCTTAGATTGTATTTATGCTTTGTTAATATTCTGTCTTAGTTAGGGACTTGCCTAATGTGGGGTACCTCGACGTGGTTGGCAAGCTAACATCTAAATTGGCCAATTTGTGGAACCAAACCCCCACCTTTACCATCCTTAGTGTTAGGCTAGTTCCTGTATTTATGTTTGTTCCTTTGAATGTGCCTTTTGTGTTCCTTAAAACTAAGCTTTGTATTGCTTACGCTCGGTTTGGTTTCTGCTTTAATTGCTTATGTTATCCCTCTGTCCTGTATCCCTGCACTCTGTATTTTAGTTCTGCTCTCCCTCAGTTACTTGTCTGTTTTAGCTCTGCTTGGCTATTATTTAGTTCATTTATTCTTAAGCCCTGGGACCTGGATACAGTAGCTGCTTCACAGGGCCTGGTTGTGGCTGCAAAAACTTGGGGTCCCAAACCTCCAAGGGATTGCAGTTACCCAGCACCAGGTCCTGTGTCTCCACCCTGCAATGTAGCTCCTGATCTCAGGCGCTCAGGGTCTATTACCATCTGGGACCCAGTGCATTACAATCAACAGCCAGTGGCAAAGTTTCGTTCTTGTGGTCTGTGTCAAGCCAAGCCAAGCTTATAAATGACAACACGGTCAAAACGTTGTCATTGGTGGTTGAAAAATAAAATACTGTCTCACTGTTACCGAGTGCTGAGTCATCCTGTTTATTTCTACCTGGTGGAGCCCACTGTTCATATATTGAGTGTTTTTTAACCACTTTTTGGGGGGATGTACATAAAGCAAACCTCTGCAACTCTAACTTGCTTAGAGTTTTAAATATGTTCTTAATTGATATGTACTCACATTACATTTTAAATATATAATTAACATTTTAAATGCAAACAAACTAAGGATCTCTCAGACTAGGATATGAATAGGACAAGGTGAGCAATTCTTGTATAACAAATGAAGACACTGAAGACATAGTTGCAATATTTAGTTTCAAAAACTACAAATAAATCTCTACTCTTGCTTATAGTATGGATATAGATCGCAAGATGCTCTACTCCCTTTGCACAATTTGTTATCCTTGACTGTGGTAGCTGTGGTTTGGCCTACATGCATGGAATTCTATGTCTTACAAACCTAAAATTAAGTTGGAATATGGCCTTTGGTATCCCTGCAGAAGTGTTAAGTGAAGCTCTTTGAATCTCAGAGGTTGACTACCACTTGATGCTGCTACTACATCTTGCAAGGATTTGGACCTCACAGTTGACCGCACTTTGATGGACCTGACAGAATATACAATTAGAATGGTCTATAATTACAAAACAGATCTTACAGGTTAAAATGTATTTCAGTGTAACTGAATATTATCCTTAGAGACACAGACATACCTATCTATTTGTATGGTGTTACCCAAATTTACTTGGCCTGTAACATAAATGAGACAGATAAAGATAAATAGACAGGCCAGTAGACAGATTGATAAATAGATAGATAATATACAGATTAGATAGACATAGAGACAAATAGATAGACAGACAGATAAGTAGATAGATGGATAAATCGATAGATAGATAGATTGATAGACAGATAGATAGATAGATAGATAGATAGATAGATAGATAGATAGATAGATGGATGGATGGGTACATAGATAGATAGATAGACAGACAGACAGACAGACAGACAGACAGATATATAGACAGATAGATGGATGGGTACATAGATAGATAGATAGATAGATAGACAGATAGATAGATAGATAGATGTGTAGATAGATGGGTAGATAGAGAGATCGATAGATAAATAGATAGATAAACAGACAAACATATATTTGCATTTTGTAAAAATGTATGTTCATGTTATCATTTTTATTACCAGTTAGCCATGACTATCTATTACTCATGCTCTATGGGAAGCCATGTAAAAAATGTTTTTGGCATACCTCTTTTTCATCTTCTAAAATTCATTGACTCCTTCATTCCTAGAGGGAAAAAAAAAGATATTTCCTACATCTTAGATTTATTGTTTATGGCTTACAAGCACCGGCAGCCAAAGGGTTAACATTTCCAGTGCACACGCTTTTTGTTCCAAAAAGCTTGGACCATCTGTGCAGGTTCTAAGTAGAATACTCAGCATAAAAGGAAAAGAGGGTGGAGGGCTGAGTGGAAACAGCTGTGGATCTTTAGGTCTGATAACCTTAAGCTGTCCTACAGAGAGCTGGAAGCTCACACATGCTACCATCCAATTGAAGTTCAATTCAGAAGTAAGGCACTCAAACATTTAATGTAAAGAGCAGCAAATGACCATCCATTTGAAAAAAATCTAGGTGAATTAGCATATTGAATGTTGCTGTGCTTGTAGAAGTTGTATCCATGGATTCGTAAAGCATCAGTGAGCTGGTTGACTAAAATAACTTTACCATATAAAACAGTGGATTCACCACCTTAAATTAAATACTTGGTGAAACAGAGAAAAGTGAGGGTGTACAAAACTTAAAATAACTTATATTTCTTTAGCTTGAGTTATTCTTAAATGCTCTCATCATATAGAGGAGAGAAAAGAATAATACAACATAGAGGAGATAATCAGGTAATCTTCTACGATTGTCTCCAGTACCCCTTACGCATACACTCACGTTGTCAAGAGCCAATTATTCCAGGCTAGTAGAATAGTAGGGTTGTTAAGTGTCTTAATGACCACCAGCTTTCATGTGACCCCTGTCACCAATCTCCCAATATCAGCCAGAATAGAGCAGCAGAGAATATGTGGCTCCTTTTCTATACCTCACCTGTCGCGCTATTCTTGCTGATATGGGGAGATAAGTGATGTGTGTCACATGAATGCTGGTGGTCATTAATACACTTACCAACGCTGCTATTGTCTACTATTCTACTAGCCTCGAATAACTGGCTCTTAAAAACGTGAGTGTGTGAAGCAGGAGTTTTGGAGATAATTGTAGATTACTTCTAGTCCACACTATGCTGTATTATTCTTTTCTCTCCTCCATGTGCTGAGAGCATTTAAGAACAACTCAAGCTTATTCTGTACAAGAATAAGTTATTTTATGATTTTCTTTGTTTCACCAAGTAAAATAATTTCACAATCCTGTATTATAGTATGTATTGTATGGTACTTCAATTTATGGTGTTGATATGCAGAGGATTTTTGCATCCGTCCCCAATGAATGAGGCCAGGTAGCCCTGTCCAAGAGGCAAAGGGAGGACATCTCTCTGTTAAGAGAAGGGTTGACAACTCAGACTTTTTACATCAGAATTGGGTTGGTAAGAAAAAAATTAATGCTCCACAACTGACAATAGATAGGATGTCGAATTGATTTTTGTAATTATGGGAGGGAGATTAAAAGGTGCCCATGTTTTACAGCTCTGTCCAGCCCCCACCGATGCCTTAAAGCTGCCCTGCATCAGACACATATCCATGTTTGGCAATATAGAATATTAAAAAAAAGCGCAAACAAAAAATGGAAAAGAAACTGAGAGAAAATTGTAGGAAGTAAAATTTACCAAAAATATTTTTATTTTATATCAATAAAGTAAATATGCAATTTAATACTGGGCACGTATTTTAGGGGGAATATAACAGGATTTTAGTAAAAATAATGTTGGTCTGTATATGTGTCTATTACAAAATGGCTAATCTGTCAATGCTAGTTCAAATGTGAACTAAATTACATAGATTAATGCTTTGTTTAAACTATTGAAAAATAAAACATTAATTTGATCAGAACTGTTCAATATCCACTCACATTTAAAGGACACATTGGATTCAAGTATAAATAGCACTCCATCAATATTATGGATAATCAGATTGACATGTAATTCCAGTGTGCACCGTCAAATTACATAGTCTTATTTTTGTATCATATTGGATTTGCATGGTTTTGTGTAATTAATGAATTACAGTTTTATGAGGTCTGGGTTACAGTCAGGGCCGTCTTTAATAGTGATTGGACCCTGGGGAAGCATTTGATTGGGCCCCCCTGGACCCTGCCCCCTCCCCTGCATGCAATCACTCCATCCATCGCAATGTTACCCCCCCCCCTCACACACACACACAAAAAACATAAAAAAAGCACACACACAATTTATTGCATTGTATAAAATGTGTATATTACTTGTATAATTGCAGTGTATAAACTGTATATTTGGATAGAAAATGTGTATATATGGCTGCAATATGTATACCATCTTACTATGCAACACTGCACTACAACTACTCATTACCTAAATGACAAAAATATACACAGATATTAGAGAGCACTTACATATGTTCATATATATTTATAAATATCTATACACATCTCACTCTCACTAGTTGCATTTATACTTATATGGACTTCTTAATATTATATTCAACTATTTTCATATGTAATAAAAATGTTATTGAAGAGTTGCATTTCTTGTTTTTATTCCCTTTTTCTGCACCCATATTGCACCTAAAGGACTTAACACAGCCCCACAGAGTAGCGACAGCACTTGTCATGCACCTATATTGCACCCATAGCACTTGTCATGCACCTATATTGCACCAATAGCACATGGCTTGCACTCATGTTGAACCCACACAATTTCGCATGCTAAAGTGTAAATTTGCCCCACAGAACGTACCACAGTTTCACTTTGTTCCACTGAACTGCCCATGCAGAAAAAAGCCACATTGTCACTTTCCCCCATAGTACATGTTATTTTTCCCCACAGAACATGCCACAGTCATATACAACAGACAGTTTGCCTGTTAAAACATGACACCGTTTGTCCATTAAATATGCCACAGTCAATGTGTCCATCAATATGCCAGTATTATTTTGCCATTAATATGCAGTATTATTTTGCCATTAATATGCCACAGACATTTTTCCCATTAATATGTCAATATTATTGTGCCATTCAGATACCAGTAATATTGTACAATTAAGATGCCCCAGCCAATTTGCCCATTAAGATAACCATTAAGATGCCATAATTGTTGTGCCATTCAGATGCCAGTAATATTGTGCCAGTCAGATGCCAATAATATTGTGCCATTCAGATGCCAGGAATAGTGTGCCAGTCAGATGCCAGAAATATTGTGCCAGTAAGATGTCAGTAATATTGTGCCATTCAGATGCCTGTAATATTGTGCCTTTCAGATGCCAGTAATTTTGTACAATTAAGATGCCCCAGCCCATTTGCCCATTAAGATAACCATTAAGATGCCATAATTGTTGTGCCATTCAGATGCCAGTAATATTGTGCCAGTCAGATGCCAATAATATTGTGCCATTCAGATGCCAGGAATAGTGTGCCAGTCAGATGCCAGAAATATTGTGCCAGTAAGATGCCAGTAATATTGTGCCATTCAGATGCCTGTAATATTGTGCCTTTCAGATGCCAGTAATTTTGTACAATTAAGATGCCCCAGCCCATTTGCCCATTAAGATACCAGTATTATTGTACCATTAAGATGCCATAATTGTTGTGCCATTCAGATGCCAGTAATATTGTGCCATTCAGATGCCAGTAATAGTGTGCCATTCAGATGCCAGTAATAGTGTGCCATTCAGATGCCAGTAATAGTGTGCCAGTCTGATGCCAATCATATTGTGCCATTCATATGCCAGGAATATTGTGCCAGTCAGATACCAGTGATATTGTGTCAGTCAGATACCAGGAATATTGTGCCATTCAGAGCCCAGTAATATTGTGCCAGTCAGAGCCCAGTAATATTGTGCCAGTCAGATGCCTGTAATATTGTGCCATTCAGAGCCCAGTAATATTGTGCCAGTCAGAGCCCAGTAATATTGTGCCAGTCAGATGCCTGTAATATTGTGCCAGTCAGATACCAGTAATATTGTGCCAGTCAGAGCCCAGTAATATTGTGCCAGTCAGAGCCCAGTAATATTGTGCCAGTCAGAGCCCAGTAATATTGTGCCAGTCAGATGCCTGTAATATTATGCCAGATACCTGTAATATTGTGCCCCCCCCCCCCCCCCCCCAGTACTTACCGAATGCTTCTGCTCCGTGTACTCGCTGGACGTCTCCTCTGGACGGAGGAATCAGTTATTTATTTATTTATTTTCCGGTCGTTGCATTCAGATTTAACAATCTTCTTGCCATTTTCAGAATCAGATCTTATACTTATTGGCTATTAATGGTTTATACAGCTGGAAAAAGGGGCCAATGCAACATCATGATTCTCCTATTTTATATACACGTTACAGGAATATATGAATCTACACTCTATACCTATAATTTTATAATTTATTAATAAAAAACCTAATTGAAAAAAAGTAGAAAAAGTATGTATTTAAAAGTAAAAAAAATATTAAAAAAGTACATCAGTGTAAAAATACAAAAAAGAATACAAATCGTATCTATATATAAAAGAAAAAATGCACAAAAAAATGAAATAAAATGCATAAAATGAAAAATATCAACTAAAGATTAAAGTCTATAAGAAAATAAAGACATAGAAAAAAAAAGTAAATTATTAAAATAATAAAAAGGAAAATTTGTAAAAATAAATAAACATGAGTAAACAAATGAAAGCATAATCATTACTTGAAGTGTCCTCTCCACTAAAGGACACCCGCCGAGAGTCGTTCTTTGGTTTTCTCAAAATTGAGCCTGACTTCGAGTTGGACTGTTTTCGCTTGTTATAGGGTTTTTGGCGTTTCCACACATATACCTCATTACGTGAATAGTCAAGGCGATCACGTTGAAATTTTTCTTTCTTAGTATTCGAAATATCATTCTCCAATTTTTCCTTAAAGGCCATCAGGTGGGATGAAAAGTCATTAAATTTTGGGTTCTTTTTAAAATCTGCTCCTTTTAATTCCAATGTAGCAAGATCATTCTGGGACGCAGTAAGTAATTTACGTTTGTAGTTGATGATTATTTGTATCAATTTAAATGAACAGTCTGTGAGAGTCGCATTCCACTCGCTTTCCAGGTCCTTATCATCCTCAATAAAAAAGGGGACCTTTTTTAAACGGAGACCTCTCGGTATGCGTTGAACCTCAATGTACTTTTCAAGAGTGACAATATCCCACCAAAGGCGAAGTTCCTTGTTAAGTGGACTTTTCTAAATCTTTGAACAGAGTAAATAAATCATTGTTCGAACCTGTTTTGGACTCGTCTTCTGTGAAAATGCTTCTGATTCTTGCCTGTCTCCCCTCCATGCTGAAATATAGGATTTATCGATAATCACTGTAAGCCTTTACTCTTATTAGCCACAAAGAGTGTATCTGCACTTGCAGGACTGCAGCAATCTTTAATGCATAGTATACAGGAGTGTGGGCGAGCTCGTCATTGAAGTAAAAATAAACAGAGAAAAGCAAATTATATGACCACCACAGTTCACTCTATATTGAATAGTGCCTATTGAGTCTCACTTTGAAAATAAATCATCATGTAAAGTATTCCTGCAATGTTAACAAATGAATATTGTTTCAGATTGTTTCATTATAAGAATGTAAATAGACAGCTCGTACAATTTCAGGAGGATCGATAGATTTGAAGTAATGGTACAGAAGACATAAGTTGTGTTGAAAGTAAAATTGATTTTCCTAGTTAAATGTTAAGACAAATAATGTTTTGGCCTGATTTATCAATTTACCTTTGATCTGCAGATTGTATTTTCTTTACCTAGTCAAAATGTTCTTCCTTTTTATAACTGATTAGCTTAATGATTGATTTATTTAGAAAGGGCAACTGTAGAAAAAAAAAAAACATGTTTAATTAGAGACAGTTAAGTGTAAATGGTTCATATAGAATAAGTGAAAAAAAAAAAAACAGATAAAGTAACCTTTTGAGCCATCTTTGCTCAAAGTATCTCTTATAGGAGCAGACATGTTTAGAATCCTGAGTTGGGTCAGAACTAATCCAAGGTGAAAGAAGATATACCCCAAGATTCTAAACAACATGTCAGCCCCCTAATAAAGTTATGCAGAGTGCACAATAAGGTACTTTATTTTAACTTTTTTATTAAAGCATTTTATATTTAAACCATCTATACTCTATAAAATCTTTCAGTTGAATATATGTTTTTTTTCTACAGTTATCCTTTAAAGGCATTGAAAAAAACACATAGGTAAATGAGTCATTGAAGATATATTAAAATGCCATAAATTAATATTGTTTTTTTATAGGATGGAATAATACAATATTTAGTATAGTTGTTTGAAATGCAAGGTGACCTTTTGAACTACAGGCTGTCCCATAAGTCTGGAACCATAGGCGAAAAAATACATCTGATTACATCGTCTATTCAAAGTGTCCGGTGTTGTGCAGCATGCACAGCTCAAAATCATTGGTAAGTTGGAGAGAGGTGAGGACAGGAAGGTCCACAATACAGGGGTCAGGGAGTGCTGGAGCATAAACCTTCAAATGAGCTGTACTGTATGTATAAAAATCAGTAAGAAGTCTTTAACTACCAACATCTCCCTAGGTAGAAAACATGCAGTATTCATTTAACAAAAACTGAAAAACAAAACAAAAAACAAAGAACAAATTAAGTTTTAAACCATTAAGAAGAGATGGATCCTGAAATAGAGTTGCCCATTTGAGATAGCAATGGAAAGCAAATATGCCTAATTGCACTAAATCTAAATGTAAATGGTTAGGAAAGTTACAATAATTATGTAGGACTATAGTAATTTTATGGCAAGACAGGAGGCTTCGTATTTGCATAACTTTCTTTACTGTTAACCTCCAGCAGCAAAACAGTTAACAGTTTTCATGAGAAAAAAACAACCAATCAGAACACAGTAGGATAGCATATAAGGCCATAACCAATCTCTTCACTTCCTCTTTCTTTGCTGCTTGACCTCCAGGTGAGCTCAATCCTTATTTATTGCTATAACGATTTATGTTTAAATTTATATTTATATATTATATTTCCCTTTTTTAAAAACTATATCTATCCGTTGTCTATTATTAATGACTTCATTTTCAACTATTTATTTTCTTTCATTTAACATCGTCATAATTTATATGGGTTTTCTCTAATCTAAAATTTACCTCACGGGCGGGTCGCGGCATTGCTACCCTTAGTTGTTACCATCCGTTCCCGCCTGTCTCTTCTTTGGGCGCTCGCGCTTAAAAAAACCGCGCGAGCACCCGAGGCTTCTCCTTCAGTCAGGCCTATCGGCCTTTTAGCGCGAACTGACGGTCGCGGTAGTTTTTCTCCTTAGGCCCCATATCGGAGCTTCACTCACGCACGCGTAACCGCGTGTTTCTATTTTCGGAACCTCCTTTACTCAAGCGCAGGCCTCCGTCGGTGACGGAGGTTCCTTCTCTATCGCTATATGCATGTCTTACTATTGTAAACACTATACATATATATTTTTTCCTTCCCTATTATTATGTAGATTTTGTTTGCAGGTCCTCTTATTTTTGGTTACATCGCTATAGGGGTGAACCCCCCCCTTCTTTATTTCCTCTACTCTAAGGACAGACTTCACAGTCTTTTGTCCAAAAACTGATTAGGGTGACCCCCTACAGTTATAACGGGTGACCCCCGTTTATGCATGCCTACATACATGTCGGGTGACCCCCGCTCAGCCATATCGATTTGATTAGGGTGACCCCCTACAACTAGAACGGGTGACCCCCGCTTATGCATGCCTACATACATGTCGGGTGACCCCCGCTCAGCCATATCGATTTGATTAGGGTGACCCCCTACAACTAGAACGGGTGACCCCCGTTTATGCATGCCTACATACATGTCGGGTGACCCCCGCTCAGCCATACCGATTTGATTAGGGTGACCCCCTACATCTAGAACGGGTGACCCCCGCTAATGCATGCCTGCAACCACGACAATTGACCCACGCTCACGCAAATCTAACTGATTAGGGTGACCCCCTACAGTTATAACGGGTGACCCCCGTTTATACAGGCATCCACACACACTTGAAATGCTTGATATTCATATGCTTCATATCATTGCATACAACGAGTCTGTTTACTCGTTTCAGAAATCAAGTGTCAATTATGAGTGAAAACCAACACCCCGATAATGCCATGCCAGCGGGACTCCAAGACTGGCTCCGTACTGCCCTAGCGGCTTCCCTCCCATCGGCGCTGGCTGCCTTACAAGATGCTCAACGGCCCTCTCGTTCCACAGCAAGGGAGACGACTTCGGACTCGGAGGAATCCCATCATCCTGTACTCGGTGATGGTATTCGGAAACGTCCATGGTCCGATGCTCCGACCGACAAGGGAAAGACTCCACTAAAGAAACACAGGAGCACCTCTCTGCAATCACTACCCAGCGTATCTCCAACGGCGGAACAACGTGGTACCATCCACGAATTCCAGATCCTAGACGAGTACCGTGCTGATCATTCAAAACCAGGCACTTCAAGGTCACGCTCCCCTGACCATTTGCCCACGGAACTGCTCAAAAGATCGGAAGTTGATCCAGACCTACCGGTGGAGATACTTGATTCATCGGGTTTCCCCTTCTTCGATCCGCGCACTCTACGACACCCTCGATCAGCAGAGTGGTCTCCACCACAGCACATTGCGGATTTCCTTCATTACTGGCTGAGACGTCCTTTGGAAAAAGAGGTACGCCAAAAATTACGGGCGGAATGTCCTCGCCCAACCCTTCCCGACAAAGTGTCTGCAACCCCAGACTTTGATCCTACCTTTGTCACTTTTATGATGAGAAATGGGAAGGATCCACGCAAAGGTTTGGAACAGGGGCTCAGATCTACTCAAGACAAGCTACTGGACATATCGGGACCATTGACACAACTCTTCCTCATGGCTGATGAGGCCCTCACTGAAGGATCACAGATAGATCCCCATTTAGCCCGAGAATGGGCTCAAAGGGCCCTGTGTCTGTTGGGGAACGCCAATACAGCCTTATCCTCTGAACGACGGAAGGCGGCCCTCCTTAAGCTTGACAACAAGATGGCGGAGTTGGCATCCAAGGAATTAGGACCAGAAGCCAAGGGTCTGCTCTTCGGAGATAAATTCCTGAAGAGCCTCAGCCAGCACGTAAATGTTTTTACGTCTTTAAACAAAGCTCAGTTCTCTCTGAGGCGGGTCTTCCAACACAGAGAACGTTTTTCACATACAGCTGGTCGGCAGAGGGGCCGTGCCACCAGCAGGGCAGCCTTCACTGGCTCGAGGCCAGGTCTTCCGCAGACATCTTCCTACCGTTTCCCTACCAGGACCACCTACCGCACCCCCTACTACTTAGGACACTCGCGCAGCAGAGGATCATCCTCCTACAGGACTAAGTTTCCACCAGGTAAGACTGAACCCTCTATTACCCCATTTACCAGTTGCGGGCAGACTCAGGCATTTCGGCCACCAGTGGGCCCTTATAACACAAGACCCATGGGTTCTCCATACAATAAATGGTTTTCTAATAGATTTCTTTTCCCCACCACTTCAACTCGTACCTCCGCGCCCTATCCATATGTCGCGAAAAGACCTCTCTTTAGTTCACGAGGAACTATAGTCGCTACGGGACAAGAATGCCATAGAACGCGCAGTCGGGGACCCTTGCTTCGTAAGCAATATGTTTTTGGTCCGCAAGAAATCCGGCGAGTTCCGTCCGGTAATCAATCTTCGATCCCTCAACCAATGCGTGACTTACCAGCACTTCAAAATGGAGGGCATCCATCTCCTCCGCGATCTCCTACGGGAAAACGATTGGTTTTCTCGTCTGGACCTGAAAGACGCCTACCTGACGGTACCCGTCCATCGGGATCACAGGCGTTTCCTACAATTCTTCTGGAGAAAGGAGTTATGGCAGTTCACATGCCTACCTTTCGGGCTCAGTTCGGCCCCATGGTGCTTCACAAAACTCTTGAAACCAGTGATGGAACACTTACGCGCCAGGGGTATCCGGTCCATCGTCTATCTAGACGACATCCTCATCATGGCACCAGACAGTTATTCCCTACTCAAGGCCACATTGCGCACGGCACATCTACTACAGGATCTTGGGTTCATCATCAATATGGAGAAATCGGTACTCCACCCTACGCAATCGATCCAATTTCTAGGTTTTACGGTGGATTCTGTGGCGGCGGTCCTCAAACTCCCACAGTCAAAGATCACCACCATTCGGAAAGCTATCCGACGCTTTTTACGGCTTCCTCGAGTTTCCATTCGAGATCTCGCTCGCATTATTGGACTCCTGTCTGCTTCCATACAGGCAATATTCCCGGGTCCGTTGCACTACCGAGCCATGCAGAGATTAAAAACCCATCACCTTCGCGCCGCAGGCTCCTACGACCATTTTTTCCCTCTTACGGACGAAGTTCGTCTAGAATTGCAATGGTGGCTAACCCACATGATTGCATGGAACGGTCGTGCCATTTTCGGCTGCCTCCCAGACTTCATCCTGGAATCGGACGCCAGCCTTCTTGGTTGGGGCGCAACTTCCGGGAACGAAACCACAGGCGGTGTCTGGACCCCGGAGGAGAAGGGGCTACACATAAATTGTCTAGAACTAATTGCGGGTTCCTTCGCAATACGCAGTTTTACGAAAAACACCACACATTGCGCGCTGGTCCTTCGAATGGACAATGTATCGGCCGTACGTTACATCAACCGCTTGGGAGGGTCCCGTTCCAAGATGTTGACGGAATTGACGAAGGACCTGTACCAGTATTGTCTGGAACACCACCTATCCATACGGGCAGAGTACCTTCCCGGGAAGGACAATACGGTAGCGGATTGGTTCTCCAGACATTGGAGGGACACCAGCGACTGGCAACTTCAACCTCGAGTATTTTACGATCTGGATCGTCTCAGGGGTCCCCTACACCTGGACTTATTCGCATCCAGGACGAATCGCCAAACGCCAATGTTCTTCAGCTGGATGCCAGATCCCCTATCCCTAGCGGTGGATGCCTTCCTCCAAACATGGCCTCCTATGGGGGCCTACGCCTTTCCTCCTTTCGCCATGATTCTTCGCACCCTGCATCTCCTGAGGCGCCAACGCGTTACGGTTCTTCTCATATCTCCTCTTTGGAGGACACAACCTTGGTTCCCCCTTCTCTTGGAACACTCTTGTGCGGATCCTCTCCTCCTCCCGGTGTCTCCGAATCTTTTGTCCGATCCCCAAGGGAATCCCCATCCTTTACTCCTACAGGATCGCCTCCAATTGGTGGCCTGGTTGGTTTCAGGGGTTCCTGGGATATGTCTGGACTATCGACAACAGCTCGGGGCCTCCTTTGGGAATCCTGGGCACCAGGTACTAGAAAGTCCTACCTTCAAGCATGGGGATCTTGGAATAGCTGGTGTTTGGGACAATACCTTAATCCCTTTACTGCCCCTGTAGTGGCCATCTTGAATTTCCTGGCGTCTCTTTTCGATCAGGGTAAATCTTACCGTACTATCAACATCGTTCGCTCAGCTATCTCGGCCGCTCACATTCCCATCCAGGGTACCAATGTCGGGAGGGATCCCACGATTTGTCGTCTCTTGCGCGGAATTAGGTCAGCCAGACCCCCAACCTCGAAATATTCAGGTTATTGGGATGTGGCCAAGGTCTTATCGTTTTTGGAACAATGGCCGGATAACGATACTCTATCCCTTCGCCAACTGTCGGCTAAAGTGGCCTTACTCCTTTGCTTGGTATCCTTCAGGCGAGTCTCGGACGTTAGAGCTTTTGATGCAAACTCATTCTCTTTTTCTCCTGAAGGCGTAGTGGTTGTACTCTCACGTAGAACCAAGTCACATTCTACCTCGGTCTTCTACCCTTACTTTCCAGATCGCCCTAAACTTTGTGTTGCCCGCTGCGTTTGCAGCTATCTGGCTTCCACGACAGTTTTCCGTTCGTCTCCCCGGGATCAACTATTAATTTCCTATGTACGTCCGTTTCGACCCGTATCGGTTCCTACCATATCTCGATGGATCAAATGGGTCTTACGTCTCGCGGGCATCGATGGATCGTTCGGGGCGCATTCGGTTCGAGGGGCAGCGGCTTCTGCAGCCTTAGAGTGCGGGGGATCCTTGTCTGATGTCCTGGCGGCTGCAGACTGGTCTAGGGAATCGACTTTCCGGACCTTTTATTTCCGTCCACGATCTCATGCGGGTTCCTCGTTGTTAAGTCAGCGTTAAAAGAGCAAATACGAAGCCTCCTGTCTTGCCATAAAATTAGGGATTATTCTAGCCTTGGTGCAGAATTAATCTAAATTTTATTAAAGACAGGAGGCGAGTATTTCCCACCCTTCTTGCTTCTGGGCTTCTGCACTACTAACCCTCCCTCAAATACTCTATCTAACTATGTTTTATCCATAACTCATATACTGTTGTGTTTGGTTAGTCTGGATTAAAAGTTTATAAGGATAATCTTAAGTATCTTAACTGGAATATTGTTATATGATGACACTGCAGTAAAGAACACATTACTCTCACGATGTTTCTCTTTTTAGCTTGATCGGTTCCGGCATCTGTCGCAAAGGACCACAGCTGGCCTGGTTTCGTTTTGATTTGGATTCGTTCTGTTCTTCCATCAGGCTATGATTCATCTTCCGGATCGACGCATCAAAGAAAGAGGAAGTGAAGAGATTGGTTATGGCCTTATATGCTATCCTACTGTGTTCTGATTGGTTGTTTTTTTCTCATGAAAACTGTTAACTGTTTTGCTGCTGGAGGTTAACAGTAAAGAAAGTTATGCAAATACTCGCCTCCTGTCTTTAATAAAATTTAGATTAATTCTGCACCAAGGCTAGAATAATCCCTAATTATCAGAGGTGTTGATTCCAATCTGGGGATAAACTACATGTAGGCTGTATAATAATACAGATCGATGACTTCTCAAAGGCATTCCGAGGGGGCATTTGGTTTAGATTGGCATGGCCTTGTTGAGCATTATAGTAGTCATTGTGTAGGTCCTCAAGCATCCCAATACATGGGTACTAGATGACCCAGTACATCAATATTATTAGTATTGTAAGAAAAAAACATAAAATATTTTTTCTCATAAGCTCCAAATCAGTGTTTTTTTTAGCCTGTAGTCGGTGCTTCAAATGAAGAAATTATCTCCACATGCGTGTAAAAAACAGTATTCATCATGGGTTAAGCGTTTGACCATACAAGGTCACTGACCGCTATGTTACCACCCCGAAATTTGTCTCTTAATGGTATTTATTCTCATATGTATTTTTTCATGCCACAGAATTACTTTTAATAGTTGATGGACCTATAATAAAATTTTGATATTTTTACATTATTACATCAGTCTGGATCCTGTGTGCTCATGGAATACTGTTGTTTATAAGTATTGTAAGAAAACTCCACAGGACCATAAGTAGCAATGTTGTTCAGTCAGGATTAAATTACAGATTGGGGGTAAAAGAGAAATTGAGCCATGTAGTAGGATGCTGTTATAGTTAAACAGACTTATTTGGACCAGAAAACAAACAGGTTTAACACTCCAAATAAAATCCTCATCTCAGCACAGTCATAAGCCACTTACGTAAACCTATAAAAAACAAGGTTCTTTATAATGACTGTGAAGGATTTATTAAATGGGGACATACATGCATTTGAAAAGGAGCATTTATGATAAATATACAGATGAAAATAAGTATATTGATAATAACATACATGTATAAAAACTGGACATGTAGATGTCTTTTCATTAGACACCACTGATGTTTTTGGCTTCAATTATTCTCTGTTGTCATAACTCTGTGGTTTCTATCTGTCAAATTGTATATCAGCATCAGAATAACAATGCTGTTTTATTTTAATTGTCAGGACTATTAGGTTTGTTATTAATTTGTTAAATCTCCGAAGAAGTCACTTTCTAGCAGCGAAATGCATCAGGTCTTTTCTCTTGTACAATCAAATCCAGACACAAGAGCTATAAACAATGGCACCAACAAGTAAACACTAAACTGTAACTATATGAGCAGATCAAGTTGTGTCTTACATTGTACATGTGGATTTTTTCATTCTTACAGACATTTATTTAAAACCTGGTGTTTACTATTTAACAATAATATTTAGGGTTCACTTTATTGTTCTTGCCATTTATGTTTTAGAAAATGCATTCTCATTAGCGCTCCCATCATTACGTTTATTTGTTCTATTTCTGGAGAAAACACATTTTGGTTCTTAGGCAGCTACTTCAAATTAAGGGAAATTTCTGATGTTTTCTATTTCACATAGCCCCAGCTTTGCTAAACCATTCATGTCCTATGGGAAGAACAGTTTATATATGGCGGGCATGACTGGTGGGCAAACTTGTTTACATTTAAAGATATATAGATGATGTGTTCTCTGTCTGGGATGGTCCCTTAGATCAATTTGAGGAATTCCCCATGCATTTGAATGACAATCAATTGGGAATAAAATAGTTTCAGACTTTAGTAATAAGGAAGTCGATTTTCTTCATCTACAGATTTATATAAGATTTTGCTATCAAGACTACCACCTACTTAAGGACAATAGATGTTTATAAGTATATACAATATGATGTTGCTATTACACCCCTTGGGTGAGGAATATTCCTAAGAGTCAATGTTTTAACCAACAAGCAGGGAAAGGACTTCTAGAGAAAGGGTATGAACATCAGTCTGTGTATAGTTCCCTGAAAGAGGAGAGAACATGTAATAGGGAAGAACTGCTTACTAAAAAATAGCCAAACATAACTGTACAGACTTTAATTTTTAACAGACACTGGCATGTGCTATTAAAGGATATGCTATTAAAAAAGAATCTTACCGAATAAACCAAGAAAAGTGTATAGGGGGTCTATACACTTTTGGAAAGATTTTGGTAAAGAATAACATTAAGGAAAAAATGCCTAAGCATTTTATTTTGAAATCAAGGATTAAACTTTCATTATTATAGTGATTGCCAACTCTATACCAAGTGTGATAAACTTGCATTCATTAAATGAGCTTGTCCCCAACATTTATTTTGTATTTGTGTACAACTTTGTATTTGTCAATCCAAAGACTTATTTGCGGATCTCTTTATAAATCAAACTTTCCATTTGACAATGCTATCATTCAAAAATGGTTGGATGTCTTTGCTTTTTTTTTGTCTTTTTTCTGATCAAATAGAAATGTGTTGAAAGGTTGAAGTTGAGTCACATGTCAATCTAGCTAACTATATAACAATGTATGATGAACCTGTTAACATTCTGGAGGATTGGACTTTGTATATAATCTTCATAAAGGGACTCCACTAAACATATGTTTATACTATGACAACAGAAAATAAAAAACAATGACAAATTTGACAAATTATTAACAAATTGATATTGTTTTATCATGTTTTATTTTCCGCAGAATTGTAAGCAAATGTAGAACTTAGAACAATTAGTTTTAATTGTGTCTGTGGTGCTTCCTGCATATGACATCATTTGTGGCTTGATATGCAAATTAACAGTTTTTTAGTGCAAAATGTCTAATTAGCATATCAAGCCACATGGCAATGTCATAAACAGAAGACACCACAAACACAGTTAATCACAATTCTCTTAATCCCTTCATGAAGCGTGGTGCTTGCGTCCCAGATGACGCAAGCGCCACAATGTCACTTTTAGTTCCTGGCCACCAATTATAAGGTGGTCGGTGACCACAATACCTCCCGACATCACGTGTGCCTGAACATAGCACGATTATGTAAAATGTAGCCCGTGCTTGCGTTGAGCATCAACTACAGTTTTCCTGTTAGAATGAGGTAAATCAAAGTGGCCTCATCTGACAGGTAGGATCCCTCTGCA
Source organism: Pelodytes ibericus (assembly GCA_036172795.1). Taxonomy (NCBI): domain Eukaryota; kingdom Metazoa; phylum Chordata; class Amphibia; order Anura; family Pelodytidae; genus Pelodytes; species Pelodytes ibericus. The sequence goes on along the minus strand of CM069858.1, from coordinate 23,340,424 downwards.
AGTCCCTGCAGTGTGATCTGAGCACAGCTCATCACGGGGAGCCACGATGAGCTGTTAATCGCTAGGACATTCTATACTGTTCTAGCGTCTTTTAGGACCTCTAAAATTAGAACGGCATAGAATGTCCTAGCTACACAAAGGGGTTAATATATGAATTTGCTTGCAATTCTGCTAACACAATGTATAGAAAAAATTTTATTCTCTACATTTGCAGTATAAACATTGGTTATTGGACAGAGTGCCTTCAAGAGTTTTGGATAAAGCAAAAGTTACTAAATACTGTCAAAGTTTGTTTTTTTGATGCTTTATTGTTTCCCTTCAATGATGTAATAATTGTGTTGCAGACATCAATGTAATCACAAATTTCTGGATTGAATTAAAAACAAAATTTAGAAAATACAACATAAGCGAAATTATAGTGTGAATGCACAGCATAAAGGAAAACAAATGTCATGAAGAATAATTAGCTAAAATAAAAACTGCTAAAATGCTATTAGACCATTTTGAATACATGCAGGTAGACATTATAATAATTCAGTTATTTTGTTTTATTTGATTTCATTATCACTCAGATTAATTAAGGCAAAATGTGTTTATGCATATTGGGTATACATACATATCATTATATGATTTATCATTTTATTTTTTTGTAATATCACTAAAAGTTTTATTTTAACATGAAAAACTGAGGATAATAGTATAATCGCTGCAAGTGTACTGTATTGAATAGAACAAAAGAAACATAGAACATAGAAATGCTAGATGGAAAAAGGCTAAACCTTTTATTAGAATGCATTATACAGCTGAACTCCATCTCAGTACTAACAGTATTGTTTGATTCGGGGACAAAAACTGTAAATGTGTGACTAAGGCTTAATATGAAAATCAAAAATCCAAAACAGTACTTAGAGTGCTTTTTCAAAATTGATCTATCATGCAAACTAAAACTTTTACATGATAAACAAATGCAGACATCATGAGTGAACCTGTGTGCAGATAGCTTAGAACATGAGAGAACATATGTACATAACTTTAAAGCTTAGTATATAGTGGAATCATGAAACTGTGCTTGTTAAGGACATTAAAGGTATGGAATTCACTGCCTAGAGAGGTGGTGCTATCAAATATATTAGATGCCTTTAATCCCTTTGTAACATTCTAAAGGTCCTAAAAGATGCTAGGACAGCATAGAATGTCCTTCACTTAACAGTTTCTCGTGGACCCCCATGATGAGCTGTGCTTCGATTCTCGCTGCAGGGACTTGTCAGAGGAGGCCACTATGACCTGACCTGTCAGAGGAGGACACTATGTGTTCTGAGATTAGAAATAGATTCTAATAGATTCTCTTGTGGAGTTACTGAATGCCTCAATATTGAGTTCAGCTAATCCTGCTGAAACAGATGCATGCATTATAATACTATTAGTCCGTACCATCTCATCTGAGAAACATTCCCTCAGTGTTATACTTTGGCTATAAGAGAGCATTGCATGCCTGCACATGAGCTTGGCACATGGAAAGATAATGATGGATACCAGATCTTCTCCACACTAGAGAATTCTGAATTCAAACAATTGGATGTGTTATATCACACGTATGTAGAGGAGGAAGAATATTAAAGAACATACAGTTCAGATAAAGGGTTATATCTTGATAATACATTGTATTTGATACACTAACTACAGTGCATTTTTGGCTTCATAAAGGTTGATAAAGACTTGTTGAGCTAATTTCAAGGCCAGACTTTGCAATGATGTGCAGCTGATGGCAATGTGCATTATTTGAATGAAATGGGGTCTGATTTGATTGGCACAGTTGTAAATTCTAGAGCCTATTTTTTCTTTTTTAAATGTGTATAATTATTGACATGGAATCCTAGATATAATTGTGTTCATTAATGTTGGTACCCATATAAGCTAGCGCAGATCAAACCTACACACAAACAAAAAATTCTCGATTGGGCTATACTATATTATAACCCTTTCAAGATTTACAGAAGATCCTGGTGTCTTTGTGTTTCGTATTCCTCTCCATTAATCAAAAATACTGTGATGAGATCATATTTTAAAGTGCTTATGTTTTTTACCATATTTTGTAAGTATTTTCCTTTTTCTATATGCTGCTTCAATAAAGCCCTGCCTCTGTTTTGTTGTATTAAACTATCCTTTTTTCACGTGCTTTATTTATGTATCTTCTTTTGTTCTGTATTCTTGTTTTCTCCTACTTCTCTTTTGCGGCTGTCAGTTTGTCTTAGAGATTGCAAAGGAGAAAATGGCATTAATGTGTGTAAGAAGCTTAAACTCTACTCAATCCTTCCTCTCACTACCCTCAGGCACTCTCCCCTTCTCCCCCCCCCCCCACCCCCGTTCTATAACTGAGCAGGCACACACCCACCCACTCAGCTCCTCGGCTATTGCTCTGTGAAACAGTCAACGTGTCGGAGCCGATAAGACTTCACTGCTCAGCTCTGCGAGATTCCATTTGGATAGGGTGACTCTGGCACGGTGCTGTCAGCCTGTCTCTCAGTGAATGAGGGAGTTTAACAAACTGGAAAATGGAAGATCACTCGGGCTTGCTGAGTTGGAAACAGAAAATACTCCTCCTCTAGGTCTCCTGGGAGCAGATTTTTCTTTCAACCATTTTAAAATGTTTTCAAGTAGTAAGATAAAGTTTAAAGTGCCATAAGGTGAAAAAAAAAAATGAATATCATTTGTTGTTTTTAGCTGAGATAAGAAGTTTGTTTTACATGGCGACTGTTTACCAGCCTGCTGTTTGATATTACCGTGTCTGTTCTTAGTGGCCTCTGTGTGTTTATTTCCCTTCTTTAAATGTTATACACTGTACCAGTCACAGGTTTGAGCACACTGTTGGAAACCAGTTTTAATACAAAACTCACAATGGTCTCTATCAAATTAAAATAGTTAAGATCCACAGTGCCACGTGGTGGAATGGGGTTAAATAAAAAGTATGTTTTGAGCGAGACAGCAAACTCAGAGACTGCCCCGGGTGGAAAAAGGTCTAGTTCCTAAACACCAAAGTGACATCAGGAGGAAAGGGGGTTAAAAAAAGGTATGTATTGGGTGGGACGGCAAACATTGTCTTCTTGCTCTAGACCCGATCACTAATAGATTGGAAACCAGGGAAACATAGGTAGAGATCCAATCGGGAATCTTACAGACACTGTGATTCTCTCTTGAAATATATTGCAACATTTTGCCACGTTTAAAAATTCTGCAAACACTAGTGCTGTCACCAGAGAACACAAGAATAGAGAATATGGAGGAGAGTATTGCCTTTTTTTTTATATATGCCTATGCGCAACACTCTCCTCCATACTCAAAAAGAGAATAAAAATTGGGACTACGGGATTGCAGTCCCAAATCGGGGGAGTGTAGGGAGGGTCTGCTCACACAGAGAAGCATGGTACAGTGCTTACCAAATGCTCAAGATTCATGGCAGAGTTAACCTGCTTGATTCCTGCAGAAGCTACATGTATTAATGTGATGATAAAAACAGTCCACAGACATAGTGTACAATAGGACAAAGGGAGAGTATTCTCACACAGAAAAGCCAGCCGCAACACTAATACCAAATGCTCGAGAATCATGGCAGGGTTAACCCTTTAGTTTCCTGAGCGGGATACACATATTAGAACATGGTCTTGAGAAAAAAAAAATACATCTATAGAAGAATATAAACTTTTCTACATGTTTCAACCTTACTAATTTTACTTTAAATAAACTCATATAAGAACATGTAAACAAAAAAAAAGGCATTGCTCCTAAAGCTGTGATATTAATATATTTCAATGGGATTCTAATTGAATAATATTATGTATTTGGATCCAGTATCTTCAATGACAAGAATCGGTAATCAGAAATCATGACTCACGTTGCTGAAAATTCCCTGTTACACTTGTGTCTAAATTTAGTGGTTTGATTTAAGTATGACGAGATGACTCACAAAGTTCACCACGATATACTCTAATAATATCAATGCTTAAACTTAACCTCTGAATGTCACAGTGGATGTACAAAGCTTCACACCTGATAGGCCTCGAGGGCTCCAAACATAGCCTTATTTACATTCACAGCTATTCTGGCAGCAAATTCACACTTCACCACCTGATTGGTTTCAACTCACGTACCGGCGACATATTCACTTAAGCGGTCATACTGATGTTTCTTTATTACTATTTGTTTAATTACAATTAATTGCCTTGCAATTATATGGAAATATATCAGCTGCCTTAAAATCAGCAAAATGTTTCACTCCAGGTGTTTCGGTGCCAGTTTTCCTTTTTGGAGGAGTAGCCACTAGCAGGCATATCTGATCCAAAGCAGAAATATCAGGTTTTTACGCATTTTTAAGCAGGTACTTAAAATTGTCCTTGGAGAGGTGTATTAACCCCTAAGTGACAAAGGCATTTTGATCTTGACTTTCCCTTGGTGACAAGGGCATTTTTTAAATTTGGTGTGTTTGTGTTTAGCTGTAATTTTCTTCTTTCTCACACACTGTACCCACACAAATTATATGTTGTTTTTATCAGCATAAGAAGGGCTCTCATTAGATACCATTATGTTCATCATATCTTATAATTTATTACAAAAATATCATAAAATATGATGAAAACAAACACTTTTACTAACTTTAACCCAAAATATAATTTACACAAATGTTGTCCTGAGTTCAGAAATATAGAAACATATAAACATAGAATGTGTCAGCAGATAAGAACCATTCATCTAGTCTGCCCAATTTTCTAAATACTTTTATTAGTCCTCAGTTCCCTATATTATAGCTAGGATAGCATTGTGCCTATCCCACACATGCTTAAAATTGTAACCTTTTGACCCCAACCCGAACCCTAAATGTAACCCTAACCCTAAATTTAACCCAAATTCTAATCCTTATGCTAACCCTTAATATATTTTAATTTAAATTAACCCTATCCCTTATGCTAACCCCAATTTAATTGTAACCCTAATGGCTATTCTGCCTCTAGGGCCAGTAAAGCAATGCATTCAGAGCATCGGAAGTGAACCTTTTTTTTTCACTTCGGAAGCTCTGACCACAAGAGGACACAGCCATATTGCAGGAGCATGCTGCTCCTGCAATAAGGCACCCATCATCGCTCTGTGGAATTATGGTGCTGGCTATTGCCTCAACATCGAGGCAATAAATCAGCACCGTCAGAGTGGTTTTCATGATCGTTGAATCGTGAAAACTCCTCGTTTCATTGCAGTTCGTGCCAGGCACGTCCAGTGTCGGGAACGGAAAAAATAAGCTTTGGTTTTCCAGTTATCCAAGAACTCTGCTTACTGAGTGCTGAATCTCAGAGTTAGAAAGCTGTGGATGACTTGAGAGTTTGCTCAAACTTCAAAGTGATTATTTGTCTAACTCCTATTTATATACCGGTAACCACTCACTGTGTTTATGATTTCAGTACATGGTCATAAAAATAGACATCTTAAACCAACTCAATGTGAGGACCGACAGCATTAAAAAAAGCCTGCCATTTGGGTTCCATGGCACCTACTGGGTGCTCACAAGACCTATCCATCTACATATCAGACCTCTCCCACCTATAAAGGTGACACAGATCCAAAATGCTTACAAGTTTCCTCTGCATGAGCAATAAAGGTCAGCTAAGGACACATGGGCTTCAACATCATCATAGAATCCTTCAAGACTTTAGATGCATGGTAACCATCATTTTCTTTTTAGATACTGGTCTTCTTTACTGGAATAAGTTACAGCCATAGTGGACACTGAAAACACAACCAGTGGGAGTTAGTGGAATCTTTATGACCCATGGAATATCAATGATAATGGCTTCTTAATGGGGTCAGTAGAAAATGTTGGCCCACTATTAGATATGTGCAGGGACTAGCCAAGGCATTTTCTTATTTCATTTTTGTTTTTAAATAAGGTATCTCTTTCTAGTCTTAATATTCAAAGTTGAGTTTAGAAAAGGTCACATTGATTGATCCCTTCATTTTCTTTCTACAAACTCAGTTCCTTCTCATCACATTCACTGGTACCAATGGCAGACTAATTACTGGCTGTCTCTACCTGCTTAATGAGATTGTAATCTCACATTCTAAACAGAACGGAACTGGGTCATAACCCTACAGCAAAGAGTCAGCTTATTAAGCTGCTGGTTTAGTCCATTAAGTTAGCTCATCTGCAAAAAACCAAGAGCCACAATTAAACCAGCAGCCATTTTGAAAGCTATTTTTAGTCTGTACTGTTTCCTGGAATTATTTGATTTCTTTTACATCCTCATTCCTAACTTGTTATCTGAAAAGAACTTTATAATAATCAATAGAGCTTAAAAGATGTTGTTTTGTATAGGCAACTTATAACTTCTACATTCTTTGAGCACATTATACTTCTGGTGCATATAAACCTCCCCTGCTACCTATACACAGTATAGGTAGACATACTATCATGAAAAACCATTTATTTTTCTGCTTTTATGGTGTCCTATGGGACTCATTTTTGATATATAACAATCAAAGTCTTGTTTGTTGTAAAAGCACAACAATCAGTGGTCTATCCAGTATAGGAAAGAAGGCATCACTTACCTGAGGTGTTAATTATCCAAAACTGACCATAAATGTTTACTTTGCATTCATTGTAATTCATGACCAACATGGACCGGCTCAACATCTGAAATGAGATCTTTCATTGCAGTATGAAAAAACGACCTGAAAAAGCCAT